>CM055117.1:742374066-742974066 GCA_029206835.1 Rana muscosa
AGACCCAGAGACGGCCGATGGTCTTGTGGATCGTGTGGAGAAATACTTGGCTACAGAGAACCTGACGGCCTCTTCCAGAGACACTCGGACTTTCCACCCTAAGACCAGACCATCCCCAGGGGCGGATAAGAGGATTCCAAGGGGTGAGGGTGGAGAGAGTGAGAGGGTGGGAGCTCTACCCCAAGTTTGGCGAGAACAGCCTGGGAAATCAGCGGCTCAAGAGGCGGCAAGAAGGATCGTTTGCTACCGCTGCCGGCAAGCGGGACATATTGCAGCCAATTGCCCGGTTGTGGAGGAACCCATGCAGTGTGACTTTCTGACGGGCAGACGTCAGTCGCTGTGTGCGACAGTCGCATGCACTGCCATTCGAGGAACTGAGAAACATTTATGCAAAATGTGTGTTAATGGTAGAAATGTTGTGGTATTGCTGGATTCAGGTAGCCTTGTGACCCTGATAAAGGCTGAGTTAGTTAAAACAGAGGTCTCTGGGAATAGCAAGGTAGCTGTTATTTGTGTGCATGGGGACACCCGAGAGTATCCAGTGACTACAGTGTGTTTCGAGACCCCCAAAGGTACCCTCTCTCATCCAGTGGGCTTAGTATCTCAGTTACCGCATGACGCCATTGTGGGAAGGGATTTTCCGAAGTTCTGGGAACTGTGGGATGATCCTGAGCCCCTCACTGGTGCCCCTATGTACCAGGAATGTGATAGCCAGAACTCCCCTGAGAGTGGTGAGGACTCTCCGGAATTTCCCTTATCAGTATTGGCAGGGGAGACTCAAGAAACTGGAGAGGAGCCCACCTCCTCAGACGAAAACCTACCGTCTGTGGAGTTTTCTGATCTTGAGGTTCACAGGGAAAACTTTGCCACAGAACAGTTGAAAGACCCCGCCCTAATAAAGGCACGGGAAAACGTAGTGAAAATAGATGGCGAGTTAGTGAACCCAGATAATACCTGCATTTACCCATACTTCAGCGTAGAGAAGGACCTACTGTATCGGGTGGCAAAAAGGGCAGAAGAAACCGTTGAGCAGCTTGTGGTGCCCAAACCTTACAGGAAGTTGGTGTTGGAGTTGGCCCATGGGCACATTCTTGGAGGTCATCTGGGGACAGAGAAAACCCGAGAGAGGGTATTACAGAGATTCTATTGGCCG
This sequence comes from Rana muscosa, assembly GCA_029206835.1. Taxonomy (NCBI): domain Eukaryota; kingdom Metazoa; phylum Chordata; class Amphibia; order Anura; family Ranidae; genus Rana; species Rana muscosa. The sequence continues at coordinate 742,375,220 of CM055117.1, forward strand.
GGGGTGATGAAGGACGTAGAAAATTATTGTTCCTCCTGCCCTGTGTGTCAGAGGTTGGCCCCGATGCCACATTTCCGTAGCCCGCTGGTCCCTCTACCCATCATTGAGGTCCCGTTTGAGAGGATCGCCATGGATTTGGTAGGTCCTATAATCAAGTCCGCTAGGGGGCACCAGTACATATTAGTTATAATGGACTATGCCACCCGTTATCCAGAAGCGATCCCTCTCCGAAATACCTCGGCCAAAACCATAGCCAAAGAGCTATCTCTTGTTTTTAGCCGGGTGGGTATTTGTAAAGAACTGCTTACGGACCAAGGTACACCCTTTATGTCCCGGGTTATGAAAGAGCTGTGTAAATTGTTCAAAGTGACGCAACTGCGTACGTCTGTGTATCACCCCCAAACCGATGGGCTGGTTGAAAGATTCAACAAAACCCTAAAACAAATGTTGAAGAAAGTGGTGGATAGAGATGGAAAGGATTGGGACTGTTTACTTCCTTATTTGATGTTTGCTATTAGGGAGGTGCCCCAATCCTCTACGGGATTCTCCCCCTTTGAGTTACTGTATGGGAGACACCCAAGAGGGCTGTTGGATATTGCCAAGGAAACTTGGGAAAGTGAGAGTTCTCCCCACAGGAGTGTGATTGAGCATGTCGCCCTGATGCAAGATCGAATTGCACAGGTAATGCCCATCGTGAAGGAACATTTGGCCCAAGCGCAGTTGGCACAGCAGAGAGTGTACAACCGTGGAGCCAAGACCCGTACCTTTTCCCCGGGGGATAGGATATTGGTACTTGTCCCTACGGTTGAAAGTAAATTCCTTGCCAAATGGCAAGGCCCCTACGAGATAATGGAAAAAGTGAGCGAAGTGAATTACAAGGTCAGACAACCAGGAAGGCGAAAGCCCGAACAGATCTATCACGTTAATCTGTTGAAAGCCTGGAGGGATAGAGAGTCCCTAGTCGCAGACACTTGGTCACCAGCTCAAACTGGTTGCGTGATTCCTGAGGTTGGAATAGCAGCCACCTTGTCACAACCCCAACAACAGGAGGTTAAGGAGTTTGTGCTTCGCAACAAGGAGGTATTCTCTGAGCTGCCGGGACAAACATCTGGGGTAGAGCATGACATCATTACCCCGCCCGGTGAAAGGGTGAAGTTAAAACCCTATCGGATCCCAGAGGCTCGACGGGAGGCAATACGGGAGGAAGTACAGAAAATGCTGAACTTAGGGGTGATAGAGGAGTCCCAAAGTGATTGGTCTAGTCCCATCGTGTTGGTGCCTAAACCGGATGGGAGCTGGCGATTTTGTAACGATTTTCGTCAGTTGAACAAAGTTACAAAATTTGACACCTACCCCATGCCACGTATAGATGAGTTGATCGACCGGCTGGGAACAGCCCGATACATGACGACTCTTGACCTCACAAAAGGGTATTGGCAAATCCCCCTGGCCAAGTCGGCCAAAGAGAAAACCGCATTTGTAACCCCAGACGGGGCGTTCCAATATAAAAGAATGCCGTTCGGGTTACAGAATGCGCCGGCCACATTCCAGCGGAAAATGGACCAGATGCTGAGGCCCCATCGGAAGTATGCTGCGGCTTACCTGGATGACGTAATTGTCCATAGCACAGATTGGGCCTCACATCTGCCAAAAGTGCAAGCAGTCCTGGACTCTGTTCGGGAAGCGGGGTTTACGGCTAACCCCAAGAAGTGTACCATTGGGCAGGAGGAGGCCAAATATCTTGGGTACACCATTGGGAGGGGAATAATAAAACCCCAACTCAACAAAGTCGAGGCCATCCAGAGTTGGCCACATCCCAACAGCAAGAAGCAGGTACGAGCCTTTCTGGGAATCGCTGGGTATTATCGGCGATTCATTCCCCACTTTGCTTCTAAGGCTGTGCCCCTAACCAACCTGACGAAGGGGAAAGGGTCGGTCATGATTAAATGGACCCCCGAGGCTGAGGCAGCATTCCAATTCTTGAAACAAGCCTTATGTAGCCAGCCAGTGTTGTACTCACCCGACTTCTCTAAAGACTTTGTCGTACAAAGTGATGCGTCAGATGTGGGGTTAGGAGCAGTATTGTCCCAGGTCTGGAACGGGGAAGAGCACCCAGTCATTTACCTCAGCAGGAAGTTGAAGTCCCATGAGGTAAATTACGCCACCGTTGAAAAGGAGTGTTTAGCGGTGAAGTGGGCTCTAGATTCCCTTCGGTACTACCTGCTAGGTAGGCACTTTGACATGGTTACGGATCACGCTCCGTTAAAGTGGATGGCTCAAAACAAGGAAACAAATAGAAGAGTGAATAGGTGGTTCCTGGCCCTCCAGGAATTCAACTTCACAGTAAAGCATCGCCCTGGCGTTCAAATGGGGAATGTGGATGCTTTGTCTCGAGTACATGAATGCCTGATTGCTGGTGTTCCAACCCCGAGGTTAAAACAAGAGGGGGGGGGTATGTGACAGCAGGAAGGTAAAGTCACCTGGTTGCATCCAGGGGGGTAGATATATTTCGCCCAGATTCAGGCTTTACGCCGACTTATACAACTAGGTGGAGAGTTGTATAAGCCCAGCTAAGGCTAGTGGGCTCATGGATGACTCATACCTCTAGGGAGAGGGCTGGGCGTCGTGCAGGCAGGGAGTTGATGAGGCCAGCTGAAGCCTGTCAGTTCGTTTAAGGCCTCTATAAAAACTCCCAGCTTCATTAGATGTTAGCTCATGCCTGGAACCAGACCTGTGTGGACTGTCTAGGGAGAGTGAACCCCTGTGCGGTGAGGCAAAGCCTGTGTGGCTATTTGTTTGGACTTTTACTAAACCAGGGACTTAGGGACTAGGACAGCACTAGGCTGATCCCAGTTGTTAGTTAGGAAACCTGTATGTTTAGTCAGAGGTCAACTTGACCAGGATTTATTTTGGTTATGTTTCTTTTGCTTTGCTGTGTTTTGTCACTGTAAATAGAAAATAAACCGCACCTTTTTTTTGATTTTGAAAACCACAACCTCCGTTTGCTGGGCCTGTTTTGTGTGGGGAGCTCATCCCGGGGGTCACACACACCCGCTGCCGAGCTAACCCCCTCACAATATATAGAGAGATAGAGAGATATATATATATATATAGAGAGAGATAGAGAGATATATATATATATAGAGAGAGATAGAGAGATATATATATATATATAGAGAGAGAGAGATAGAGAGATAGAGAGATAGAGAGATAGAGAGATATATATCTCTATCTCCGGGGCATGGAAAAAACAGTGCACCTACTTCTCTGAAGTCAAATCCCAAATGGATAGTTTTTTCGTGTGGGGTTTAGGTCAGGCGAGTTTTCTGGTCAACTAAGCACAGTGATAATATGATCATTAAACCAGTAATTGGTACTTTTGGCAGTGTGGGCAGGTACCAAGTCCTGCTGGAAAATTAAATCAGCACCTCCATAAAGCTGGACAGCAGAGGGAAGCATGAAGTTCTCTAGAATTTCCTGGTAGAGGGCTGTGCTGACTGTGGACTTGATAAAACAGTGGACTAACACCAGCAGATGACATGGCTCCTCAAATCATCACTGACTGGAAACTTTACATCGAACCTCATGCAACTTGGATTCTGTGCCTCCCCACGCTTCCTTCAGACTCTAGAACCTTGATTTCCAAATGAAATGCAAAATATTCCACGGTCAGTGATGATTTGGGGAGCCATGTCATCTGCTGGTGTTGGTCCATTGCATTTTATCAAGTCCAAAATCAGCCTAGCCCTCTGCATATGAGCTAAAGTCCACTATCAAAGCAACCTGGGCTTCCATAACACCTCAGCAGTGCCACAGGCTGACCGCCTCCATGCCATGCCCCATTGATGCAGTAATTCATGCAAAAGGAGCCCCGACCAAGTATTGTGTGCATACTATACTGTACATGGACATACTTTTTAGTAAGCCAACATTTCTGTATTAAAAATCCTTTTTTTTTTATTAGTCTTATGTAATATGCACATTTTCTGAGATACTAAATTTGGGGTTTTCACCAGCTGTAAGCCATAATCATCAAAATTAAAAGAAAGAAATGCTTGAAATATATCACTCTGTGTGTAACACATCTATATAAAATAGAGTTTCACTTTTTGAATTAAAATTACTGAAATAAAATTAACTGTTTGAGGATATTCAAATTTTATGAGATGCACCTGTATGCCCCAACTCTGACTGCTCCTCCCCGTCGAGCATCAGATCAGTTCCTTTCTCGGTTTCTATATTTGAAAATGTTTTGAATCATGACAGGACATGGTTAATGGCAGATATTATATTGTTTACTGTACTCAGGCACTATGTATGACACATCTGTCTAATGTACTGTCCTTAAAACTTGAAAAAGTTAATAAAAAAAAAAAACAGCACACTGAAACAAAACATTCTGTATTCAGTTACACTATATTGTCAATAGACTGCGAGCCAGACCGTCTCATCCAACATCAGTGCCTGATTTCACAAATGTGCTCCTGGAAGAATGGTGAAACATTCCCATAGATCACACTCCTAAACCTTGTGGACAGCCTTCCCAGAAGACTTAAAGCTGTTATAGCTGCAAAGGGTGGGCCAACTTAATATTGAACCCTACGGACTAAGACTGGGGTGCCATTAAAGGTCATGTGTGTGTAAAAAGCAAACGCCCCAATACTTTTGACAATATAGTGTTCCTTCCAGCAGCAGAAACCCAGCTACCAACAGTTCAGATTGTAAGTGCTCATTCACAGCTCTGCATGTGCAAATTATTCATTACTAATGCGTGTTTAAATGTGCATAAATAGGTAAATGAAGGGAAATGTAGGTTATTTAATGTGTTCATGAGCAGGGTCAAAACAAATCTTAAAAACGCCCAAACCCAATTTTTCAACTTCGACATATGTTAATAAAACTGTAACTACAACTACTTAAAGTATCCAGGAGGATTATACCTTTTTTATTTATCATTTATTAAGAAGTTAAAAATGAAGGGACCCAGCACAGAACCTTGGGGCACACCACTAATAACCTTAGACCATTTAAAGTACGAATCGTTAATCGCTTCTCTCTACTAGGGATGAGCCGAACACCCCCCGGTTCGGTTCGCACCAGAACCTTCGAACGGACCGAAAGTTCACACGAACGTTAGAACCCTATTAAATACAATGGACGCGAATGTTCGAAATCTAAAGTGCTAATTATAACGACTAATATGCATGATATTGTCCTAAAAAGGGTTTGGGGACTCGGGTTCTGCCCCAGGGGACATGTATCAATGCAAAACAAAGTTTTAAAAACGGCTACCCCATCACCAGTCAGGCCAGTAGCTCAATTGCATACTGTGCAAGCTCTGGCCAGTGATCCATCCTCAAGACCCAGTAAGCCAGAGGATTTTCGGTGGGAAAGGTGTCCAAGTCTGACCTTGCCCCTAGGTATTCCTGCACCATGTATATCAGACGCTGGCGATGGTTGCTGGAACCGATCATACCTTGGGGCTGCGGACTAAAGAATTGTCTGAACGCATCGGTCAGACGGCCACCTTCTCCACCGCTCCTTCTGCTACTGACCGAAGCCTCAGCAACTCGTTGTCCAGGACCAGGAGTTTGTAACCTCCCAGTCTCTGGGAACGCGTTGCACAGACCTTTCTGCAAGGCCTCCCGGAGTTGTCTCATCCTCTGCTCCCTCTGCAACGACAAGATAAGGTCCGCAACATTACCCTTGTACCGTGGATCAAGGAGAGTGGCCAGCCAGTAATGGTCCCTCTCCTTGATCCGAAGAATACGAGGATCCTTCCGCAGACTTTGCAGGATCAGGGAGGCCATGCAGCATAGGTTAGCTGAGGCATTCGGTCCGGAGTCCTCTGGGTCACTAAGGACGACATGATCCGCAGCCACCTCCTCCCAGCCACGTACAAGTCCACGGGTTTGTTGGGACTGTAAATCATCCCTAAAAGACTGCTGCTGTTGATGCTGAGTGCCATGCTCCACCTCCATGCTGACACAATCCTCCTCCTCCTCCTCCTCTTCCTGTGTGATAGTAGGGAGAGAAGGAACACTGTCTGGGTAAAGGGGGCCTTGAGAGGCAAGGAAGTCCTCCTCTTCCTGCCTCTGTTCTGCCTCAAGTGTCCTGTCCATTATTCCACGCAGCGTATGCTCCAACAGGTGACAAGAGGTACAGTGTCACTGATGCACGCACTGTCACTGCTCACCATCCTTGTGGCCTCCTCAAATGGTGCCAGGACAGTGCATGCATCCCTGATCATGCCCCACTGGCGTGGTGAAAAAAACCTGAGCTCCCCTGACCCTGTCCTGGTGCCGTAGTCGCACAGGTACTCATTGATGGCCCTCTGCTGCGTGTGCAGGCGCTGCAGCATGGCCAACGTTGAGTTCCACCTGGTGGGCATGTCACATATAAGGCGGTTCTTGGGCAGGTTCAACTCCTTTTGCAGCTCAGCCAGCCGAGCACTGGCATTATATGATCTGCGGAAATGCACACAGACTTTCCTGGCCTGCCTCAGGACATCCTGTAAGCCCGGGTACCTGCCCCAGAACCGCTGCACCACTAGGTTAAGGACGTGAGCCACACAGGGCACATGGGTCAGCTGTCCCTGTCGGAGGGCGGAGAGGAGGTTGGTGCCATTGTCGCAAACCACCATTCCTGGCTTAAGCTGGCATGGCGTCAACCACCTCTCGGCCTGCCCCTGCAGAGCTGACAGAACCTCTGCCCCAGTTTGGCTCCTGTCCCCCAAACACACCAGCGCAAGCACGGCATAGCATCTTTTTGCCTGCGTACTTGCGTAGCCCCTTGAACGCCTACCGAGCACCGCTGGTTCCGAGGACAAAGCACAGGAAGGGGCCATGGAGGAAGAAGAAGAGGAGGGGGTGGAGGAGAGAGGTGTGTCACAACCAGTAGTAGCATTTTGGAGGCGTGGCGGCGAAACAACCTCCAACACTACTGCACCTTGTCCTGCATCCTTCCCAGCTGCCAAAAGAGTGACCCAATGGGCCGTGAAAGAAAGGTAACGTCCCTGTCCATGCCTGCTGGACCATGAGTCAGCGGGAATATGCACTTTACCGCTGACCGCCCTGTCCAGCAAGGCATGGACATGGCCTTCCACATGCCGGTAGAGAGCCGGAATCGCCTTCCGTGAGAAAAAGTGGCGTTTGGAAACCTGCCACTGAGGAACCGCACATTGCACAAACTCACGGAAGGGGGCCGAGTCTACCAACTGAAAAGGCAGCAGTTGAAGTGCTAGCATTTTAGCCAAGCTAGCATTCAACCGCTGGGCATGTGGATGGCTGGGAGTGAACTTCTTTCGACTTCTTTCGACGGTCCAGCAGCTGGGGCAGGGACATTTGCCTGCTACAATCGGAATGAATGGGCTGCTGTGCGGCAGCAGGGAACCGCACAAGTGTTAACCAGGCCTAAGTAAAGTTCTGTGTAATATGCTGGTAGCACATAAATATGGGAAAAATAAACTTGCCCAAAAGATCCGCACTCCTATAAAAATGACCATTCAAGCAAGCCTGCCAATGTTATGTGTCCATAAGCCAGGTTAAGCCTTGTTTTGTGAGTCTGTACAAATAAGGAAGTTGCTAAAGTTCTTCAGATCTGCTTTATTTTGTAGTGTAGTCAGATTGGTTTATTTTTAAAGACGATTTCCTCATATATATATTTGCATGTACATTATGCACACAAGGGAATTTTATAATGTCTAAATTCCTCAACAAAGTTTCACTTCAACAAGACCTCTAATGTTCTTGCAATGTTTGGATTAGACGGCTATCGAGTCTGTGTGAACAGGCTTTTGGTTGTGTCAGAACCAATTCTCTCCCCATAAATGTTTATGGGATTGAATAAGCAGCTTCAAGCAGGTCAAATGCAGGCAAGGTGGTGACCTACAGGTATTATACACCCGTTAATGAATTCTGAATGATCTTAGAAGCAGCTCAAGTCATATTGTAATTGAAATGGTATTAAAGATTACCTTTCCCTTTCAATCTGCAGCCGCTGTAATTTTCTGAAAATGCAATGCAATACGGCTACCCGGAGGTGTTCTCTACACAGAATGTGTACACAACGCCCCCCAGAAACATAATTTCCTGCTTGTGTGATTGGCTCACTGATTTTCCCAGAAGTCTGCACTAAGATACAAGTCATATTTCAGGCATCCCCTGTAATAGAAATGTCATTTTTGGTAAGATACTGCCAATAGGAACAGATCTAAAAGGGATGCAAACCCTGCTGCTTTTCCTCAGAGCTTTGCAGGTGCTGCAGCCAATTGATAATTATGAAACCACTCCCATTAGATTCACTTTCCCTCATGGACAAACACACAGGGATTTCTTCAGAATAAAAAAAAAAAAAAAGGTAGGAATCTTCAACAAATCCTTGTAATGTACATATATCACCAGGGGGGGGGGGGGGAATGTTTTTTTTCTCAATAAAAGTGAAGTTACTCTTTACGCTGGCCATGCAGGGAGCAAATACCGAATGAACTGAACGACATTCGAGCCATGGTTGGCCCTTGGCATTCTCCAACCTGACATCCTTTGGTCTGAAAATGTAAGCAGCAGATCGGAAAACTGTCTGCCGGACAGTGGCTGCATCCAATCAGATACAGTCGCTGTACAAGTATTCTGACAGAAGTGGGGGTTTGTTTTCTGAATACAATAGCCTGCAGAGAAGATTCCACCACTCAACAGCATGGATGGGGGGGAGCAACAGATTTCTCTTGTTCAACGTGCAGTGCTAAACAAGAGGAATCTTACAGTGATAGGGACTGTGCAGCTAAAGCTAGCCTATGTACAAAGTTCTTCTGAACAGTAATAAGATGTGTTGATCAAAAGTTAACCATTACCAACACAACCACTAGCACCTAATGATAAAAATGGCATCTTCCATCTTCTAAAACTTTTCGTTTTATCAGATGTCTCCGGGCTAGGAGAGGAAGCCACTTAGAAATAGACAGCAGTTGATTGCAGATCATATCGTACATTCTAATAGTTGTCTCTGTACAGAATGGCAATGTACCCAAGTATCTCCCAACATCAGAGCAATCCGCGCGCTCTCTCTACCTCAGTGAAACCTCAAGGATACATAATTTCAAACCGCAAATTATATGATACCACAGTTGCCCAAATCAAAAATCTATTATTCACATCAACATGCATTAAAAAAATGTAAATTATATGTTGCAATTGAGTTTCTATGAATAAAAAGTTATATTTCATCATTTATAATTCTAAGACAGGATTGAATTTTTAGAAAAGCCAAGATCACGTGAAATATCTCCTAGTTAAAGTGTTACTAAACCCACAACAGTAAAATCATTCTTTATATGTAGTAAAGCAGGCGTGTTATATTCACTGTGGTACCTAAGGGGTAAATCCAATTGAGTAAAAAGGCTGTTTGATCCGGTCTTCTCTGATGCTCCCCTTCTTCCATTGTCCCCAATTCATCTCCTCCTGACAGTACAAAGCCTTGGAGGCACTCAGCACATGCTCTGTTTGGCATGTATTACTAGAGAGTTTTTATTTTCTTGGGAGGGTGCATGTGATCAGGACAGGGCAACTCAGCACTGTCCAGACAGAGGGTCAAGGGTCATGCAGCCTCATAGGACAGACAGAGGAGAAAGAAAACTCCTGCTACAAGCTTTAACCAGACACTGATAGAAACCAAAAGACTGCTATATACAGGGGGTCCCCGACTTACAAACCCCTCCTACTTACGAACCGGGCGCTGCGGGGACCCTCTGCCGTTCTGCGCGGTCCATCTGCTGTTCTGCACATGCGTGGCCAGACGGAGCCTCGGAAAATGTTGGAAATGTCCGTAAATTGCCTGCGCATGTGCAGAACGGCATTCGACGGAACATCGGAAAACATCGGAAATGTCCGTAATTGTCGTTCTGCGCATGCGCGCCAGACTTACGGACATTTCCGAATTACAAACAAGAGGAAAGTCCCTAAGGGGTTCGTAACCCGGGGACCCCCTGTACTGCCGATGAGAAAGGGTATTTAGCAGTTTATATTTACTAAAATAATTGCATTTCCATGTTCTGTGTACTGTGGGAGACCAGATATAGTGAATGCAGGGTCCTGGGTTTATTAACACTTTAATGATAGTTGTTTGTCGAAATAATAGGATTTTTATAACAGCTTACCTGTAAAATCCTTTTCTTGGAGTACATCACGGGACACAGAGCGACATAGTCATTACTAATGGGTTATATAGTTACCGTCAGGTGCTGGCACTGGCAACTTCCAAAACCGGAAGTACCCTCCCCTATATAAGCCCCTCCCATCCGGGAGCACCTCAGTTTTGTAGCAAAGCAATAAGTGTCCCCAAAGAGGGGCGGGAGCTCTGTGTCCCGTGATGTACTCCAAGAAAAGGATTTTACAGGTAAGCTGTTATAAAAATCCTATTTTCTTTCTCGTACATCACGGGACACAGAGCGACATAGTCATTACTAATGGGATGTCCTAAAGCAATGCCAAATGAGGGGGGGGGATACACCATATATAAGCTGAGCGCTATCAGACATGAGGATCTTTTGCGGCCTGCAACACACTGCGCCCAAAGGCGACATCCTCCTGACTTCTAACGTCCACCTGGTAGAACCTAGTAAACGTGTGTACGGAAGACCATGTTGCGGCCTTACAGACTTGAGCCAGGGAGGCCTGGTGATGCACTGCCCATGAAGTTCCAACTGCTCTCGTGGAGTGCGCCCTAACTTTGAACGGAGGCGGTCTACTTCTCAAGCTATAGGCTTGTATTATGACCTGTCGAATCCACTTGGCTAAAGTAGATTTTGACGCTGCCTGACCCTTTCTGGGGCCTTCCGGCAGAATAAACAAAGTATCCGTTCTGCGAATCTGAGCAGTGGCTTTTAGATAAGCTTTAACTGCTCTTACTACATCCAAAGAATGCAATAACTTTTCCTCTACCGAAGTAGGCTTGGGGAAAAAAGAAGGAAGAACCACATCTTGGTTCAAATGAAAACTCGATACCACCTTAGGAAGAAAGGCTGGATGAGGACGTAACACTACTCTGTCCTTATGGATAACCAGATATGGCTCCTTACAGGACATAGCTGCTAATTCCGATACTCTTTTAGCCGAACAAATGGCTACTAGAAAAATCAATTTCCTGGTGAGAAGCACTAAGGAAATATGCTGTAATGGTTCAAATGGTTGTTTCTGTAGAACCGACAGAACCAAGTTTAGATCCCATGGACATATGGGAATATTAACCGGAGGACTAATACGCATCACTCCTTGTATAAAGGCTTTGACTAGTGAATGCGAAGCCAAGGGCCTTTGAAAAAATATTGACAAGGCCGAAATCTGACCTTTGATAGTACTCAAGGCAAGCTTCCTATCTACAGCCCATTGTAGGAAGTCCAGAATTCTACCTATTACGTATTTACGTGGATGCCATTTCCTGGCCTCACACCAGGCGATGTACGCCTTCCAGATTCTATAGTAGATCTGCCTGGATACCGGTTTCCTGGCATTGATCATGGTAGACACCACAGCATTAGAGAGCCCTCTCCTTTTTAGAATGTGGGCTTCAATAGCCAGGCCGTCAAACCTAGGGCTGGTAAGGAAGGGTGGTATATCGGTCCCTGCGAAAGCAGGTCCGGACGATGTGGGAGGGTCCAAGGACTCCCCACAGACATTTTTACAATCTCCGCGTACCATGCTCTTCGGGGCCACGCTGGAGCCACCAGAATCACTGGTTTCTTTTCTACCCTGATTCTGCGGAGTAATCGAGGTAACAATTGTGGCGGTGGGAATGCATATATCAGCTTGAACTGATCCCAAGGGAACACTAGGGCATCCGAGCCGCACGCTAGGGGATCCCTTGTCCAAGAGACAAACCTGTCCACTTTCGTGTTGAACCTGGATGCTAGCAGATCTACATCCGGTGTTCCCCACCGCTGACATATTGTCCGGAAAACCTCGGGATGAAGGGACCATTCCCCTGGGCATAATTGTTGGCGACTTAGAAAGTCCGCCTTCCAATTCTCCACCCCTGGAATGAATACCGCAGATATGGCTGGGACATATCTTTCTGCCCATCTCAGGATGTAATTTACTTCCCTTTGGGCTGCACGACTCCTGGTGCCCCCCTGACGATTGATATATGCCACTGCTGTGGCATTGTCTGACTGAACTCTGACAGGGGACCCTTGGAGTTTGGATGTCCATGCTACTAGGGCATACCGGGCTGCTCGTATCTCTAAGAGATTGATGGGCAGGGCCTTTTCCGCATCCGACCATCTGCCCTGGAGAGACCATTGCTCCAGTACTGCTCCCCAGCCTAAAAGGCTGGCATCTGTAGTGACCACCTTCCAAGAAATCGGACTGAAGGATTTCCCTTTTTCCAGATTCCGGGGAACCAACCACCAACGGAGGCTTCTGCGAACGGAAGGGGACAAGGACATTGGTACGTCCAAAGCCTGAACTTTTTTGTTCCAGGCTGACAGTATGGCCCTTTGCAACTTCCTTGAATGGAATTGACCGTAGGGTACTGCTTCGAATGATGCCACCATTTTTCCCAGCAGCCTCATGCACAGGCGTATGGATGGCTGTCTTTTTGAACCCACTAAGTGGATCAAATCTCTCAAAGACGACCCCTTTTCTCGAGGCAAGAAAATTTTTCTCTGGTCTGAATCCAGCCTTAGCCCCAAGTATTCCAGACTTTTGACTGGTTTTAGGGCTGACTTGTCTCGGTTGATAATCCAACCGTGATATTCCAGATACTTTATTGTCTCGTGAACAACCACTTCTAGTTTTTCCACTGAGTGGTCTATCAGCAACAAGTCGTCTAGATATGCCATTATCGTTACACCTCGTGTTCTTAGATTGGCCAATAATGGGGCCAGAATTTTTGTGAACACTCTTGGTGCTGTGGCCAGACCGAAGGGTAAGGCTCTGAACTGAAAATGGCGCCCTTCTATCGCAAAGCGTAGAAATTTTTGGTGGGCTGGAAAGATGGGGATGTGCAAATACGCATCTTTGATGTCGATCGAGGCTAACCATTCCTCCCCTTGTAGGGCAGTGGCTACCGATCGGATCGACTCCATCCGGAAAGTCCTGATATGTAGGAATTTGTTTAGCCCTTTTAGATTTAATATGGGCCTCACGTCCCCGTTTGGCTTCGGAACTGTAAAGAGGTTTGAGTAAAACCCGAACCCCCATTCTTCCAGGGGGACCTCTATAATTACTGCTTGAAGCAATAATTGTTCCAGTGCCAACAGGAGGGATCCTCTCTTCTGGGGATCCCTTGGCACGTTCGACCTTATAAAGCGGGAAGGAGGGGAGTTTTTTAACTCCAATTTGTATCCCAGATTTACTGCGGAGAGCACCCATCTGTCTCGGATCGTGTCCCGCCAGGTTTCTGTGAACAACTGAAGTCTTCCCCCCACCCGATTGGGTGGGGGCAACCCTTCATGCATTTGACTTTGGGGGAGGTTTTGTACCTCTCCTGCTCCAGGGCTTCTTGTTACCCTGCAACTGTCCCTGATTTTTACCTCCGGGATTTGACCGGGGAGGCAGTCGGAACTGTTTCACAGCCGATGTCCTAGGGACTGGAGAAGCCGGCCTCTTAAAAGAGGGACCTCTAACTCTATTTTTGACCGGCAAGAGTGTACTTTTACCGCTGGAAATTCTCTGGATATACTTGTCCAGGTCTTCCCCGAATAAGCGCTCCCCATGAAATGGGAAGCTGACCAGCAATTTTTTACAGGGAGCTTCAGCAGACCAGTTTTTGAGCCATAGAAGCCTGCGCATATGTACTACAGACAGCGTAAGGCGGGAGGCCTGATGGATTGAATCCTTTATAGCGTCCACCGCAAAGCATAAGGCTCTAGGTAGATCAGCTAGAGCAAGAGCCTGCTGATCTGGCACGTCCCTTAAGACCTGTTTCAACTGATCCTTCACTGCTTGGCAGACCCCTATAGCTGCCACTGCTGGTTGTGTCACCAATCCTGCTGTAGAAAAAGCAGATTTCAATAAGGACTCCAATTTTTTATCTATTGGGTCCTTGAACATTTGGACATTTTCCACCGGACATGTCAGTGATTTATTCACACAAGAGATGGCTGCGTCCACTGTAGGGACCTTCCATTTTCTGACGAACTTATCCTCCATAGGATAGACCACCGGAAATCTCTTGGGGGGAGTAAATATTTTGTCAGGATGCTCCCAATCCTGGTAAATGAGCCCCTCCAGTAAAGGATGGATCGGAAAAGAACAAACAGTCTGGGGAGCTTTTAGCGACCCCAACGAGGAGACAGAAGAGGAGGATGGCTCCGCAAGTGGCATTTTAAATGCTGATCGGACCATATTAGTCAGGGACTGCACCCATAACCTCTCAGCATGTGATGCTGAGAACGGCTCCTCCACTGTTGATTCCTCTACAACTGAATCAACCTCATCCTGATCCCCCTCAGGTAGGTCGTTCTCTGTATGGGACTGTTGCTCTGTTAACAGGCACTCTGAGGGAGGAGACGGAGATCGAGCGCTTTTCTCCTGTGACAGGGAAGCAGCAATTAGTGCTGACAATCTCTCTTCCAGCCCTCCCAGAGCTGAGGAAAAAACCTCCTCTGTTACATACACAGGAGCAGGTGAACTGGGGACAGCCACAGTACCAGGTACTCCTGGGGGTGCCCTACGGTCACTAACCTCTGATTCTTCAGGGGAGACTGGTGCAGCCAAAGCATGCCCAAGATCCTCAGAGCCCGATGGAGACCCCCTATTCCTCCTGGAATTTCTAGTCCCGGAGTTTTTAGACGGCATATTCCTAAGCCACAAAGCTGAGGTATTCCAGCCGAAAATACACCAGTTACTGATAATAGTCTAGCATAAATGCTGCTATAATAAACAGTTTGTGTCTACTAATGTGCCTTTCTAGGGGATGCCTGTATCAACCGCTTGCTGTATGCCTTTAAATGTTGCCAGCTCTGTCTCTGTACTTCATAGCCAGCTTACTGCAATAATGTGGCTTTTTTAAAAACCTGCTGGGACGCCCGCACATGCGCAGAAGCGCTGCGGCGCGCACAGAGCGTCATCCCCCAGGCCCCGCCCCTTTTTCCGGCCACCTCTATATATAGAGGCGCGTGCACGCGCACGCGCGCGGCCACGTGCGCCTCGGCGCTAATTTTCAAACATGGAAACCAGGGACAGGAGCCAGGGCCCCCTTTGCCGCAGGCCGGGGGATAGACGAACACTGCAACATGGCAGAGGAAACAGTTTCCTGTAGGAGAACTCACCAGCTGCCTGGACTTTGCTCTCTGAGAAGAAACTAGTCCATATGACAAGAAAAACATTCCACAGCGGCCTCTAGTGGACAAACACAGGTACCGCAGTTTAATATACTAAACATATATAAAAAAACATTCTTTTTTTTTTTTTTTTTTTTTTTCTTGACCACCATTAAAAATTATTACATTTTTTTTTTTTTTTTAGTAGTTACAGGCATGCACAGATATTAGCGGGAATACCGTTAGGTAACAGACAGAAAGACAAATTAGGCTTGGGGGTCCCCCAATAGAACCAAGTTCCTGGGGGCCCCCACTTACCTGTTCCCCGCCGCAGGACTTTGTTTGGTCCACAAAAGCCCAAACTTCACCTATCACGGCAGGCATTGTAATCAAACCTTCAGGGACCGGGTTCCCAAGGATTCCACTCCCCTGGACCTGTATAGCACCCTGCACAGAAAACATCTTGGTCGTGGGTATGACCAGAGCTCTGGATCCCAGGGTCCAGCTCTCCTAAGAGAAGCATTACAGGCAGAACCTTGCTCTTCTCTGCAAGGCCCGGGTACCGACCGTTTAGCTATGAAGCTTTTTTGGTCGGATCCGGAATAGCTTACTGAGGCCCAAAAGAACCTGTACGCAAGCTCAGTGAAAAACACATGTTTCTTCTTGGCCAACACCTTAGACACTGGCAAAAAACTGAGGTGCTCCCGGATGGGAGGGGCTTATATAGGGGAGGGTACTTCCGGTTTTGGAAGTTGCCAGTGCCAGCACCTGACGGTAACTATATAACCCATTAGTAATGACTATGTCGCTCTGTGTCCCGTGATGTACGAGAAAGAAAAGGAGACACTGTTGAAATCCAATATCCCAGATCAATGGAGAAAGTAAATAGACCTGGAAGTAGAATAATCCTAGGTACACTGAAAGGGTTTCAGTCAATAGGACATGAATTTCTCTTTACTACAAGCACTATGAAAGTTAAACAAAATTCCTGGTCAATGTGTGCAGGACCTGAAAATCTTGCAAGGGTCACTGTTGGTAAAATAAAATGTATAACGTATAGACAGACACTATGTTGGGAAGACCACTCCATCCATTGATTGGCAGCCATCTTCTGTTGGTCTGGTCCACAGCCATTTCAAAGCCTTCCTGGTATACTCAGAGGATAACTATTGTGTCTTATTTCCTTGGTGATTTTTGTTTTCCCAATAGGCCAATTGCAACAACCCTGGCTGTATTTAGCATTTCTCCCACAATAACATAACCACTAGAGTGCTCTTAAGCTAGCATGGCGTAAATCTAAATCCCCGGAAGACCTTAACCTCTACACATCTGCCCTTCATAAATACAACTCCTGCCTCCACACTGCTAAACAAACCTACAAACACACTCATCAAAACCCTCTCATCCAAACCTCGTCAACTATTTTCTACCCTTAATTCCTTACTTAACCCCCCACTGCCCCCACCCACCAACTTGCTTACCGCTCAACAGATTGCCAACCATTTAAAAAGAAAAATTGACACAATTTTCGAGGAGATATCCAGCATTCAACTTCCTCCCCTACTCAACACATCAGGCCCAACACCACACTCAATACTCTCCTCCTACTGCCCAGTTACTACCGATGAAGTTGATAAACTCCTCTCCATGGCTCGGCTCACCTCACCACCTGTCCCCTCACAATTACTGCGACCACTATCTCGCTCTATCCTAAACTCCCTAACCCACATCTTCAACCTCTCCCTCTCCTCCGACACCTTTCCTTCCCTGCTCAAACATGCACCGATTACCCCCATACTTAAAAAACCCTCACTAGACCCCACCTGTTTGAATAACTTAATCTCCCCATCTCCCTGCTCCCATTTGCCTCCAAGCTCATCGAACGCCTTGTCCTTGACTGAATGAGCCGCTACCTCACGGACAACAACCTTCTCAACCCCCTACAGTCCGGCTTCCGTCCACAACATTCCACTGAAACTGCGCTACTAAAACTCACCAATGACCTACTAACTGCTAAAACCAATGGCCATTACTCCATACTCATACTCTTAGACCTCTCTGCTGCCTTGCTCCTCCTCAGCAAACTACATTCCTTTGGCCTCCGTGATTCTGCTTTATCCTGGTTCTCCCCCTACCTATCGCAGCGCACTTTCAGTGTCACTTACAACTCCATTTCCTCCGCTCCTCTTTCTGTCCCCCTCCTATTCTCGCTCTATACCTCTTCCCTGGGCCAGTTGATAACCTCCCATGGCTTCCAATACCAACTCTAGGCCGACGACACCCAGATCTATCTCTTCACTCCTCAACTCACCCCCTCGATCTCCGCACGGATCTTAAACTTACTGAATGATATATCAGTATGAATGTCACACCACTTTCTCAAACTCCATTTTTCTAAAACTGAGCTTGTTATATTTCCTCCTTCCCGGTCCCCCCCCCATGACTTTACCATTAAGATCAACAGCACAACCATTGGTCCCTCCACACATGCCAGGGTGCTGGGTGTAATCCTTGACTCTGACCTCTCCTTCAGCCCCCACATCCAATCACTGGCTAAATCCTGCTGCCTTAACCTCCGCAACATCTTCAGAATTCGACCCTTCCTGACTAATGACACCACAAAGCAACTTATTCACTCCTTGATTATTTCCCGCCTTGACTACTGCAACTCACTCCTTAATGGCTTACTCTTACGCAGGCTACCCCCCCTTCAGTCTATAATGAATGCTGCTGCTAGACTAATACACCTCATAAACCGATCCGCGACTGCTGCTCCTCTCTGCCAATCCCTTTACTGGCTTCCCCTACCCCACCGTATAAAATTGAAAATGCTAACCACAACATACAAGGCCATCCACAACATCGCCCCCAGCTACATCACCAACCTCATCTGCAGATGTTGCCCAAATCATTCCCTCCGCTCCTCCCAGAACCTCCTGCTCTCTAGCCCCCTTGTTACCTCCTCCCATGCTTGCCTTCAGGACTTCTCCAGAGCCTCTCCCATCCTCTGGAATTCCCTGCCCCAGTATGTCCGATCAGCCCCTAACCTGTCCACCCTTTAGGAAATCCCTGAAAACTCACTTATTCAGGGAAGCCTATCCCACACCCACTTAACAACTGTCCCTGAGCCACCCCCATCAAATCATTCCTGCATCTATTACCTTTTGTACCACCACCCCCTCCCTTTAGAATGCAAGCTCTACGAGCAGGGCCCTCCTGTCCCTTCTGTATTGAACTGTACTGTAATTGTGCTGTCCCCCCTCTACATTGTAAAGCTCTGCATAAACTGTTGGCGCTATATAAATCGTTTATAATAATATAATAGAGTTATACCATTTTTTAACATTTTATTTTACGATTTTTCTTTTCTTTTGGCTGTATTGGTGCATACTTATGCTTATTCTTTCTGCAGGAGAATACAGTTGCAATCCGTAAAACGCAGATTGTCTGCCAGGTAGTGATAAATGATTATGCTGTGTATAAGGGGAAATTAATCGAATAAATATACTCTGCGGTAATGGCTAGTTTTTTTAAATTCATTGCAAAGCCTTAGCGTCTATGTCAAATCTCAATTGCACGGTTATATGGTGTTTGTAAGTGACTATTAATTTATTTTTCATAGTCTGCAGTCCATACTTACACCCATACTTGTGTTATTTAAAGAATTTCTGCATTGGGGAAAAAAATAAATAAAAAAATCACTCCGGAATAATTAAGTCAGCTTAAATAATTTTTATTTTTGTAGCGGAGGCACTGTTATTCATAGATCGATTAAAAAATCAATATGGCTGACTAAATTAGTTATTCAGACATTCCCTGACAACTTAAAAGTACTATTAAAGACAAGTTTTTTGTTTTTAATAACAAACATTTTTTACTCACCTGGTCTGTGCAGTGGTTTTGCAAAGAGCAGCCCGATCCTTCTCTTCTTGGGTCCCCCGCCAGTTGGCTCCACCCTCCTGCCCAGCTTTCTGTGGGGGCACCCGAGCAGGCTTGCTCCCGAGCCACTGCTCCTCGTGTCCATTCAGACATGGAGCCGCAGCTCTGCCCACCCTCTCTCTTCTCACTGGCTGTGATTGACAGCAGTGGGAGCCAATGGCTCCCGCTGCTGTCTCAGCCAATAAGGAGGGTGAGTCCATTGCTGGATCACGATGGGGCTCAGGTAAGTATTCGGGGGGCTGGTGCACACAGAAGTTTTTTTTCCCCTTCATGCATAGATTTCATAAAAGGTAAAAAACCTTAAGCCTTTAGAACCACTTTAAACTATATAAGGCCACACATTAGCAGGTCTTTTTAAATCAGTTTAGTATTCCTAAAAGTTCTTGTTGGGAGCAACTTTCTGTGAAAAATTACGACTGAAAAATTCAAGCTAATCTGCAGCCACCAGCACAAGGGACAGTTTGCTGTGATTTTAAGTACTGTTTTATATGCGGGCTACTGCCCATTCGCAGCTGATGCTACAGAGCTACTCCAGGCTCTGAAAAGTTCTCAGCCATGCTCTTGGGATTTACCCAGCTGCCTGATTGATAGCTGGCTCCGGCTCAGTGTGTGGCTGAGAGCTGTGCCTGCAACCTCACCTGCCCAGTGCTCCAGTGAGCGATAAAAGGCCAGATCGTAAAGCAGTGAATGTCCTACCCACTCTGAGTAGACAGAGAACTGAGCAATCAGTGGTCGTGTGATCGCTCAGTTCTCTCCGTTAGAGCCAATATGGGACAGCTACAGCATCATAATGATGCTGCAGCACAAAGGCGAATATGAAGGTTTGTTATGTAACCATACATCTCCTTTTGGGAGTTTCTTTTTTGCTTACAAAAAAATAGTAATACGTTTGACTGTTACAGTAAGTGTTATGTTGCCCAGGCTGGCATCCCCTTTAGGGAAAAGTGGCACATCTATGGCATTCTTGTCCACACTACAGCTTATTTCTCCCTACCTGGCCTTGGACAGCTTCCAAGAGAAAGTAGGAGAGGAAGAACAAAACAGGATATTATGTCACATACAGACAGTAAGTGAGGAAGAGGGAATTCCCAGAACAGGGAGAGTGAAATTGTGGGCTGCATGGGAGATAGCCACCTATAGCACAAAGAGGCCATCCACATTCCCATCAGGAACCAGGGAGATCCACAGGGCCAGGGGTGCATCTGAACTGTCTACCGTGTGCTTTGTTGTAAGCAGAGAAACCTGTAAATTAAGGACCTTGAGAGAGCCACAAGCTGCTGGTGTGGTGAGCTAAGGATAGAGCCTAAGATGGCTGCTAGGGATGTGGACTACGGACTCCAGCAAGAGAGAAAAAACAAGTTTGAGAGGGGAATTCCAGAGTGTGTCATAACCTATTGCCTGGACTCCAGGGATTGGACTGTTGACCTGAAGACACCTACATTAGTGGTGAGAGACCCTTTGGCCACCCCTTATTTGATTCGAACCTGGTTTGCTTGCCATTGTAACTTTGTTACTGCCAAGCACCTGTTTCCATTATTACAAATGGACACAATTTGAGAATGAGTGCTCCATCTACCCAGTGGTTTAGAAAAGGACAAAAGAATAGTAAGTAGGCCATACAATTTATTACAACTCTTGGTGTTCTCATTTAAGAGATTTTCTACTGTGCGCTGTTACATTGTTGTCAGCTGGGTCATTTTGCTCTTATCCACCAAGTGCATTTGGCAAGGCCTTTCACAGGCGATGAGGGAACAAGAGTCATAGACCTTGCTTTAACATTGGTTTGTACAGTTACAGCAATAATTCTATAAAGCACAGGAAAAACAAACATCTATTTGCAGGGCTTGTCCTGGCCCTAATAAAGCCTTTTTATAACACCTACTGGTGTGCTGGCGAATTGTCCTGTTTAGGGTGTGCCACTACTGGGAATGGCAGAAAGTCCCAACAATCCAGCAGCTCCCATTGCTATAGATACATTCAGGGTAACACCAAAAGAAGTAAAGAGAAGTATATAGGTATAGTTATATGGCAGCAAACATGGCAAGCTTATTTGTACACAGGAATACATTACTTTTGTATTCCCAGTATGCAGACAAAGTCATTTATTCAGAGACGCATGAAGCTCACCCACTACTGTTTTCTGCATCTTACAAATATGGGCATTTATTGAGACTGATTCCTGTGAGGTCTAAGGGGAGGACAGAGCTACAGCTTAGTAACTCATACAGTACCAATGTCTGTTCACACTTCATTTTCACTTCCTGACAGCCAGTGTTGTGAACTATCAAGAGGAGGAAGTTTAAAGAAGCAGTTTGATGAGAGCACAGAGAAGAGTTGAAAATGTCCACCATGCACTGACTGGTAAGTGCAAGGCATTTGCTTCGCTGTTGGAATAAAGTAGGTCAGGATAGTATATGCAAAACAGCGAGTACAAAATGTTAGATTTCACATTCAGCAAGGGATTTTTTTAATTACAGATAGAATTGCATAATTTAGTTACATTCATGATGTTGTGATACTTCCACAAAAAGGCTAATAGAAAAACTGTAACATCAATTAATGAAACAGCTATAAGTGGTCAAGATACTCTAGAAAGGGCACACAGATTTTTGTTCCTGAATAGCCACACACAGGGCAAGATCATGGGTTAACCTGCTTCCCATGTCTGAAATACTCCAACCACACCATCTCCCCACGTTTTCTGAATCTCTGTTCTTATGGCATCTTGGAGTTTTGAGTATTCCCACTCAATTTTGCATGTTATGGCACCTCCTGTTGCATTCCCAGTAGGTAAAAATCAAACAAGGAGAGTTGAACCTCATGCACTGTTTTTTGCATCTTACCTATAGAGTTCCCAAGAGAACAAAATCTCAGGAATTTTAGCTTTCCAGAAAATACAAAAAAAAAAAAAAAACAGTTGTAGGTGGACTGACCCTTTAAAGGGATGCCAATGCTTTTATAGGAAGCACAAAGGAGTCTTTGTGAGCCCCAACTCAGTGTTATCTCCTAAAGCTGCCCAGTACTCCTCTAACTTAAATTCACTGTCCAGGTGCACTTTCTTCTGCTCAAATTTACTGCTTACCCTGCAGCACAAATTCACTGACCGCACGTGCCCACCATCTTCACAATACGTTCAAAACAATCACTTTTTTTCTTTATTACAAGCATTTATAAAGGACCAACAATTTCCATAGTGCTTCACATACTGTATATTCATATCAGTCCCTGCCCTCAATGAACTTACAAACTAAGGTCCCTAACCTCACTTACATACAAACACTCATACTGGGGCCAGTTTAGACAGGAACCATTTACCCTACCTGCATGTCTTTGCAATATGGGAGGAAACAACAGTACCCAGAGAAAACCCACACAAGCACAAAGTTGGGCCAGTGTGCCACTGTGTTGCTCCACTTTTGCTCACAAGCTGATTTGCCGACAAACTTTTTGTAGCTACAAAATAACATTGCTTCAGTATCAAAAGTAATACAATATTGTTGTCAGATCTATAGGCCCAAGCTAAAATGTAAATGTTCCTCTGGCCCAAAAGGAGTCTACAGGGGTGGAGCTAAAGTGGCTCAATTATTATAACTGTACAAACTTACTAGGGATTAAAATTTCCCCTTATTAAACTTTTCTTACGCTATCCAAGCCTGGAGTGTCATGAACAATTTCAGCATGTCAACTGCCTGATCTTACATACTGTACACACTAATTGGGAAACAGTGTAGGCCAGTTGACAGGCCAGACGTAGTGACTGCTAATCCTCAACGATGTAAGTTACTACTTTTCTACCCTTACAGGTTCCAGCTGGATTCAGACCTATGTGCACACAACTTGTGGTTTTACGCACAGTACTGCAAGATGAAAAAACATGCTGTATATGTGTGTTGTGGTGCCTGACATTCTTCTGGCACCGCTACACATACATACAATATCAACCAACAACCGTGGACTTCAGAATACAGCAGCGCATGTACGTGAATGCACATTATTTTTATTGTGGTGCACGATGTTGACTAATATAAGTGCACATGAAATAAGGAAGCCACCTTTGAAAACCTTCTCCTAGTAATGCTACTTCCTTGGTTGTTTCTGGCCACAATATTGCAAAGTCACAGGCAAAGACAAGCATGCTGCAAAAAAAAAAAGTAAAACACAAAAGCTAGTTTTATTATCTCTATTTGTGTTCCAGGTTAGAAGCTGCATCGATAAGCATGATTTATCTAAAATATAGTAATTATCTATAAAGTATTCCAAAGAAGAGAACACAAACAATATTTAGCACAGACAAGAGTCTCCAATAAGTAGACTTAATGTATCATAGATAGTTTAAAATTGTATACAATTAAAAAAGTAAGATAATTTACTATAAAAAATAAATAAATAATAATAAGCAAAAGATAGCAGTCAGAGAATAAAAGCAGAAAACCAAAGTTACTGGATTATTCACTACATTTACCATCAAGCTAATAAAAGGTGCAGGATGGGCTAACGGATGGTGATTAACTGTTTCTGTATGGTTAACTTCCTCAAAAGCTTTGAAAAATAGGTAATAAGTCTAATAGATGTGTTTGACAAAATAGTGAAGGTTTTGTATATGACTAAATTCTACTTTACAGAGCAAGTATGCCCACATGTAGTGGTGTAGGCTGTAACTTGCTACTTACCATGTTGTGATGGGCTATATTGTAAGCAAGTGACAAATAGTGAAACCAAGTTTAGAGCTTAGAAAAAGCAACACCAAGTAAAAGGAAAGCTTGCTAAAATAGAAACCCAGACAGGTCTTAACAAAAGTGCAAAACCAAAAAGGTAAAATACCAAACTACCCACACAGTTAAACATGTTATGAGCTCAACTAAATAAATTGCAATATGGACATTAATGACCACCGAGCAGATGACTTAATACACTCACTCATGTTGGCACCCAAATAACACTTCAGCCAACAAACAGTCTGTTTTGTACGCCATCATTCCAGAGTATTTGCTTCAAGGGGAAGGAATTGGCACTAATAAAATTAGCTAAGATTTTCTACAAAGCAAAGATTAAATGTAAAAATATCCTCTGCCTCAGGTTTTATACACAATAACCTCTCCTTTGCCTGTGATTTTCAAAATGGTTATCTAGGTAGCCCTCTGGCTTCAACATATGTGTCCCTTACCCATTAAACACTATTTTACTTTCTCAGCCCCATTTTAAGGCTATTGCTGTCTCAATATTTAGACCCCTTTCACACTGGGGCGTTTTTCAGGCGCTTTGGCGTTAAAAAAAGCACCTGAAAGAAGCCTTATCTGCAATCCCAATGTGAAAGCCTGAGTGCGTTCAGAGCCCTTTCACACTGCCAGCGCCCGAAAAATAGGATTTTTATAACAGCTTACCTGTAAAATCCTTTTCTTGGAGTACATCACGGGACACAGAGCGGCATAGTCATTACTATGTGGGTTATATAGTTTACCTTCAGGTGCTGGCACTGGCAACTTCCAAACCGGAAGTACCCTCCCCTATATAAGCCCCTACCATCCAGGAGCACCTCAGTTTTGTAGCAAAGCAATAAGTGTCCCCAAAAGAGGGGTGGGAGCTCTGTGTCCCGTGATGTACTCCAAGAAAAGGATTTTACAGGTAAGCTGTTATAAAAATCCTATTTTCTTTCTCGTACATCACGGGACACAGAGCGGCATAGTCATTACTATGTGGGACGTCCCAAAGCAATGCCCAATTAGGGGGGGGGATACACCATACATAAGCTGAGCGCTATCAGACATGAGGATCTTTTGCGGCCTGCAACACACTGAGCCCAAAGGCGACATCCTCCTGACTTCTAACGTCCACCTGGTAGAACCTAGTAAACATGTGTACTGAAGACCATGTTGCGGCCTTACAGATTTGAGCCAGGGAGGCCTGGTGATGCACTGCCCATGAAGTTCCAACTGCTCTCGTGGAGTGCGCCCTAACTTTGAACGGAGGCGGTCTCCTTCTCAAGCCATAGGCTTGCATAATGACCTGTCAAATCCACTTGGCTAAAGTAGATTTTGACGCTGCCTGACCCTTTCTGGGGCCTTTCGGCAGAATAAACAAAGTATCCGTTCTGCGAATCTGAGCAGTGGCTTTTAGATAAGCTTTAACTGCTCTTACTACATCCAAAGAATGTAATAACTTTTCCTCTACCGAACTAGGTTTGGGGATAAAGGAAGGAAGAACCAAATCTTGGTTCAAATGAAACCTCGATACCACCTTAGGAAGAAAGGCTGGATGAGGACGTAACACTACTCTGTCCTTATGGATAACCAGATATGGCTCTTTACAGGACATAGCGGCTAATTCCGACACTCTTTTAGCCGAACAAATGGCTACTAGAAAAATCAATTTCCTGGTGAGAAGAACCAAGGAAATGTGCTGTAATGGTTCAAATGGTTGCTTCTGTAGAACCGACAGAACCAGGTTTAAGTCCCATGGACATATGGGAATATTAACCGGAGGGCTAATACGCATCACTCCTTGTATAAAGGCTTTGACTAGTGAATGCGAAGCCAAGGGCCTTTGAAAAAATATTGACAAGGCCGAAATCTGACCCTTGATAGTACTCAAGGCAAGCTTCCTATCTACAGCCCACTGTAGGAAGTCCAGAATCCTACCTATTACGTACTTACGTGGATGCCATTTCTTGGCCTCACACCAGGCGATGTACGCCTTCCAGATTCTATAGTAGATCTGCCTGGATACCGGCTTCCTGGCATTGATCATGGTAGATACCACAGGATTAGAGAGACCTCTCTTTTTTAGAATGTGGGCTTCAATAGCCAGGCCGTCAAACCTAGGGCTGGTAAGGAAGGGTGGTATATCGGTCCTTGCGAAAGCAGGTCCGGACGATGTGGGAGGGTCCAAGGACTCCCCACAGACATTTTTACAATCTCCGCGTACTATGCTCTTCGGGGCCACGCTGGAGCCACCAGAATCACTGGTTTCTTTTCTACCCTGATTCTTCGGAGTAATCGAGGTAACAATTGTGGCGGTGGAAATGCATATATCAGCTTGAACTGATCCCAAGGGAACACTAGGGCATCCGAGCCGCAAGCTAGGGGATCCCTTGTCCGAGAGACAAACCTGTCCACCTTTGCGTTGAATCTGGATGCTAGCAGATCTACATCCGGTGTTCCCCACCGCTGACATATTGTCCGGAAAACCTCGGGGTGAAGGGACCATTCCCCTGGGCATAATTGTTGGCGACTTAGAAAGTCCGCCTTCCAATTCTCCACTCCTGGAATAAATACTGCGGATATGGCTGGGACATATCTTTCTGCCCATTTCAGGATGCAATTCACTTCTCTCTGGGCTGCACGACTCCTGGTGCCACCCTTATGATTGATATATGCCACTGCCGTGGCATTGTCTGATTGAATTCTGACAGGGGCCCCTTGGAGTTTGGATGTCCATGCTACTAGGGCATACCGGGCTGCTCGTATCTCTAAGAGATTGATGGGCAGGGCCTTTTCTGCATCCGACCACCTGCCCTGGAGAGACCATTGCTCCAGTACTGCTCCCCAGCCTATAAGGCTGGCATCTGTAGTGACCACCTTCCAAGAAATCGGACTGAAGGATTTCCCTTTTTCCAGATTCTGGGGAACCAACCACCAACGGAGGCTCTTGCGCACGGAAGGGGACAAGGACATTGGTAAGTCTAGGGCCTGAACTTTTTTGTTCCAGGCTGACAGTATGGCCCTTTGCAAATTCCTTGAATGGAATTGACCGTAGGGTACTGCTTCGAATGATGCCACCATTTTTCCCAGCAGCCTCATGCACAGGCGTATGGATGGCTGTCTTTTTGTACCCACTAGGTGGATCAAATCTCTCAAAGACGACACCTTTTCTTGAGGCAAGAAAATTTTTCTCTGGTCTGAATCCAGCCTTAGCCCCAAGTATTCCAGACTTTTGACTGGTTTTAGGGCTGACTTGTCTCGGTTGATAATCCAACCGTGAGATTCCAGATACTCGATTGTCTCGTGAACAACCACTTCTAGTTTTTCCACTGAGTGGTCTATCAGCAACAAGTCGTCTAGATATGCCATTATCGTTACACCTCGTGTTCTTAGATTGGCCAATAATGGGGCCAGAATTTTTGTGAACACTCGTGGTGCTGTGGCCAGACCGAAGGGTAAGGCTCTGAACTGAAAATGGCGCCCTTCTACTGCAAAGCGTAGAAATTTTTGGTGGACTGGAAAGATGGAAATGTGCAAATAAGCATCTTTGATGTCGATCGAGGCTAACCATTCCTCCCCTTGTAGGGCAGTGGCCACCGATCGGATCGACTCCATCCGGAAAGTCCTGATATGTAGGAATTTGTTTAGCCCTTTTAGATTTAATATGGGCCTCATGTCCCCGTTTGGCTTCGGGACTGTAAAGAGATTTGAGTAAAACCCGAACCCCCATTCTTCCAGGGGAACCTCCATAATTACTCCTTGGAGCAATAGTTGTTCTAGTGCCAACAGGAGGGATCCTCTCTTCCGGGGATCCCTTGGCACGTTTGACCTTATAAAATGGGAAGGAGGGGAGTCTTTTAACTCCAATTTGTATCCCAGACTTACTGCGGAGAGCACCCATCTGTCTCTGATCGTGTCCCGCCAGGTCTCTGCGAACAACTGAAGTCTTCCCCCCACCCGATTGAGTGGGGGCAACCCTTCATGCATTTGACTTTGGGGGAGGTTTTGTACCTCTCCTGACCCAGGGTTTCTTGTTACCCTGCGATTGTCCCTGATTTTTACCCCCGGGATTTGACCGAGGAGGCCGTCGGAACTGTTTCACAGCCGATGTCCTAGGGACTGGAGAAGCAGGCCTCTTAAAAGAGGGACCTCTAACTCTGTTTTTAACCGGCAAGAGTGTACTTTTACCGCTGGAAATTTTCTGGATATATTTGTCCAGGTCTTCCCCGAATAAGCGTTCACCATGAAATGGGAAGCTGACCAGCAATTTTTTACAGGGAGCTTCAGCAGACCAGTTTTTGAGCCATAGAAGCCTGCGCATATGTACTACAGCGTAAGGCGGGAGGCCTGATGGATTGAATCCTTTATAGCGTCAACCGCAAAGCATAAGGCTCTAAGTAGATCAGCTAGGGCAAGAGCCTGCTGATCTGGCAAGTCCCTTAAGACCTGTTTCAACTGATCCTTCACTGCTTGGCAGACCCCAATAGCTGCCACTGCTGGTTGTGTCACCAAGCCTGCTGTAGAGAAAGCAGATTTTAATAAGGACTCCAATTTTTTATCTATTGGGTCCTTGAACATTTGGACATTATCTACTGGACATGTCAGTGATTTATCCACACAAGAGATGGCTGCGTCCACTGTAGGGACCCTCCATTTTTTGATGAACTTATCCTCCATGGGATAGACCACCGGAAATCTCTTGGGGGGAGTAAATATTTTATCAGGATGTTCCCAATCCTGGTAAATGAGCCCTTCCAGTAAAGGATGGATTGGAAAGGAACAAACAGTCTGGGGAGCTTTTAGCGACCCCAACGAGGAGACAGAAGTGGATGATGGCTCCGCAAGGGGCATTTTAAATGCTGATCGGACCATGTTAGTCAGGGACTGAACCCATAATCTTTCAGCATGTGATGCTGAGAATGGCTCTTCCACTGTTGATTCCTCTACAACAGAATCGACCTCATCCTGATCCCCTTCAGGTAGGTTGATCCCTGTATGGGACTGTTGCTCTGCTAACAGGTACTCTGAGGGAGGAGACGGAGATCGGGCGCGCTTTCCCTCTGACAGGGAAGCAACGATCAATGTTGTCAATCTCTCTTCCAGTCCTCCCAGAGCTGAGGAAAAAACCTCCTGTTATATACACAGGAGCAGGTGAACTGAGGACAGCCACAGTACCAGGTACTCCTGAGGGTGCTCTACGGTCACTAACCTCTGATTTTTCAGGGGAGATTGGTGCAGCCGAAGCATGCCCAAGATCCTCAGAGCCCGATGGAGACCCCCTATGCTTCCTGGGATTCTTAGTCCCGGAGACTTTAGACGGCATATTCCTAAGCCCAAAGCTGAGGTATTCCAGCCGAAATACACCACTTACTGACAATAGTCTAGCACAATTGCTGCTATATAAAAACAGTTGGTGTCTACTAATGTGCCTTTCTATGGGGATGCCTGCATCAACCGCCTGCTGTATGCCTTTCTAAATGTTGCCAGCTCTGTTTCTGCCTTCCATAACCAGCTGACAACACCTAATTGTGCTTTTTATCATGCTGGGACGCCCGCACATGCGCAGAAGCGCTGCGGCGCGCACAGAGCGTCATCCACCAAGCTCCGCCCCTTTTTCCAGCTCACCTCTATAAATAGAGGCGCGTGCTCGCGCACGCGCGGGCACGTGCACCTTCGGCGCTCTTTTTTGAAAGGAACTAGGGACAGAAGCCAGGGCCCTGTTTGCCACAGGGCCAGGGGATGGACGAGCATTGCAACATGGCAGAGGAAACAGTTTCCCATCCAGAGAACTCACCATCTGCCTGGATTTTGACTTGGAAAGAAAAAATCCACATGATAAGAAAACAACGTTCCACAGCGGCCTCTAGTGGTTTAACACAGGTACCGCGGTTTAACCATTTTTTTTTTCTTGACCACTCTTAAAATTATTACATTTTTTAGTAGTTACAGGCATGCACAGATATTTAGCGGGAATACCGTTAGGTAACAGGCAGAAAGACATATTAGGCTTGGGGGTCCCCTCAATAGAACCAAGTTCCTGAGGGGCCCCCACTTACCTTTTCCCAGCCGCAGGACTCTGTTTGGTCCACAGAAGCCCAAACTTCACCTCTCACGGCAGGCATTGTAATTAAACCTTCAGGGACCGGGTTCCCAAGGATTCCACTCCCCTGGACCTGTATAGCACCCTGCACAGAAAACATCTTGGTCGTGGGTATGACCAGAGCTCTGGATCCCAGGGTCCAGCCCTCCTAAGAGAAGCATTACAGGCAAAACCTTGCTCTTCTCTGCAAGGCCCGGGTACCGACCGTTTAGCTATGAAGCTTTTTTGGTCGGATCCGGAATAGCTTACTGAGGCCCAAAAGAACCTGTACGCAAGCTCAGTGAAAAACACATGTTACTTCTTGGCCAACACCTTAGACACTGGCAAAAAACTGAGGTGCTCCCGGATGGGAGGGGCTTATATAGGGGAGGGTACTTCCGGTTTGAAAGTTGCCAGTGCCAGCACCTGAAGGTAAACTATATAACCCACATAGTAATGACTATGCCGCTCTGTGTCCCGTGATGTACGAGAAAGAAAACGCTGGTAAAGCTCCGCTTAGACCCCTTTCACACTGGGGCATTTTTCAGGCGCTTTGGCGTTAAAAAAAGCTACTCAATGGGAAGGGGCGCTTTAGGAGCGGTGTATTCAACGCTCCTGAAGTGCTGCAAAGAAGCTGCTTGCAGGACTTTTTTTGACGCCCTGCCAGTGCAGCGCCTCAGTGTGAAAGCACTCGGGGTTTCACATTGGGATTGCAGGGGAGGCTTCTTTCAGGTGCTTTTTTTTAATGCCAAGACCCCTTTCACACTGGGGCATTTTTCAGGCGCTTTAGTGTGAAAGCACTCTGGCTTTCACATTGGGATTGCAGATGCAGCTTCTTTCAGGCGCTTTTTTTAACTCTAAAGCGCCTGAAAAACGCCCCAGTGTGAAAGGGGTCTTAGTATAGTGCGTCCGTAATAAATAGGAGTGTAAAAAAACAAGCAATCAAAAAAAAATTTAAAAAAATGGGAATTTAATTATGATTTAAATGTGATAGATATCACTAAAAATTATACATTTTCTGGTGCGAATATAAATTTCAGCAACCCCTGGCACGCTGCCACATGAGGGATGCCTGGGACACCCATCTCCCACGTATCAGCAAAGCCAGTGGGCAGTTGCGGCTGGCTACACAAAAGAAAGCACCTCATTGCCCACCTGGCTCCGTTCCCATCCACCTAACTCGGCTTGTATACAGCCGACATTGAAGCAGCAGGTGGCTGGATCAAGGGAGTGGTGCACCGCGTCACCGCCCCCCCTCCTCCCCGAATGAATGCTGGTAAGCTCTCTTTCTCCCATCCTCGGACTACACTCAAATTTGCCACAGGAAATGTAACTGAGCGGGTCTTCCCCTGCACACAGCTAATCCGTTTCTTTTCCAGACACAACCTCGATCGGCACAGCGTGTGGCTAGTGGTTGCAGTTCTGACCCATGAAATCCTCAGCCTGCAACAGCCAGCTACACACTGTGCAAATCCAGATTGCGTCTGCAAAAGAATCAGATCTTAGGTGTGTGCAGTGTTAGGAGGAGCATCTGAGTGCCCCGTCAGCAGTGACACCATCCTCTGTCCTGTTGACGTTCCCTCCCCTCTGCCCTGCTGATGCAAACTCCCCCCATGCCCAGCTGATGCACATCCTCTGCCCTGCTGATACGCATCTCCTGCCCTGCTGACACGCATCTCCTGCCCTGCTGACACGCATCTCCTGCCCTGCTGACACGCATCTCCTGCCCTGCTGACACGCATCTCCTGCCCTGCTGACACGCATCTCCTGCCCTGCTGACACGCATCTCCTGCCATGCTGCTGACCCATGTACACTGCCCTACTAACTCCTGTCCACTGCACTGCTGACCACGTGTCTTCTGCTTTGCTGACCCCTGTCCTCTTCCCTAACATCCCAACCCCCCCCCCTCGATCTGATTTTTCAAGCTGACTGCTCTCATTTTGGACTGGTAATTAACCAGTTATTGGGAACTAATTTAGAGGTGGCAGAATTGGACTAATCTGAGGTGTGCTTGAGCAGAAATTGGGGCTGATCTGAGGTGTGAGGGTGCAGGTATTGGGGTGATGCGAGGAGTGATGGTGCAAGAATTGGGGTGATGCGAGTTGTGATGGTGCAGGAATTGGGAAAATGTGAGGATGCAGGAATTGGGGTGATTTGAGTATGGAAGCTGCAAGAATTGGGGTGATGTGAGGTGTGAAGGCACAGGAATTGGGGTGAAGTGAGGTGTGATGGTGCAAGAATTACGGTAATGTGAGGTGTGATGGTGCAGCTTTTGGGGTGTTCTGAGGTCTGTTGAGCAGGAATTAGGCTAATTTGAGGTGTAAAGGTACAATAGTTGGGGCTGATCTGAGGTCTGAAAGCGAAGGAATTTGGACTTATATGGGAGGTGGGAAAGTGCAGGATTTGGGTATGATCTGCGGTGTGAAGGTGCAGGAATTGGGATAATCTGAGGCATGAAGGTTCAAGAGTTGGGGCTTATGTGAGGTGTGAAAAAGCAGGAATGGGGTCATCTAAAGTCTATAGTGCAGGGATTGGGCAGATTTGACGTGTGAAAGCGAAAAGCTTAATATTCATGTTGTGCTAAAATTTATGCACGCAGGTCTGGCGTAATAAATAGCGCTGCAATTGCGACAACACGCATCGCGGGAAGCATGTCTCCCAAAAAAGGAGCTATTTTTGACCGACATGCTTCCCTCAATGCGTGTTGCCATGATTGCAGCGCAATTTATCGCGCAGCGATTTGAGGTGTCATTCAAATGAATGGCATCTCAAATGCGAGTCCCGCGATTTGCCATTCACACATCAGCGCTTTCAAATCACGAGCAGATTCGCTGCACATCTGCCTGCGATTCAAAACACTGAAGTGTGACTGCAGCCTTAGAAACTGATGGAATATGGACTTTAGAGACCAACGGAAAATGGATTTGTGTTGTGATGTTTGAGGATGTTATAATATTAAAAATTACTTAGATTAGTCAAAATTAAACACAAATCGATAAAATAATGCATGTGCTGTAAATGTATCTGTTCTATGCAATAATACTTTTTTTGAACTAAAAATAAACACTTTTGATTGTTAAAAACTAAAAAGATATGGCAATGAAAATATTACCTACCTCTTGTAGCCATTATAACTGCAAGATATCCACTACATTTTTAACAACAGCTGTTATTTTACATAGTATTTATTCTATACTTTTGTGTTGTAGAGCACCTGGGATTGCTTAACAAACAATTATGGATCTTGTAAATCAAAGTCAAACTCGTGCTCCAGATCTCTGGTTGTTTCAAGAATATGGAATTCCTGCACTGGTATATTACAGTATTGTCCTCCCAATTGGACTGTTTGTTAATGTCACAGCTCTCTGGGTCTTTAGTTGCACCACTAAAAAAAGAACAACGGTTACAGTGTACATGATGAATGTGGCATTGCTAGATTTAATGTTTTTACTTTTTGTCCCTTTCCGGATATTGTACTATGCCAAACAATCCTGGCCCTTTGGAGACGTATTCTGCCGGATTATGGGTGCACTTACTGTATTTTATCCAAGTGTAACATTATGGCTGCTTGCTTTTATCAGTGCAGATCGGTATATGGCCATCGTACAGCCCAAGCAAATCAAGGAACTGAAGAACATCTCCAAAGCAATGGCAGCATGTTTTGGAATTTGGATAATGACAATAGTGACCACAACACCTTTGCTCTTTGTGTATGAGGACCCCGACAAAGAATTGAATTTTACCACTTGCTTCAAAATGTTTGATCTCATCCACTTTAAACGAAACAGTATTTTGAACTTTGCCCGCCTAATTTTCTTTTTCCTGATCCCTCTGCTCATCATGATAGGCTGCTATGTCATCATTATCTACAGTCTAGTGAGTGGAAGAACTTCTCGGCTAAAGCCCAAAGCAAAAAGAAAATCTATACAGATCATTGTGACACTAGTCGTGCAAGTTCTGGTCTGTTTTGTACCATTTCATGTGTGTTTTTTGCTACTCATGATCCAGCAGGCACATGAGCACTACGTGTTATGGGGGCAGGTGTCTACCTTCTTGATGAACCTGAGTACCTGCTTGGATTTAATCTTGTATTACATTGTCTCAAAGCAGTTTCAGGCACGAGTCATCAGTGTCATCTGGTACCGCAACTATCTGCGAAGTGTACGTAGGAAAAGCATGAGAACGGGCAGCATTCGTTCCTTGAGCAATGTTAACAGCGAAATGATTTGATAAATGTACATTTACTAAATGGATACATTTTAATAATAAATGTGATAAAAATATGATTATAAAACTTTCAGTTAAAGTGGTTGTAAACCCCCCCCCCCCCCCAAAAAAAAAAACTTGCAAGACAAAGGCAAAATGAGATAGTATGTATAGTATACAAGCTCATTATGAATTACTTACCTTAGATCGAAGCCCCCGCAGCAGTCCTCATACACCGCTCCGGCCGGCGACATCGCTCCCGGAGTTACCTTTGGGTATCGCTGGCTCCGGCACTGTGATTGGTCGGAGCCGCAATTATGTCACTCCCGCGCATGCGCGCGGGTGTTGCCGGTAACGGCATACTAGCTAAAGCAACGGCACGGACGTGCCATTGCTTCAGTGCGCATGTGCCGATGATGTCAGCACATGCTGATACCGCGGATATCTCCTAAACCATGCAGGTTTAGGAGATATCTAAGGTAGCTACAGGCAAGCCTTATTTTGGGCTTACCTGTAGTTAAAAGTGGTTGTAAAGGGTTTACAACCACTTTAATCAAGTTTAAAACAACACTCACATAAGGACCTTTATTTAAAAGTGGACATTTATCCCCTTTTATAAAAATCAAAGCAGTATAGAGCTCTGCATGCGGAAATGAAATCATCTTACATTCATTAGTTAAACATGTTTGCACTTACTTAAAATTTCAGTTTTTTCACTTCCTGGTTGAGTGAGGCACTGGCGATGTACCAGGGCCTCACAGATGCTTTCTGGGAAGTTCCTGTCACATGTTCCAGGAAGTAGACCCAGAGTTTGAGGCAGAGTTCTAGGAAGTAAAAGGAAGATGGATTCATCAACCTTTGGTGAAAATGGCCACCATGAGAAGAATGGGGGGAGAAAAAAGAAGGTATGCAAAGCATACAATTATCTCCCAGTATCCGTTTGTAGATTGCCATTACTAAACATTTCAAAAAGGTGTCTTTGTTGTAAATTTTTTGATAAGAGTGAAGTTCCTCTTTAGTACATATCCGTGTTCAGCATCCTGTAGCAAACCTTCAATATTCAGTCTGTGCGGCAAAGCGAAAAAAAAAACACCCAGATGTTCGAGTTTCCAATTGCTTATAAAAGGACTTTATGCATATTGCCTCAAATCAAAATGGAAACTACAAAGAAATTTACAATTTAAGATATTAACAGAGCCATCAGTCAGAAAAGGGAAATTACTTCCGCCATAAGCTGACAACAAAAACCACTGCCTCCTGTGCTGTAGTTGATGCTATGCTAGATAGGGCAGAAGGAATTGTACACACACACACACACATTCTTTTAGCCACTAATGTGGGCAGGAATGAAAGCAACAGTAAAATAACAGGCCAGAGAGCTTGTCTGTAACACCTGATACCACAAACATTAGGAACACCCCCGTATGTCAAAGTTTAAGTATGAAATATGACTTGTACACTTTTAGTGCAAGTTCATATGATCAATCAAAGTAAAGAAGAAGTGCTAAAAGACTCGCCATTCTTTTTAGACAAAATGTTATTGACTCAAGTAAAGTTAACCTTTACAAACAAAATAATACATGAACATATTTTTTGGGGAAAAAAAAAAATGTGCATTTAATATTTCTTCCTGCAGGAGCCTGCAAAGCATTGTACCTGTGATCAGTAGATTCAGTGGGATAAGCAGTGTGGCTAAATGCCTGTGTGAATGCCTGTGTGAATGGCTACTAAGAAAATAGTGGTCAATAGGGCACAAACCTGGCCCCATTTTACACCTACAGTATATATTGCACACTAATGTTAGAGAAGTGCTGGCACCAAAAGAAGAAAACTGTGTGCGCACCAGAAAGACAGTGCAAATGACACTTTGCCAATACATTTCCTAGTTAGTTATCCTTTAATTCATAGCAACCATTAAGAGGCTAAATAGGCTGTGGCAGTACAATGCGGACACCAATTATTAAAAAAACAGCCCTATGGCTGACCTGTTTTGTGCTCAGCTAGCTAAAGCTGAAAATACACTAAAGCAACATCTACAGTATACACAAGTGGGAGTTGCTGCTTGAGGTTGAGTTCCTGTGCCGAGAGAAAAAGACCACAAGTTTGCAATGCATTGTGGTAAACAGAGACCTCCTATCAGTTTCACACTATGTGGTTGTCACGTATTTGTTCCCTTTTCTAAAAACTGGTATTTAAAGAAATAATTACTTACAATCCTGATGGTAACGTGCTGAGATTTACACCGCTCACAACCTGTACTGTTTCAACGAGAAGGAGATCAAAAACTGCTGAGAGTATCCAGGACCCCAATAAATATGACTGCAAAGAAAAGTTAAACATGTATTAAAGAAGGTGCAAATAAGTAAAATGACTTGTACACAATTCAACATTACAGGCCGTCTCAAGCCAAAAAGGTTTAAAGTGATTGTAAAGGCTTTGCACAGAGCAGCCCCAATCTTCCTCTTCTGGGGTCCACCGGCGGCGCTCCTGGCAACTCCCCT
This sequence comes from Rana muscosa, assembly GCA_029206835.1. Taxonomy (NCBI): domain Eukaryota; kingdom Metazoa; phylum Chordata; class Amphibia; order Anura; family Ranidae; genus Rana; species Rana muscosa. The sequence continues at coordinate 742,411,899 of CM055117.1, forward strand.
CCCGTCACTTGTGCATGCTTACTTCCAAGCCGGCTCCATATACACAGAGAGTGGCTCGGTCGCGCCCCCCACTCCCTCCTCACTGGTTGTGATTGACTGCCAATGAAGAGGAAGAGAGCCGAGAGAGCCGCTGCTCTCATGCACATCGCTGGATCTAGATCGAGCGCAGGCAAGTATAAAAGGGGGGGGGCTGGAGGGGGGAGCTGCAGAGAGAAGATTTTTTACCTTGATGCATAGAATGCATTAGATTAAACAACCTTGTGCCTTTACAACCACTTTAAGCCCAATAGCCTTATATACTGTGATTCTGTACTTGCCAAATATTCTGCAGATATCTCCCCCCACGAAGTCTGGATGCAGCCATTTTAACTGTGGGCAGCTAAAGCTGCTGCCTGCTCGTTTCTTAAATTTACACAGACCCACAAAGGAACACCTCTAGCTCTGCAGCCCTGCAGCTCCCATTGACCCTCTTATGACATTCCCCCTCCCTTCCTAGCAAACTCTCACAAGAGAGAAACAGAGAGTTGTGTATGATGTCATTAGCCTAGACTAATGACCAGACAAGAAAAGGGAAGTGGGCTGTATAAGATATTTACTGGCAGAAAAAAAATGTTTTACTATCCAAAGTTAAAACAACAAGGGTAGAAGATTTAATAGATGGAAAGTTGAAAAAAATTACTGAAGGTCCACTTAAGGCCCCTTTCACACGGGACGGATCCGTGATGATCCGCCCCGTGAACCTCTGCTTGCTCAGCGGGGATCGCCCCGTTGATCCCCGCTGAGCCGGCGGAGGACAGGGCGGTCCCTGCACACTGTGCAGGGACCGCCCTGTCAGATCTCCGCTCTCCTATAACAATGTCTAGCTGTCCAAACTTGATGAAAAAGATGCAAATAAATTAAGCTGTCAGCATCCTTTCTCCTCACTTGGCACAAGTAAAAAAAAAAAAAAAAAAGAAGTGTGCTCCATCAAAATATATATGGAAATCCCCGATACCAAGACATGCAAATGCAGCAAAAGTTTACAGAGGAATACAACTAAGGATCTTCTCCTCAGTCAGAAAACTATGCATAATGTTATACACAAGCTGCCTAATAAACTGGTAGTGTTAGTGAATCTATTTAAAGAGAACAATAGAAACAAAAGCTCTGATGTATGAAAGTTTTTAAATTCAGACTTTCATTACATCCATTCTTTTAGATAAGCTCTATTAGTAGGGCCCACCTATTCCTTCTGTATTGAACTGTATTGTGATAATACACTTTCCTTTATATTGTAAACCACTGTGCAAATGGTTGGTGCTGTATAAATTCTGTAGGATAATAATTATATTATTACTACATAGGGTTCCTGGTGGCACAGAGACATAAATTACGTCTCTTGACACTTCATGCCTACCTTTGCAATTCTCCATTGCACCAACAAGGGACCTATCCACACATAAGAAATATCAGCAGACATAATATACACAAGCCATAATAGGGGAGCTTAGAACCTCAATTTGCCCATCTGTGGTGGTGACTGCAAACAGTTCTCTCTGAATGATATACAATACATTATCTGCAGATGCTTGAACTAACATGCATAACAAAATGGAGACTCCATTTAAAATCCATGCTGCCATAAAAATGTAATACAAAGCCAAAACACAGAAAACAAAAAAGTTTTCCATACCTCAAATGGCATATGTATTTCCATGGGCTACAAAGTTTTAATATTCAATAGTCAGGGACAAGGCATCTCATGTAACTCAAACAGTGTACTTTCAAAAAGCCAGTGAAAAAATAACTATGTTTTTGGGAAGAATCACTCATTCGTTTCTTTAAAGTGGTTCTATACCTTAGAAGAAGAAAAAATGAAAGTCAGCAGCTATAAATATTGTAGCTGCTGACTTTTAATAAAATGACACTTACCTATCCAGAGATCTAGGGCTGTCCTCACTAGTCTTTGGGTTCCCAACACAGGCATCTGTAGTGTGGGCTTCACAGCCAGCCTACTACTGCACAAGCCGGGCTGCACTTTGTGATGGTCCCGCAGCTTAACGACGTGTCCCAGAAAGCTGCAAGTGAAGAGAGGGGGGCCGAACTTTCTAGGTGATCCGAGTGGGAGCGGGTACCTGTCAAAATAGGTACCCGCTCTCCCCCTTCCCAAAAAAATAATATGCCAAATGTGGTAGAGGAGGGAGAGGGGAGGAGGACTTAAAGCGGAACTTCTGCTTTGATCTTGTAGGAACTTAGGCAAAATCACTGCACCCCAGTTTCTAGCTCACTATTTGCCAGTATATCAGAGTCTCACTTATGCTGTTGGACGCTTTATAAATTTTGACCTTGCACAGACAGCTACAGAAAGAGAACAACCCTTTTGTTTGACTTCATAATGACAATAAAGGGACTGGTATTATAACGCCAGAAACAATTTTTTTATAGAGAGAGTTAGAATAACCTGGAGGCTAATTTACCCACACACATATACAGTTGGGTCCATATATATTTGGACACAGGCAGAATTTTCATACTTCTGGCTCTGTATGACATCAGAATAATACCAAAAGATATTGCAAAAGAATTTGGGGAATATTACGCCTCGCTATACAATTTGTCAACACTGGATCGGCCCCTCCCGTCTCTGGAAGAATATGTCTCCTCCTCACAATTAGCACGACTACCATCTCCATTACGAAAAAAAATTGGAAACACCGATTTCTCAGGAGGAAGCCCTTATAGTAATGAAGACGATAAAACAGGTTAAGGCACCGGGTCCGGATGGTTTTACCATTCAGTACTTTAAAAGTTTTTTTCCATTACTAGGCCCATATATGGTTAAAGCATTCAATGCATTTGGCCAAATAACAGCCCCACCAGTAGATGCATTGAGAGCCCATATTACGGTCATACCAAAAGAACGGAAAGATCTATCTGTTTGCAGCAGCTATCGACCAATATCATTGTTAAATGTAGATTTAAAAATATTCACAAAGATACTGGCATCACGTCTACAACCCCAGTTAGCGCAATTGATACATCTGGACCAAGTAGGGTTTATCCCAACGTGGGAGGCAAGAGACAGTACTATTAAAGTACTGAACTTGGTCCAGTTTGTAAATCAAAGCAAGATGCCAAGTATCTTTTTGAATACAGACGCGGAAAAGGCCTTCGATAGGGTCAACTGGACATTTATGTTAGGGGTTCTGAAATCTATGGGCTTAGGAGATCGGATGCTACACTGGGTAGCGGGGATATACTCTAGACCACAGGCGCTGGTAAAGGTGAATGGGATTTACTCAGAGAATTTTACTATCACAAACGGTACCCGCCAGGGCTGCCCCCTTTCGCCCCTTTTATTTGCTTTGACGCTGGAGCCGCTGCTAAATAGAATTCAACAGAATCCAGATATTAAAAGGCATCGGTATGTGTGATCAGGAGTATAAAGTCTCCACCTATGCGGATGACTTACTTTTCTCTCTTACTAGTCCGCAAATATCCCTACCTAACCTTATGAAGGAAGTAGAATGCTACGGGGCTCTGTCGAATTTTAAAATAAATTACAGCAAATCGGAGGCAATGGGGGTGTCACTGACGGGCCCGGTGCAAATAAATCTCCAAAATAGCTTTGAATCTAAGTGGACAACATCAGCGTTAAAATATCTGGGAATCTATATCCCCCCAAATTAATAGATGCGTTTGGGCTTAATTTCCCACCTCATTTTAGGGAAATTAGAAAACTATTAGTAAGATGGAACAGAAATTCGCATTCGTGGTTTGGGAGATGCAACACTCTAAAAATGAATATAGTACCAAAATTTCTATATTTGTTCCAGGCCTTACCCATTTTTATACCTATGGCTTATTTCAGTCAAATCCGTGCTGAATTTACCAAATTTATCTGGGCAAGTAAGCGGCCGAGGATCAATAGAAATTTGTTGACAATGCCTAAAAAGGCAGGAGGAATAGCGGCCCCAGACCTATATAAATACTATCAGGCAGCACAGCTCGGTAGAATTATTGATTGGTGTAGACATGGTGAATATAAAATGTGGATCAATATGGAACAACAAGTTAGCCCAGTACCCCTAAAGAGAGCTATATGGTGTTATGGGGCTCTACCTACCCTGTTAAAAACACATCCTACGATTGGCCCTACACTACGTATAGGATCTAAGATAATCCAGAACCCTAGATTTTCCTCTATAAACTCTCCATTATATCCCATTCTGGGCAATCCAGACTTTGCACCTGGCATTGTGCCAAGAGCGTTTGGGAAACTATGGGGGAAAAGGCTGCTTTCAGGCCTCGCATTTCTTGAGGGCTAATAAATGGCCAACGATAGAAGCCTTGACGCAACAGGGTGGTGAATATGAAATACCTCTCTGGCAAGCGAGACAAATCAGACATTATTTAGAAACTTTGAGACCGACGGCTAGTTACGGACGAATATGCACACAATTCGAGACATATTGTGAAGAGACAGAACCGCTGTCCCATATAATCTCGAAGATGTATGGGCTGCTGACAGCACCCCCAGAGAATGTTACTATGACAAGTCTAAGCAAGTGGGAAAGAGATCTGGAACAAATCTTTACACTAGAACAAACGGCAGAGTATAATATCTCTTACCTTAAAACCATCGAGGTGCACCAAACTACAGGAGTTAATTACAAGATTTTAACACGCTGGTATTACACCCCATCAAGGTTGAGTAAATTCTCTCCAGAGGTATCACACCTCTGCTGGAGAGGTTGTCAGGGACGGGGAACTATACTTCACATTTTTTGGTCGTGCCCCGTTATAAGACAATTTTGGCAAGAAGTCCAGAGAATCACCCAATTATTTACCGAGTATCAGATCAGGGAATACCCGGCTTTTTTTCTATTACACTGTACACAAATCCCAATGAAAAGATATAAGAATTCGATTATTAGTCACCTGGTAAACGCAGCAAAAAGTTGTATCCCTATGTGCTGGAAGGAGCCCCGAGCACCTCAGATCTTAATGTGGTTAAACAAAGTCAGGAGAATTGGAATAATGGAAAGTCTGTTACCGTTGACTTTAGAAGGTAAGGAAGAAATTAGTAAAATATGGGCCCCATGGAAGGCGTTCATAGATACGTTAGAGGGAAAAAAGCTAATAGGGCCGGAATGAGAAATATCGAGAAAGGATCAAACAGGAGGGAAAAAAGAAGGAGATGGGGACAGAGAGTAGGGACCCCACACGGAACGGGACGGAAACCAGGGGAGGAGATTGCGAAAACTTTCTTTTTTCCTTAGGAATTTTTTTATTTTATTTTTTCCACCTCTGGGATTGAGGAGGGAAGGGGTAGAGGAGAATTGCAACGGTTGTATTGGTATAAAAATGTAAAATTTAGCAGGAGTACACAAGTAAAGGCAGAAATAAAAACTTTGGAAATAAAAAGTTAGGTAGGGACCTCCCAGGTATTAGAAACTGGAGGAGACAGAGAGAGAGATAGAAAAAACCCGGGTGTACATCAATATGTTATAGTATTTTTTTATAGCCTCTCCTCACTTTTTTGACTCTCACAGTTACCTGAGATGTGTACTTCAGAAGGAATGAAATATGTATGAAATATATATATCTGGTCTGTGAAACTATCACACAAGTGCCTTTCTGTACACCTTAACTTGAAATAGAAATAAAGAAATTATAAAAAAAAAAAAAAGACATCAGAATAAAATTAAAATGAAACAATCCAAATGACTTTGAAGTGCAGACTTTCAGCTTTAATTCAAAAAGGTTAAAACACAAATATCAAGTACACATTTTAGGAACTGCAATCATTTTTATACACAGTCCCCCCATTTTCAGGGGCTCAAATTTAATTGGACAAATTAATATAATCATAAATAAAATGTTCATTTTTTATATTTTGTTGAGAATTCTTTACTGGAAGTCTGAAACCCATGGACATTACCAAAGACTGGGTTTCCGTATTTCTGATGCTTTGCCAGGCTCTAACTGCAGCTGTCTTTAGTTGTTCTTTGTTTGTGGGTCTTTCAGCCTTTAGTTTTGCCTTTAGCAAGTGAAATGCATGCTTAACCACCTCAATACAGGGCACTTACACCCCCTTCCTGCCCAGGCTATTTTTCAGCACTGTCAGACTTTGAATGACAATTGCGTGGTAATGCTACACTGTAACTATGTGAAATTGTTATAATTTTCTTCACACAAATAGAGCTTTCTTTTGGTGGTACAGGCATACCCTGCCTTAGGTACACTCACTTTACGTACACTCGCGAGTACAGACATACTCGTAAGTGTATGCAAAGTGCCTCGCAAGTACTGTATAGACATTTTGCAGCTGCAGTAGAAGGAGCTGAAGCTCCGAGAGCGTAGCCCGCCCTGTAACAGTGTGCCCCTGACACCTCCACTACAGCCCCTGACACCCCCACTACACCTTAGAGGTGAAAAAAGGTATTGCTTCACTTTAAGTACATTTTCGTTTTACATACATGCTCTGGTCCCATTGTGAACTTAAAAGTGGGGTATGCCTGTATTTAATCACTGCGTTTTTTGTTTTGTTTTTACAAAAAAAAATAAGAAAAACATTAATTTTTTTCAAAAATTTTGTTTTTTTTTGTTTTTGTTTGTCAGTAAATTTTGTAAATAAGTAGTTTTTCTCCTTCACTGATGTGCGCTGATGAGGCGGCACTGATGAGGAGGCACAAATTTGCCGCACTGATAGGTGGCACTAATGGACCTTAATAGGCACTAATGGGCATTGATGGGTGGCACTAACTGGCATCACTAATGGGCACTGATTGCTGGCACTTCTGGCGCTATATTGTAATCAGGGCACTGATCATCAGTGCCTTGATTACATGTGTAGATGTCCCCTTGCAAGGAGATGCCGCTGATCGGCTTCTCCTCGCCACACACTGTCAGCGTGAGGCGAGGAGCGCCGATAACCAGCAACTCCGTGTTTACATGTGACCGGCTGTGATTCGACACAGCCAATCACATGGTTAAAGAGTCGCAGCCACGGCTCTTTACAGAGATCGGGGTCGCGCCGTGTCCTAGCAACATGGCACGGCCACGATCGCTGCGTGCCCCGGCAGACATGTGAAAGCGTGCCCATTCTAGGATAACGTCATAGGACGTCGTCCCAGATCGAGAGCCGCAACGCCCCTCTGTCATTTCACGGTGGGTGGCAAGTGGTTAATTGGGTTGAGATCAGGTGATTGACTTGGCCATTGCAGAATATTCCACTTCTTTTCCTTCAAAAGCTCCTGGGTTGCCTTTGCAGTGTGTTTTGGATCATTGCCCATTTGTACTGTGAAGCACTGACCATTCAACTTTGCTGCATTTGGCTGAATCTGGGCTGACAGTATATCTCTAAACACTTCAGAATTCATCCGGCTGCTTCTGTCACATCAATAAATACCAATGACCCAGTGCCACTGGAAGCCATGCATGCCTATGCCATCACGCTGTCTCCACCATGTTTTACAGATGACATTGTGTGCTTTGGATCATGAGCTGTTCCAAGCCTTCTCCACACTTTTTTCTTCCAATCATTCTGGTAGATTCATCTTAGTTTCATCCGTCCAAAGAATGCTTTTCTAGAACTGGTCTGGCTTTTTTTATGTTTTTTGACAAAGTCTAATCTGGCTTTTTTATTCTTCAGGCTTAGGAATGGTTTGCACCTTGTAGTGAACCCTCTGTATTTGCTCTCCTGAAGTCTTCTCTTGACAAGGATACGCCAACCTCTTGGAGAGTGTCCTTCACTTGCCTCGATGTTGTGTTTTTTTACCTGCGATCATCCACCACTGTTATCTTCTGTGGACATTCAGGCCTTTTTAAGTTGCTGAGCTCACCAGTGCATTCTACTTTCTTCAGAATGTACCAAACTGTTGATTTGGCCACTCCTAATGTTGCTGCTAACTCTGATAGATTTGTTTCATTTTTGAAGCCTTACAATGGCCTGTTTCACTTGCATGGACAGCTGCCTTGAACGCATGATGTAGGTTCACACCAATAGATTTCAAATGCAAATACCACACTTAGAAACAACTTCAGACCTTTTACCTGCTTAACCACTTGCCGACCGGCTCACATCGATATACGTTGGCAGAATGTTTCTCCTCCGCAAACTGACGTACCTGTACGTCAGTCCGTAAAAGCAGAATAGAGGGCACGCACGCACGCCACTTGAGTGTGCCCACGGGTCCCACGGACTTGATTTCTGCCGACAGCCCATGATCACGGCGAGGAGAGGCAGAACAAGGCATTTCCCCATTCTGCCTAGTGACATGACAGCGATCTACTGCTCCCAGTGATCGGGAACAGTGATCTCTGTCATGTTTCAGAAAGCCCATCCCCCTACAGTTGGATATGCATTATAGCAGAAAGTAAATAAAAATTTTTTTTTTCAAAATGGTCGCTGTTTTTATGTTTATAGCGCAAAAAATAAAAACCGCAGAAGAGATCAAATACCACCAAAAGAAAGCTCTATTTGTGGGGAAAAATGGACGTCAATTTTGTTTGGGTACAGCATTGCACGATCGTGCAATTGTCAGTTAAAGAAACGCAGTGCCGCATCGAAAAAAATGCTCTGGTCATTAAGGGGGTAAAACCTTTCCGGGGCTGAAGTAGTTAACTGATGAAGAAATAATGGAGTAGTTCACACCTGGCCATAAAACAGCTTTTGATTCAATTGTCCAATTACTTATGTATGAGTAGTTAAAGCGGAACTTTGTTTTAACTTTGAACAGTAAATACCTTATACAGCACACTTCCTGTTTCTTGACTAGTAAAAAGCCTAGGCTAATGACATCATGCAGAGCGCTCTCTTACTCTTGTGGGAGTTTGCCAGGAAAAGAGGGGGGTGAGTCATAAGAGGGTCAATGAGAGCTGCAGAGCTGGAGGTGTGACTGTGTAAAACCAGGAAGTGAACAGGCAGCAGCTTCAGCTACCCACAGTTAAAATTGCTGCAGCATATTTGGCAAGTACAGAATCACAGTATATATACAATAATATGCAAAGTGGTTGGAGGGAAGCTTCAGAATGGCAAAGATGTTTTTATTACAAATTATGTGAGCAGACTGCAGTTCCTGTTTAACAAACCTTTATGTGTAATGTGCTTAACGGATGTCTATGCTGAAAAAAAGGCCACTGCCGACCTCTGCTTCTATAAATAGTAGTTTCCTGACTGGTATGCTAATGGCATATATGACTTCTGAGTAACTCACCTACAACACATTTACAGATAAAGAGCTCTGACTTCAGTTTGTAGTAGTAATTCACATTTAACTTTGCAACTGCAGCTTATCCAAGCAGCTTTTTCCCTTCTAATAAATGTCAGGAGCAACAGGAATAGTGTTAACTTGGATGAAGTGTAAAACATCGGAACAAGTCTAGTTGAATGTGAATACCTACAACTAGCCATTTTAAGTCCTAGATAACTGAGAAACATCACATGCACTTTTGACTTCACTTACTTTAAACTAGTTCTGGGTTAGTGACTCAGAAATTGAGAGGATTAGAATGACTGGACTGGCAACTGGAATTTTCAAAAGGAGGACAGCAATGTTCTTTCAATTACAGTCAAGGTTAATTCCCCAATTATCTAAAAGTGGAACTTTATCCATAAAAAAAACTGGATAAAAATAATCTTCTTTAGCAAGGAACATACATTTAACATTAATAATTATGCTACCAAAATTAGTGTGTGCTGTAAATTGCCGCCAGCATTACTCGTGTTTCTTCTTACTGGAGGCTGCAATTTTCCTGAAACCCAGAGCCCCTGAACAGCAGTAAATCTTTGAGCTGTCTGTGCCTAAAAATAAAGAGCAACTGAGCATGTGCAGAGCAGGATGAGACCGCGTATTACTGTATTTTAAACAGTATAAGCACGTATTTGTAATGTTTTACATAGCTATACCTGCAAAAGTGTCAAGCCTGAAGGGATCTAGCAGGACTTAATTTTCTGACTACAGTTCTACTTTAAATAACAAAACATGGGCACATCTTACCGTAAATTTCCGTGTGCCAAAACGTCTCTCTAATGTTCTAAAATTATATATAAGTAAACTGCTACAAAATGTATCCTTCAGATCCAGACATATAATTCTTCCAAAGAATAGTCTCCATATCTAAAGCAAGAAAAGTACACAATGAGTATACAAATGCTGATATTACACAGGGATGTAAAAAGAGTCTCCAAATGTTAAAAGAAGCCAAAAATGATGTAACAGAACGTGAGAATTTATTAATGAGGAAATAGAAAATACATTATTTTGTCTTGAAGTTTTATGCCGTGTACACACGATCGATTTTCTCGACGGTGAAAAACACAGTCGAGAAAAATGGACAGGAAAAACAAGGAACGGCTTGGTCCCCTACACACGGCCGAGTTTCCTGACATTTTTTCTCTTTGTCGAGAAAAACGACCGTGTGTAGGCTCCCCGGCAGTGTTTCCTTATGGGAAAACTGCAGCGGAACAAAATGCCGTGAATCACGACGAGAAAAATTAGAGCATGTTCTAATTTTTCTCGTCGTGATTCATGCCGTTTTTCTCGTCGGGAAAAAATGATGAAAAGCCCACACACGGTCATTTTTCTCGTCAAAAGAGAAAAAATGTCATTTTTCCCCGACGAGAAAAATGTGTGTGTACGCGGCATCAGTGTGGTGGTAAACCCGCAATTTTTAAACACTAAGGCCCCTTTCACACTGGGGTGGGAGGTGCGCTGGCGGTATATCGCCGTTATTTTTAGCGGCGCTATACCGTCGGAATTGCGGCGAAATTGCAGCGGTATTCGGCCGCTAGCAGTGCGGTTTTAACCCCCGCTAGCGGCTGAAAAAGGGTTAATACCGCCGGCAATGCGCCTCTGCAGAGGCGCATTGCCGGCGGTATAGCCGCGGTTTCCCATTGCTTTCAAATGGGAAGGAGCGGTGGGGGAGCGGTAAACACACCGCTCCTCTCACCGCTCCAAAGATGCTGCTAGCAGGACTTTTGGAGCGGTCCTGCTAGCGCACCGCTCCAGTGTGAAAGCCCTCAGGCTTTCACACAGCAGAAACAGCAGCCGCTGTTTAGGGTCGGTTTGCAGGCGCTATTTTTACCGCAATAGCACCTGCAAACCGCTCCAGTGTGAAAGGGGCTTTAAAGCGGAGCTCCACCTGAAAGGGAAAGCTCCCCTTGTCTGCCTCCCCCCCCTCTCTGCTGCCACCTTTTGGGGGGCGTGGGTACCTGGTTTTGAAAAGGTACCCGCTCTTACTTGCAGCTCAGCTTGCTGCGACAAGCTGAGCCTGGAAGTTTGGTCCCCCCTTCCTTCCCCCGCAGTCTTCTGAGACACTTCACAGGTCCAAGAAGACTATGGCCCATTCACAAAGCACATAACACTTCTTTTATGTGCAGTAGGAAATTGGCTGTGAAGCCTCAAGACTTTACTGCCAGTTTCCCTTAGTGAAGATGGCGGCGCCAGCACCCGATAGCCGGCTGAAGAATCAGCTCGGGTGAGGACACCGCTGGCTGCCTGGACAGGTAAGTGCGCTAATATTGACAGTCAGCAGCTACAGTATTTGTAGGTGCTGACTTAATTTTTGGGGGGGAGCCTGGAGCTCCTCTAAGTACTAGTAGAGAATGATGTATATCCCTGTCAGGTTTTCTTACTGTCATCTACAGTATCTCACAAAAGTACACCCATCACATTTTTGTAAATATTTTTTTTATATCTTTTCGCGTGACAACACTGAAGAAATATAACTTTGCTACAATGTAAAGTAGTGAGTGTAGAGCTTGCATTACAGTGTAAATTTGCTGTCCCCGCAAAATAACTCGACACACAGCCATTAATGTCTTAACCGCTGGCAACCAAAGTGAGTACACCCCTAAGACTGGGTTCACACTGATACGACACGACATTCATCCGACTTTCATCCTACTTTGCTCTGCGACATCAGTCCTACATTGATCCTACATTGGTCCGACATCCATCCGACATTCATGAACAGGATACTACTTTGATCCGACATTGTGCTAGTCTGACTTGTCCTTTGACCAATCAAAACAATCCCAGGGTGAGATAAATTCCTTTTACTGCTGCTGTAATCACCATGTCGGATGTCAAATGTCGGATGGTTAGGACAAGGATCCTACTTTGATCCGACTTCAATGATATTCAATGGGCTGAAGTAGGATCAAAGTCAGACAGAAGTAGTACAGGGAGCATTTTTAATGTCGGACCGACTTGTGTCGGACCAGTTAAGACGGCTCCCATAGGGAAACATTGATTTTCACACGTCATGCGACATGAGCTCCTAATGTCGGAGCGTTTGTCGGACAAGTGTGAACCAGGGCTGAGTGCAAATGTCCAAATTGGCCCCAATTAGCCATTTTCCTCCTCCCTGGTGTCATGTGCCTCGTTAGTGTTACAGGGTCTCAGGTGTGAATGGGGAGCAGGTGTGTTAAATTTGGCGTTATTGCTCTCACTCTCTCATACTGGTCACTGGAAGTTCAACATGGCACCTCATGACAAAGAACTCTGAGGATATGAAAAAAAGAATTGTTGCTCTACATAAAGATGCCCTAGGCTATAAGAAGATTGCCAAGACCCTGAAACTGAGCTGCAGCGTGGTGGCCAAGACCATACAGCGGTTTAACAGGACAGGTTCCACTCAGGACAGACCTCGCCATGGTCGACCAAAGAAGCCAGACCATACGCTGCACGCTGCATCAAATTGGTCTGCATGGCTGTCATCCCAGAAGGAAGCCTCTTCTAAAGATAATGCACAAGAAAGCCTGCAAAAAGTTTGATGAAGACAAGCAGACTAAAAACAGAGTACGGAAACCATGTCCTGTTGTCTGATGAGACCAAGGTAAACTTATTTGGTTCAGATGGTGTCAAGTGTGTGTGGCGGCAACCAGGTGAGGAGTACAAAGACAAGTGTGTCTTGCCTACAATCAAGCATGGTGGTGGGAGTGTCATGGTCTGGGGATGCACAAATGCTGCTGGGACTTGGAAGCTACAGTTCATTGAGGGAACAATGAATGCCAACATGTACTGTGACATACTGAAGCAGAGAGTGATCCCCTCCCTGTCAGAGACTGGGCCGCAGGGCAGTATTCCAACATAATAACATCCCCAAACACATCTCCAAGACGACCACTGCCTTGCTGAAGAAGCTGAGGGTAAAGTTGATGACTGGCCAAGCAGGTCTCCAGACCTAAACCCTATTGAGCATCCTCAAACTGAAGGTGGAGGTGTGCAAGGTCTCCAACATCCACCAGCTCCGTAAAGGGACATCATGGAGGAGTGGAAGAGGACTTCAGTGGCAACCTGTGAAGCTCTGGTGGACTCCCTGCCCAAGAGGGGTAAGGCAGTGCTGGAAAATAATAGTGGCCACACAAAATATTGACACTTTGGGCCCAATTTGGACAGTTTCACTTAGGGGTGTACAGTGGAACCTCGGATTGCGAGTAACTTGGTTAACGAGTGTTTCGCAATACGAGCACTGTATTTTTATAAACCATGACTCGGTTTGCGAGTGTTATCTCGCAAAACTAGCACGATTCAGGCCAAATCAGTGTGCAGTACCGCGTTTGGCCTGAGGTGGGGGTACCAGAGCCGAGCCGAACATCGCCGTTCAGCGCCGTTCGGAAATGCACGGAAAGGCCAGAGGACAGCTCTGCTGACCTTGGCAAATCTCGGGAACAAAGTCTTTCCGAGGTTTGCCAAGGTCAGCCGAGGTGTCCTCAGACCTTTTCGGCCGTTTCCGAGGCTCTCCGGCGCCCCACCGCCTCTGGCCGCATGCGGTATTGCATGCCATTGAAGTCAATGCGGAACAAATTATTTTCGTTTCCATTGACTTCAATGGGGAAACTTGCTTTGATATGCGAGTATTTTGGTTTACGAGCATTCTCCTGGAACGGATTATGCTCGTAATCCAAGGTTCCACTGTACTCAATTTTGTTGCCAGCAGTTTAGACATTAATGGCTGCGTGTTGAGTAGTTTTGAGGGGACAGCAAATTTACACTGTTATACAAGTTGAACACTCACTACTTTACATTGTGGCAAAGTGTAATTTCTTCAGTGTTGTCATATGAAAAGGTATAATAAAATATTTACAAAAATATGAGTTGTGTACTCACTTTTGTGAGATACTGTAGGTATAATTCTTTCCCTTCCTGTCAGGGGGAGACAGACAGCAATAAAAACCTGACATGGGTTTTATCCCCTCACCACTCTATTTAAAACTAGAATGACAAGTTTTTGCTTGAGTGAACTTTTGCACTTTAACACAATTTCTGTGTTCATTGGATAATAGCCAACCATGTGCCATCACTTGTTACCCTCAAAATGATTACAAAATAAAAGAAACATTGCTTGTGATCAAAGTCCATCTTTGCGCATTTCCCATCCCTCTATCTCCACCCCGAATACTCGTTTAGGTGTCCTTTATCTTTAGATGTTACTTTATACTTCTCCAAGTCAACTGTTTATGTCCCTTTCTAGTGCCGCTTCCAGAAGCAATGATCTGTCGATTCAGCGCTGCAGTAACCAAGTCAAATCCTCTTGATGTCATCAGCAGTGCTAAAAAATACCCTGCTGCTGGGCAGGTGACAGCAAGTGACCTCGAGTGCCAGGCTGTGGCGTGCCACACAGCAGCCACTGCAAAAGTCTTCCCTTCTTCTTAGGCCCCTTTCACACCAGCGGACCGATCGGGTCTGCCTGTCCGTTTTTCAGGCGGACCCGATCGGGCCACCCATTGCTCTTTATGGGGCGACAGGTGTTAGCGAACAGGTGTCTGCTGACACCTGCTGGGCATCCGATCAGACAAAATCTGCTGAAAACAGACAAATGGCCATACAGCGAGACCACCGGGTCAGATCAGATGACAATCGGATGAAAAACGGACACGCAGTCCATTTCCATCCGACCGCCCCATAGAGGAGAGTGGGCTGTGTCCGTTCTGCATAGCGGAGTGGACACTGACCTGTCATCCAACTGCTCAGTGGGGATCGGTGGGGATCGGTGGCGAGATTCCCTGCTGAGCAGGCGAATTCCGCTCAAGAAGATAAGCCCAATGTAAAAGTGGCCTAAGGCCAACGAGAAGAATAATCTCCATTCATACATTTGGAAAGACCATCAATTGTGTGTGGAGGGCCACTCTGTAAGAAAGACTTGGAAGGGGGGGAAGGGGTATGTGCAAAGGAGACCAAAGGTCCGCCTGCTGATTACATGGAAAGATATATAAATGTTCATATGTGATATTCCATGTTTACGTGGCTTAATTCATTCCCAAGCACTAGCTGTCATCAATCCAAAACTGAATTTGGAGCCTCAGGAACTAGGAAGAAGGGCCTGCAGTGTACCCTGCATCATTTTCTACTGGTGTAGGCTGCAATGCAGAGCTACATGTATTTACCATGAGCACTCAGAAAGCTCTTAGGTATGTGGGCGTTGTTGTGGACATACATATATGCAGACACAGGGGAGCAAACAACTCATCTGTTATTCCTAGTACACACAAGCCCACACATTAATTTTACAAAGCAGCAAAACATACATACAGTGAATATAGAAAAAAAAAACATTTTGTTACTTTGCAGCCTGAAATGAAGACAGACACAGACTTTGTTTTATCCAGCTGTATTTACTCAGTGTAACCTAAAACATCCAACTGAAAGATAACACACCAACATGGCATTTGCAGTGGGCAAATGTTGCAAGGTTAGTAGAGACGTATCCCAACAGAATAAAGGCTGTAATTAAAAGGGGTTGTAAACCCTCATGTTTTTTCACCTTAATGCAATTAAAAGGGGTTGTAAACCTTCTGTCACTCAGCAGCCCACCCGAGCCCCCGTTATACTTACCTGAGCCCTGTGTTTCCCACGACGGGAACAAGCACACCAGCTGCGGCTGGTGTCTCTTGTCCTGATTGGATAGATTGATAGCAGTGCAGCCATTGGCTTCAGCTGCTGTCAATCAAATCCAATGATGCAAGCACTCGAGAAGAGGAGGAGCCAGGAGTGCCGCTGAGGGACCCCAGAAGAGGAGGATCGGGCCCACTCTGTCCAAAACCAACTGCACAGAGAAGGAAAGTATGACATGTTTGTTTTTGTTTTGTTTTTTTAAAACCTTGAACCTTTACAACCCCTTTAAAGCAAACGGTGGTTCAACAAAATACTGACACAAGGGGGTGATCCTGTTTCCAACTCAGTGATTCTGTTTTTGAATTTTTTTTTCTGACATGTTGGTGTTATATCTTTCACTTGGATGTTATAAGTTGCAGCTGGATAAAACCAAAAGCTGTGACGGTCTTCATTTCAGGCTGCAAAGCAACAAAAAGGTGATTATTTTGTTTTGATTTTTTTTCTATACCCACTGCAACTTACTGCAGAAAGAATGTGCACTGCACTTTTCTAACCCAGAACTTGTCAGGTCGAGTATCTTCCAATGGTTTGTATTGCAACACTGACAGGTCGCCAGCACATATGTTTAACCAGTAGTGCTGACGCCCTGATAGCGACCTTCTTTTATCATCATGTTCCCACTACACACTTTTTCCTTAGGCTACTTTCACACTGAGGCGCTTTGCAGGCACTATAGCGCTAAAAATAGTGCCTGCAAAGGCACTTTGTGGGCGGTTTTAACCCTTTTTCAGCCACTAGCGGGGTTTAAAAGGGCCCTGCTAGCGGGCGAATAGCGCTGCAAAAACGACTGTAAAGAGGCGCTTTACCGCCAATGGCGCAACGCCCTAGTGTGAAAGTAGCTATACTGCAGGAAAAAAAGCCTTGTATTTTTATTAAGGTGGATGTAAACCCGAAATTTTTTATTTTTTTTTTGCTCACAATGTTGAGTATAAGATTTCCTATCATTTGTGCCAGGTCTTGACACAAAGAGTTAATCCAGCTCTGAGCAATCCTCTTTTATTGTTTAGTGAGATAAAATGGACAGAGAAAAACCTTTGTCCGTTCCGCCCCCTTGCTTTGAGTGACAGGTTATTAACATATCTTGTGCACTAGCTTTAGACAGGCATTATTTTCTAATTCCCACCCCCACTCCTTTTCTGAAGTCATGTGGTTACTTTTCTGGATTTTGACTGGATGTTAGTGATCATAGCACAGGAGAAAATGCATCTTCACAAGGGGAGTGTAGAGGTGGGCGGGGAGTCTACTGACATCACAACTCCACCCACCGAGCTCCAGACAACAGATCCACCCACAGAATCTGCAGTTTTTCTGTTCTTATAACAGACAGAGGGGAGACATTTGACAGATAAGGATACATGCAGGAGGCATCTATATCCTTATAGATCAGCACTATGGCAGTAGTTTAGAAAGGATAAGAGTGGGTTTACATCCACTTTAACACAACATTTAATGAAAACAATGTTCTCTGTTTGTCTGAGGTGGAAAGGTGGGCAGATGACATCACTATCACCACTATGGCCAATCAAAGATTGCCATGTGTTCACTGGTAAAAATACTGGCTGTTCCAGAATGGCCAAGGTGCTATGTAACAGACTTTCTTTCCTGCAGCAGAGAAGGAGTGTCTGGCCCAAACAATCTATTTAAATTGACAGGTAAACACAGACAAACATAATCGCATCCTTAAAGTGGTACTAAACCTCTTTATTTTCACCTGGCGGATCCAGCCAATTGTTTTTTTTTTTCCTCAACTCACGAGGTGCTTACAATGGTCAGCTTGTTTTCATTTGGGTAAAATCTTTATCTTCAAAAAGGAAAAAAAATAAAAAATATATATATATATATATATATATATATATATATATATATATATATATATATATATATATATATATATATATTTGCTATAACTGCTTGTTAGCTGGAGTTCGCTTTTAATTTGTTAGTCAAATCCATCTAAATCTGCCAACACTACCCTCTCCCTGGATTGACAATGCTGCTGTCCAATTGTGTCTGCTTTACTATTTCGTCCAGTATGCAGACATTTTAAGACAGGAACTGTGTTACTGGCTGGAAATAAAAGAAAAAAAATAATAAAAGAAAAAACAAATGCAGCCACCACATCTAAGGATTGTTAAGTTGCAATATATTACATTTTGGCTTTTGGGTTTATTACCGCTTTATCAAAAGTGATTGTAAAGGCTCGTTTTTTATTTTTTTAAATAACAAACATGTTATACTTACCTCCTCTGTGCAGTTGGTTTTGCACAGAGCAGCCCGGATACTCCTCTTCTCCCTCTTTGCTGCTCCTAGCCCCTCCCTCCTTTGAGTGCCCCTCAGCCAGCAGCTTGCTACAGGGGGCACCCAAGCTGAGTCAGAGCTCTGTGTATCTATTCAGACACAGAGCCCCGCCCCCTCTCTCCTCTGATTGCCTGACTTATTTGATTGACAGCAACGGGAGCCAATGGCACCGCTGCTCTGTCTCAGCCAATCAGGAGGAGTGTCCTGGATGGCTGAGGGGCTTGTGGACATTGCTGGAGAGAGAAGGGGCTCAGGTAATTAGGGGAGGGGCTGCTACACACAAAAGGTTTTTTATCTTAATGCAAAGAATGCATTAAGATAAAAAAAGCTTCTGCCTTTACAACTCCTTTAGGGCCAGTTCACACCAGATGCAGTTCTGTGCAGTTCTGATTTTTCTGCACCCATACAGTCAGTTCTGGTCAGTTTCCGCACGAAACTGACTGGAACTGACTGCATGGCGTGAACTAGAGCCATTGGAATACATGGAAAACACTGTGCATGCATTTTGTGCAGAAAAAAAGCACACGGAACTGAACGGAACTGCGTCTGGTGTGAACTAGCACTTAAAGTGGTTGTAAACCCTTTTTGACTACTTCTACCTATAGGTAAGCCTAGAATAAGGCTTACCTATAGATAGTGGAAATATCTCCTAAACGTGCGCCGTTTAGGAGATATTTCAGTTGTAGTCCGCTGAAAATTTCAACGGCGCATGCGTGGGGAAGAAACTAAACTAAGTGCCGTGCGCATGCGTGGGAATGATGTCACGCGGCTCCGGCGAATCACAGAGCCAGAGTCTGCAGCCCGGATAGAGGAGGACACAGAAGATGGACGCTGCCTACTCTGGGGACATCGCTGGATTCTTTTGCAGGTAAGTGACACATAATGGGCTAGTATGCGATGCTAACTAGCCCATTATGCTTTTTATATGCAGGCGTTTGCAGCGGGCCAAAGAGGAAGAAAACCCATCAGGGTTTACTTCCTCTTTAAGAATATTTATTTCAGCCGGGAAACATGGCTGAAAGAAAAAAAAGTCAAACTAAATACACATTAATTCTCATGGTATTAGGTCACAAAAAGTGTAAAAAGTATTAACAGCATTAGGTTACAATTACAGCATAAGGCTTAGAAACAACAATGAGGAACACGTATCTAAGTCAGACTTACATGAAAACTTTTTATTGCTTGCACATCATATACAAAGAATGCTTGCTGCTGCTGAAACAGGAGGGCAAGTATAACAGAGAGAGCACCAGGGATGAGTAGAAAGCCTTTAGATAGCGGGGCTTTATCTAGAGAAAAAAAAAAAAAGTTAAATACTACCATAAATAACACCAATGTGCCACTGCCAACTACTTGAATTCAAGTTCCTCACAGAACCCACAGATCCCAGTAATATCACTAACAAGGAAGGAATTATTTTATGACTGAAAAATCACTTATGAGAAGAAGACACTGGTACTGCGCATGCACAAGCCAGCGCTTACAAAATCAGTAGCACTGCCCCCCAGGCTCCACCACCTGTATTACACAAAAAAAACACCCACCAAAGTTACCCCACACAAGGTGACATTTTAGGGAGGGCAGAACAAGTGATAAAGCAAGTGATTGTGAGGACAAGGGTGGACATATCCACCTCAATCCAACCACATAGAAGGCCATAGGATATGGTTCCGATAGCGATGAGCAATAGAAGGATAGGAAAAAAAGAGCACATCATGGCACCAGAAGCACATGCAGAGATGGTCATAAATAACAAAATAATTAAAATTATAAAAAAAAAATTAAAAAAAATACATAAAACCATGCAAAAAACGTAACCACTTTGCGCCCGCCGTACGACTATATACGGCCACAAGGTGGCTCTACAATGCCGGGAGACCGTCTTTTTATGGCCTCCGACTCGGCGAGTCACTGAGATGCTGATGCGCGTACCTGGCGGCCGCGATGTCCGCCAGGTACACGCGATCGGCCGTTGCACAGGCAAGGACGTGGATCTCTGTGTGTAAACACAGAGATCCACGTCCTGTCAGGGAGAGGAGACTGATGGTGTGTCCCTTGTACATAGGGACACAGATCGGTCACCACCCCTAGTCAGTCCCCTCCCCCCACAGTAGTAATCCACTCCCAGGGCACACATTTAACGCTTTCCTCGCCCCCTAATGTTAACCCCTTCCCTGCCAGTCATATTTATACAGTAATCAGTGCACATTTATAGCACTGTTCGCTGTATAAATGTGAATGGTCCCAAAATAGTGTCAAAAGTGTCCGATGTGTCGCAGTCACGAAAAAAATTACTGATCGCCGTCATTACTAGTTAAAAAAAAAAAAATTATAAAAATGCCATAAAACTACCCCCTATTTTGTAAACGCTATAACTTTCGCGCAAGCCAATCAATAAACGCTGATTGTGATTTTTTTTACCAAAAATATGTAGAAGAATACGTATCAGCCTAAACTGAGGAAAAAATATATATTTTTTTTTTAAATTGAGATATTTGTTATGGCAAAAATCAAAAAATATTGTGTTTTTTTTTCAAAATTGTCGCTCTTTGTTTATCGCGCAAAAAATAAAAACCGCAGAGGTGATCAAATACCACCAAAAGAAAGCTCTATTTGTGGGAAAAAAAGGACGTCAATTTTGTTTGGGAGCCACGTCGCATGACTGCGCAATTGTCATTCAAAACGTGACAGTGCCGAAAGCTGAAATATCGCCTGGGCAGGAAGGGGGTATATGTGCCCAGTAAGCAAGTGGTTAAAAAAGCCTTGTGAACATGGATGTCAAACAAGCAAAAACATTTACAGCTATATCCCAATGTACAGTATATTGGCCCAAACAATTATGTGTCATTTTAACAAATAAAGGAGAGGTAAAAAAAAAAGACCAGTGGGATAAACTCAACCTTACTTAAATATGCATTCCACAAATTAAACAGTGTGAATGGCCAAGTAGTGCACCACATTCCAAGTAAATAGAACCAAAGACCAGTAAAAAAATTAAAATAAATAAAATGAAAAAAGAGCGTAGACAATTTTTTTTTTAAATCAATCTCTTTATTGTACAAAATAATTAAAATTCACTCTATTGTGCAATATATAGATCCAAACAAACATGCATGAAGAAACTTCCTGCATATAAACTGCCAACACCTAAAACATAACAGCTGGAGGGCCAATTTTTGCCCACCCTTGCTATAAGATATGCTTCAGATAAGTGGCAAGGGGTTAGCACTTTTAGTGTAGAGTGCTGTGGTCCGTGCTGTGAGTTTCCTGTACAGCATTGGGGCTTAACCTGTGGCCCTCCAGCAGTTGCAGAACTACAAGTTCCACCATGCCTCTGCTTTTGGGAGTCATGTTTCTAACTATCAGCCCTGCAATGCCTCATG
Source organism: Rana muscosa (assembly GCA_029206835.1). Classification (NCBI taxonomy): domain Eukaryota; kingdom Metazoa; phylum Chordata; class Amphibia; order Anura; family Ranidae; genus Rana; species Rana muscosa. The sequence goes on from CM055117.1 coordinate 742,433,464, forward strand.
GAACTTGTAGTTCTGCAACAGCTGTAGGGCCCCTGGTTGAACACCCTTGCTGTACAGGGTCCATGCCAAAAAGCCATCTGAATTTCAATGATTTCCACATCCAGGAACAGGATTCTTGTGCAGCTTGAACTTATAGTAAATTTCAGTTGTAATAGGATATTACTCAGAGCACTATAACCCTTGAGATGTCCCCATCCAAATGGCAAGGATGTCATCCATGTCGGGCCACATTAGAAAGTAAGAAAACTTTGAAAATACAGAGCTTGTGGTGAAATAACCATGCAGCTGAACACTATACCCCGATACCGTAAACATAAATACAAACCAATCAGTGCAGAGCATTTACGATCAATACCTTATAGGCATCAATGGTGACAGATATAATAAACAAATACAGAATAATGAGCTGGTGACTGCAATCATTAATAACACATAATGACCAATAAAAAACTTCACAGTGAAATAGTGATTAAAAATAAAATCGAAAAAGTGTCCTTAAATTATCCAAAAAAGCAGGAAGAAAGATGGCCGATATGATGAGCCCAAAAAAAATTACAGTTCCACAAGCTGTGATGGAAGTAGAACTCCTAAGATAGTCAAGGTGACACCATCCACTCTCATGCAAGGCTTACCAGAATGCCTGTGACCCCCTAATAAGAGTGATCGGTAAAAGCTCATTAAATTGGTAAGACAGGCATCATGGAAGAGGACAATTTTCATTTGGTAATTAACAGAGACTCCTCATTTATCCAACTCAGCCAAATTAAGTCAGGGTAAGCCGTAGGATGCATAAAATAAAAAGAAACGCCACATAGTACAATACTGAAAAGCCTTCAGGTTTTAATAAAGGGTTGCACTTACGTCACAGCAAATAACAAAAATATGTTACGCTAAAAAGAGGTCTTCCTCCAGTTACAAAGATGGCCGACTGCCGGTTGCACACGCATGGTAGAAGTTGTGTTCAAATCGTTCCAATACACTTTTGGGCTTTCTCTGAAGATTGTCCTCTTTCATGATGCCAGTCTTTCCAATTTAATGAGCATTTACTAACCACATTAAAAAATGGTATGGGTACACAGAGAACAGAGTCCCCACCCCCCTTCAGCACAGGTTACAAACATGTCCCCAACGGTTGACAACATCAAAAGGGGGCAGTACGGGGCGTGGCCACGGCACGAGAGAGTGAGGACGTGCTCTCCATGAGCTCCGTGTGACCCGCGCTTCTATACAGCCCGAATGGCGGCTTCCCTGGGGGGATTCGATCATCAAAATATGCCCTCAAAGCGCAAACCTTCTCCGCAGCCTCAGCCGACAACCCGGGGCCGGTCTGGATCGCTGGATGACTTCTTTGGGACCCGCAGCGACACGGAAGGTAAATCCAAGATGGCGCCCGGCGCCCACGCTGCTGCCTCCCCCATCAGCTCCCCACACATGCCTGTGTCTGCTCTACCTTCCTCCCCCTCTCCCTCCGGCTCTGAAAGCATTGAAGAGCCCGCAAATGGAGGTGATCCGTGGGAGGAAAAATAGGATTTTTATAACAGCTTACCTGTAAAATCCTTTTCTTGGAGTACATCACGGGACACAGAGCGACATAGTCATTACTAATGGGTTATATAGATACCGTCAGGTGCTGGCACTGGCAACTTCCAAAACCGGAAGTACCCTCCCCTATATAAGCCCCTCCCATCCGGGAGCACCTCAGTTTTGTAGCAAAGCAATAAGTGTCCCCAAAGAGGGGCGGGAGCTCTGTGTCCCGTGATGTACTCCAAGAAAAGGATTTTACAGGTAAGCTGTTATAAAAATCCTATTTTCTTTCTCGTACATCACGGGACACAGAGCGACATAGTCATTACTAATGGGATGTCCTAAAGCAATGCCAAATGAGGGGGGGGATACACCATATATAAGCTGAGCGCTATCAGACATGAGGATCTTTTGCGGCCTGCAACACACTGCGCCCAAAGGCGACATCCTCCTGACTTCTAACGTCCACCTGGTAGAACCTAGTAAACGTGTGTACTGAAGACCATGTTGCGGCCTTACAGATTTGAGCCAGGGAGGCCTGGTGATGCACTGCCCATGAAGTTCCAACTGCTCTCGTGGAGTGCGCTCTAACTTTGAATGGAGGCGGTCTCCTTCTCAAGCCATAAGCTTGCATAAATGACCTGTCGAATCCACTTGGCTAAAGTAGATTTTGACGCTGCCTGACCCTTTCTGGGGCCTTCCGGCAGTATAAACAAAGTATCCGTTCTGCGAATCTGAGCAGTGGCTTTTAGATAAGCTTTAACTGCTCTTACTACATCCAAAGAATGAAATAACTTTTCCTCTACCGAAGTAGGTTTGGGGAAAAAAGAAGGAAGAACCACATCTTGGTTCAAATGAAACCTCGATACCACCTTAGGAAGAAAGGCTGGATGAGGACGTAACACTACTTTGTCCTTATGGATAACCAGATATGGCTCTTTACAGGACATAGCTGCTAATTCCGACACTCTTTTAGCCGAACAAATGGCTACTAGAAAAATCAATTTCCTGGTGAGAAGCACCAAGGAAATATGCTGTAATGGTTCAAATGGTTGTTTCTGTAAAACCGACAGAACCAAGTTTAGATCCCATGGACATATGGGAATATTAACCGGAGGACTAATACGCATCACTCCTTGTATAAAGGCTTTGACTAGTGAATGCGAAGCCAAGGGCCTTTGAAAAAATATTGACAAGGCCGAAATCTGACCCTTGATAGTACTCAAGGCAAGCTTCCTATCTACAGCCCATTGTAGGAAGTCCAGAATCCTTCCTATTACGTATTTACGTGGATGCCATTTCTTGGCCTCACACCAGGCGATGTACGCCTTCCAGATTCTATAGTAGATCTGCCTGGATACCGGCTTCCTGGCATTGATCATGGTAGATACCACAGCATTAGAGAGCCCTCTCTTTTTTAGAATGTGGGCTTCAATAGCCAGGCCGTCAAACCTAGGGCTGGTAAGGAAGTGTGGTATATCGGTCCTTGCGAAAGCAGGTCCGGACGACGTGGGAGAGTCCAAGGACTCCTCACTGAAATTTTACAATCTCCGCGTACCACGCTCTTCGGGGGCCACGCTGGAGCCACCGGAATCACTGGTTTCTTTTCTACCCTGATTCTGCGGAGTAATCGAGGTAACCATTGTGGCGGTGTGAATGCATATATCAGCTTGAACTGATCCCAAGGGAACACTAGGGCATCCGAGCCGCAAGCTAGGGGATCCCTTGTCCGAGAGACAAACCTGTCCCCCTTTGTGTTGAATCTAGATGCTAGAAGATCTACATCCGATGTTCCCCACCGCTGACATATTGTCCAGAAAACCTCGGGGTGAAGGGACCCTTCCTCTGGGCCTAATTGCTGGCGACTTATAAAGTCCGCCTTCCAATTCTCCACTCCTGGAATGAATACCGCAGATATGGCTGGGACATATTTTTCTGCCCATTTCAGGATGTAATTTACTTCCCTCTGGGCTGCACGACTCCTGGTGCCCCCCTGATGATTGATATATGCCACTGCTGTGGCATTGTCTGATTGAATTCTGACAGGGGACCCTTGGAGTTTGGATGTCCATGCTACTAGGGCATACCGGGCTGCTCGTATCTCTAAGAGATTGATGGGCAGGGCCTTTTCTGCATCCGACCATCTGCCCTGGAGAGACTATTGCTCCAGTACTGCTCCCCAGCCTATAAGGCTGGCATCTGTAGTGACCACCTTCCAAGAAATCGGACTGAAGGATTTCCTTTTTTCCAGATTCTGGGGAACCAACCACCAACGGAGGCTCTTGCGAACGGAAGGGGACAAGGACATTGTAAGTCTAGGGCCTGAACTTTTTTGTTCCAGGCTGACAGTATGGCCCCTTGCAAATTCCTTGAATGGAATTGACCGTAGGGTACTGCTTCGAATGATGCCACCATTTTTCCCAGCAGCCTCATATACAGGCGTATGGACGGCTGGCTTTTTTGTACCCACTAAGTGGATCAAATCTTTCAAAGACAACACCTTTCCTCGAGGCAAGAATATTTTTCTCTGGCCTGAATCCAACCTTAGCCCCAAGTATTCCAGACTTTTGACTGGTTTTTAGGGCTGACTTGTCTCGGTTGATAATCCAACCGTGAGATTCCAGATACTTGATTGTCTTGTGAACGACCACGTCTAGTTTTTTCACTGAGTGGTCTATCAGCAATAAGTCATCCAGATATGCCATTATCATTACACCTTGTGTTCTTAGATTGGCCAATAAAGGGCCAGAATTTTTGTAAACACTCGTGGTGCTGTGGCCAAACCGAAGGGTAAGGCTCTGAACTGAAAATGGCGCCCTTCTACTGCAAAGCGTAGAAATTTTTGGTGGACTGGAAAGATGGGAATGTGCAAATAAGCATCTTTGATGTCGATCGCGGCTAACCAATCCTCCCCTTGTAGGGCAGTGGCCACCGATCGGATCGACTCCATCAGAAAGTCCTGATATACAGGAATTTGTATAGCCCTTTTAGAATTAATATGGGCCTCCCGTCCGCGTTTGCTTCGGGACTGTAAAGAGGTTTGAGTAAAACCCGAACCCTCATTCTTCCAGGGGAACCTCCATAATTACTCCTTGGAGCAATAGTTGTTCTAGTGCCAACAGGAGGGACTCTCTCTTCCGGGGATCCCTTGGCACGTTTGACCTCAAAAATGGGAAGGAGGAGAGTCTTTTAACTCCAAACTGTATCCCAAACCTACTGCGGAGAGCACCTATCTGTCTTGATCGTGTCCCGCCAGGTCTCTTGCGAACAACTGGAGTCCTCCCCCCACCCGACTGAGTGGGGGCTTCAATGAATTTAACTTTGGGGGAGGTTTTGTACCTCCCCTGACCCAGGGTTTCTCATTACCCTGCTACTGTCCCTGTTTTTTACCCCCGGGATTTGACCGAGGAGGCCGTCGGAACTGTTACACAGCCGATGGCCCAGGGACTGGAGAAGCAGGCCTCTCAAAGAGGGACCTCTAACTCTGTTTTTAAACGGCAAGAGCGTATTTTTACCGCTGGAAATTTTCTGGATATATTTGTCCAGGTTTTCCCTGAATAAGCGTTCACCATGAAACGGGACGCTAACCAGCCATTTTTTACAGGGAGCTTCAGCAGACCAGTTTTTGAGCCATAGGAGCCTACGCATATATACTATAGACAGCGTAAGGCGGGAGGCCTGATGGACTGAATCCTCTATGGCGTCAACCGCAAAGCCTAAGGCTCTAGGTAGATCAGCTAGGGCAAAGCCTGCTGATCTGTCAAGTCCCTCAAGACCTGTTTCAACTGATCCTTCACTGCTTAGCAGACCCCAATAGCTGCTACTGCTGGTTGTATCACCAAGCAGATTTTCATAAGGACTCCAATCTTTTATCTATTGGGTTCTTGAACATTTGGACATTATCCACTGGACATGTCAGTGATTTATACATACAAGAGATGGCTGCGTCCACTGTAGGGACCTTCCATTTATTTTTTTTTGATGAACTTATCCTCCATGGGATAGACCACCGGAAATCTCTTGGGGGAATAAATATTTTCTCAGGACGTTCCCAATCCTGGTAAATGAGCCCTTTCAGTAAAGGGTGAAGTGGAAAAGAACAAACAGTCTGGGGGCTTCCAGCGACCCCAACGAGGATACAGTAGTGGTTGATGGTTCCGCAAGGTGCATTTTTAAATGCTGATCGGACCATGTTAGTCAGAGACTGAACCCATAATCTTTCAGCTTGAGATGCTGAGAAAAGGTTCCCCCACTGTTGATTCCTCTATAACAGAATCAACCTCATCCTGATCCCCTTCAGGCAGGTCGATCCCTGTATGGGACTGTTGCTCTGCTAACAGGCACTCTGAAGGAGGAGACGGAGATCGGGCGTGCTTTCCCTGACAGGGAGGCAGCCTCTCTAATCCTCCCAGAGCTGAGGAAAAAACCTCCTCTGTTACATACACAGGAGCAGGTGAACTGAGGACAGCCACAGTACCAAGTACCCCTGCGGGGTCTCTACGGTCACTTACCTCTGAACTTCAGGGGAGACTGGTGCAGCAGAAGTATGCCCAAGATCCTCCGAGCCCGATGAGACCCCCTTCGCTTCCTGGAAGATTCAGTTCCGGAGCTTCTGGACGGCATATTCCTAAGCCTAAAGCTGAGGTATTCCAGCCGTAATACACCACTTTTACTGAGAATAGTCTAGCACAATTGCTGCTATATCACAGTTGGTGTCTACTAATGTGCCTTTCTAGGGGATGCCTGTATCATCCGCTTGCTGTATGCCTTTAAATGTTGCCAGCTCTGTCTCTGTACTTCATAGCCAGCTCACTACAATATTGTGGTTTTTTTAAACTGCTGGGATGCCCGCACATGCGCAGAAGCGCTGCGGCGCGCACAGAGCGTCATCCCCCAGGCTCCGCCCCCTTTCCCGGCTCACCTCTATATATAGAGGCGCGTGCACGCGCGCGGCCACGTGCGCCTTCGGCGCTAATTTCAAAAAATGGTAACAAGGGACAGGAGCCAGGGCCCCTCTTTGCCGCAGGCCGGGGGATGGACGAGCACTGCAACATGGCAGAGGAAGCAGTTTCCTATAAGAGAACTCACCATCTGCCTGGACTTTGCTCTGCTGAGAAGAAGCTAGTCCACATGACAAGAAAACATTCCACAGCGGCCTCTAGTGGACAAACACAGGTACCGCAGTCTAATATATTAAATATATATAAAAAAAAAATTTTTTTTTTTTTTTTTTTCTTGACCACCATTAAAAATTATTACATTTTTTTAGTAGTTACAGGCATGCACAGAATTTTGCGGGAATACCATTAGGTAACAGACAGAAAGACAAATTAGGCTTGGGGGTCCCCCAATAGAACCAAGTTCCTGGGGGCCCCCACTTACCTGTTCCCCGCCGCAGGACTTTGTTTGGTCCACAAAAGCCCAAACTTCACCTATCACGGCAGGCATTGTAATCAAACCTTCAGGGACCGGGTTCCCAAGGATTCCACTCCCCTGGACCTGTATAGCACCCTGCACAGAAAACATCTTGGTCGTGGGTATGACCAGAGCTCTGGATCCCAGGGTCCAGCTCTCCTAAGAGAAGCATTACAGGCAAAACCTTGCTCTTCTCTGCAAGGCCCGGGTACCGACCGTTTAGCTATGAAGCTTTTTTGGTCGGATCCGGAATAGCTTACTGAGGCCCAAAAGAACCTGTACGCAAGCTCAGTGAAAAACACATGTTTCTTCTTGGCCAACACCTTAGACACTGGCAAAAAACTGAGGTGCTCCCGGATGGGAGGGGCTTATATAGGGGAGGGTACTTCCGGTTTTGGAAGTTGCCAGTGCCAGCACCTGACGGTATCTATATAACCCATTAGTAATGACTATGTCGCTCTGTGTCCCGTGATGTACGAGAAAGAAAGGACATCCGCTCATACATACTGTCTCTCCCCACCAAGGCTGACTTGGAGCGGTTTGTTTGCTAATAAAGTGGAAAAGGTCCTGAGACAGGACATTAAGGACTTGCAAGTAGATAGATACAGCACACCTGTGGGGGTAGAGTGGAGACCCTGGAAGCACAGTGGGAAGAAACTACTCCTACACTGCAGGCTCTCACTGATCATTGTAAAAGGCAGGATTGCAGGCTTGAGGCCCTGCTTGATCAAATGGACGATTTTGAGAACAGGAGCCGCAGGGTCAACATTCGCATCAGATGCCTGCCTGAGGCGACAGGCCCGAGAGACATTATCCCCACCCTGCAAGGGGTCTTTAAGCAAATACTGGGCCGCCAAGCACCCGACTTTATTGAAATAGACCGGGCTCACAGAGCCCTACGCCCCCCCTCTGATGATCCTGATAAGCCTAGAGACATTTTCTTTTTCGTACATCACGGGACACAGAGCGACTTAGTCATTACTAATGGGTTATATAGGATTACCTTCAGGTGCTGGCACTGGCCACTTCCAAACCGGAAGTACCCTCCCCTATATAAGCCCCTCCCATCCGGGAGCACCTCAGTTTTTTGCCAGTGTCTAAGGTGTTGGCCAAAGAGTAACATGTGTTTTCACTGGGCTTGCGTACAGGTTCTTTTGGGCCTTAGTAAGCTGTTCCGGATCCCACCAAAAAAGCTTCATAGCTAAACGGTCGGTACCCGGGCCTTGCAGCGGAAGAGCAAGGTTTTGCCTGTAATGCCTCTCTTAGGAGGGCTGGACCCTGGGATCCAGAGCTCTGGTCATACCCACGACCAAGATGTTGTCTGTGCAGGGTGCTATACAGGTCCAGGGGAGTGGAATCCTTGGGAACCCGGTCCCTGAAGGTTTAATTACAATGCCTGCCGTGATAGGTGAAGTTTGGGCTTCTGTGGAACAAACAGAGTCCTGCGGCGGGGATCAGGTAAGTGGGGGCCCCCAGGAACTTGGTTCTATTGGGGGACCCCAAGCCTAATTTGTCTTTCTGTCTGTTACCTAACGGTATTCCCGCTAATATCTGTGTATGCCTGTAACTACTGAAAATGTAAAATTTTAATAGTAGTCAAGAGAAAAAAAAAAAAAAAAAAGGAGGACCGCGGTACCTGTGTTAAACCACTAGAGGCCGCTGTGGTCCATTTTTCTTGTCATGTGGATCTTTGGTTTTCTCAAGTCAAAAGATCCAGGCAGTTGGTAAGTTTCTCTGTGGGAATCCACTTCCTCTGCCCTGTTGCTGCGCTCATCCACCGCACAGGCCCTCCGGCAAAAAGGGCCCTGGCTCCTAGTCCCTGTTTGGTTTCGAAAAGGGCGCCAATGGCGCACGGGCGCGTGCACGCGCCTCCTATGAAAAAAAGGGGCGGGGCGGGTGGATGACGCTCGATGCGCGCCACGGCGCTTCTGCGCATGTGCAGGCGTCCCAGCTTGTATAAAGACACAGTACAAGTGTCAGCTGGATGCAAACAGAGCTAGCAACAAACAGTGGCACACAGAGGCGGTTGATGCAGACATCCCCATAGAAAGGCACTTTAGTGGACATCAGCTGGTATATAGCAGCAACTTTGTTAGACTATTACCAGCAAAATTGGTGTATGACGACGGGAATACCTCAGCTTTGTGCTTAAAGGATATGTCGTCCAGACGCTCCGGAAATAGGTCTTCCAGGAAGCCAAAGGGGTCTCCATCGGGCTCTGAGGATATTGGGCATGCTTGTACTGCACCAATCTCCCCTGAGAATTCAGAGGTCAGTAGCCGTAGAAACCCCGCAGGAGTACCTGGTGCTGCGGCTGTCCCCAGTCCACCTGCTCCTGTATATATAACAGAGGAGGTTTTATCCTCAACTCTGGGAGGATTGGAAGAGAGATTAACAGCATTGATCGCTGCTTCCCTGTCACAGGGAAAGCGCGTCCGATCTCCGTCTCCTCCTTCAGAGTGCCTGTTAGTGGAGGAACAGCCCCACACAGGGATCGACCTACCTGAAGGGGATCAGGATGAGGTTGATTCAGTTATGGAGGAATCAACAGTGGAAGAACCTTTCTCAGCATCTCAGGCTGAAAGATTATGGGTTCAGTCTCTGACTAACATGGTCCGATCAGCATTTAAAATGCCACTGGCGGAACCACCATCCACTACGGTTTCCTCGCTGGGGTCGCTAAAAGCTCCCCAGGCTGTCTGTTCCTTCCCAATCCACCCTTTATTAGAAGGGCTTATTTACCAGGATTGGGAGCACCCTGATAAAATATTTGCTCCCCCCAAGAGATTTCCGGTGATCTATCCCATGGAGGATAAGTTCATAAAAAAATGGAGGGTCCCTACAGTGGACGCAGCCATCTCTTCTGTGAACAAATCACTGACATGTCCAGTAGATAATGTTCCAATGTTCAAAGACCCAATAGATAAAAAATTGTCTTTACTAAAATCTGCTTTCTCTACAGCAAGCATGGTGACACAACCTGCGGTAGCAGCGATTGGAGTCTGCCAAGCAGTGAAAGATCAGTTGAAACAAGTCTTAAGGGACTTACCAGATCAGCAGGCTCTTGCCCTAGCTGACCTGCCTAGAGCCTTGTGTTTTGCGGTGGACGCCATAAAGGATACAATCCAACAGGCCTCCCGCTTTACGCTGTCTATAGTACATATGCGTAGGCTTCTGTGGCTCAAAAACTGGTCTGCTGAAGCTCCCTGTAAGAAACTGCTGGTTAGCTTCCCATTTCATGGAGAACGCTTATTTGGAGAAGATCTGGACAAATATATCCAGAAAATTTCTGCCGGTAAAAGTTCACTCTTACCGGTTAAGAACAAGAGTAGAAGTCCTTCTTTTAAGAGGCCTACTTCTCCAGTCCCGGGCACATCGGCTGTGAAGCAGTTCCGACGGCCTCCGCGGTCAAATTCAGGGGGCAGAAATCAGGGACAATCACAGGGTAACAAGAAGCCCTGGATCAAGAGAGGTACAAAACCTCCCCCCAAGTCATGAAGGGTTGCCCCCACTCAATCGGGTGGGGGGAAGGCTTCAGTTGTTCACAGAGACCTGGCGGGACACCATCAGAGACAGATGGGTGCTCTCCGCAGTAAGTCTGGGATACAAGCTGGAGTTAAAAGACACTCCTCCTGCCCAATTTATGAGGTCAAACGTGCCAAGAGATCCCCAGAAGAGAGGATCCCTCCTTCTGGCACTAGAACAACTATTGCTCCAAGGTGTAATCATGAAGGTTCCCCTGGAAGAAAGCGGATTCGGGTTTTACTCAAACCTTTTCACAGTCCCCAAACCAAATGGGGACGTGAGGCCCATATTAAATCTAAAAGGGCTAAACAAGTTCCTAAATATCAGGACTTTTCGGATGGAGTCGATCCGATCGGTGGCCACCACCCTACAAGGGCAGGAATGGTTAGCCTCGATCGACATAAAGGATGCTTATCTGCATATTCCCATCTTTCCGGCCCACCAGAAATTTCTACGCTTTGCAGTAGAAGGGCGCCATTTTCAGTTCAGAGCCTTACCTTTCGGTCTGGCCACAGCACCACGAGTGTTCACAAAAATTCTGGCCCCATTATTGGCCAATCTAAGAACACAAGGTGTAACGATAATGGCATATCTAGACGACCTGCTACTAATAGACCACTCAGTGGAAAAGCTGGAAGTAGCTATTCACAAGACAATCAAGTATCTGGAATATCACGGTTGGATTATCAACCGGGACAAGTCAGCTCTAAGACCAGTCAAAAGTCTGGAATACTTAGGGCTAAGGCTGGATTCAAATCAGAGAAAGATTTTCTTACCTCCAGAGAAGGTGTCGTCTTTAAAAGATTTGACCCACTTAGTGGGTACAAAAAGAAAACCATCCATACGCCTCTGCATGAGGCTGCTGGGAAAAATGGTGGCTTCATTCGAAGCGGTACCCTACGGTCAATTCCATTCAAGGAATTTGCAAAGGGCCATACTGTCAGCCTGGAACAAAAAAGTTCAGGCTTTAGACTTACCAATGTCCCTGTCCCCTTCCGTTCGCAAGAGCCTCCATTGGTGGTTGGTGCCCCAGAATCTGGAAAAAGGGAAACCCTTCAGTCCGGTTTCTTGGAAGGTAGTCACTACAGATGCCAGCCTCATAGGCTGGGGGGCAGTACTGGAGCAATGGTCTCTCCAGGGCAAGTGGTCAGAAGCAGAAAAGGCCCTGCCCATCAATCTCTTAGAGATACGAGCAGCCCGGTATGCCCTAGTAGCATGGACATCCAAACTCCAAGGGTCCCCTGTCAGAATTCAATCAGACAATGCCACAGCAGTGGCATATATCAATCACCAGGGTGGCACCAGGAGTCGTGGAGCCCAGAGGGAAGCAAATTGCATCCTGGAGTGGGCAGAAAAATATGTCCCAGCCATATCCGCGGTTTTCATCCCAGGAGTGGAAAATTGGAGAGCGGACTTTTTAAGTCGCCAACAATTATGCCCGGGGGAATGGTCTCTTCACCCCGAGGTTTTCCAGGCAATATGCCAGCGGTGGGGAACACCGGATGTAGATCTGCTAGCATCCAGATTCAACGCAAAGGTGGACAGATTTGTGTCTCGCACAAGGGATCCTCTAGCTTGCGGCTCGGATGCCCTAGTGTTCCCTTGGGATCAGTTCAAGCTGATATATGCATTCCCACCGCCACAATTGTTACCGCGATTACTCCGCAGAATCAGGGTAGAAAAGAAACCAGTGATTCTGGTGGCTCCAGCGTGGCCCCGAAGGGCATGGTACGCGGAGATTGTAAAAATGTCAGTGAGGAGTCCTTGGACCCTCCCACATCGTCCGGACCTGCTGTCGCAGGGACCGATATACCACCCTTCCTTACCAGCCCTAGGTTTGACGGCCTGGCTATTGAAGCCCACATTCTGAAAAAGAGAGGGCTCTCTAATTCTGTGGTATCTACCATGATCAATGCCAGGAAGCCGGTATCCAGGCAGATCTATTATAGGATCTGGAAAGCGTACATTACGTGGTGTGAGGCCAAGAAATGGCATCCACGTAAGTACGTGATAGGGAGGATTTTGGACTTCCTACAGTGGGCTGTAGATAGGAAGCTGGCCTTGAGTACTATCAAGGGTCAGATTTCGGCCTTGTCAATATTTTTTCAAAGGCCCTTGGCTTCGCATTCACTAGTCAAAGCTTTCATACAAGGAGTGATGCGTATTAGCCCTCCGGTTAGTATTCCCATATGTCCTTGGGACTTAAACCTGGTTCTGTCGGTTCTACAGAAACAACCGTTTGAACCATTGCTTAGTAGTCGTTTGTTCGGCTAAAAGAGTATCGGAATTAGCCGCCTTGTCCTGTAAGGAGCCATATCTGGTTGTCCATAAGGACAGAGTAGTATTACGTCCTCATCCAGCCTTTCTTCCCAAGGTGGTATCGAGGTTTCATTTGAACCAAGATGTGGTTCTTCCTTCTTTTTTCCCCAAACCTAGCTCGGTAGAGGAAAAGTTATTACATTCTTTGGATGTAGTAAGAGCAGTTAAAGCTTATCTAAAAGCCACTGCTCAGATTCGCAGAACGGATACTTTGTTTATTCTGCCGGAAGGCCCTAAAAAGGGTCAGGCAGCATCAAAATCTACTTTAGCCAAGTGGATTCGACAGGTCATAATACAAGCCTATGGCTTGAGAAAGAGACCGCCTCCGTTCAAAGTTAGAGCGCACTCCACGAGAGCAGTTGGAACTTCATGGGCAGTGCATCACCAGGCCTCCCTGGCTCAAGTATGTAAGGCCGCAACATGGTCTTCGGTACACACGTTTACTAGATTCTACCAGGTAGACGTTAGAAGTCAGGAGGATGTCGCCTTTGGGCGCAGTGTGTTGCAGGCCGCAAAAGATCCTCATGCCTGATGGCGCCCAGCTTATGTATCCCTCCCCTCATTTGGCATTGCTTTGGGACGTCCCATTAGTAATGACTAAGTCGCTCTGTGTCCCGTGATGTACGAAAAAGAAAAAGGGATTTTTATAACAGCTTACCTGTAAAATCCTTTTCTTGGAGTACATCACGGGACACAGAGCTCCCACCCCTCTTTTTGGGACACTTATTGCTTGGCTACAAAACTGAGGTGCTCCCGGATGGGAGGGGCTTATATAGGGGAGGGTACTTCCGGTTTGGAAGTGGCCAGTGCCAGCACCTGAAGGTAATCCTATATAACCCATTAGTAATGACTAAGTCGCTCTGTGTCCCGTGATGTACTCCAAGAAAAGGATTTTACAGGTAAGCTGTTATAAAAATCCCTTTATCTGTAAACTACACAAGTACTCGCTTAAGGACCGCATCATGAATCAAGTCAGAGGGGTCAGACATGTGGACTTTGATGGAGCTAAGTTGACCTTCTTTCCGGATCTCTCTAGGCGCACGCTGATGCAACGCCGTGCTCTTAAGCCACTACTGGAGTCCATGCAGGATGCCCAATTACCTTACCGGTGGGGCTTTCAATTCAGCCTCTCCGCTACCAAGGATGGCCAGACCCATACTCTCCGTAACAAAGGTGATCTACCCTGTTTCCTGGAATCCCTGGGATTGCCTCAAGTGGACATTCCGGATTGGAGGTCATCGCCTGACATACCTCTTCCCACCCGCTCTGAATAGTGGCTCCCAGGTCGTCGCCGCAAGCACCGCCGTGGCCCCAGGCGGGGCCCCCCTGGACACACTCCGCTTCCCCACTCCAAGGGAGGAGGCGTGAGCTGCTGCATTTTCTACTGATGGCTCCTGAGACGTTTTCAGATGTTTCCTGAACCCCCACCTAGCTGCCGTGTCAATGTTCTCCCCTGTATTTGGGGGTAGATTTCACACTGCCTACTGTCCGCGGGTCACCCAACGGACTCGCTCCCTGTGCCTCCTCACTTTTCCCCCCATAGGTCAACTCCCTGGAGTTATGCCCACTTTTTGGGGACTGCCTCTGCTCGCTGGCCTCCGCCGTCTCCCGGTTTTGGGAGGGGGGTGGTGGCTCCCGACCAGTGGCACAGTTGTACTATGTTGTGCTCTTCGGGCCTCTTGTTTTTTCTTGTTTATATGTTCTTGTTCTCAATGTTTTTTGTGTTTTTCAAATCTGCTATAATTGTAATTTGTTTTTTAGGCTCCTGCACGTGCTCAATGTGCTCCGCGTGCTCCTGGCTGCTGGCTGGGGTGTGCGGTGGGTCCCTTCTTCCTCCCGTCACCGGTTGGGGGGCTCCACTCCCTGATTTTCTACCATGGCTGCCTTGAAAGTCGTATCCTACAATGTGCGTGGTCTGGGCTCCCCGTCGAAACGCAGTAAGTTGTGGCTTGAGATGAAACGCATGGGGGCACACATCCTTTTTTTGCAGGAAACGCATTTTTGCACTGACTCTGTCCCCCGCCTTCCCACGCACCTGTACACTTCTTGGTTCCTCAGTAACTCCCCTCGTCCTAAATCAGGGGGGGTTGCCATAGCAGTACACAAACATTGTCCCTTTGTCATGACGGATCAATTGCTTGACCCAGAGGGCTGATTTGTGTTTGTTAAGGGTACCATTAATAACCGTAAATTTACCTTTGCCACTGTGTATGCCCCGAATAGCGGACAGATTACCTTCCTAGGCTCTGTCTTGGAATCCTTGTCTACCTTCCGGGAAGGCCAGCTCATCCTGGGGGGAGACTTCAATGTCAGCCCTGACCCATGCATAGACACGTCCTCGGGCAGTTCAAAGCACTCATTCGCCTTTCTGAAACATTTCAGAAAATCCCTGCAGGCACACCATTTGGTGGACTGCTGGAGACTGCTTCACCCAACTGACAGGGACTACAGCTATTTCTCGGCCACACACAACGTCTATACCCGTATAGACCTTTTGATGATGGACCAGTTCTCCCTTGATTCCCTGTCTGGGGCCTCCATTGGTTCCATTACCATTTCTGACCATGCGCCGGTTTCCATTTCCCTGTGTCCCCTATCGGTGGAGGCACGGACATGGACCTGGCGATTGATTGATGGCATCCTGGATGATGCGGTCGCTCAAAAAAAGGTTTCAGACACCATTTCCCTGTATTTCGCAGAAAATAAGCCGGGAGAGGTGGGCATGGGATCCATTTGGGAAGGCCATAAGGCAGTGGTTCGGGGGGAACTGATATCCCAAGGGGCGAGACTGAAAAAAGCTAGAGAGGGTGAATTACAAACCCTTTTGGCCAAAATTTGTGCGGCAGAAATGACGCATAAGAAAAATGTCACCCCGGTAATGGCGGTAGAACTACACTCCCTTTGCCAGGAATTAGCTACATTATTTGACACTAAAATTAAGGGGCGTTTACGACACGTGTCACACAAATTTTACGAATTCGGTAATAAATGTGGGAGTATGCTGGCTAGAGCCCTGAAGAGTCAACGTGTTTCTGGCCACGTGCATAAACTTGCCTCAGCGATGGGGACACCGGTTGTCCACTCCTCCAAAATAGCTGTTGCATTCAAGGATTTTTATGCTCAGTTCTACCATCTTCCAGATACATTGCCCGGCTCCTCAGAACCCCAACGGGTGGCCCGAGTCCTCCAATACCTCACAGACGCGCAGTCCCCACAGCTGGAAGCCTCAGTTGGCGAGCAGCTGGATGCCCCTATTGCCTTATCGGAGATTCAGGCGGTGGTGAAGGACCTCCCCCAATGGGAAAAGCCCTGGCCCAGACGGCTATACCAATGCCTACTACAAGAAATATGCGGAGGTGCTGTCTGGCCCCATGTGTGCTTACTTTACAGCCCTGGCCTCCGGTACGGCAATGCCCTCTGAGGCGCTTATGGCACACATCACCGTCCTACCAAAGGAGGGGAAAGATCACTCCTTGCCGGGGAGTTATTGGCCTACTGTATATCGCTTTTAAACACAGGTATTAAGATATTGGCGAAAATTTTGGCCAATAGACTTCAGCCGATCCTCCCGACGGTTATCCACCCTGACCAAACAGGATTTATTATGGGCAGAGAGGCCAGGGACAATGCCAATAGGGCGCTCCAACTGATACACTGGGTCGAATCACAGGCGACTACACACCCTTGTCTCTTGCTTTCCACTGATGCCGAGAAGGCATTTGACAGGGTGGATTGGACGTACATGAGAACAGTGCTGACCAGGCTCGGCTTGGGTCCCAACATGCTGGCCTGGATATCCTCCCTGTATAGCTCCCCATCCACCAGAGTAAAGGTGAATGGGCTTATATCTGAGGCCTTCCCGATTAGCAATGGGACACGACAGGGTTGTCCGCTGTCCCCCCTCGTGTTTGCTCTAACACTCGAACCACTGCTTAATAGGATTCGCCTTAATAATAATAATATTAAAGGTTTTACGGTAGGCCCGACGGAACATAAACTGTCCGCCTATGCAGATGATGTTTTATTCTATGTTTCCGAACCCCTAATTTCGCTACCTAACATTATGGCAGAGTTGAAGGAATTTAACCTACTGTCCAACTTCAAGATAAACTATGCCAAGTCAGAGATCCTGTCCCTGAATATCCCCCCGGGGTTACGCACTCAGTTGCAATCGGCCTTCTCTTTCACCTGGTGCCCAACATCTCTGAAATACTTGGGAATCCATCTGCCCGCAGCCTGCTCTCGGCTCTATGACTGTAATTTCGTGCCACTGCTGTCCGCTGTTAGAGTGGATTTGAAAAGATGGGACAAAGCTGCATTTTCGTGGATGGGCCGAGTCAGTGTTCTAAAAATGAATGTGTTACCTCGTATATTGTTTGCCCTGCAGATGGTGCCGATCGCGTTACCCAGGGCCTTTTTCTCAACCCTCAATAGCTTATTTATTCAGTATATCTGGAGTGGGAAATGCCCACGGCTGGCACTCCGCACATTACAGCGCCCTAGGTCGGGGGGAGGGATGGGGGTCCCAGTGGTCCGTAGATACTACGAGGCTATAACCCTACAGCGCATTTTGGATTGGTATCATAGTGTCCACCACAAATTGTGGGTGCCCCAGGACAAGTTCCTGACGGGGCGCAATCTGTCCCACACCCCGTGGGTTCCTCGGGAGAGTAGGGGCCTCTCAGCACTGGTCTCTCCATTGGTCGCGTATGCCTTGGCGACTTGGGATGCCTTGAACAAAGGGGGGATGCTCGCTCCTACGACTTCCCCTTTGGCACCCCTTGGCGGCTTCCCCTGGTTTGCTCCTGGGGAACACCCATCCTTCTTTCGGACCTGGGCAGCAGACGGAGAGTCCAGATGTGACAGATTTGTACAGGACCATGGCCTGCTGCCTCTGGTCACTCTAAGGGAGCAATAGGGCCCCTTCCCCATGGATGAGTGGCGTTACCGACAACTTCAGCACTTCCTCACCAGTCTACCCCAAGGGGTTCGATCGCCTACCCTAGCCTCTCCCTTTGAACGACTATGTATGTCGACTTCTGCTATCCCCCACGCCATCTCAGTGCTATATAACTTGCTACAATCCCTACATGCTGAAGGGAAACTGGGGTTCATCCGGGAATGGGAGAGGGACCTTCAGCACGTCTTTACCGAGCCTCAGCTGTACCACATGTATAGACTCACACATTCGAGCACGGTTGATACGAGAATGCAGGCGAATAGCTATAAAGTCCTGACCAGGTGGTATAGGGTACCCTCCAAACTCACTAAAGATCTATCCTTCTCTCCCAGATGCGTGTTGGAGAGGTTGTGGCCACAGGGGCACTTTCCTCCACATTTGGTAGGAATGCCCCAGAATACAGCCCTTCTGGCAAGATGTCCATGCACAGGTTAAGCTCATTCTAGACGTAGAACTACCAGATTCCCCGTTGGAATCTTTGTTACACTTCCCCACTATTCCCATCAGCCAGTATCGCAAGTCCATATTGCCCCATCTGCTCAACGCGGCCCGTCGGTTAATTTCGATTCATTGGAAGACGCCACAGGTACCTACTCATTCTGAATGGGTGGCATTGGTGAATAAAATCATGGCTGCGGAGGAGTGGATGGCGCAGTATAAAGACAAGTATGAAACGTTCTACTCCACTTGGGCCACCTGGATACATTATGCAAGCCCGAATGGGCTGACTAAACCAGGACCCTCACCGGACTCGGACAGCTCGGGTAATGGGGCCGAGCAGGCGGGAGTCCAGGTTGCTAGAGGTTCGGGAGTGGAGGAGCGGTAGAGCCTCGGGAGATTTGATACAATTTATACTTTGCATAGTGCAAGTAGCGGATGTTCTTCTTTTTCTTTTTGTCCCCAGTTTATTGTTCTTGTATTATTTCTCCCTCCTTAATTTGAGTTTTCCCCGCTCTACTCCCCCATGGTACTATATGGGCCCGATACCCAGTGGTTCGATCTGATTTTTATGCTTGATTGGAGGCATTTACCCTCCACAGGTGTGTGTGTGCCCAACAGGGATGACAGGGGTGACCCACTGCTGAGCGAATTTATAACATGGGTAAAATATGTTAATAATCATTCCCCCAGATGTGTCTCCCGAATTGGGTATGCCCCTGGATTGTTGCTATGCTTATACTGAATATGTGTACCCGGTATACGGCCCGATATGTTATGTGATGTCCTTGTCTTCCTCTTTCTGTACTATGTTTAAAGTCTGTCTGATTATTTGAAAAATTTCTAAATAAAGATTACATTAACCACTTAACAACCGCCTGCCGCCGAATAACGGCGGCAAGGTGGTTGCTTAACTCTGGGAGGACGTTATATAACGTCCTCCCTTAGAATCGTTCCTGCGCGCGCCCGCGGGCGCGCACACGCAAACGACTGTGCTCGCCGGGTCCACTGGACCCATAGCAACACAGATCGGGGTGAATGGCCAATGACAGCGGCCTTTTACCACGTGATCGCGCCGTCCAATGACGGCGCGATCACAATGTAAACAAACCAGGGTCAGCAGCAGTTCATCTCTCTCCTCACCTCACACCGATGCAGCGTGAGAGGAGAGGAGAGACATCAGTGCAACCCTGTGCCACACAGTGAGTTTTTACTACTTTTAGCTGTGCCCAGCTGTGCCCAGCAGTGCCCAGCAGTGCCCAACAGTGCCCCAAAAGTGCAAAAAGTGCCATCTGTGCCACACCAGTGCCACACCAGTGCCACCTGTGACCATCAGTGCCACCTGTGACCATCAGTGCCACCTGTGCCCATCAGTGCCCACCAGAGCCACACCAGTGCCCACCAGAGCCACACCTGTGCACACCAGAGCCACACCTGTGCACACCAGAGCCACACCTGTGCCCAGTGCCACCTGTGCCCATCAGCGCCACTGCAGTGCCACATCAGTGCCACATCAGTGCCGCCTGTCCCCACCAGTGCCGCCTGTCCCCACCAGTGCCGCCTGTGCCCACCAGTGTGCCACCAGAGCCACACCAGTGCAACCAGAGCCACACCAGTGCAACCAGAGCCACACCAGTGCCACTACAGTGCTACCTGTGCCCGCCAGTGTCCAGCAGTGCCACCACAGTGCTCTGCAGTGCAGCCTCACCAGCCACCAACATGGCAAAAAAATTCTTTACTTGTGAGGAGGCCTACCAGCGTCTAATCATGACCGATGAGAGCAGCGAGGAGTCTCAGTCTGATTCGGATTCGACCTATGAACCCGTTACAGACAGTGGGTCTGATACAGAATCAGAAGAGGAATGTGTGCCCGTGAAAACAAGGGGGTTCTGGCGTGGAGAAGCGGCCTACTACCAGCAACACAGTGCCGTCCACCTCAAGCGCGGTGCCGTCCACCTCAAGCGCGGTGCCGTCCACCTCAAGCTCGGTGCCGTCCACCTCAAGCTCGGTGCCGTCCACCTCAAGCTCGGTGCCGTCCACCTCAAGCTCGGTGCCGTCCACCTCAAGCTCGGTGCCGTCCACCTCAAGCTCGGTGCCGTCCACCTCAAGCTCGGTGCCGTCCACCTCAAGCTCGGTGCCGTCCACCTCAAGCTCGGTGCCGTCCACCTCAAGCTCGGTGCCGTCCACCTCAAGCTCGGTGCCGTCCACCCCAAGCGCGGTGCCGTCCACCCCAAGCGCGGTGCCGTCCACCCCAAGCGCGGTGCCGTCCACCCCAAGCGCGGTGCCGTCCACCCCAAGCGCGGTGCCGTCCACCCCAAGCGCAGTGCCGTCCACCCCAAGCGCAGTGCCACTGCAACAAAGGCCAGGCACCAGTAGGGTGTCATCTCAGCCCCAAAGGGATAGGGGCCATGCCAGCCTTCCCTATGGCCTTCAAAACCCCCTGTGGCTTCCCCCTAATTCCGGAGCAGCAAATAACCCCCCTTTCACCGCCCAGCCAGGTGTCCAGGTGAACACCGATGAATTTTCCATGCTCGATTTTTTCAATTTAGTATTCACTGAAGACTTACTATCCTCCATTGTGGCCCAGTGCAACCTCTATGCACAGCAGTACATAGCAAGCAACCCTGGGTCTAGTTACGCCCGTCCCTTTGAGTGGAGAGAACTTACCGTAGAGGAATTCAAAATTTTCCTAGGCCTAACTTTTAGTATGGGACTCTCAAAAAAAAAAACAATTGTACTCCTACTGGTCTACCAAACCCATCCACCACATGCCACTCTTCTCATCCCTTATGCCAAGATCCCGATACCTAATGATTATGCGGTTCCTCCACTATAATGACAACACCCAGTGCCCTCCCCGAAATGACCCAGCTTTTGACAAACTATATAAAATTCGGCCACTCCTAAATTTTTTCTCTGAAATTTTTTCCCAGTTATATATCCCTGAACAGAATATCTCAGTGGATGAGTCCCTCATAAAATTCTCAGGCAGGCTGAGCATTAAACAGTTTATCCCCAGCAAAAGGGCCCGATATGGGGTTAAAATGTACAAACTTTGTGACCGAGCCACGGGGTACATCTACGCCTTTCTGGTGTACGAAGGGAAGGACTCCCAACTGCATCCCCCTGAATGCCCAGAGTACATCGGTGTCAGCGGAAAAGTGGTCTGGGAGCTTATCTATCCACTCCTTGGAAAGGGATACCACCTTTATGTGGATAATTTTTATACCAGCTTGCCCCTGTTCCGCAATCTTTACCGGAGGGACACCCCAGCATGTGGCACAATAAGAGCCAATAGAAAAGGCTTCCCACAAAAACTCGCCAATGAAAAGCTACGACGAGGGGAGGCGGCATCATTGAGGAACCAGGAGATATTGGCTGTCAGGTGGAGGGACAAACGAAACGTCCACATGCTCACATCAATCCACAACGACACCTACGTGGAAGTCCCCAAAAGAAACGGCACAATCCAGAAACCAGCTTGTGTCTACGATTATAATTTGTTTATGGGGGGAGTGGACTTTAACGATCAGAGGATTGAACCCTATCTTCCCACAAGAAAATCCCGCCACTGGTATAAGAAAGTGTCCCTTTATTTTTTTAGTTTGGCCATGTATAACACTTATGTTATTTACAAAAAAATCAACAGAGAACCCCGTATCCTATCTACTCTACCAAGAAGAAGTTATCTCCGCCCTTTTGTACCCTGAAAGCCCACCAGAAACTATTCGCTCTGATTCCGTGAGCAGACTCCACGAGCGCCACTTTCCTGAGAAAGCCGCCCCCCGCGAAACAGGCTACAGACGTCAGAAGAGATGCCGGGTGTGCTCCAGAGGAGGAATTCGAAGAGACACCATGTATTATTGTCCCGATTGTCCTTCCCAACCAGGCCTCTGTATAGGCGAATGTTTCCGCCGTTACCATACGTTTCTACACTATTAGGGAAGTATGGTAAATACAATTCTCATTTCCTGTCATTTTCCTCCACACCCCTTATGCCACTGCACTGAACTGTACATACCTCTGCCTTCTCCGGAACCGACCTTGGAGTGTTATACAACCACGCTTTTGCCTAACGCTAAACATACCTCTGCTTTCTCCGGAACTGACCCTGGCCTGTTATACGACCACTCTTCTGCCTAACGCTAAACTGTACCTACCTCTGCCTGCTCCGGAACTGACCCTGGCCTGTTATACGCCCACTCTTCTGCCTAACGCTTAACTGTACCTACCTCTGCCTGCTCTGGAACTGACCCTGGACTGTTTGACCACGTTTTTTGCCTGCCTCTTGGATTGATCTTTTACCCTGCTATGCTAGTGGGAACACAGGGGTCTCACATATGTGAGGGGCTCCAGAATTGTTTTTCTGGATGAAGAAAACTATTTTTTAGTTTTCTCATTCCCGGATTAGGGTCTGGAGACTCGGGGGCTTCAAAGAGATTTGGGTGGGAGAAGCCCCTACCCCTGTCCCCATTCTTTCCTGGCCTGCTACTTGGACCATGTTCCTGCTGATTACCAGGACCAATATTTTGGCACTGCTGGCAATGTCTCTACTTGCACTGACCCTGGACTGTATATGGACAGTATTCCTGCCTGTAGTGACTATGGAGAATATTCCTGTCTGCTGCCTGGACAATTCAATTCACTGTCACTGACCACATCCCTGCCTGCTGCCTGGATCAGGGCTCTCCTTCTGTGGACAATTGCACTACCAAAACCACAGGTAATCTTTTTTTTACCGTTTACTCAGCAGAATGTATTTTAGGGTGTAATTCTTGGTATGCACATGCTGTGTTAGAAATATGAAGGGCCTTCAAAAATGTGATAGATTGTAAGGAAATTGGATGTGTAATTTATGTCCCTAGAACACCTGATGGTGCTTCTTGGATGTTGGGCCTCTATGTGGCCAGGCTGTTAAAAAAGCTCACACATGTGGCATCGCCATACTCAGGAGGAGTAGCAGAAAATATTTTGGGGTGTCATTTTTGCTATGTACATGCTATGTGTTGAAAATATCCTATAAATTGACAACTTTGTGTAAAAAAATTGCGTTTTCATTTTTTTTCCACATTTTCCAAAAACTTCTGGAAAAAAATGAACCGTTCAAAAGACTCATTATGCTTCAGATTATACGTTGGGGTGTTAGCTTTCCAAAATGGGGTCACTTTGTGGGCGTTTCCATTGTCCTGGTGCTCCAGGGCCTTCAAAAGTGTAATAGGTGGTTGAGAGATTAGATGTGTAATTTATGCTCCTAGAACGCCTGAAGTTGCTACTTCAGTGTTGGACCTCTGTATGTGGGCAGGCTGTATAAAAGTCTCACACATGTGGTATCGCCATACTCGGGGGGAGCAGCAGAATATATTTTGGGGTGTCATTCATGGAATGTACATGCCATGTGAGAGAAGTAACCTGTTATAATGACAATTTGGTGTGAAAAAAATAAAAAATAATAATCATCTTAATTTTGCAAAGAATTGTGGGAAAAAATGACAACTTCAAAAAACTAACTATGCCTCTTACTAACTACCTTGGAATGTCTACTTTCCAAAAAGGGGTCATTTGGGGGGTATTTGTACTTTACTGGCTTGTTAGGGTCTCAAGAAATGAGATAGGCTGTCAGTACATCAGGTGTGATCAAATTGATCAATTTTCAGTAATTGGCACCATAGCTTGTAGACCCTATAAAACTTTCACCCAGACTAAATAATATCCACTAATTTGGGTTATTTTTACCAAATATATGTAGCAATATAAATATTTGGCCAAATTTATGAGGAAAAATTACTTATTTGCAAAATTTTATAATAGAAATGAAGAAAAATGCATTTTTTTCCAAAATTTTCGGTCTTTTTTCATTTATAGCGAAAAAAATAAAAACCGCAGAGGTGATCAAATACCACCAAATAAAAGCTCTATTTGTGTGAAAAAAAGGACGGAAATTTCATATGGGTACAGTGTTGCATGACTGAGTAATTGTCATTCAAAATGTGAGAGCACCAAAAGCTGAAAATTGGTCTGGTTATTAAGGGGATTTAAGTGCCCAGTTGTCAAGTGGTTAAAAAAAGGGGGCAGTACAACCCAGTGACGACACCGGGTGGCCCGGCCCCTTAATTATTTAAGAGCTGTCAGATGGTGGGAGCCTTCGTCGGGACTGGAGGGTTTTTTTTATTTTTTTTCCCCCTTTCTTTTTTTTTTCCAGATCGGCGGCCGTCATGATTGAAGATGGATCTACACCAGAGGTCATTTTTTTTTGATTTTTTGATAAAGGACTTGTGTTGTGTTTTTTTTTTTTTTTTTTTAGGTGAACGAGTAGGGGTACTACGTATTACTACATAGGGGGGCCCCCAAGATCTGGAGGCCCCCTTGTTAAAGGGTATGATCAATATTCCTATCGCACACGTTCCTGGCAAAAATGGCTCATAAAATGGAGGGTGCTGCAACGATTACCAGTTGGGTTCTGTAAACATCAAACAAGCGTACATATTCGCCAGCACGCCATGGATCGACAACTTCCGTCCAAAAAGTCTTTAATGTAAAAGATCACATCATAAGGGCTGGTGCATCCCTTCTGATGTGATCTTTTACATTAAAGACTTTTTGGACGGAAGTTGTCGATCCATGGTGTGCAGGTGAATATGTACGCTTCCCTTGTTAAAGGGGTCTCAATTCCGATAAACCCCCTAAAGCAGACACCCAAAGCCACCGGCCAGGGTTGTGAGGAAGACGACCTTGTCCAACTTGACAAGGTGCTTCGGAGGGGGAAATTTGGGAACGTTTTTCCTATTTTGTCTATTGTGCCAGTATCAGAAAGAACAGGAAAAGAGGAGGATATCGTTAGGTATGAAGGATTTTTTTTAATATATATATTATATATATATATATATATATATATATATATATACACACACATATATATATATATATATATATTGTGACAGCAGGAAGGTAAAGTCACCTGGTTGCATCCAGGGGGGTAGGTATATTTCTCCCAGATTCAGGCTTTATGCCGACTTATACAACTAGGGAGAGAGTTGATGAAGCCCAGCTGAGGCTAGTGGGCTCATGGATGATTCATACCTCTAGGGAGAGTGCTGGGCGTCGTGCAGGCAGGGAGTTGATGAGACCAGCTGAAGCTTGTCAGCTCGTTTAAGGCCTCTATAAAAACTCCCAGCTTCATTAGGTGTTTGCTCATGCCTGGAACCAGACCTGTGTGGACTGTCTAGGGAGAGTGAACCCCTGTGCGGTGAGACAAAGCCTGTGTGGCTATTTGTTTGGACATTTACTAAACCAGGGACTTAGGGACTAGGACAGCACCAGGCTGATCCCAGTTGTTAGTTAGGGAAACCTGCATGTTTAGTCAGAGGTCAAGCTGACCAGGATTTATTTTGTTTATGTTTCTTTTTGCTTTGCTGTGTTTTTGTCACTGTAATTAGAGAAATAAACCGCACCTTTTGATCTTGAAAACCACAACCTCCGTCTGCTGGGCCTGTTTTTGTGTGGGGAGCCCATCCAGGGGGTCACACACACCCGCTACCGAGCTAACCCCCTCACAGTTGGTGGAGAACCAGTGGCAGTTTTTTTTTTAAGCCAGCATGGAGGAGATACTGAAACAGCTGGCTCTAGCAAATGCCAATCAACAGCAGACAAATGCAGGTTTGCAAAAGAGCTTCGCAGCCCAGCAACAAGCCCAGCAGCAATCTGAGGCCCGCTTCATAGACCTGTTGCAGAAGCAAGAGCAGAGACTACAACAGATGGAAGCAGTAATGCAGCAACGTCCGCAGACCAGTGAGGAAAGCCGTCCCACTAATACCGCGTCCTTTGGGGTGAGTCGTTTATTGACAAAAATGACTGGAGAGGATGATCCAGAGGTATTTTTGACCACATTTGAAAGGACTGCTGAAAGAGAAAAGTGGCCTGAGGAGCAGTGGGCTGGACTGGTGGCTCCTCTGTTAACTGGTGACTCGCAGAAAGCTTACTATGACCTAGAGCCTGACCAAGCAAAAGACTATGTGATGCTAAAAGCTGAAATATTGGCAAGGCTGGGTGTCACCCTGGCTGTCCGGGCTCAGCGTGTGCATAACTGGACTTTCCAGCTTGGAAAACCCCCCAGGTCTCAAATGTATGATCTCATTCACCTGAGCAGGAAGTGGCTACAGCCAGAGACTTTGTCCGCACCGGAGATTGTGGAACGTGTTGTGATGGATCGTTTCTTGAGAGCTCTTCCTACCGCCATTCAAAAGTGGGTAAGCCATGGAGACCCAGAAACGGCCGGTAAACTTGTGGATCGTGTAGAGAGATACTTGGCTGCAGAGAACCTGACGGCCTCTTCCAGAGACTCTCGGACTTTCCACCCTAAGACCAGACCATCCCCAGGGGCGGATAAGATGATTCCAAGGGGTGAGGGTGGAGAGAGTGAGAGGGTGGGAGCTCTGCCCAGGGTTTGGCGAGAACAGCCTGGGAAGTCGGGGGCTCAAGAGGCAGCCAAAAGGATTGTTTGCTACCGCTGCCGGCAAACGGGACATATTGCAGCAAATTGCCCGGTTGTGGAGGAACCCATGCAATGTGACTTTCTGACGGACAGACGTCAGTCGCTGTGTGCGACAGTCGCATGCACTGCCATTCGGGGAACTGAGAAACATTTATGCAAAATGTGTATTAATGGTAGAAATGTTGTGGTATTACTGGATTCAGGTAGCCTTGTGACCCTGATAAAGGCTGAATTAGTTAAAACAGAGGTCTCTGGGAATAGCAAGGTAGCTGTTATTTGTGTGCATGGGGACACCCGAGAGTATCCAGTGACTACAGTGTGTTTCAAGACCCCCAAAGGTACCCTCTCTCATCCAGTGGGGTTAGCATCTCAATTACCGCATGATGCCATTGTGGGAAGGGATTTTCCGAAGTTCTGGGAACTGTGGGATGATCCTGAGCCCCCCACTGGTGCCCCTATGTACCAGGAAGGTGATAGCCAGAACTCCTCTGAGAGTGGTGAGGACTCTCCAGAATTTCCCTTGTCAGTATTGGCAGGCGAGACTCAAGAAACTGGAGAGGAGCCCACCTCCTCAGACGAAAACCTACCGTCTGTGGAGTTTTCTGATCTTGAGGTTCACAGGGAAAATTTTGCCACAGAACAGTTAAAAGACCCCGCCCTAATAAACGCACGGGAAAACGTAGTGGAAATAGATGGCGAGTTAGTGAACCCAGATAATACCTGCACTTACCCATAATTCAGCGTAGAGAAGGACCTACTGTATCGGGTGGCAAAAAGGGCAGAAGAAACCGTTGAGCAGCTTGTGGTGCCCAAACCTTACAGGAAGTTGGTGTTGGAGTTGGCCCATGGGCACATTCTTGGAGGTCATCTGGGGACAGAGAAAACCCGAGAGAGGGTATTACAGAGATTCTATTGGCCTGGGGTGATGAAGGACATAGAAAATTATTGTTCCTCCTGCCCTGTGTGTCAGAGGTCGGCCCCGATGCCACATTTCCGTAGCCCGCTGGTCCCTCTACCCATCATTGAGGTCCCGTTTGAGAGGATCGCAATGGATTTGGTAGGTCCTATAATCAAGTCCGCTAGGGGGCACCAGTACATATTAGTTATAATGGACTATGCCACCCGTTATCCAGAAGCGATCCCTCTCCGAAATACCTCGGCCAAAACCATAGCCAAAGAGCTATCTCTTGTTTTTAGCCGGGTGGGTATTTGTAAAGAACTGCTTACGGACCAAGGTACACCCTTTATGTCCCGGGTTATGAAAGAGCTGTGTAAATTGTTCAAAGTGACGCAATTGCGTACGTCTGTGTATCACCCCCAAACCGATGGGCTGGTTGAAAGATTCAACAAAACCCTAAAACAAATGTTGAAGAAAGTGGTGGATAGAGATGGAAAGGATTGGGACTGTCTACTTCCTTATTTGATATTTGCTATTAGGGAGGTGCCCCAATCCTCTACGGGATTCTCCCCCTTTGAGTTACTGTATGGGAGACACCCAAGAGGGCTGTTGGATATTGCCAAGGAAACTTGGGAAAGTGAGAGTTCTCCCCACAGGAGTGTGATTGAGCATGTCGCCCTGATGCAAGATCGAATTGCACAGGTAATGCCCATCGTGAAGGAACATTTGGCCCAAGCGCAGTTGGCACAGCAGAGAGTGTACAACCGTGGAGCCAAGACCCGTACCTTTTCCCCGGGGGATAGGATATTGGTACTTGTCCCTACGGTTGAAAGTAAATTCCTTGCCAAATGGCAAGGCCCCTACGAGATAATGGAAAAAGTGAGCGAAGTGAATTACAAGGTCAGACAACCAGGAAGGCGAAAGCCCGAACAGATCTATCACGTTAATCTGTTGAAAGCCTGGAGGGATAGAGAGTCCCTAGTCGCAGAAACTTGGTCACCAGCTCAAACTGGTTGCGTGATTCCGGAAGTTGGAATAGCAGCCACCTTGTCACAACCCCAACAACAGGAGGTTAAGGAGTTTGTGCTTCGCAACAAGGAGGTGTTCTCTGAGCTGCCGGGACAAACATCTGGGGTAGAGCATGATATTATTACCCCGCCCGGTGAAAGGGTGAAGTTAAAACCCTATCGGATCCCAGAGGCCCGACGGGAGGCAATACGGGAGGAAGTACAGAAAATGCTGAACTTAGGGGTGATAGAGGAGTCCCAAAGTGATTGGTCTAGTCCCATTGTGTTGGTGCCTAAACCGGATGGGAGCTGGCGATTTTGTAACGATTTTCGTCAGTTGAACAAAGTTACAAAATTTGACACCTACCCCATGCCACGTATAGATGAGTTGATCGACCGGCTGGGAACAGCCCGATACATGACGACACTTGACCTCACAAAAGGGTATTGGCAAATTCCCCTGGCCAAGTCGGCCAAAGAGAAAACCGCATTTGTAACCCCAGACGGGGCGTTCCAATATAAGAGAATGCTGTTCGGGTTACAGAATGCGCCGGCCACATTCCAGCGGAAAATGGACCAGATACTGAGGCCCCATCGGAAGTATGCTGCGGCTTACCTGGATGACGTAATTGTCCATAGCACAGATTGGGCCTCACATCTGCCAAAAGTGCAAGCAGTCCTAGACTCTATCCGGGAAGCGGGGTTTACGGCTAACCCCAAGAAGTGTACCATTGGGCAGGAGGAGGCCAAATATCTTGGGTACACCATTGGCAGGGGAGTAATAAAACCCCAACTCAACAAAGTCGAGGCCATCCAGAGTTGGCCACGTCCCAACAGCAAGAAGCAGGTACGAGCCTTTCTGGGAATCGCGGGTTATTATCGGCGCTTCATTCCCCACTTTGCTTCTAAGGCTGTGCCCCTAACCAACCTGACGAAAGGGAAAGGGTCGGTCATGATTAAATGGACCCCCGAGGCTGAGGCAGCATTCCAATTCTTGAAACAAGCCTTATGTAGCCAGCCAGTGTTGTACTCACCCGACTTCTCTAAAGACTTTGTCGTACAAAGTGATGCGTCAGATGTGGGGTTAGGAGCAGTATTGTCCCAGGTCTGGAACGGGGAAGAGCACCCAGTCATTTACCTCAGCAGGAAGTTGAAGTCCCATGAGGTAAATTACGCCACGGTTGAAAAGGAGTGTTTAGCGGTGAAGTGGGCTCTAGATTCCCTTCGGTACTATCTGCTAGGTAGGCACTTTGACATGGTTACGGATCACGCTCCGTTAAAGTGGATGGCTCAAAACAAGGAGACAAATAGAAGAGTAAATAGGTGGTTCCTGGCCCTACAGGAATTCACCTTCACAGTAAAGCATCGCCCTGGCGTTCAAATGGGGAATGTGGATGCTTTGTCTCGAGTACATGAATGCCTGATTGCTGGTGTTCCAACCCCAAGGTTAAAACAAGAGGGGGGGGTATGTGACAGCAGGAAGGTAAAGTCACCTGGTTGCATCCAGGGGGGTAGGTATATTTCTCCCAGATTCAGGCTTTATGCCGACTTATACAACTAGGGAGAGAGTTGATGAAGCCCAGCTGAGGCTAGTGGGCTCATGGATGATTCATACCTCTAGGGAGAGTGCTGGGCGTCGTGCAGGCAGGGAGTTGATGAGACCAGCTGAAGCTTGTCAGCTCGTTTAAGGCCTCTATAAAAACTCCCAGCTTCATTAGGTGTTTGCTCATGCCTGGAACCAGACCTGTGTGGACTGTCTAGGGAGAGTGAACCCCTGTGCGGTGAGACAAAGCCTGTGTGGCTATTTACTAAACCAGGGACTTAGGGACTAGGACAGCACCAGGCTGATCCCAGTTGTTAGTTAGGGAAACCTGCATGTTTAGTCAGAGGTCAAGCTGACCAGGATTTATTTTGTTTATGTTTCTTTTTGCTTTGCTGTGTTTTTGTCACTGTAAATAGAGAAATAAACCGCACCTTTTGATCTTGAAAACCACAACCTCCGTCTGCTGGGCCTGTTTTTGTGTGGGGAGCCCATCCAGGGGGTCACACACACCCGCTACCGAGCTAACCCCCTCACAATATATATATATATATATATATATATATATATATATATACACATATATACACACACACACACACACACAAATACATATATACACTTGTAAAATTGGGGGGAGAATTGGAAACCCTGTAAGGATTGTTTTTTTTACCATATCCCAATTGTGGAGATTTCCTCTTACTTCCTGCCTGATGGGTGTTAGAAAAAACTGTGCATTAGGAGAAGCAGGCAAAGATTTAAACTTGACAGGTTCCAACCTTTTAACCTTTCTACATGGAAGGATTTGTCTCAGCTAATAATATAGATATGATTTCTAAGAAAGTTTTGTATAGCCTAGAGTTCATTTTTAAGGAGACGATGTCACCTTGCCCATGCATGGAAAAGGACACCCCCGACCCCTCATACTCACATTACCAGTGCTCTTCGACCATTCCTTTTGTTGCAACTAACTCTACTCAGCACTTCTGGGTATTGGGGAGCATGTGACCTCCTTCCCTGTGATAGTGAATAGGCCTAAGCAACAAACAATAAGGTCTAAGCACTGTCACATGACAAAGGCATCATTAATGCTCTACCTGGTCACCTACTCAGCTGATTTTAGTGCCAACTGCGAAGGAGGAAGAATTGGTGAGGGAGTGCAGGTAAGGGGAGTGTAAGAGAGTGGGGGCAGATTAAGGAGACCCTGTCCGTTTTCTATGCATGCACAGATGGCAACATCTCTAACTGGTTATATGCTTTTAGTAAACTCTAATACTTAGTGAATATTCAGCTTATGGGTTTACCAATAGGTAAAAGAAGGAAAAAGTTATCACATTTGCTCATTTTAAGTTAAATGTTTGTTTGCCAAAATAAAAACACACAACAGTATGTGCTTATTTTTATTAAAAAGGTGTGTCACAGCATATATTTTAGAAATGTGTGCGACATGAGCCAACAAACCTATTTTAGAATGCGGTTCCTCTAGTTTCTAGTTTGCTCTAAGCCTTTTTTGGTAGTTTTGTTCAACCTTAGATCACTGTGGTTGTGATGACTGCAATTTACGTACACAGGAATAAGCTGCCTAAAATGTTTAATAAACAATTTAATTCTTTCCAACTTGTTTAAGTTTTTTCAGTTTCTTGTTGAAGTTGTTTTTTATTCAGTTAAATTTCATTTCTAATTCAGTTTCTTTTGTGGGAGAATCAAAGAAAAAAAAGTTTTTAATAGGGTTATATTTATTCTACAAACCAGGGTGTTTCAATATACTCTCCCCTACTTCCTTCTGTAGCTCATCACAGGTTGATGAGGCCAATACAAGCTTTAGCCTTGGTTCCCACCAGTGCGGCTTTGAAATTGCACTACTTCAGCACAATTTCAAAGCCGCACATTAGTGCGATTTGCATGGCAGATTTCATTGCGGCTTGTGGCTTTATATAACAGATGTCTATGCAAGTCACAATGCAATCATTACAAAGTAGCAGGGTGGATATAAATAAATGATTTTAAAAAAAAAAGAAGGGTTTTTTGATTTTTATCAAATTTACTTTAATAAAATGCTTTTGGAGTAAAAAAAAAAAATCTATCTAAAGATAATTTTCTATTTAAGATACATTAATCATTTAGTTTATACAGCTTGAAATAGAGTTTAGTTATGTAGCATGAGGCTGTGTATTCAATGAATACAAGGTCTGCAAACTGAGATGACATGCACTGCATTGATGCATTCACACAGTTTCACAGTAACCATGAGATAAAAAAGTTCAGGAATATTCCTTTATCCCATTGTTTTGCAAATCTATGTACACTACAAACTGTATGATTGAATCAGTTCTGATATCGCTGCTTTACTAACCTGACAGCTTATTATTCTAAATAGGAAACTTTCATTTTGTTTGCAAATATTAATGATGCCAACTACCAGCAAGAATGAGTCCTTACATTTAACCACTTCAGCCTCGGAGGATTTGGTTGCCCAATGACCGGAGCACTTTTTGCGATTCAGCACTGCGTCGCTTTAACTGACAATTGCGCGGCCGTGCGACGTGGCTCCCAAACAAAATTGACGTCCTTTTTTTTCCCACAAATAGAGATTTCTTTTGGTGGCATTTAATCACCTCTGTGGTTTTTATTTTTTGCACTATAAACAAAAATAGAGCGACAATTTTGAAAAAAAAAAAAAAAGCTATATTTTTTACTTTTTGCTATAATAAATATCCCCAAAAAATATATAAAAGAACCATTTTTTTTCCTCAGTTTAGGCCGATACAGTATTCTTCTACATATTTTTGGTAAAAAAAACAAAAAAAAACGCAATAAGCGTTTGATTGGTTTGCGCAAATGTTATAGCGTCTACAAAATAGGGGATAGTTTTATTAATATTTTTTTTTTTACTAGTAATGGCAGCAACTTTTATCGTGACTGTGACATTATGGCGGACACATAGGACACCTTTGACGCTATTTTGGGACCATTCACATTTATACAGTGATCAGTGCTAAAAAAATGCACTGATTACTGTGTAAATGTCACTGACAGGGAAGGGGTTAACCACTAGGGGGCTAGAAAGGGATTAAGTGTGTCCTAGGGAGTGATTCTAACTGTGTGGGGGCTGGGCTTGCTGTGACACGACACCGATTGCTGCTTTCACATAATTGCCGCGATATGAATGGTTCCATTGCAGGTAATAGGATGAGACTTGTCATGCGATTTAGAACTGTCAAATCGCATGACAAGTCGCACCAGTGTGAACAGGGGCTTAATGTTAGGCCCCTTTCACACTGGGGCGGGCAGGAGCGGTGGCGGTATAGCAGCGCGATTTGCAGCGCTGCTATACCGTCGTTCTTACCACGGTATGCGGTCGCTAGGGGGGTGAATTTAACCCCCGCTAGCGGCCGAAAAAGGGTTAATACCGCCCGCAAACCGCGGCTATTGCCGCGGTTTGCGGGCGGTATTACCGCGGTGTCCCATTGATTTCAATGGGCACCCGCGGTAAAGGAGCGGTGAACACACCGCTCCTTTACCGCTGTAAAGAAGCGGCTAGCAGGACTTTTGGAGCGGTCCTGCTAGCGCACCGCTTCAGTGTGAAAGCCTTCGGGCTTTCACATTGAAGGCTACAGGCAGGAATTTTTCATGCGGTATAATAGCGCTAATGAAAAACGCCCCAGTGTGAAAGGGGCCTTAGTGAGAAATTTCGCACTGCACTGTAACTGCTGGTTGAAGAACCTTATTGAAGGAACAGGGAAAATAAGCAGAGGCCTATACATTTTTTTTAGTCCCAAAAATTTCCCAGATATATGAGCACTGGCTTTCCATTTGGAAACATGAAACTGCTTTACACCCTGTTATACTGCATAGCTGAGTTGCTTAGCCTTGTTTCCACATCCTAAAAACAGAGGAACTGGGGTGATGAAAAATGGCAGCAGGTGCTCTGGACTAATGAGTCAAAATTTTAAATATTTGGCTGTAGCAAAAGGCAGTTTGTGCACAAAGGGCTGGAGAATAGTACAATAATGAGAGTCTGTAAGCAACAGTGAAGTATGGTGGAGGATCTTTGCAAGTTTGGGGCTAAATTTCTGCAAATCGAGTTGGAGATTTTTTTGTCAGACTTAACAGTGTCCTCAAAGCTGAGAACTACAGGCAGATACTTATCCATCATGCCATACCATCGGGGAGGTGTGCGATTGGCCCCAAATATATTATGCAGCAGGACAACGACACCAAATATACAGCGAATGTCATTAAAGGGGTTGTAAAGGTACATGTTTTTTCACCTTAAGGCCACTTTCACACTGAGGCGCTTGAAAAACTGCCAGTAAAACACTGAGCGCTTTTCAGGCGCTTTTGAAGCGCTTTCAATTCATTTCAATGGAGAGGGGCGTTTTTTCAGCGCATTGCCCCAGTGTGAAAGGATTCATTGATTTTAATGGAAATACGTTTTCAGGCGAAAGCGCCTGAAAAGCGCCTCAGTGTGAAACTGGTCTTATGCATCCTATGCATTAAGGTGAAAAAACATCTGACAATACCGCCCCCCCCCCCCCGAGCCCCCGTTTTACTTACCTGGCCCCTCGAAAGTCCCGCGCTCGTCCCCGTCATCCTCCTCGGTTCTCAGCCTGGCCGCCGATTTGCTACACTGGATGTATTGAAGTCAGCCATTGGCTGGCGCTGCTGTCAATCACATCCAATGACACGGCGCGCCAGGGGGCGGGGCCGAGTTATACAGTCGGCGGCTATGGCCCACGCTGTATCACGGGAGCGCGCCCGCAATAACTTCACACCATGCTCGCTCGCATGAAGGTGTGGAGTCCTTGCGGGGAGGAGCCGAGACAGCCGCCGAGGGACCCCAGAAGACCAGGATCGGGGCCACTGTGTTCAAAACGAGCTGCACAGTCAGTGGAGGTAAGTATAAAATGTTTGTTATTTTTTTGCAAAAAAAAGGGAAGCTTTAGCGTCCCTTTAAGAACTATCTTTAGTGTCAAGAAGAACAAGGAGTCCTGGAAGTGATGGTTTGGCACTCACAGAGCCCAGATCTCAACATCGAGTCTGTCTGGGATGACATGAAGAGACACAAGGATTTGAGACAGTCTACATCCACAGAAGATCTGTGGTTACATCTCCAAGATGTTTTGAACAACCTACCAGCTAAGTGCCTTCAAAATCTGTGTGCAAGTATACCTAGAAAAATTGATGCGGTCTCTAAAGGCAAAAGGTGGTCTCACCAAATATTGATTTGGATTTCTGTTCATTTACTTTCCATTTTATGAACTGATAAAAGGTAAATAAACACTTCTATTTCTGAAAACATTCTTAATTTACGGCATTTTTTCACACCTGCCTAAAACATTTGCACAGTAGTGTGTATATGTGAAAATAGTCTAGCTGGGATGCCCTTATGAAATCTCACCATTTTCCTGACTGATGCTGCAGGCTGGTCAGCTTCTTCCTTTTCAGTGGATAAATCACTGTTGCCAATTTCATTGACCTTCTGTTCCTTTTCCTGCAGTACTGGTGGAGCTTCTTTCTCAGGTTGGTATTGTTGTTTAGACGGTGCTGACTGTATCACTTTTTAAGGCTTTTGCCACTTAGGTGTTTTATTAAAAAATATTAGTTTTGCTGATTATAGGAGTATAGATGCAGAATTATTTTGAGATTCACGGTAGGGACAGATTATTTGTACGCTTTTTAGGAACACGTACATATGCTTAGCTTCCAAAGAGTGATCTATTTTAGGTTAGGTTTATTTCCATTCCATAGCTTTTAAAGGAGTTTTCCCTGTTGCTTATCCAGGTAATCTGTTCTGGAGATGGCAGGCTGTCTATCATGAATAACTCTGCCCAGTATAGAGTTGGCATATACACATCAAAAAGCCTGCTACTGTCCCTTTCACACAGTTTTTAATTCTCTCTGTAAAAACAAAATCTTCTGGTATGAATAGTACAATAGTGTGGAACTACTCTACATTCTTTCTCAGAATAATTTGTGTTTCACCACTCATGTATTTGTCTATTTGGGGAAGATATTCAAATTTATCATATTCATATGTGTTGTGTTGCAGGTAGAGCACAGTATATCCTTTGAGTAGTCATCAAGGAATGTGAGAAGATATCTTTACTTTCCAGGAGGCTGAGCTATCACAGGACAATATACTCTACAGTATATTGAAGTGTTAGGTCCAGGCGCTGTAAGGCTCTGCTGTTCCTATTTTCAAGAATTTTTTTTTTCCTGGCCATGTTTTTCTATATATCTCTATCTCTATCTCTGGCACGTTTTTTTTTTTTTTTATATATAGCAAGCAGGATTTATTAAAGTTATTGTAAAAGGCAGAAGGTTTATCTTTATGCATTAAGATAAAAAGTCTTTCATGTGCAGCAGCCCCCCCTAATACTTACCTGAGCTCCATCTAGATCTAGGGGTCGTGTAGGAACGTGTCTGTTGCCCGGGACTCCCCTCCTCATTGGCTGAGACAGAAGCCCGATGCCATTGGCTCCCGCTGCTGTCAAAGTCAGTCAGCCAGCCAGCAGGCCAATGAGGAGATAAAGGGGGCGGGCTGGGCCGTGGCTCCGTGTCTGAATGGACACTGGGAGCTGTGGCTCGGCCTGGGTGCCCCCATAACAAGCTACTTGCTGTAGGGGCACTCAACAGGGAGGGAGGGGTCAGGAGCACCTAAGAGGATTATCTGGGCTGCTCTGTGCAAAACCCTTGCACAGAGCAGGTAAGTATAGATATTTTTTTTTTTTAAATAACAGAGACTTTACAATCACTTGAAAGCGGAGTTCTGCCCGCCCCATTAAAAAATCAGCAGCTACACATACTGTAGCTGCTGAGTTTTAACATTAGGACACTTACCCATCCTGGAGTCGAGCGATGTTAGCAACGCAGCTGATGTTTCCATCGGCTGGTCGGGTGCTGCCACCGCCATTGCGGGTAAGGGAACCCGGCAGTGTAGCCTTTCGGCTTCACGACCAGGTCCCTACTGCGCATGTGAGAAGCGTGCTAAGCTCTCTCACTGGCCTGGCAGAAGGGGAAGGAGGAGGAGACTGAGTTACCGACGTAATTCGCTGTGGCCCGGTCTCCCAGAAGTGGGGACAGGGTACCTGTAAAAAAACAACAGGTACCAGCTCCCCCCTCCCTCCCAAAAGGGCCAAATGTGGCACCGGCAGGGGGGGGGGGGAATCAGATAAGCGGAAGTTCCACTCAGGTGGAACTCTGCTTTAAGTTGAAAAGGATTACAGAAAGATATTAAACATACCAAGAACAAGAAACAAGTTGACATGGTAGAAGTCAGCACATAAATAATACATAAGTAAAACAATACAATAATATAATGTGTCTATCAGCACATCCAAGCATGCGGAAATGCTAGCAGTACAACCGCTGCAGCTTTTTTTTTTTTTTTTTACCAACAGCAGCAGGGGATGCGGGGCGGAGACAGCTCACACAGACTCCAGAGCTGACAGGCAGGGAGGAGAGGAGAGCTGCGGATGACCGAGGCACGTAAACTGACCACGGTGTCAGGGCTTACCACTGTGGTCAGTTTACGGGGGGGGGGGGGCAGAACCAAGCAGTATCAGTCAGGTTTTTCCTAGGTTAGACAGTACATGCACTGTGCTGTTTAATCTGTTACATAAGGGGAAAGGATCTCTTTTTTTTTTTTTTAGGATTACAAACACTTTACTTCAGAAGTGTCTCATAGCAGTTTGAATCTGTTTAGCACGTTGTTAATAGAGAATACCTGTTACTGGATCTCAAAATTACCAACTACATTAGAAATCATGTTCAGCATCAACTTTGAAACAAAATCAAAAATGAAACCAACGTTTGCTTTAAGAATTAGTCTTCTTCAAAAGACCATGACAGAGATTACTCTTTATGTAAGACATTACCACAGTAGTACCTCCAAGTGCTAGGCCACCATGACCTTTCACTTTTGACCACTAACAAATGTATATTTCTGTTGCAAAACCAGGGCTAATAATTGAAAGTGTCTACACAGGAAGCTGAATGGTTAGCCCTTCTTCAAATATGCTGCTTTGAAATTAAGAGAATCTGATCATCAATACCAGTTTATCTCAGCATTAATATCAAAGGGCAAAAGAGAATTTTCCATACTATTCCAGCGGACTTTAATAAAATGTATCATCTTGCGGTTCTAAGTTGTGACTATGCTCTGTTAAATTGCTTTTGCCCTGGTTCACACTGGAGCATTTTGACATGCGATTTGACATGGGTACATAGTTTTGATAGGTACCCAGCTCCCACTTTCGCTCGGATACCTCTTCCTCCCTCCCAGCAATCTCCTGGGACATGTCACAGGTCCCAGAAGATTGCCTGGCCACTGAGAAGGCGCAGCGCGACTCGCGCATGCATAGTGCGCACCAGGCTGTGAAGCCGCAAGCTGTCACAGCTGGGGGCCAACACTTGGAATGACAGCGCAGCAAAGAGGAGGGGAAGAGGAGCGAAGCTTCGGGCAGCCGCATCGCTGGATCATGGGACAGGTGAGTGTGTTTATTAAAGGTCAGCAGCTACACTTTTTGTAGCTGCTGACTTTTAATAAAACTCAAACGATTGGAACTCCACTTCAAGGAGTAGTGGGACAAATTTATAGAAAAACATGAAGTACTAGCAGAGATAAGTCTCATATGAGACACAGGATGGAGAAGCAAAAGTCTAGGGGGCTGGCATCTGCTCCAAGAAACTTGTATCTTTTACCATTTTATTAGTGTACTGGGGTAGAAGTCATCATAAAAAAAACCTTTAAGCAATTGTCTAACATGGCTGTTTTTTCACATACATGTTACAATCTGCATTTTTTGCTAAAAACTATTAAGCCCTGTACACACGATCGGATATCCTATGGATTCTAATCCAATGTTTTTTTCCATCGGAAATCCGATGAAACTGTCTTCCATCAGTCTTGCCCACACACCATCAGTCAAAAAACCGACCATTTCAAAACGCAGTGACGTAAAACACTCCGATGAGCCGAGAAAAATTAAGTTCAATGCTTCTGAGCATGCGTGGGTTTTTTTATCCAATGGATTTCCACACAGACGATCGGATTTTGCTATAGTTTTTTTTCCCATCGGATAAATTTAAAACATATTCTATTTTTTCACACCGATGGAAAAAAGACCGATGGGGCCCATACACGATCAGTTCGTTCGATGAACAGTCCATCGGACTGTTTTCATCGGTAAAACCGATCGTGTGTACACGGATTTGGAACCCCGAGACAAAATGATTATATATTTTCTAAAGCAGAGACCATAGAAAATAAAATGGTGGTAGTTGCAACTTTTTATGCTGCACAATATTTTCATAGCAATTTTTCAAATGCATATTTTCAGTAAAAAATACATTGAATTTTAGTGCAAACACACACAATATTATACCCACTTTGATGGTAAAATATAAAAGATAGGGTTGCATCAAGTAAACAGATACCAAACATCCCAAGCCTTAAAATTGTGGGCGTAGTGAAAAACTATGGTGCTCAAAATTCTCCAAGCGATGCTTTAACCCTTTCATTGCCAGGTCCGTACGTCTTACAGACCTGACAACAGGGTTTTTTTTTTTTTTTACACACATTCAGCCACCACG
Source organism: Rana muscosa (assembly GCA_029206835.1). Classification (NCBI taxonomy): domain Eukaryota; kingdom Metazoa; phylum Chordata; class Amphibia; order Anura; family Ranidae; genus Rana; species Rana muscosa. Next base: position 742,473,175 of record CM055117.1, read on the forward strand.
AGTTACACCCAAGCACATAAGATCCCCAAAGTTTTTTGGAGGCCCCCCCACCCCCCGCATATAGGCACGTGTCGGAGGCGCCTATGCATGAAAACACAGATTGCGATATACTATATATATCGTCACACACGCCAGAGTAGGAGAAATATTTCTTACACCATTCCTCCTCTGTAATGCTAAACTGATGACCTATATGGGGCTGTTAAAATGCTGCCTATGGAAAATATAGGGTACTACAGTTTGTCGCGGGTGCACCCAAATTAAAAGTTTGACATGTTGGGTATTTACTCATCTTTTAAATTTTAACAAATAATTGGGTAATTTATTGCGTTTGTGAACCCTATTTTATACAAAAATTTTGTGGTAATATCATGAGACATAAAAAACTGGAACTACCGCTATTTTATTCTCCGGGGTGTCTGCTTTCAGGAAATATATATTGTTTTTGGGACTTTATGTAATCGTCAGGCCTAAAATTCTTTTTTCTTTTTTAACAGAGAAGTTTTTATTAATCTCCAACTGGAGATAAGTTTCCATAGACATTACAAGTACATTTATACAAATATCCAATAATTGCATAAAGTATAGCATTTTCCAAGGCGCATAGTTCAAACAGTCAAGTACATCATTTACCTAGGTCACCAAAACCTGAATCCATCTATTGGTAACCAGCTTGAGAAGGATAAAAACGCATCATAGGCATAAAATAAGAAATTACAAAAAACAGTACGTTTTGACAGCAACCACCAGAGCAACAGAAATTGTCCAGGGGCTACCCTGGGAGGGGGGGGGGGACCCAAGTAGGGAACACCATCTCAGCCATGTGGTTCAATTTAGGAAGCTTGTGAATTAGGAAAGAAAACAACCAAAAAACTCACTTTGTAGTCCAGGCACCCCATATTTTCCCGAATTTGTTCGGGCATTTGCGGCTCATATAAGTGAGCTTATAGAGCGGGAGGGCGGAGTCGATGAGCGCTCTCCACTGTGAAACTGAGGGAGGCTCAGGCTGCCTCCACTTAAGTAATATGGCTTTTCTAGCATAGAACGAGGCGTAAAAGATGAATAAACGTGTGTGGGTATTTGTGGTGAGGGTATCGCAAATACCAAGGAGGAGGACTTTATGACTCGCACTACTTTCCCCCAGAACTGTTGGAGACTGGGACAGGACCACACCACATGGAAGAACGTACCCAGCTCAGTAGCACATTTAGGGCATCGGTCTGACTTGGCAGGGTAGATTCTCGCAAGTCTTTGGGGGGGGGGGTGTAATAAATCCTGTGTAGACATTTCAATTGTATGTACCTGTCCCTGGCAGAGATCATGAGGGGGATAAATTGCTGGATCCCTTCCTCCCAGTCATCATCCGTCAGGGAGGGCACATCCATCTTCCATTTATGGAATAGTCAAGCTCCCCCTCCGACAGTCCCGGAGGATATTCGGGAGATACAGGGAAGAGTGGATACGGTCAGCGCCTTTTGAGATGAGAAAACGCTCCACCACATGCGATGCTAAGTGTACAGCAGTAGGAAATTGGGCTTGGAGGGCATGTCGTAATTGTAAGTACCGAAAGAACATTTTTGCTGGGAACTGGAAGGTGCGCTTCAGGTCGTCATAAGGAAGTGGCTTACCATCGGACATGACATGCTGCAGAGTTTTAACGTCATATTGAGCCCAGACTGCTGGATCCAGTATGGAGCAGAGGTGTGCCAGTTTAGGGTTACCCCAGAGCGGGGTATAGGGGGAGAGAGTGTTAGGTGGATTAAGTTTAGCTGACATCTACTCCCAGACCCTAGCAGTCGTGCGCATCGAGATTGTCATAGCTGCCTGTGCCCTTGGGCCCCGAAACACCACATTACCTAGAGCCGAGTATGACACCAGGATGGCCGCCTCTAGGTTAACCGACAGATTGTATCTGGATTGTACAAACCACCAACGGACCGTCACCACCACTGCAGCCCAGTAATAGTGTCTAAAAGCAAGGCAACGCCAGTCCACCTGCAGAAAGAGGGAGCTGCAGGATGGCTTTGGCCACCCTGGGGGTCACACCCGCCCAAATGAAGGCAGTGATCACACGGTCTAACTGTTGGAAAAGGGAGCTAGAGATAAGGACCGGGGTGTTTCTGAATACATACAGGAATTTGGGGAGAAATGTCATCTTAAGGAGGTTGATCCTCCCCACTGGTGTTAGGGGAAGAGACTTCCAGGTCAAGTACCTTCGTGTGAGTTGTTGAAGGACAGGGTACACATTATCCGTCAGGTAACAGGTGGGGTCTAAAAAATAAAAAAACTTCTGCGCCAAAAGACAAATCAATGCTACCCTATATATGGTATATAATAATAATAAATGAAAATAAGCAGCTCCCCTGAAAGCAATGAAGTATAAACTCCTATTGAATGATAGTATACAGAAAAAAGGTAGGGGGTGCTAGTGATTAAAAATAAAGTGAAGTGTCTTTGATCAAACAGTAGTTACACCAATATTATAAACACTAGTGACAGTGCAACATAATAAACAAATTAAAATCTAAAAAGTCCCAATAGTGGAAAAAAAAATTTTTTGAATGGATATCTCAGTCCAATCCAGAAAAATAAATCACCAAACAAAAACAAACGAATCTTGCTGTGATGATAAATGTAGATCTTCAAATAAAGTGCATTCCAAATCCTCCACCACACAGAAATAAGGAAACTTGTTCAACACCCAAAGTGCTCAGGTTAAGTAGTAGGCTTACCAGAATGTGTGGACTTCTTTATTTAAAAAGAAAGTCACACTCGCTTTGACAGGTTGGTGCCCGTACACATACAATTGGCTGGATGAAAATGTATTCCCTCTCTCCTCTGACAATCAAGGACATGACATGGAATACAAGCAGAAAATTATCCTGTGCCTCTCCCGGCACTGGGGCTGCATGCATGTAATGGATACTCCAGGCTCGAGCCACCTCCGCAGCGGCGTGCGTTCGTTCTAATGCAGCGTGTAGACAACCAGGATATCCGGGTAGGGCGTGGATAGAGGGATCACGTGACTAGGCTTTTAATTTGTTTATTATGTTGCACTGTCACTAGTGTTTATAATATTGGTGTAACTACTGTTTGATCAAAGACACTTCACTTTATTTTTAATCACTAGCGCCCCCTACCTTTTTTCTGTATACTAACAGGTGGGGTTTGCCTGTATCACAATACCCAAGTAAATTTGGTCACCGACTGTAGTGGTATATGCGGCGGTGGGAGGGGAGACGATTGGGAAAGCCGGAAGAGCACCGACTTGGTCCGATTAATACGGACCCCCGAGAAAGACCCATACAGGTCAATCACCCGCAGGGCCGCTTCAAGAGAGCCCGAGGCATCTGGGAGATAGAGGAGGGCATCATCTGCATAGGAGGGAAATCTGCTCCTTCAGCGGACCCAACACTACTCCCCCCACCTCTACAGATGACCTGAGGAGGAGGGCCAAGGGTTCAATGGCTAGGGGGAAAAGACCTGGTGACAGTGGACAGCCCTGCCTAGTGCCTCTATACAACTGAAAGGGAGGTGAAAGGATGGCATTGGTTCTAACTCTGGAAGAGGGGTTGGCGTATATTAGCTGTATCCAGGAGATAAACTTAGGGCCAAATCTGAACTTCTCCAAGACCTGCCAGAGGAACACCCACTCAACCGAGTCAAAAGGTTTTCTCGGCGTCAAGGGAGGCCACCACTCCAGGAGACTCTGCGTCAGTCGCATGGGAAATATGAGTGTACAGTCGACGCAGGTTTAGGTCTGTGCCCTTGCCTGGCATGAAGCCCGTTTGGTCTCCATTGACCAGGGAAAGGATGACTGAATTGAGACGGTTGGCTAGAATTTTTGTAAATAGTTTTGCGTCTACATTAAGGAGGGAGATGGGACGGTATGACTCACAGAGCTCTGGGTGAGCATTGCTTCTAAATTGTCTAGTGCTACTGCCAAAGTGTCTTTGGTGACATATGCAGGCCCAGGCCCCACGGGGGAAGCTGCTATTCCTGATAGCGGCAATAGCTCATCCTGTGCAGGTGCGTCAGCTAAAACCGGTGAGGAAGGTACTGAGCCAGCATTGCTAGAGCCTTCTGTCTCAAGCGGCGGTGCTTTTTTAATTTTTGTCCTGGTCATACTGCTTAAGCAAAGCCGAGGTACCTCAAAGCATATACTACTGTGCTTAGTTTAGCAATCTACATACAGTATGCAACTTCAAACACACAGTTTCAATGCACAAAGTGAGTGTCTCTCTTGGTAGTACCCAGCCCAACCACATGGAGTCTTACGTGTCCCCTGTAATGCTGCTGTGTCCCATTCAAACGAGTGAGCTTGCTGTATCCTCAGCCCTTTATGGTTTTTAAATCTTTGCGCCGTTTTTCGTCCTGCGCGCGCACGCTCGCGGACCCCTGCTGCCGATAAAGCGTGCGACCCGGGCTATGGCGGCGGTCTCAGGTGTGAGGGAAGCTCCCTCCTTATGGCCGCACATCTCTGTGTATAACACCCTCTATTCTGAACTTTGCCATACCTTGAGCGGAGGAGGAGGGAGGCGACTGAAGCAGCTCTGCAGCAGAGGAGAACGTGTGTCTTGTCCTGACGGAAACTGACTTCTCAAAGCATGGCGAGTTACACTCAACTCTTTACTCCCCCCAGTGGTGGCTTTAGAGAAGACACTCACCCAACATATAGGAAAAGGTCCTTAAACATTGTTTAGGACTCTTAACCACTTACCTTGCCCCGCCGCAGGTTCTGAAATCAGACAGTACCAATTTTCACCCATCACGGTGGTCTTTGTGTGTCAACATAATGGATATGGGTTCCTATTTAAAAGGATACCTCTCCCCTGGGCCTTGTAAAAGACTCTTACCAGGACTTTTAGCGAAGTAGCGAAAGTGCTGGATCTTAGAGCCCAGTCCTCCGAAGAGAGACATTACAGGCGACGCCTCGTGCATGAGGCTTGGATCCCATCCAGTTTTGGCTTAAAATTCTTGGCGTCTTGGATGGATCAGGAAGCATAGCTCTTTTACCCCCAGAGGGTCTCTTTGGTAGAGCTGCCCATTAGCATATCCTAACGCGTCCAACACCTTTAGACACTGGCAAAAAAACTGAGGTACTTGCCTGATGGGAGGGGTTATATGGAGGTCAACTGTCTTCAATTGGTTGTGCCAGTGCCCAATCACCACTGGTGACCCTTAACCCAGGGCTTGACAAATTTGCTTGAAATCTAGGAGCCAGCTAAAAAAGTTAGGAAAAAAGAAAAACAATGCGCCTACTAAGTGCAGTATTTTAGTAATTTATTATTAAAAAAGTTAAAATAACAGCCAAATGGCTACTCACAAGATTTATCATCCATCGTCTGCCATTGCCGAAGCCGACTGCGCTCCAGCGTGAACCGCACGCCGCACACTACGGGGAACTGTACGTTCACACTGTCACAGAGCGACAGTGCCTTACATCCATCGCTTCACAGCAATCTCCCCATTGCTGCAGCATCAACACAGTGCACTTCTACACCTTGGCAGCATTCCACAACTGGGAGATCACAGATGCACGGACTGACTCATGCCCCCCGCAGACAATTCACAGAGAGGAACACATCTATGCCTGTACTCCACTTTTATCTTGTGAGTAGCCATTTGGCTGTTATTTTAACTTTTTTAATAATAAATTACTAACATACTGCACTTAGTAGGCGCATTGTTTTTCTTTTTTCTACTGTATACAGAGCTCTCTTCGCTCTACAATTGCTGCCAACAGTGCATATGTTCTAAAGGACTTGAATTTTAGTATTCTCATCATATGGACTTCCTAATATAGAGATTTATTTCATTGATTTTTATCTTATTCACCAGTTAGGTTTTTGTTTCTTTTTCTTGCGCCGTCATTTGTATTGTAAAAAAGTTAGGAGCCAGGAACGCGCCCTGTCCCGCCGAGCTCGCGCGCAGAAGCGAACGCATACGTGAGTAGCGCCCGCATATGAAAGCGGTGTTCAACCCACACGTGAGGTATCGCCGCGATCGGTAGATCGAGAGCAGTAATTCTAGCCCTAGACCTCCTCTGTAACTCCAAACATGCAACCTGTAGAATTTTTTAAACGTCGCCTATGGAGATTTTAAAGGGTAAAAGTTAGTCGCCATTCCACGAGCGGACGCAATTTTGAAGCGTGACATGTTGGGTATCAATTTACTCTGCGTAACATTATCTTTCACAATATTAAAAAAAATTGGGCTAACTTTACTGTTGTCTTATTTTTTTATTAAAAAAATAAATGTATTTTTTCCCAAAAAAAAGTGCGCTTGTAAGACCGCTGCGCAAATACGGTGTGACAGAAAGTATTGCAACGACTGCCATTTTATTCTCTAGGGTGTTAGAATAAAAAATATATATAATGTTTGGGGGTTCTAATTAGAGGGAAGGAGATGGCAGTGAAAACAGACAGGGAAACTCCATTAGCATTGCTGTTTGTCTTGTCATACCAACGGCCACCACAAGATGGCGCTAGATCACAGAAGGAAGCATAGGCCTGCAGAAGGTCGCAAAGCCGCGGCCTCAATTACCGGCCGGCGCGACCCCACGCGATCCAGCGGCGCGGAGGGGGGGGGGGCACGGAGAGACAGGATTCCCCAGCTGTGCTGCCCCAGGCGCCAGGTCGCTAATTCTAGTCGCAATGGCGACCTGGCGCCCGGGGTTTGTCGAGCCCTGCCTTAACCCATTATGTAATGACTGGCTCTGTGTCCCGTGGTGTACGATAAAGAAAGAAGTTTATCATTCTAACCATGTTACACCCATATTTAGCGTGTAACATGAAACATGGAGGGTGTGTATAGCCCCCACTGCCAAACCAACAACTTTTATAGGATTGTGGGGTTCTTCAGCACACTGTCTCCTGTCAAATTTGAATTCTTAGCCCGCACAGCCATGTCATTTATTCATAGGAATTTGTAAATTACTAAACTAAGTTTTATCTGGAGGGGCTTGTAGTTCTCAAGTCACCAAACTCTAGTCCCTTGATGCTTCCTATACACTAACAGATCTATACCCCATTCATGTTTCAGATGGGCCGTATAATAGCCAGGTTACTAGCATTTTGAGAAAGAGGTCATCAATGGTAGCCACCATGTTTCTCTCAGAAAAGGCTTACTTTAAAAGCTCTGGAGTAATACATAAGAGATGCAGCGACCAGGGGAAGAACCACAAGGCACAGAGGTGTATGCAGGCATCTGAAAACACAAAGGGGTCCAGCTATAAGGCTGCACTCGTATTTTAGCATCTTGAATAGTGGGCCGATTTGCCACGATTCTGCCATCAATTTAAAAGCGCTGCTGTGTGAATGACAAATCGCGAGGCCCACATTTGAGATGCCATTCTTTTGAAGGACACCTAAAATCGTGGTGCGATAAATCACGTTTTAAATCGCAGCAACACGCGTGAAGCATGTCGCTCAAAAAAAAGTTCAGGAGCTACTTTTGGGCTGCCGCGATTTATTGTGCGACAATCATGGCAGACCCACACTGCGATTTTAGGTGTCATTCAAAAGAACAGCATCTCAAAATGTGAGTCCCGTGATTTGTCATTCACACATCTGCGCTTTCAAATCACAGGCAGTATCGCGGCAAATATGCCTGCGATTTAAAACGCTGAAGTGCGAATTCAGCCTAAAACATTTGTTAGATGAATGTCACAAACATTTGTGCGGTCGGATAATTTTCCCTGTATTTTTTGTAATAGAATAATTACTACAATCGTCAGCTCCATCTAGTGGCCCAAAAGAGGCAACGTTTTCTGAAAAATCTCAGTGAGAAAAACATACCACATCAGAGGTAGCTGACAAAAAAAAAGGAATTAATCTACTACAGAAAATAAAAAGGTAAAATTCATCCAGCCTGCTCAAAAATGTGCAACATTCATTCACCGATTATCTGATATATAGACCCCCAAGTATCCGATTCTTCAGCCATTGTAGCTCTGCAACAGAGCAAAGATCAGAGTCACTGGTGGCAACACTGGTATAATTACTTTTCTTTTACATGGTTGCTTTTCAAAAATTATTTTGCTTTACTGAGAGTAGCTTATCATGGCATATTAAAATAAATTCATTTATAACCTACTTCCAATATTTCTTTTAGGGGATTTTCAATCTAATTCCAGAGTTTTAAACCTATCTCCGCACGAATAGAAAAACAGGGTTGTTCCCAGCTTACAGGTTAAAACGCAAACACCACGTAGAGAAGTTGGACCAGGTAGCAGCCTTGCATATTTGTTCAGGCGTAGCCCTTTCAGCCCAGGAAACTGCCGATCTTGTAGAGTGGGCAGCGATACCTGAAGGGGGCACTTCTCCCTTAACCGTGTTAGCCTCTATGATTGCCCATTTAAGCCACCTTCCCAGCGTGCTTTTAGAAGCTTTTTCTCATTTGCGGGGTCCCAAAAAGATTATAAAAAGTGCATTTGACTTCCTAAACGTTTTAGTCACAGTTAGGTATTGTAAAAGGGATCTTCTTACATCCAATGTATGGAAAGCTTCCTGTGAACGATGAAAGGATGTAGCAACCTTGGGAAGGAACGTCGGATCCGTTCTAAGGAAATCCGGGAAAATCATTAACCACTTAAGCCCCAGACCATTTCGGGCCATTAGGACCAGGCCTGTTTTTGGGATTCGGCACTGTGCTGCTTTAACTGTAAATTGTGCGGACATGCAATGTTGTACCCAAATGAAATTTGCGTCCTTTTCTTCCCACAAATAGAGCTTTCTTTTAATGGTATTTGATTGCCTCTGCGATTTTTATTTTTTGCCATATAAACAGAAAAAGACCGAAAATTTTGAAAAAAAAAAATGATATTTTCTACTTTTTGTTATAAGAAAAATCGAATAAACTCAATTTTAGTCATACATTTAGGCCAAAATGTATTCAGCCACATGTCTTTAGTAAAAAAAATGTCAATAAGCGTATATTTATTGGTTTGCGCAAAAGTTATAGCGTTTACAAACTAGGGTACATTTTCTGAAATTTACACAGCTTTAAATTTATGACTGCCTATCTCATTTCTTGAGGTGCTAAAATGGCAGGGCAGTACAAAACCCCCCCAAATGACCCCATTTTGGAAAGTAGACACCCCAAGGAAATTGCTGAGAGGCATGTTGAGCCCATTGAATATTTTTTTTTTTGTCCCAAGTGATTGAATGACAAAAAAAAAAAAAAAATTACAAAAAGTTGTCACTAAATGATATATTGCTCACACATGCCATGGTTATATGTGGAATTGCACCCCAAAAAACATTCTGCTGCTTCTCCTGAGTACGGGGATACCACATGTGTGGGACTTTTTAGGAGCCTAGCCACGTACGGGACCCCGGAAACCAAGCACCGCCTTCAGGATTTCTAAGGGCGCAAATTTTTGATTTCACTCCTCACTACCTATCACAGTTTCGAAGGCCATAAAATGCCAAAATAGCACAAAACCCCCCCAAATGACCCCATTTTGGAATATAGACACCCCAAGCTATTTACTGAGAGGCATGTTCAGTCCATGGAATATTTTATATTTTGCCACAAGTTGCGGGAATATGACAAACTTTTTTTTTTTTGCACAAAGTTGTCACTAAATGATATATTGCTCACACATGCCATGGGCATATGTGAAATTACACCCCAAAATACATTCTGCTGCTTCTCCTGAGTACGGGGATACCACATGTGTGGGACTTTTTGGGAGCCTAGCCGCGTACGGGACCCCAAAAACCAAGCACCGCCTTCAAGGTTTCTAAGGGCATAAATTTTTGATTTCACTCCTCACTACCTATCACAGTTTTGAAGGCCATAAAATGCCAAGATGGCACAAACCCCCCCCCAAATGACCCCATTTTGGAAAGTAGACACCCCAAGCTATTTGCTGAGAGGCATGGTGAGTATTTTACAGCTCTCATTTGTTTTTGAAAATTAAGAAAGACATTTTTTTTTCTTTTTTTTTTTCTTTTTTTACATTTTCAAAACTTTGTGACAAAAAGCGAGATCTGCAAAATACTCAACATACCTCTCAGCAAATAGCTTGGGGTGTCTACTTTCCAAAATGGGGTCATTTGGGGGGGTTTTGTGCCATCTGGGCATTCCATGGCCTCCGAAACTGTGATAGGCAGTGAGGAGTGAAATCAAAAATTTACACCCATAGAAATCCTGAAGGCGGTGCTTGGTTTTTGGGGTCCCGTACGCGACTAGGCTCCCAAAAAGTCCCACACATGTGGTATCCCTGTACTCAGGAGAAGCAACAGAATGTATTTTGGGGTGTAATTCCACATATGCCCATGGCATGTTTGAGCAATATATAATTTAGTGACAACTTTTTGTACATTTTTTTTTTTTTTTTGGTCATTATTCATTCACTTGGGACAAAAAAAAAAAAAAAATATTCAATGGGCTCAACATGCCTCTCAGCAAATAGCTTGAGGTGTCTACTTTACAAAATGGGGTCATTTGGGGGGGTTTTGAACTGTCCTGGCATTTTATGCACAACATTAGGAAGCTTATGTCACACATCATCCACTCTTCTAACCACTTGAAGACAAAGCCCTTTCTGACACTTTTTGTTTACATGAAAAAATGTTTTTTTTTGCAAGAAAATTATGTTGAACCCCCAAACATTATATATTTTTTTAAAGCAAAGGCCCTACAGATTAAAATAGTGGGTGTTGCATTTTTTTTTTCCACACAGTATTTGCGCAGCGATTTTTCAAACGCATTTTTTGGGGGAAAAACACACTTTTTTTATTTTTAATGCACTAAAAAACACTATATTGCCCAAATGTTTGATGAAATAAAAAAGATGATCATAGGCCGAGTACATGGATACCAAACACGACATGCTTTAAAATTGCGCACAAACGCGAAGCGGCGACAAACTACATTCATTTTTAAAAGCATTTAAAAGCCTTTACAGGTTACCACATTAGATTTACAGAGGAGGTCTACTGCTAAAATGACTGCCCTCGATCTGACCTTCGCGGTGATACCTCACATGCATGATGCAATTGCTGTTTACATATGACGCTAGACCGACGCTTGCGTTCGCCTTTGCGCAAGAGCAGGGGGGGACAGCGGTGCTTTTTTTTTTATTTTTTTTTTATTTATTTGGCTTTTTTATTTTATTTTTAAACTGTGCCTTCCATATTTTATTTTTTTACCATTTTTATCGTTATCTCAGGGAATGTAAATATCCCCTATGATAGCAATAGGTAGTGACAGGTACTCTTTTTTTGAAAAAAATTGGGGGGTTAGACCCTAGATCTTTCCTCTGCCCTCAAAGCATCTGACCACACCAAGATCGGTGTGATAAAATGCTTTCCCAATTTCCCAATGGCGCTTTTTATATCCGGGGGGGGACATTCCCTCCCACTGCTTGTAAAAGCAGTCTAGAGGCTAATTATCTGCTAGAATTGCTTTTACATGAAAGCCGGCTGCTGGCTGAAAAGAATGATGCCAAGATGATACCTAAACCCGCAGGCATCATTCTGGTATAAACATTCAAAGTCCAGCAACATACCAGTACGTTGCTGGTCCTTGTTGGACATGTATTGTAATCTTTTTTTTCATACAGCCTATTGGCTGAACGAAAAAAAGAGATTGATTGGTGGGTATGCCCACCATTAGAATACCTCCCTTCATCCACCCACTTCTAATGATGGGCATATATGCCGAAGCATGGGGGCATCCTCCCGCAAAAAAGTTATGCCGCGTACACACGGTCAAGCCTTCGTCGGAATTTCGACCGTATGTACGCGGCATAAAAGGTTATGCCGCGTACACACGGTCGGACTTTTCCACGGGCAAGCCTCCGTTGGAATTTCGACCGTATATACGCGGCATTAGGAGCAAAATCGCTCCTCCGCCCCTGCTGCCCCCATGCTTCGGCATATATGCTCTTTTTTTTAACTGTGGTGGTGAAATCACCTCCTACAGCACTGGAGTCACGGCTTTATGTATCGTGGGAGCAAACGCTGTTGCTGTCAAGATAAATAATTCCGCGCTGCAGTTGAATGGCGCACCTGAAAACAAAAAATTACATACCTGAAAAGCAAGCATGATAAAACATTGCAGAATAGAATACAGTAAAAAAGAGCAGAACAATAGAGAGAAAATAGAGAGAGAGAGAGAGAACAATAAAACGACAACTATTTTTGGTTTTTTTATTTTATATATTTTTTGTGTTTTGTTTTTTACGTTTTTTTTTTTCTTTTTTACACTTTTTTTTGTAACTTTACAACTGTAATGGTTCGGGTCTCTCAAAATGTAATGGCATCTTGGGAGACCCTGTGTAAGTGTGTCCTTGTCTGTGAAATGCTGTACCCTACGCTAAAACTTCACTTTTGAGTGGTAGCGTTCAAAACATTCACCTTGGCAAAGACCAGGCTTGTCAGGACAGAGTGGACAAAAACTACGGGTGTCACGCCTAAATCCGCGCTTGCTACAGACACGACATCTTTTTTGGGGGTGGCTTTGGGTAGGGGTACTCGGGAGGACATACGAATAATGCCTCTCATGCAGCCGGCTTACTGCATTTGGTTGGGGATGGTGAGGTGCAGAACCACCTGGATACAGGAGTTCTGTGACTATCTCATTCTGGAATTTTAGAAGAGATAACGTCCCGCCTGAAGCTCTGTATAGCACATGAGCGTTCAGCAAAGCCAATTGGAATAATGATAGAGACACTTTTTTGTACCAGCGTCTCGCCTTACGGTCAATTAGATACGGCGCCATCAACTGGTCGTTGAGGTCCACCCCTCCCATATTTTGGTTATATTCGTGGACACAGAGGGGTTTCTCCACAACACCAGTCGCCGTACGAATTTGGACTGTCGTGTCTGCATGAAGGGAGGTAAGAAGGAAAACATTCTCATTGTCCCTCCACTTCATAGCGAGCAAGTTATTACACTTCAAGCAGGCTCTCTCCCCCAGCCTAAGACGGGCATCTACAAGCCGCTGGGGAAAGCCCCGGCGATTAGGTCGCACGGTGCCACATGCTCCAATCTGATGATCAAACAAGTGACTAAACAGTGGCACGCTCGTGTAATAATTGTCCACATACAAGTGGTACCCCTTTCCGAATAAGGGTGACACCAAGTTCCACACTATCTTGCCAGCGCTCCCTATGTAATCCGGGCAGTTGACCGACTCAATCTGACTGTCTTTTCCCTCATAAACCGTAAAGTTCACTACATAGCCTGTTGCCCTGTCACAGAACTTGTAGAGCTTGACCCCGTATCTGGCACGCTTGCTGGGAAGGCACTGCTTGAAAGACAAGCGGCCAGAAAATTTAATCAGGGACTCATCAACGCAGACAACTTGATCGGGAGTAAACAAGGCTGCAAAACGTTCGTTGAAGTGGTTTATGAGGGGCCGAATTTTATAGAGCCGGTCGTATTCAGGGTCCCCACGTGGACGACAAAGTTCATTGTCGTTGAAGTGCATGAACCGCAAAATCTGCTCGTATCGTGCCCTGGACATGGAGGCAGAGAACACGGGCATGTGGTCAATTGGGTGCGTGGACCAATAAGCACGCAATGACGGAAATTTATGTGTGCCCATGTTGAGGGAAAGGCCCAGAAAGGTCTTAAATTCGGAAACCGTAATTGGTTTCCAATTTCTGGCAATTTTAGGCAACTGGGGGTAGGCGGCGATAAATTGACCAGCATATAAATTACTCTGGTCCACAATAGATCTATAGAGATCTTCCGTGAAAAACAGCGAATAAAAATCAATTGGAATAAAATCAGCTGTTTCCACCTGAATACCGGGTTGGGCAGTGAATGGGGGAAGTACGGGTTCTGCAGAAGTGGTGGGGACCCAATCAGGATAGGCGAATTCTGCAGGAAGGGCAGTATGGGCACGACGGGCCTGCCTTTGTCTTCTTGGTGGCAGCAGGACACTACTTGTGCTTGCCACCTCGCCAGCTTGAACTGCACTTATGGGACTCGCCACGTCACCAAGTGTTACTGCAGTGCTGGATGTACGTCCAGGCTGTACTAGGCCGCTGGTGCTTGCCAGTTCACCAGAAGGAATAGCGGCGCTAGTACTACTCTGCTCCATGATACGAGAGACCTGCGGTTCTTGCTCCTCAACAACCTCAGAAGATCGGGATCGGGTACACCTGACCTTAGCAGGGACCTCAACTTCGTCGTCAGAGCTATCTGACGTGGGGCCGCTGACGTCACTGTCTTCTACGGGAAGATATTCTGAGCCTGAATCTGACAGATACGTGACCTCCTCTTCACTATCTGTCATGCTCAGAATCTCGTAGGCCTCTTTACTAGTGTACCTTCGTCTTGCCATTTTGGGCTCTAAATTTAGGGGTACACTAGTAAGATTCACAGGAAAAAAAGCACCTGACTGTCGTCAGCAAATATATCAAACGCTACAAAAAAACTGTTAGCGATCGCAGGGATCAGGCCTGTCTCTGCGAACGCTGCAGTTATGTGTGTTGTGTTTGGTAAGTGACAGTGATCGATCGATACTGCACTTGGGTGGGCTGGGCTGGGCGGAGGGGCTAAACGCAGGCACTAGCAGGTATCTGGGCTGATCCCGCTAACACTGCGTTTTTGGGAACCCTAAACCGCTGGGGATGCTAGTATAGATCTGATCAGATACTATACCACTAAGGGGGGTGTATGCTTTGCGCGTGGGTGTTAGCGTTACTGGCACTAACCTAACACTGCCTGGGGCGACGCAGACCCTCTCTGGCGCTAAAACCTAATTGATCTCACCCGCCGGGCGATCAGGGGGGTTAAACCTTTATTGCGTTATATACGGCGGGTGCCCTGATGCTATAAAAAGCAAACTAATCAACCAGCGTCACCCGTAACCTTTATATGGTGATCACTGGTGAAAGGGTTAACTAGGGGCAATCAGGGGGTTAAAACCTTTATTAGGTTAAATATGGGGGTACCTGACACTATATAAAAACCTGACGGGTAACCTAAATAACTAAATAACTTACTGGCTAACCAGTGACACCAGTGACGCTTATACGGCGATCACTGGTGAAAGGGTTAACTCTAGGGGCAATCAGGGGGTTAAAATAATATATGGGGGTACCTGACACCAATAAAAACCTGCGGCGAACCTAAAAACACCAGCGACACGAATACAGCGATCGGAAAAACAATCGCTTAGTGACGCTGAAGTTAGGGGGTGAAAGGGTTACCTGGGGGGTGATCAAGGGGTTAAACCTTTATTAGGGGGGGTTAGGGGGCTACCCTGGACCTAAAGGGGCCTAATCCTAACTGCCCTGCAACTTTTTACAATCACAGATGACACTAAATGCAGTGATCAGTAAAATAAATGATCACTGCAATCAGTGACACTGTGATTGGGGGCTTTGGGGTGACCTGGGGGGTGATCTGGGGGTGACTGGGGGGTGATTTGTGTGCCTATGTGTACCTACGTGTCAGTGGACTGTTGGAGCACTAACCTCTGTCTTCTCTCCTCGGCGCCGGGAACGAAAAGACCACGGCGAGGGAGATGACATCACTTCCTCCAGCATGTGTTTACATCACATGGCGGAGGAAGCATTTTCATTGGCCGGGAGCGATCGCGAGGGGGGGGGCGGAATCGAGCGGCCGCCCCCTCATGCCTGATCGCTCCCGAACACTTAACGGCCGCTCACTGCAGTGAAGGGGGGTCCGGATGGACCCCCCAACTGCACAAAGGCGATCACGTAGATCTACGTGATTCTGCCTGTCCGTGCCATTCTGCCGACGTAAATCGGCGGTGGGCGGTCGTTAAGTGGTTAAATAGGGTTCCGTGACCGCCAAAGCCTGAAGCTCACCGATTCTTCAGGCTGACACGATAGCCACCAAAAAGATTGTCTTTCGGAATAAATTCCTCAAGGACGTCCTCCCGTGGGGGTTCAAAAGGAGCCTCCACGAATCCTTGCAACACAATAGACAAATCCCATCTGGGAAAAATCTTCAGGGCCACCGGCCTGTTTCACGCGAGGGCCCTGAAAAATCTAGAAATTTTCAATTAAATATATAAAAACTGAAAGAGCCGCTACCTGGGTTTTTAGGGTTTTGCCTGTCAGCCCCTTCTCCATTCCATCAGAGAGGAATTCGAAGACTTAAATCATATTTTTGACCTGGAAACCCTTAGTAGAGCACCAGGAATTAAATTTCTTCCATACTTTCATGTAGATAGCTCGCAACACTTTTTTCCTACTAGAGAGAAGGGTGGCCACGAGGTTCTCTGACAGCCCTTGGGCCCTTAGATCCTCATCAGAAACCAGGCTGTCAACTGTAGACGATCCATTTCCAGATGGCTCAATGACCCCTGCATCAACAAAACCTTCCTGAGCAGTAGTTTCCAGGGCGGCTAGATTTAGCAGAGTCGCAAGCAAGGCCAGAAGAGGGTGACCAGGATCAGATCTGTGCTCTCTTCCCTGAATTTCCTGAGGACCAGCAGAATAAGTTGGAATGGGGGGAAAGCGTAGCACAGCTGGTAGTCCCAAGGATGGGCGAAAGTGTCTAGCCCTAAGGCCCGATCTTCCCTGTGAAGCAAGAAGAAACTCAGCACTTTTGCGTTCTGTTGGTTTGCAAATAAGTCTACTTGAGGCTGACCCCATACCTCGGTGACCATCAGGAAGACTTCCTGGTTCGAACTCCATTCTGCTTCTAAAACCTTCCTTCTGCTTAGGAGATCTGCTAGGAGGTTCTGGGATCCCTTTAGGTGGATTGCCGTTAGCGAAGCTACTTTCTGCTCTGCCCAGGTAAGTATCTGCCTGGCTAACTCTAAGAGTCCTTTTCTCTTTGTTCCTCCGTTTCAAAACATGCCGTTGTGTTGTCCGAAAGGACCTGTGTGTGTTGTCCCCTGATTGTTTGTTGAAAGTGCAGGAGACCTAGAAAGATAGCCTTCAGTTCTTGCCAGTTTGAAGACTTCCAGGCCTCTACTTTGGTCCAGGACCCCTGCACGGTCTGGTCATCTAGGTGGGCTCACAAGCCCCAATCGCTTGCGTCCATCGTTAGACATTTGTCCAGGGGAAATGCCCAGGAGAGACCCTGTTAGATTGGTCGGATCTCGCCACCACCTCCTCACGCCCTCTTCGCGTTCGAGGCAATCTTAATCTGTTTCTCTAGAGGCTCCTGGTGTGACCATTTCTGAAGGATGTCCATCTGGAGTGGGCAGGAATGTAGCTTGGCCCACTGTATGGCAGGTATAGATGCGGTGAGCAGTCCTAAGACTGCAGTTGCCATCCGTACTGTCACTGAGAGGTTGAGTTGGATCCGTTTTACAGCTGACTGAAATTTTGTTTTACCTTCTCCTGTAAGGAGGAAAATCATCTGGAGTTCATTGTGTACTCCAAAAACCGCATTTCCTGTGCTGGGGACAGATTTGATTTTTCTAAGTTTAGGAACCAGCCTAGGCTTCCGAGGCGAGTCTGAGACTCCTGTAGATTTGACAACACCTGGTTCTTGGAGTCTGCAAAAAAGTAACAGATCGCCTAGGAAAGACACAATAGATATTCCCTTTAGTTTCCGTGGCTCTAGCACTTCTGCCATCACCTTTGTGAAGGCTCTGGGGGAGGATGACAGCCCGAAGGCTAGAGCCCTGAACTGGAGATGCCATATTGAACTCCCCAGGTTGACAGCGAGCCAGAGAAATCACTGAGAAGCTTGGGCTATCGGGACATGCAGATAAGCGTCCCTCAGATCCAGAGATGCCATAAAGAACCTTGGGGACAACAATTTTGTTATTGAATAAATCGTGTTCATCCGAAAATGCTTGCATCATATTGACCTGTTCAAAATCTTTAGATTTAGTATCAGTCGTTACTTCCCAGAAGGTTTCTTCACTAAAAAGATGTGTGAGTAGAAACCCTGTGCTTTTCTTGATGTTTGGGGACTTGGATAATGACTTCCTGCTGTATCAGATCCTGAAGGAGATTAGTCATTGCGGAAGCTTTCTCTTTGTCTTTTGGCAGATTGGTGATGTATTATCCGCTTGGAGGGGTCTCCGAGAATTCCAAGCTGTAACCCTGAGTAATGAGGTTGTTTATGAAAGGACTTGAGGTTGTCCTCTCCCATTGTGGGAGGAAAGAAGATAACCTTCCCCTCACTGGGATGAGATTGTCACTTACTCTTGGCGGGCTGATCGGGGGGGGCGGGGGTCTTTAGAGTACCCCACCCCTTCCCCTGCCCCTCTGTGAGGATCATCTGCTCTTCTGGTCCTGGTTCCTACATTTGTGGGGCTGCGGAAAAGCATGAAAATTCTTAGGCGGCTGTTTGTTTTTTAGAGGGGAAAGCTTTCTTTTTGTCAGCCGTCCTATCCAGAACGTCCGGACCAAAGAGGAAGTCGCTTGAGAAGGGTAACCTGCACAACTTGTCTTTGGATGCTGTACCCCCTGTCCAAGTTTTTAGCCAGATAGCCCGCCTATCTGGCTAAAAAGACCTTGCAGACATTTTTACTGACTCTGCAGATGCGTCAGCCATATACTTCACATACGCAACCTCTAGCCCTGCAGCCCTTCCATCCTTCCCTGCAGGGAAGGATGGAAGACAACCAAGACATATAGTCCATTAGGGAAGATAAGGGTACAGTGGTGCCCCTCTTACGGTGCCCCTCTTACCTGGGCCTGGCCGGTGCTTGAGGCGCCCGTTTCTGCCCATGCTGCTGATCTCTCCTCCATCTTGCAGAGAGCGCAGCGGGGTTCTGAAGAAAGCCACCTGGCTTTTTAACTTCCTGATTCCGACGTCTTCCTCGAAAGCCGAAACCGGAAGCACCGGCCTACGGACCAGCCCCCTGACCTCTGCGTTCCAGGCGACCAGAACCACTGTCGCCACACCCAAAAAGGAAGTCCCGCCTCTGTAACTGACATCACCTGGCAGGCCTGGACCAGGGTCCGGCATGGGAGGATAGACGCGCAATCACGGCACCCCACCTGGCCACCCGCGAGCCAGAACCCGCGGCCCCCGGACACACAGACCTGGACCTACCTGCAGGCCATTGCTCCCCTGAGCTGGAAAGGCCAGAGGCTCCAGAACACCCCCCGCTCGTACCAAGGAGGTGCTGGGATTGTTCTTTTTAAAAGATTCTTAAAAAAAAAAGGTAAGCCTAACCCCCCTCCACCTGGAGAGAGCACAGCCCCCATTTGGTTCCATGCAGCGCTTCCACCATGGCGAAGGAAACACAATAACTGAGGCCATGGTAGAAGAGGAAAGATTTTAAAGGCTGCAAGTGTTTCCTTTGAAAATGGGCGGAGCTACGCTCTCTCCAAGGCTGTCCCTTAAAAGGCGATTAGGGAAAACAGAGAGATCATTCCCTCTGTACAGAGCCCAGTGTTAAAGTGGTTGCAAACCCTTACAAACCACTTTTTGCTACAGGTAAGCCTATAATAAGCCTTACCTGTAGCTAGCCTGGATATCTCCTAAACCTGCACGGTTTAGGAGACATCCCCCTGTATCTGCATGTGCCGAAGTCGTGCCATTGCTTTAGTTAGACTTTGCAGTTACCGGCGGCTCCCGCACGCATGCGCAGGAGTGATGTCACGCGGCTCCGGCCCCGGAAGGAAGAGGGGTGAGAAGATGGACGCAGTCTGCACAGGGGAGAGCGCTGGATTCGTTTTCAGGTAAGTGTCACATAATGGACTAGTATGCAATGCATACTAGCCCATTATGCTTTTAATTTGCAGGGTTTTCAGTGAGCAAAAGAGGAAGTAAAACCCATCAGGGTTTACTTCCTCTTTAACTGTCAACACAGGCTTTTGGGCTGTGATTCGACATGGCCGATCAGCAGGTCCCAGCCATGAATCATTGGCCGGGACTTGCTGACAGACTCCCGCTGTGTACAATCATAGCAGGTGTCGGCAGGGGGCGTGCCTGTGCGTGCCCTAAACCCGGAAGCAGACAGAACATAACAGTACATCGCTTTGCGCCTGCACGTTCGCAGCACATTGCTGGTGGGCATTCCTTAAGTGGTTAAGGGAGGCTCTGTCAAACAGAGCGATATAATTTTGTGCATGGAAAAGTGTAAGTAATTAAACATTTACATTTTTGGACAAGTGATCCTTTTTCCAGAAGTTTTCATGTGTCTGTGAGACTGTCACTTGTGGCTCGGTAAATAGGAAAATTTTGTGGGTACAAGGTCTGTGGCATAGGAATGCAGTGTATACAGCAACTAGGCTCAGGTTTGGTTTAATTCATTCCCCTTTAAGCCACTTTCACAATTCGCAGCAACCTGACAACAACCACCATTTGCCACAGCGCTCTGTGCAATCTCGTTTTTCTGTTCCTTTCCAGGGTTCCCCAGGTCTTTCATAACCCTAGTCACGATCACATTTTGTCTCACTATTTTGACTTTTTCCATTATAAAGCAAGACCAATAACCTGGTATGGGTATTATTGTTAAAACCTACATTTATATAAATGTAAAAAACAAATAAAAAACAAAAAAAGAAAATCAGCATAAGGGACATTACTTAGTATAAACAAGATGTGTTCCTTGTGCTGCTGACTCTTGCGCCAATTGAAAGCTTCCTCCTACGATATCTCCCTACCCCCACCACCGTAATCTTCCGGCGCATTGAGGGTTAATAGAGCCAAGGGACCAGTCACATGCACTCATCGAGGGTGCTGACAATGCCCACCCCCTCCATTCATAGAAGCTGTACTTAAGCTTCCATGAATAAAAAAACAACAATTTGAGGTGGTGAAATTCCACCTCTGCCCATTTTCTCTCACCATTTCAAGGTGGCTTCCAGTAATTAGTTTGCATTTGTTTGATGTTATAGAGAATGCAGCAGGAGGAGTGAAATTTAGTGGCAGAGCACAAAAATAGGATTTTTATAACAGCTTACCTGTAAAATCCTTTTCTTGGAGTACATCACGGGACACAGAGCGACATAGTCATTACTAATGGGTTATATAGATACCGTCAGGTGCTGGCACTGGCAACTTCCAAAACCGGAAGTACCCTCCCCTATATAAGCCCCTCCCATCCGGGAGCACCTCAGTTTTGTAGCAAAGCAATAAGTGTCCCCAAAGAGGGGCGGGAGCTCTGTGTCCCGTGATGTACTCCAAGAAAAGGATTTTACAGGTAAGCTGTTATAAAAATCCTATTTTCTTTCTCGTACATCACGGGACACAGAGCGACATAGTCATTACTAATGGGATGTCCTAAAGCAATGCCAAATGAGGGGGGGGATACACCATATATAAGCTGAGCACTATCAGACATGAGGATCTTTTGCGGCCTGCAACACACTGCGCCCAAAGGCGACATCCTCCTGACTTCTAACGTCCACCTGGTAGAACCTAGTAAACGTGTGTACTGAAGACCATGTTGCGGCCTTACAGATTTGAGCCAGGGAGGCCTGGTGATGCACTGCCCATGAAGTTCCAACTGCTCTCGTGGAGTGCGCTCTAACTTTGAACGGAGGCGGTCTCCTTCTCAAGCCATAAGCTTGCATAATGACCTGTCGAATCCACTTGGCTAAAGTAGATTTTGACGCTGCCTGACCCTTTCTGGGGCCTTCCGGCAGTATAAACAAAGTATCCGTTCTGCGAATCTGAGCAGTGGCTTTAAGATAAGCTTTAACTGCTCTTACTACATCCAAAGAATGCAATAACTTTTCCTCTACCGAAGTAGGTTTGGGGAAAAAAGAAGGAAGAACCACATCTTGGTTCAAATGAAACCTCGATACCACCTTAGGAAGAAAGGCTGGATGAGGACGTAACACTACTCTGTCCTTATGGATAACCAGATATGGCTCCTTACAGGACATAGCTGCTAATTCCGACACTCTTTTAGCCGAACAAATGGCTACTAGAAAAATCAATTTCCTGGTGAGAAGCACCAAGGAAATATGCTGTAATGGTTCAAATGGTTGTTTCTGTAGAACTGACAGAACCAAGTTTAGATCCCATGGACATATGGGAATATTAACCGGAGGACTAATACGCATCACTCCTTGTATAAAGGCTTTGACTAGTGAATGCGAAGCCAAGGGCCTTTGAAAAAATATTGACAAGGCCGAAATCTGACCCTTGATAGTACTCAAGGCAAGCTTCCTATCTACAGCCCATTGTAGGAAGTCCAGAATCCTACCTATTACGTATTTACGTGGATGCCATTTTCTGGCCTCACACCAGGCGATGTACGCCTTCCAGATTCTATAGTAGATCTGCCTGGATACCGGTTTCCTGGCATTGATCATGGTAGACACCACAGCATTAGAGAGCCCTCTCTTTTTTAGAATGTGGGCTTCAATAGCCAGGCCGTCAAACCTAGGGCTGGAAAGGAAGGGTGGTATATCGGTCCCTGCGAAAGCAGGTCCGGACGATGTGGGAGGGTCCAAGGACTCCCCACAGACATTTTTACAATCTCCGCGTACCATGCTCTTCGGGGCCACGCTGGAGCCACCAGAATCACTGGTTTCTTTTCTACCCTGATTCTGCGGAGTAATCGAGGTAACAATTGTGGCGGTGGGAATGCATATATCAGCTTGAACTGATCCCAAGGGAACACTAGGGCATCCGAGCCGCAAGCTAGGGGATCCCTTGTCCAAGAGACAAACCTGTCCACTTTTGTGTTGAATCTGGATGCTAGCAGATCTACATCCGGTGTTCCCCACCGCTGACATATTGTCCGGAAAACCTCGGGATGAAGGGACCATTCCCCTGGGCATAATTGTTGGCGACTTAGAAAGTCCGCCTTCCAATTCTCCACTCCTGGAATGAATACCGCAGATATGGCTGGGACATATTTTTCTGCCCATCTCAGGATGTAATTTACTTCCCTTTGGGCTGCACGACTCCTGGTGCCCCCCTGATGATTGATATATGCCACTGCTGTGGCATTGTCTGATTGAATTCTGACAGGGGACCCTTGGAGTTTGGATGTCCATGCTACTAGGGCATACCGGGCTGCTCGTATCTCTAAGAGATTGATGGGCAGGGCCTTTTCTGCATCCGACCATCTGCCCTGGAGAGACTATTGCTCCAGTACTGCTCCCCAGCCTATAAGGCTGGCATCTGTAGTGACCACCTTCCAAGAAATCGGACTGAAGGATTTCCTTTTTTCCAGATTCTGGGGAACCAACCACCAACGGAGGCTCTTGCGAACGGAAGGGGACAAGGACATTGTAAGTCTAGGGCCTGAACTTTTTTGTTCCAGGCTGACAGTATAGCCCCTTGCAAATTCCTTGAATGGAATTGACCGTAGGGTACTGCTTCGAATGATGCCACCATTTTTCCCAGCAGCCTCATATACAGGCGTATGGACGGCTGGCTTTTTTGTACCCACTAAGTGGATCAAATCTTTCAAAGACAACACCTTTCCTCGAGGCAAGAATATTTTTCTCTGGCCTGAATCCAACCTTAGCCCCAAGTATTCCAGACTTTTGACTGGTTTTTAGGGCTGACTTGTCTCGGTTGATAATCCAACCGTGAGATTCCAGATACTTGATTGTCTTGTGAACGACCACGTCTAGTTTTTTCACTGAGTGGTCCATCAGCAATAAGTCATCCAGATATGCCATTATCATTACACCTTGTGTTCTTAGATTGGCCAATAAAGGGCCAGAATTTTTGTAAACACTCGTGGTGCTGTGGCCAAACCGAAGGGTAAGGCTCTGAACTGAAAATGGCGCCCTTCTACTGCAAAGCGTAGAAATTTTTGGTGTACTGGAAAGATGGGAATGTGCAAATAAGCATCTTTGATGTCGATCGCGGCTAACCAATCCTCCCCTTGTAGGGCAGTGGCCACCGATCGGATCGACTCCATCGGAAAGTCCTGATATACAGGAATTTGTATAGCCCTTTTAGAATTAATATGGGCCTCCCGTCCGCGTTTTCTTTCGGGACTGTAAAGAGGTTTGAGTAAAACCCGAACCCTCATTCTTCCAGGGGAACCTCCATAATTACTCCTTGGAGCAATAGTTGTTCTAGTGCCAACAGGAGGGACTCTCTCTTCCGGGGATCCCTTGGCACGTTTGACCTCAAAAATGGGAAGGAGGAGAGTCTTTTAACTCCAAACTGTATCCCAAACCTACTGCGGAGAGCACCTATCTGTCTTGATCGTGTCCCGCCAGGTCTCTTGCGAACAACTGGAGTCCTCCCCCCACCCGACTGAGTGGGGGCTTCAATGAATTTAACTTTGGGGGAGGTTTTGTACCTCCCCTGACCCAGGGTTTCTCATTACCCTGCTACTGTCCCTGTTTTTTACCCCCGGGATTTGACCGAGGAGGCTGTTGGAACTGTTACACAGCCGATGGCCCAGGGACTGGAGAAGCAGGCCTCTCAAAGAGGGACCTCTAACTCTGTTTTTAAACGGCAAGAGCGTATTTTTACCGCTGGAAATTTTCTGGATATATTTGTCCAGGTTTTCCCTGAATAAGCGTTCACCATGAAACGGGACGCTAACCAGCCATTTTTTACAGGGAGCTTCAGCAGACCAGTTTTTGAGCCATAGGAGCCTACGCATATGTACTATAGACAGCGTAAGGCGGGAGGCCTGATGGACTGAATCCTCTATGGCGTCAACCGCAAAGCCTAAGGCTCTAGGTAGATCAGCTAGGGCAAAGCCTGCTGATCTGTCAAGTCCCTCAAGACCTGTTTCAACTGATCCTTCACTGCTTAGCAGACCCCAATAGCTGCTACTGCTGGTTGTATCACCAAGCAGATTTTCATAAGAACTCCAATCTTTTATCTATTGGGTTCTTGAACATTTGGACATTATCCACTGGACATGTCAGTGATTTATACATACAAGAGATGGCTGCGTCCACTGTAGGGACCTTCCATTTTTTTTTTTTTTTTTTTGATGAACTTATCCTCCATGGGATAGACCACCGGACATCTCTTGGGGGAATAAATATTTTCTCAGGACGTTCCCAATCCTGGTAAATGAGCCCTTTCAGTAAAGGGTGAAGTGGAAAAGAACAAACATTCTGGGGGCTTCCAGCGACCCCAACGAGGATACAGTAGTGGTTGATGGTTCCGCAAGGTGCATTTTTAAATGCTGATCGGACCATGTTAGTCAGAGACTGAACCCATAATCTTTCAGCTTGAGATGCTGAGAAAAGGTTCCCCCACTGTTGATTCCTCTATAACAGAATCAACCTCATCCTGATCCCCTTCAGGCAGGTCGATCCCTGTATGGGACTGTTGCTCTGCTAACAGGCACTCTGAAGGAGGAGACGGAGATCGGGCGTGCTTTCCCTGACAGGGAGGCAGCCTCTCTAATCCTCCCAGAGCTGAGGAAAAAACCTCCTCTGTTACATACACAGGAGCAGGTGAACTGAGGACAGCCACAGTACCAAGTACCCCTGCGGGGTCTCTACGGTCACTTACCTCTGAACTTCAGGGGAGACTGGTGCAGCAGAAGTATGCCCAAGATCCTCCGAGCCCGATGAGACCCCCTTCGCTTCCTGGAAGATTCAGTTCCGGAGCTTCTGGACGGCATATTCCTAAGCCTAAAGCTGAGGTATTCCAGCCGTAATACACCACTTTTACTGAGAATAGTCTAGCACAATTGCTGCTATATCACAGTTGGTGTCTACTAATGTGCCTTTCTAGGGGATGCCTGTATCAACCGCTTGCTGTATGCCTTTAAATGTTGCCAGCTCTGTCTCTGTACTTCATAGCCAGCTCACTACAATATTGTGGTTTTTTTAAACTGCTGGGACGCCCGCACATGCGCAGAAGCGCTGCGGCGCGCACAGAGCGTCATCCCCCAGGCTCCGCCCCCTTTCCCGGCTCACCTCTATATATAGAGGCGCGTGCACGCGCACGCGCGCGGCCACGTGCGCCTTCGGCGCTAATTTCAAAATATGGTAACAAGGGACAGGAGCCAGGGCCCCTCTTTGCCGCAGGCCGGGGGATGGACGAGCACTGCAACATGGCAGAGGAAGCAGTTTCCTATAAGAGAACTCACCATCTGCCTGGACTTTGCTCTGCTGAGAAGAAGCTAGTCCACATGACAAGAAAACATTCCACAGCGGCCTCTAGTGGACAAACACAGGTACCGCAGTCTAATATATTAAATATATATAAAAAAAAAATTTTTTTTTTTTTTTTTTTTTTTTCTTGACCACCATTAAAAATTATTACATTTTTTTTAGTAGTTACAGGCATGCACAGAATTTTGCGGGAATACCATTAGGTAACAGACAGAAAGACAAATTAGGCTTGGGGGTCCCCCAATAGAACCAAGTTCCTGGGGGCCCCCACTTACCTGTTCCCCGCCGCAGGACTTTGTTTGGTCCACAAAAGCCCAAACTTCACCTATCACGGCAGGCATTGTAATCAAACCTTCAGGGACCGGGTTCCCAAGGATTCCACTCCCCTGGACCTGTATAGCACCCTGCACAGAAAACATCTTGGTCGTGGGTATGACCAGAGCTCTGGATCCCAGGGTCCAGCTCTCCTAAGAGAAGCATTACAGGCAAAACCTTGCTCTTCTCTGCAAGGCCCGGGTACCGACCGTTTAGCTATGAAGCTTTTTTGGTCGGATCCGGAATAGCTTACTGAGGCCCAAAAGAACCTGTACGCAAGCCCAGTGAAAAACACATGTTTCTTCTTGGCCAACACCTTAGACACTGGCAAAAAACTGAGGTGCTCCCGGATGGGAGGGGCTTATATAGGGGAGGGTACTTCCGGTTTTGGAAGTTGCCAGTGCCAGCACCTGACGGTATCTATATAACCCATTAGTAATGACTATGTCGCTCTGTGTCCCGTGATGTACGAGAAAGAAACCCAGCATTCCAGCAGGGGCCCAGATGGCGTGCCCATGGTGTGGCTCTGCTGTCCCACATTTTCGTTAACGGCAGGCTTCTCACTTTCCCCGAACCGCAGGCCAGATTTGACCTCCCAGCTCATATGCATTATTACTAAATGCAGCTTCAACATGCGGTTGCGGCACACGGGAATGCGGTGGAATGGGTTCAGTCGCCCACCCCGGTGTTCGTGTGCTGCACACTAGCACTGAAACAAAAGGATTTATCTCACAATGCTACCAGATGTTACTGGCAAGTCACCTACAAGCATTCCCGAGCAGGGCGGAATCCATGTGGGAGAATGACATAGGTACACTGTCAGGGGACCAATGGGAGGAGGCGTGGCAGTCAGTCACTACTTGTTCTTTAAACGTTGCGCAGAAAGTGTCACAGCTATATATATTATTGAAGGTACATTACACCCCGCTGAAATTATATAAGATGGGTAAGCTCGGGGACCCTGTGTGTGGTAGATGTCAGAGGCACAATGGAGATCTCATTCATCTCCTGTGGAGATGCCCTAAGCTTCACAGGTATTGGACTGAGGTGGTGGGTACAATAAACAGAGTGTTTCAAACTACGATCCCTTTGGACCCTAAGTGCTGCCTGCTGGGGATCTTGGAGGAAGCGATCCCTGGGGAGTTGACCAGGGTCGCGGTCTCTAGGGCCCTGTTTCAGGCCAGGAAGCTTATTTTGATGGGTTGGAAGTCAGTCTCACCGCCTACCACCACCTCTTGGGTAGCACACATGGGGAATACTCTTATAATGGAAAAGTACATATACCAGCACAGGGGAAGCCCGAGCAGGTTTGAGAGAATTTGGTCCCAATGGCTTGATACCCCTGGCCTGAGCCCCAGGGAGCTGGTGATGTCCCGACTTTTGCAGTAAATTTGAAACCAAGCGGCCAAGGATTAATATGCTTATATCTGCAAGATTGTGGTGCTGTTTTTTATGTGATCTTATATGTTGTTTTACAGTTCGCCAGCAGAGGGAAACCTTTGCTATTTTTTGTACAATGGAAACTGTTGTGATCTATCTGGTGTTCAATAAAAACCTTTTTGATTCAACAAAACCCAGCATTCCCCTGGAAATACAGAAACATTGGTCTGGGATGGAGCGATTTTAATCATACTCAAGGAAGAATCTACCAGAAATTTCACCCCATAAAGTAGAGTGAATGCTTGGAATAACAGTCACAATGTAGCTATAATGGTGAAATGTCTTTCAAGCACAGAAAATTAAGTTTAGAAAGTTCAGTATTAGAAAATGCTAGTCATTCATACCAGATGTATTTAGCTGAAATTTGCACAAGCAGCATTCTGGCTGAACAAGCTTAATTTCATGTTGTATTAAACGGGGTCCTTCACAAAGAGTCTAATTGTGTATTTTTTTGTATAAAGCACGTGCATCTGGTGAGGATATAGTCAAATTACACAGCAAGATGGGAAGTGGACGAGGACCCTGTGCGAGTTTAGTACACTTCTGCTATCTTACATTATACATGCTGTGTATACTCACAAAGTCCACTGGAACCAGTAGTAGCGATCATTGTATGTCTGTACTGTGCCAGGTACAGAGACCATGACAGGTTGTAATTTTCAATCCAGTTACGTCATATAGACTTCGCTAAATCATATCCTTCATTTTCAGCTTGGAAAGTTGAATATAAAATCTATAAAACAAAACAACAAATTATTAGGTTTAGAAGGAGCAGTAGCTCCGAGCGCGTAGCCTGCCTATCCAACCCTTCTCACTCTGTGGAGTCCTCCCCCGGAAGTGATCCCGTGATCTCAGCCCCAGCTTCTTTCTGATGGCCACGGGATCTGCTCCAGGCTGAGCAGCAACAACGACTGCAGCTTTCCATCTCTGCATAGAAAAACGGATCCGGATCCGAGGCTTCCCTACGGACCACTGACAAACAGATGAGCCTTTGTATTTCCTACATCTGTGCAGCCCATGGACCCGGAACGAGGACTACAGGATCTTTACAGATGAGCCTTTCTTTGCTTCCTTTCTTGTAAGTGTGATTGATATGTGTCATTAAAAGAATCTTTTAATACTGCACTTAGGTGGCGCTTCCTTTTTCTCTACCCTTTTTTGTCTATCACAGTGTCAACTCTCTGAGGACAGCAGCCGCCATCCACCAGCCATATTATCTGCCTTTTAACCTTTGAACTGTCTGTTACCATTATTATTTTAAACAGACTCATTGCTATATCCCTGTTTACCTATGCACTTTGTGTTTGCGCTAACAGTTACCTTTTCCATTGTAAATGGAATGTACTGCATATGGGTTTCTCCACATACGGTAATTCATTAATGTAGTATGTTCAAAAAAAATAAAAATACAGGGTTTTAAAAAATGTTTATTTCTTCTCACGGCACATTTCATAGTTACCCTTTTCAGCCAGTAAGTGGAGATTGTGTGTCAGATACAAAAGATTTCACACTTAGGTTGTCATTTTTCTTGTATCAGGAGAGGGCCCCATAGAAGTCTATGAGTATTGACTGTACTGGCAGTTGAGGCGCAAGCTCCAGATTCAGGAAAATATGCATCTGGGTTTTTTAACTCAGGGAGCTATTCTTTTTTTAAATTAACGTTATCTTTTATCTTTACACCTGTAACAAGGGAACTGACAAGCACTTAACAGTGAATAAAAAATAAAAAAGTCAAGCCCTGAGTCCATAGTACCACAATTATGTACTGCTGGTTAAAGGGCACTAGACAATCCCAGCTGCAGTAAGAGAAACTTGGAGCAATGACCATATAAGACAAAAGTACCAGAAAAAACAGCGCTCAGGACTTCTGATTAATTCAAAAGTAGTTCAAAGTTCCACTGAAGGATATACTGTGAAATAATCATATATTGAGGCCAAATAGTAATAAAACCATAAGAGTCAGATAGTTATAAGAGACAATAGAGTGTGAAATGCTTGTGTGAGGAAAAAAGCTTTCCTCTTCTTTAGGACGTAGTCAAAGTTAATAAAATCAGAGGGCTGCTTTTAGTGCTATCAAGAGACATTATTCTTCATTAAGCCTCAACACAGGTCACTAAGTGTGTTCTGTTGTGATTTTATTAACATTGACTGCTCAAGCCCCAAAGAAGGGGGAGGCTTTTCCCCACAAAATGCTTTGGCCGTTTACTAAATAGGTTATTTTCCTTTCTCAGTGGTTTCTATGCTTGTGGGCGTTGTTGCACAGTCTGCAAGCATTTGAAAGGTAATGAGTTTTGGCCTCAGTAACAAATAAAAAATATTCTATTCAGCAATTGATCACATGCTCGAATGTGATTTTGGTCTGCAATATATTGGCAAAACCTCCAGACCCTTACATGTTCGCTTGGTCGAACACGTTAACAACATCAAAAAAGGTTTAAAGACCCATCATTTCTCCAGAAATTTTAAATTGCATCATAATCAAGTAAAAATAAAATAATGTGGTTGCATAAGGCTGCTTTCATACTGAGGCGCTATAACACAAAAAAAAGCGCCTGTATAGCGCCTGTAAAGAGCCTCTCCTCTCACTCCAATGTGAAAGCCCAAGGGCTTTCACACTGGAGCAGTGCGCTGGCAGCTGTATCTTTGCAGCACTGAAGGAGCGGTGTATACTAGGGGGCGATCAAGGGGTTAAATATGTTCCCTATTAGTGATTCTCACTGTGTGGGTGAGGGGACTGACTGGGGGAGGAGACCGATCTGTGTCCCTATGTACAAGGGACACAGCATCGGTCTCCTCTCTCTCTGACAGGACGTGGATCTGTGCGTTTACACACAGAGATCCACGTCCTGCCTCTGTAACAGCCGATCGCGTGCACCTGGCGGACATCGCGGCCGCCAGGCACGCGCATCGGCATCACGTGACCACAGCGGCACAGCTGTTCCCCGCCCGGCGGCGCGCAGGGGGAGAGAAACAGGCAGGACGTTCATGGACGTCCACTCAGCACTTGAGAGCCGCGCTGCAGACGTCTTGTCTATAGCGCGGGTCTCAAGTGGTTAAGGGTGTACACATTTATGCAACCATAATATTTTCGTTTTTTATTTTTACTTCCCCCCCCCCCCCCCCACACCTAAAAGATTTTAGTTTGTTGTTCAACTGAGTTGTACAGTTTATAGGTCACATTAAAAGGTGGAAAAAGTTATGAAATGATTTGTCTTTTTTTTTTACATCACAGAAAGCTGACATTTTATCAGGAGTGTGTAGACTTTTTTTATCCACTGTATATATACAGTTGTAAGTTTACATACCCTGGCAAAACTTATGATTTCTTGGACACTTTTCAGAGAATATGAATGATAATACAAAAACATTACTTTTACTCATGGTTAGTGTTTGGCTAAAGCCATTTATTATCAATCAACTGTATTTACCCTTAAAGTGGTTGTAAACCCAACCACACAACTTGATTAAGGCTTACCTGTAGGTGCAAGAAATATCTCCTTAACCTACACGGTTAAGGAGATATTTGCTGTAAAGCACAGCACCGATGACGTCACACGCATGTGCACTAGCGGGCCGGCAAACGTTGCCGGTTTTCTGAATGGATCTTGCCGGCCCGAGCGCGCATGCGCGCGACGTCATCGCTGCTCCGGGCCAATCACAGCGCCGGAGCGGCGGTAACAGGAAGAAGATTGTCGGAGACATGGCGGCGGCGGGGAAGGCACGGAGAACTTCTGGGGCTTCGATCTCAGGTAAGTCGATCATAATGAGCTAGTATGCTATGCATACTAGCTCATTATGACATTCTCTTGCAAGGTTCATTTAAAAAAAAAAAAAATTGAGGGTTTACTTCCTCTTTAATGAAACAGAAACTACCCAAATTACCCTGATCAAAAGTTTACATACCCTGGTGATTTTGGCCTGATAACATGCACACAAGTTGACACAAAGGGGTTTGAATGGCTATAAAAAAGGTAAACATCCTCACCTGTGATCTGTTTGCTTGTAATTAGTGTGTGTGTGTGTATAAAAGATCAATGAGTTTCTAGACTCCTGACAGACCCTTGCATCTTTCATCCAGTGATGCACTGACGTTTCTGGATTCTGAGTCATAGGGAGAATGCCAATCAGCAGTGTTCAAACTCTAATCAAGAAGTGGAAAATGAGGGGTTCTGTTGAAACCAAACCACGGTCAGGTAGACCAACTAAAATTTCCGCCACAACTGCCAGGAAAATTCTAAGGGATGCAAAGAAAAACCCACAAATAACTTCAGGTGAAATACAGGACTCTCTGAAAACATGTGGTGTGGCTGTTTCAAGATGCACAATAAGAAGGCACTTGAAGAAAGATGGGCTGCATGGTCAATTACTACGCAAATGCCACAAAGTATCCTGCTTACAATACGTCAAACAGCACAGAGACAAGCCTCAAACCTTCTGGCACTAAGTCATTTGAAGTGATGAGACCAAAATTTAGCTTTTTGCCCACAACCATAAATGCTACATTTGGAGAGGAGTCAAAAAGGCCTATGATGAATGGTACACCATTCCTACTATGAAACATGGAGGTGGATCGCTGATGTTTTGAGGATGTGTGCGCTACAAGGGCACAGGAAATTTGTTAAAAATTGTTGGCAAGATGAATGCATTATGTTATCAAAAAATACTGGAGGAACATTTGCATTCATCAGCCAGGAATCTGCGCATGGGACGTACTTGGACATTCCAACATGACAATGATCCAAAACTCAATGCCAAGTCGACCTGTCATTGGCTATTGCAGAATAAAGTGAATGTTCTGGAGTGGCCAATATCATTGAGCCACTCTGGGGAGATCTCAAATCGTGCAGTTCATGCAAGACAGCCCAAGAATTTGCAGGAACTGGAGGCTTTTTGCCAAGTGGAATGGGCAGCTTTACCATCTGAGAAAATAAAGAGCCTCATCCACAAATACCACAAGACTTCAAGCTGTCATTGATGTTAAAGGGGGAAATGCACGGTATTAAGAACTGGGATATGTAAACCTTTGATCAGGGTCATTTGGGTAGTTTATGTTGTGATTATGATTTAAAAAGAGTAAACAGTTGATTGATAATAAATGGCTTCAGCCAAACACTTACCACGAGTGAAAGAAAAGTTTTTGTTTTACCATTCATTCTCTGAAAAATGGCCAAGAAATCATAAATTCTGCCAGGGTATGTAAACTTATGAGCACATCTCTCTCTATACATTTATTTTTTTTGATGCCTATTGATTCAATAGGAGTATTGTCCTGACACTAGTTAAACTGGGTGCCTGACGTCATTTCCATATCCACTGACGAAGGGATGTAACACGTATGAATGGACGGGAATCACGTGACGTCACCCGCGGCCATTGCTGATCCACTTTACACACACCTGTATACTTGGCACTGGGTTACAGTGCCTTATTGTATGTTTTATTCCTTTTTATCAACAAAGCCCGTACTTGCAGAGAGCACTAGAGTCTAGAGCGCAGAAAGAGTGTGATCCGTTCCTGTCAGTTCAGTATGGTGTTGTCTTCCTTATATACCCCGATAGGGGAACGCGTTTGTAACCCTATTTCTCCAAGGGTCCACTTTGGGAGGTGAGCTGCAGCTAGTGTCTCAAGTGGTGGAGGTTTTTTCACAGACTTACCTGCATGATTGTTCATTACAGCACTATTTTGGACACTATATTATCGGTGCTTGTGTTTTGACAAAACAACTTTATTTGCATACGTTTCTGTCAAATGAAATCCATTTGCACATATAAACATATAGTGCAGCTCTAAAATATATATATATATATATATTATTTTTTTTGTTTAAGGGATTTGGATATTTTGACCCGAGTGTTCAGCAGCTTTAGGTTTTATAGAGTTTTAATTGCGCTGATTAACATCGATATATACACTGATAGCAGCGGCAGACATTGGCTCCCACTGCTGTCAATAGATGCATACTGGCTGGCTCAAGAGTGAGCATGCACGGGTGCCCCCAGAGAAAGTGGCTTTCTCTAGGGGTACTCATCGGAAAAAAAAAGGGGGCCTGGAGCGCCAGCAGGGGACCCCAGAAAAAGAGGATCGGGGCTGCTCTGTGCAAAACCATTGCACAGAGCAGGTAAGTATGACATGTTTGTTTTTTAGTTTTAAAAATCCTGAATTTTATCATCGCTTTAAAAAGGTAAAAATAACCTTTTACCTTTACAACCAAAAAGACCTTCTAGTGAGATGAACTTTTGTACCTGGCACTCCTCAGTACACATCCTAAAATATTAATAAAGCAATGCCTAACTTTTTTAAGCCCTCTGGTTGCTATTACTAGCATATTATTGGCAATCAAAAGGTTTTGCAATCAAGGGACATGTACAAAAGTAAATGCACAAAAATATCAGAAATCAGCTTTTTCCAATTCAGATATATAGACTACCGAACTGTGGGGAGAGAGAGATAGAGAGAGAATATAAGAAAGTCCAGTGATGGGCACCGTACTCAGATAAGAGCAAACACTAAGACCCCTTTCACACTGGGGCAATTTGCAGGCGCTATTGCGCTAAAAATAGCGCCTGCAAACCGACCTGAAACAGCGGCTGCTGTTTCTCCAGTGTGAAAGCCTGAGGGCTTTCACACTGGAGCAGTGCGCTAGCAGGACCGCTCCAAAAGTCCTGCTAGCCACATCTTTGGAGCGGTGAAGGAGTGGTGTGTTTACCGCTCCTGCCCATTGGGAGCAATGGGACACCGCGGCTCTACCGCCTGCAATGCGCCTCTGCAGAGGTGCATTGTGGGCGGTATTAACCCTTTTTCGGCCGCTAGCGGGTTTAAAACCGCACCGCCAGCAGCCGAATACCGCCAAAATTCAGACGGTAAAGTGCCGCTAAAAATAGCGGCGCTTTACCGCCACCACACCTCCCGCCCCAGTGTGAAAGGAGCCTACCTGGATGCACTCAAGGGAGGTACACATGGTCCAGAGGGGGCATTTGTGGGTCTTGTATTGAAGCAACAAACAGATTTATGTGACGCTTAAACAAGGCACTGTTGTCTTTCTCAAGACTGTCTTGAAGAAGAAAAGCAGTGCCTTGCCGAAATGTCCACCAATACATGTGTTTGTGTTGGTTCAGTACAAGACCCCTGAGTGCCTTTTCCACCAGACCATACACATACAAATATGTGTGTGGGTCTGATCTAGACCAGACCCACACACAGCAGGAGGGAGGAGGGAGATGCACAGGGGACACTTCCTGCCACGGGCTCCACTCAGCCCCTGTCAGCTCCGCTCCTCCCCCGACCTGCCCCTTCTACTACCCTACAACCCTGCGTCTGCCCTAACCCGCCCCTTCACAGTCCCGCCCCTCCCTACCCCCGGCATCAAAGAACATATGTGACACCTGCCGACCACCCCGCTGCGCCGCCCCCCCACCCATGCTAGCCACTGGGGCTGACAACAGTAACCTAGAGTCCAGTGTTCTCCTTACTATTTTTAATGCTGGTTCATAATGTCAAGATCAAAAATTGTGGATGCTTAACAAGGATGTGGAACAGCAGGAGCCAATGCCTAATGCTGCTATCAATCTGCCCAGAGACGAGGGAGACAGTGGCAAGAGTCACTGCTCTCGTGCACAGATCGGGATCGGGGCTGAGGGGATCCTGCAGCACATTCGAATTTACCTTAAAGCGGTAGTAAGCTCTGTAAAATAAAAAGTTTCCACCTGCAAGGCAAAATCATAATTTGCTAGTATGCACCACAAACTAGCACCTTATGAAAGACATACCTTAAGATGAAGCCCTCTAGCGGCGCACTGTCACCACCGCAGAGACTTCCAAACCTTGTCTTCCTTCTGGGTTCAGGGACTCCAGGTGTCCGATTGGCCAAGCCGTGATAGTGACACTCCTGCGTATTGGAGTCACGGCTGCGGTACACAGCTCTAAAAGGAATGACACGGGTATGACGTCACCTGCTGCTGCTCACAAGAATATCTCCTAAAATAAAAATTCCAGGAGATTACTACCACTTTAATGCATAGAATAGCCAGAACTTTTTGTACTCCTCTTACCCAGAGCTGCTTCAAGCTCTAAAAGGATCCCCCCCAGATGTCTGTTTAACAGCTGGCTATGAGTCTCAGTGCATGGCTAAAGCTGGAGCCAGTTGCACCTATCCTCTCTGCAGCCCAGCATTCCAGAGATCGCTGAAGGAGCAGAGAGCAATGACTGATAGTCATTGCTCTCCACTTTGAGCAAAATGAGAGATCGGCGGTCATGGGATCAATCAGTTTTCAATGTTAGAGCTGATGTGGGACAGCTGCAGCATAGAGGAGTATGAGTGCTTATTATTTCATAAACCCATACTTCTCCTTTAATAAAACATAAAAAAATACCAGCCTGAGCCCAGCTAATAAAACAGGTAATTTAATCACAGGGAGTAGGCAATGCAGGGAGATGGTAAGCACTAATGCTAACTGTCTTAAAGTACAAACTCACAGTCCGTTCTTGCCATAATGCTGTGGTGGCGCATGTATGGTGGCATGCCTTGGTGCCACACACATTCACAGCACACTGGCACAGGAGGACATTTATGTATGTGCTTTTTCCAAACTTTCACAAAGCAATCTTCCTGTAGCGGCTGAACGTTTGTTACGATTGTGCATGTCTCTGGAAGAATCGGGTTGCTGCTGGAAAAGTACTCACATCATCATAATAACTACTATCTATTAATTATCTACACACTATATGACTAGGGTTGCCACCTCATCCCTTTACCCAAACACATATGAATTACACAGGTTCTGAGGCTAATTGAATGCAGATTAGGTACCAAGTGAGTTTAATTACCACCTTAATCATCCACAGAACCTGTGTAATTAATATGTGTTTGGTTTTAAAGGGATGAGGTGGCAACCCTATATACGACATTACTACACAATAAGGATGAGCTCCGGCGTGTTCGCATAGTACACGTGCAGAGCCCGCCAGGAAGTCGGCATCGCGCTGCGCTAATCACAGCCAGGGAGACATTTCCCGATCTCTGCAGCCGAGCATGGGGAAATATCTCCCTGCCTGTCATTAGCGCAGCGCGGTGCCGACTTCTTGGCGGGCTCTGCACGTGTGCTATGCGAACACGCCGGAGCTCATCCTTACTACACAAACCTATGCTCCAACTGAGGCAAATGGGCAAATTTTGGCCCCCTTTTGCAGTTTTGTGGCCAGTATTCTAAACTAGTTTGCGGCAAAATTAACACCCCGATCTGTCGTTAAAGAAGTAATGTGAACCATGCTGATTTTAGGAATATTTTAGTGACATCTGAGGGATTTATGTGGCAATTCTGCAACACATTCCCATATTTAGAGAAAAGAGAGGGTGCAAATGACTGCCTAATATTTATTACACTAAACACAACATTATGTCACTTTTTAATGACAAATACACAGAATGCTGCACATTTGCAGACACAGTGACAGTGAGTTTTTGGACAAATGTCCCCCACAGTGTAAAAATGATTCCCAAAGCAAGATTTCACAATATATCTTTATCCCCTGCCCACAATAAAAAAATAATAATCACAGTACCTTTTCTAGTGACTTGCTATTCCATCTTACTACAAAACACATGTAATAAAAGCTTCACACAACCTCTTCACCTTCTTTTAGACTTCACACTTGTTTAGCTTCTCTTTCCTGTTTCTCCATAAGAGCCAAGCCTCGTTCTGAGATCCAGTCTATGGTCACATGATAACTTCTCAGGTCTCACATTGGTCCTGCTTCAGTTCCCTGTTCCTCTATGAGAGCCAAGCCTCGTTCTGAGATCCAGTCTATGGTCACATGATAACTTCTCAGGTCTCACATTGGTCCTGCTTCAGTTCCCTGTTCCTCTATGAGAGCCAAGCCTCGTTCTGAGATCCAGTCCAGTGTCGTGTTGGTCACTGAACTTACGGATTGTTGTAGATTTAAAAATTGTCAGTAAAGTATAAAAAAAGAGAACACTGCCGGTAATGTAACAATGATATATTAATAAATAATAATTTAATAAAGTAATAAATAATTAATAAAGTCTTTAATAAAGTATGACTATATACAAGCACACAGCAGAGATAAGCATGTCAGGGTGTTATCATACAGATCTCTCTTCACCACACAGTGGATTGAAGTACAAAACACTCTCTGTGTCTCAAAGACTACTACACCTTTTGAAAAAATAAAATAAAAATGTATGCATATTGATAAAAAAAGATGGATTGCATTTATATTTTGCATTGGAGCCTGCAAAACATTTCAACCATAAAATAGACTGTGGTTGCATAGCTCCCAACTGTCCCTGATTTCGAGGGACTGTCCCTGATTTGGAGCAATGTCCCTCTGTCCCTCTTCCCCCCTCATTTTGGTCTGATCTATTAGATGTAAATAAAATGCACTTTTTATCTAACAAAAAGTGTTTTCCAGCGCTAAACCTTTCATCTGATTTCTAAATTTCTGCATTTGTAAATTCCAAAAGCCAATATAAAGGAATAGTCGTGGTAAAATAAGCACTTGTGGGTTTAACCAATCTTGTTTTTTGTACAATTCTCCTTTAAGGGGCGTGGCAAGGTGTGTGTCCTATGCCTGCATGCTTTTGCCGATAGGTGTCACTCATTCCCATCTTAAAAAGTTGGGAGGTATGTGGTTGCAATGCTCTGGCTCCTGCAGACTATCCCGCAAGACACAGGTTCACACCAAAGTACAGACATTCAAATGACTGTAAAGTAATATATTTTCTTTGGACAGAGCAGCCTGAAACCTCCTCTTCTGGGGTCCCTTTCCTGCGCTGTTCACTCCTTTTCTGTGTCTGCCCCCCTCATAAAAAGCCGCTTACTAGGGGGTAGACCTGTGGGATCAATCCTGGGCATCTATTGACACACACAGTGCCGCTACTCCCTTCTCTTATGGTTTGATTGACAGCAGCAGGAGTTAAAGCAGTTGTATACCGCTGGAAGGAAAAGGCATAATGTGCTAGTTTGCATGGCATCCTACCACTTTATATGAAAATTACATTGAAACAAATCTGTTCCAGGCAGTGTCGCGATGTCAGCACTGCAGGAGTTCCCATCTTCACCTATCTTGCTTCCAGGTTCATGGGCTCCAGCTCTGTGACTGGCCGGAGACGCGATGACGTCACTCCCGCACATGCGTGCTGGAGCTGCGGTTTACGACACAGGCCTCTGAAGGAACAGCAAGGGTGGCTATTCCTTCAGAGCGCATGCGCCAGTGACGTCACTGGCTGCATGTAATGTAAATATCTCCTAGACCAGTGTTTCTCAACTCCAGTCCTCAAGGCGCCCCAACAGGTCATGTTTTCAGTTTTTCCATTATTTTGCACAGGTGATTTGATCAGTTTCACTGCCTTAGTAATTACCACAGCAGTTACATCTGAGGGAAATCCCGAAAACATGACCCATACCTCCCAACCTGGAGCCAGTGAGTGGAGGCAGCAGGAGGAGGAGGTAAGCGCAAATGGCAACTAATGTGTGTGGATTTCTTCTGTCCCGCTCCTCCCCCCCTTTATAAAAAAAGCCTCCTTACCATGGCTGCACACCCCCCCCCCCCCGCCCAGATTAGTTGTAGGTTGCACCCCCCCCCCCCCTGCTCAACAACTAACTTATCATATTACTGTAAGTTAAAAAAAAACGTCCGCCGTCCTGAGGGAAAAAAATGTGAATGAATGTCCCGCAGTGGACATTTGAAAAGTTGGGAGGTATGATGACCTGTTGGGGCGCCTTGAGGACTGGAGTTGAGAAACACTGTCCTAGACGGTGTACATCTAAGCCTTATTTTAAGATTACCTATAGGTAAAAATCAGTTAAGGACGTTTACTTCCTTTTTATTGGCTCCTGTTGCTGCCTCTATGTTTAGTGAGAATGGAGAGAGAGCAGCTGCTCTCGGGCACAGTGCTGGATTGAAATCGGACTCAGGTAAGTATAAGGTAAGCTGGGAGGAAGATAACCATGGAAGGTTGGTGCAGAGAATGCATTAAAGGTAAAAAAAAAAACTAAAGCCTCGCACACACGGCCGAGAATCTCGTCGTAAAAAACACATCGTTTTTTTCGAAGAGATCCTTGGACAAGAAACTTGTCCCGGCCGAGTGTACACACGCTCATTTCAAAGAACCCGCGGTTCTTTGAAGGGAGCGAATGCGGTGACATAATTGAATACGACGAGCATGCGCTCGTCACATTCGATGCCGTCGCCGCCATCTTTGTACACCCTATCCTATGCCTAGGAAGCTACCGCGCATGCGTCAAAGTCATTTCGAGCATGCGCGGGCTTCCCGGAGGACAGGTAAGTGTACACACACACACAATTTTCTCGTCGAGAAACAGGCTGACGAGAATCTCGACGAGAAAATAGAGAGCAGGTTCTCTATTTTCTCGTCGAGATTCTAGTCGGTTTTCTTGTCGAGAAACCATACACACGAACGAATTTCTCGGCAAGAAATCTCTGCCAGCAAGTTTCTTGCTGGTTCTTGCCGAGAAACTCGGTCGTGTGTACGAGGCTTTAGGCTCCTAAGGTGTTCCAAAATCGCAGGCTGAATCGGGCAGTTCTTTCCGCTATTCCAGAATCACAGCAAAGCGAGGGACGCATTTGTGATGCCATTACTTCTTAATGGCACCCGATTTTGCCACAGTGCATGAAGCTTGGAGCAGGAGCTTCTTTTGGGTGACAGCATCGTGCGTTGGGATTTGCCATGGGGTGTCATTAAAAAGTTGCTGCAATTCAGGAATCACAGGCAGAATCGCCCGATTCAGCCCACGATTCCTGATTGCGCAGGTATGAATGCAGCCTAAGCCATAACAACCACTTTAAAGTGTTACTAAACCCAGGACCCTACATTCACTATATCTGGTTCCCCACAGTACACAGAATATGGAAATGCAATTATTTTAATAAGTATAAACTAATAAATACCTTTTCTCATCAGCAGTTAGCACAGTCTTGTGACTTCTATCAGTGTCTGGTTTAGGCTGGGTTCACACTATTACAAATTGGATGTGGGTTTCCCCGCATCCAATTCGCATGACAGGAGATTGAGACCGGCTCTCAATGGAGCCGGTTCACATCTCTGGAGCGGCTGCGGAGCAAATTGCACAGGAGTTGCAAGGCAAAAATTAGTTCCTGATTCGTCCCTGAAATGGAGAACAGGGACGCACCGGACCCCCTGCTGACAGCCACATCCATCTGCAGTTTGAACTTAGCCTGAAGCTTGTAGGAGGAGATTTCATTCTCCCCTGATTGTCCCTTGAGGGCTGCATGCCCCCTGACCCTCTGTCTGGACAGTGCTGATTGCATACCTCCCAACTTTTCAAAATCCTACCGCAGGACATTCTGATCTCCCCTCTTCCCTGCCAACGAAAGTTGTTGAGGGGGCGCGGGGAAATTAAACAAAAAATCGTCCTCAGGCAACTAAAGTTGTTGAGCGGAGGGGGGGGGGGGAGTCGCATTTTTCGACGCTGCCGCTGAACGCAGGGGGGGGGGGGCGAACGCAGAACATTATTTTTCGACAATCGTGGGAAGGGGGGTACCTGCTTCCACCACGCTGGCTGTTTCGCTCATTGTTCCTCCACTTCCTGCTCTGCGGGAATTAAGCAACTCTCGCAGAAATGCGGGAAGGAGGGTGCTATGCGGGAAAAACCCGCAGAATCCGTGCCAGTTGGGAGGTATGCTGATTGGCCCTGGGCTGATCACAAGCACCCTCCCAAGAAAAAAAAAACACTCTAGCAATACACAACAAACTGAGCATGTGAAGAGTGCCTCCAAAGGCTCTGTCTTATCAGGAGATGGATTGGGTACAGTGGAAGAAGGAGAGGATCAGAGAAGACAGAATCAAACAGCCTTTTAACACAATGCGGAGGATTGACCCCTTAGGTTCCACAGTGAGTATAACAAACATGCTTTACTGCATATACAGACTGATTTTACTGTTGTGGGTTTAGTAACACTTTAAGTTACAGAACTGTGAAAAGTATCAATGGGCTGCGAGTGCAGAGTTATCACCACCCTTTTTATCCTGTGGGAACTACAAGTCTTTCTGCTTTGGTAGTAGATTGAACTTTTAGCTTTTCATTCACAGATTTTGTAAAATAATGTTGCAGTGTCATGGATATGCACTAATATCTGTCTGCCATCTTACCTTTCCTCCTCATGTGTTCATCTTAGAGGCCAGACACTCTCTCACCTGGCTTCCTTTATAATCTCCTCCCAGCCTGACTCCACCCCAGGGCCTATCACAGAACACTATATTAACCTGTGCACTGCAAGCCTGATTTGCTGATCAACGTGTTTGTTTAACTATTGTGTGTTTGGATTCCTGCCTGCCGTGTGCTACGTCTGGCTCTCTGGTACGATATTGCCTTGTTCCTGACTATCCCTGTCTGCTTGTGACCCTTGACCTTCGGCTTGTCCTTTGTTTATCCTTGTCTGCTTATGACCCTGACCTTGGCCTTTCCCCTCACTATTCTTGTATCCTGTGCTGCTGCTTCCCCTCTATCCTCCTTACCCTACGAGGCGTGAGCTAGGAGACTCTAGGGGTCGCGACCTGGACCTAGCTGCAGCGTAACATCCTCACCACTAGAGGCCCTGGTGAAGACCTGCTGGGTCTTCGACTCTGTGCCCTGGGGAATCTCGGCTCTAGCTTCCTGTAGATCCCGGTTGTGCTCCTCTGGTCCCGCTTTCCACAACCACCCAGTATCCTATCCGCAGCAGTCAGCCATAGGGTTCACTACCTTGTGGTGCACTCCTGACCCCCTACGATGTACACCTGTCATCTGGCCACAGGTGACCTGACATGCAGCTGATGGGCGGAGCCACGCACAGCCACAACCAAATTCAAATTTGACAGTAGCCTTCTGACTCTGTAAGGAGGGGGGGAGCAGTTTGACAATAGGAAGTAGGAAGCTGGAGCTGCTTAATTACAAAACAGGTAAATGCACAGATCTTTTTTTCCTAATGTTCTTATTGTTAAGAATAGTTAGCCTAATGCCTCGTACACACTACCGGGTTTTCCGACAAGAAAAAGACCGTCGGGAATCCCGACGGGAAAATAGAGCTGGTTCTCTCTTTTTTTTTTTTTCCGGCGAATTCCGGCAGTTTCCCCGTCGGAAAAACTCTGATGGAGCATACACATAGTTACATAGTTAGTCAGGTTGAAAAAAGACACAAGTCCATCCAGTTCAACCATAAAAAAATAAATAAAAACAACATAAAAAATATCGTGCAATCCCATATACCCAATTCTATACCCACAGTTGATCCAGAGGAAGGCAAAAAACCCCAACAGAGCATGTTCCAATTTGCTACAGCAGGGGAAAAAATTCCTTCCTGATCCCCCAAGAGGCAATCGGATTTTCCCCGGATGAACTTTACCTATAAATGTCAGTACCCAGTTATATTATTGTAGCGGGTATGTACTTTTCTGAGTGTTTATTTCTGCTGAGGGCATCAGTGATGTCTAGTTCCCTGCGGCCCAGCAGGTGGCGCTGTCACTTTGGGCCGGGGTTGAACCATTGCTGCAGTGCCGCACCCTTTGTGACCTCTCGCAGCAGTTGTACGGCGGGGAACCCGCTGTGCTTGCTGGGAGAGGG
This sequence comes from Rana muscosa, assembly GCA_029206835.1. Classification (NCBI taxonomy): domain Eukaryota; kingdom Metazoa; phylum Chordata; class Amphibia; order Anura; family Ranidae; genus Rana; species Rana muscosa. Next base: position 742,516,453 of record CM055117.1, read on the forward strand.
TATAAAGGGGGCGAACATCTTCGCCACGAGGTTCGAGTCCCAGGCACCTTCAGCCTAAGGGCTGCTGTCCAGTCGGTGTCCAGGCAGACGAGGCCTGGACACTTGGAGTTCGTGTTCCATCCCAGACACCTTCAGTCTGGGGTGAGGTACTCAGCCGGAGGCCTGGGGCCCAGTACCTTCCACTGGGTCCCGCGAAGGAGGGATTGTCCTAGGGTGCCCCGGGTGTTGGGCACCCGAATCCAGAGGCGTAAGGGACCGGAGGAGGGATTCATCCGAAGACCTGGTGCAGCATATTGCCAGTGCCGGGTGAACCTCTGGAGACCGCCCGGATGGATATCTTTCCCGAACAGGGGCCAAGTTCATAGAGGAAGGTGGTTCATGTTCTATGACCGGTGGCAGCATTCCAACTAGTCAACTCAGGTCAGTGGCAGAGACCTGCTATTAGGCCTGTGGCAGGGGCCTCAACAGTTCATCCGGTCGGTGGCAGCGACCAATCTCACGGTCGGTGGCAGAGACCGTGCGCCAGGCCTATTCGCTAGCAAAGAAATAGGAGAGTTCATTTGTGCCTGGGCCTACTCGTATCCACACCCCTGTCTGTTACAAAAGTTCAACTGATTATGTTCACCCTGACAATGGAGAAATAAAAGAGTGTTGGACTTTTAATTGGTGTGGGGCTCTATTACTGGCAGACAAATCTCCACGGAACAAGCAGAGGCTTCGTATGCAGTGAACAGACCCGGAGGTAATTCAAGTGACTTTGCTCAACCCTCATACACATACGAGGTGAGAGCTTGGCGTAGTGTTCCTGCACTCTCCTCTCCCAGGTACCCCTAGACACAAGCCAAGGAAGCGATAAAGCCAGTGGCGGCTGGTGCTCAAATTTTTTGGGGGGGCGCAAACAAACTGAAAAAAAAAACATCAATTGCCGCCACTGTGCCCATTAAACGCAGCCACTGTGCCCAAACGCCACTAGTTTCCCCCCAAATGCAGCCAGTTTGTCCCCAATATGCAGCCAGTTTGTCCCCAATATACAGCCAGTTTGTCCCCAATATACAGCCAGTTTGTCCCCAAAATACAGCCAGTTTGTCCCCAAAATACAGCCAGTTTCCCCCCATTATACAGCCAGTTTCCCCCCATTATACAGCCAGTTTCCCCCCATTATGCAGCCAGTTTGTCCCCCAATATGCAGCCAGTTTGTCCCCCCAATATACAGCCAGTTTGTCCCCCAAATGCAGCCAGTTTGTCCCCCAAATGCAGCCAGTTTGTCCCCCATATACAGCCAGTTTGTCCCTCATAATACAGCCAGTTTGTCCCTCATAATACAGCCAGTTTGTCCCCCAAATGCAGCCAGTTTGTCCCCCAAATGCAGCCAGTTTGTCCCCCATTATACAGCCAGTTTGTCCCCCAAATGCAGCCAGTTTGTCCCCAATATACAGCCAGTTTGTTCCCAATATACAGCCAGTTTGTCCCCCAAATGCAGCCAGTTTGTCCCCAATATACAGCCAGTTTGTCCCCCATAATACAGCCAGTTTGTCCCCCATAATACAGCCAGTTTGTCCCCCAAATGCAACCAGTTTGTCCCCCATAATACAGCCAGTTTGTCCCCCATAATACAGCCAGTTTGTCCCCCAAATGCAGCCAGTTTGTCCCCAATATACAGCCAGTTTGTCCCCAATATACAGCCAGTTTGTCCCCAATATACAGCCAGTTTGTCCCCAATATACAGCCAGTTTGTCCCCAATATACAGCCAGTTTGTCCCCCATATACAGCCAGTTTGTCCCCCAAATGCAGCCAGTTTGTCCCCCAAATGCAGCCAGTTTGTCCCCAATATACAGCCAGTTTGTCCCCAATATACAGCCCAATATACAGCCAGTTTGTCTCCCAAATGCAGCCAGTTTGTCCCCAATATACAGCCAGTTTGTCCCCTATATACAGCCAGTTTGTCCCCCAAATGCAGCCAGTTTGTCCCCCCCAGCCCTGCACTTACCTTCCTCGAGTCAGCGCCGTCCTTCTTCCGTCCTCGATGTCTTCTCCCGCCCTCGATGTCGCTTCAGCCAATCAAGTTACCGGTAACCAGACCCGGTGAACCTGATTGGCCAGGGAACGCACCCCCCTGCGTCCTCTCATTAGGTATTTAGAAGCCGATTACAGCCCTCAGGCTGTAGTCGGGAAGCCTATCAGAGCCGCTGGCTCTGATAGGCACTTCTAAAGGCCAACCAGACGCTGTTATTCAGATGGCCGGCGCTCAAGGGGCCGGCCATCTGAATAGTGGGCGGCAGCAATACATAGGTTCATGCAATGCATGAACCTATGTATTGTTGTGAGTGCCGGGCGCAGAAGCGAGCGGGGGCGGCGCTTCTGCGCCCACTATGGACGCACCGCCATGTGTGAAAAAAAAAGGACATTTAAAAAAAAAAAACTCTTAAAGGGCGCGTTTTTTTTTTTTTTTTGGTGACCACAGGAGGGGGGCGGCGCCCGGGCGCCCCCTATGGACGGGCCGCCACTGGATAAAGCAGGGAGGGAGAGTGAGGCCGCTACATTATGTACATTTAGGAAAGTATCCAGGCCTTTCTTAAGCAATTTACTGATCTGGCCAGAACCACCTCTGCAGGGAGTCTATTCCACATTTTCACAGCTCTTACTGTGAAGAAACCTCTCCGTATTCGGAGATGAAATCTCTTTTCCTCTAGACATAAAGAGTGCCCCCTTGTCTTTTGTGTTGACCGTAAAGTGAATAACTCAATACCAAGTTCACGATATGAACCCCTTATATACTTGTACATGTTGATCATATCCCCCCTTAATCTCCTCTTCTCAAGAGTGAATAAATTCAGTTCCTCTAATCTTTCCTCATAGCTGAGCTCCTCCATGCCTCTTATCAGTTTGGTTGCCCTTCTCTGCACTTTCTCCAGTTCCTTGATATCCTTTTTGAGAACTGGTGCCCAAAACCGAACTGCATATTCCAGATGAGGTCTTACTAATGATTTGTACAGGGGCAAAATTATATCTCTCTCTGGAGACCATACCTCTCTTAATACAAGAAAGGACTTTGCTCACTTTGGAAACGACAGCTTGGCATTGCATGCCATTATTGAGCTTATGGTCTACCAAAACCCCCAGATCCTTCTCCACTACGGATCCCCCCAGTTGTACTCCCCTCGTATGTATGATGCATTCATATTCTTAGCCCCCAAGTGCATAACTTTACATTTATCAACACACGGCCGGGATTCCCGGCCAAAAGCTCTCATTAGGCTTTTTCTCTTGTTAAATTTAAATACACTGGTTGTTTATCAGGAGGAGGGAACACTCTGATTATAAACACTTGGGCACTTAAAGTAGAACTAAACCAATGGATTAAAGCTGAAGTTTACATGTGGCTTATTTTTTTAGCATAGTTACATTGGTACAGCTTGAACCAATGTAAGTTTTTATGTTTTATAGCAAGCAAATTCCTGTGGAAGCTTGTAATCATTGTAATAGGCACTGCTTCTAAAATGATTGCCACTAGCTTCCAGGTCCAGTGCTGAGCAGCTTCCATGTCGCTTAGTGAACACAGAAGGCCGCTCGCTCGAGCATCATTCATTCATTCATTTTTAAGTATGAATGGGGGCTAATGCCACGTACACACGGCCAGACTTTGCCACGGGCAAAACTCAGTCGGAATTTACGATGGAAAAATTGAGAAACTGCTCTATTTCTAAGTCCGTCGGAAATTCCGACGGGAAAAGTCTGCATACACACGGTCGGAATATCCAATGAAAAGCTCCCATCTGACTTTTTCCATCGGAAATTCCGACCGTGTGTACGCGGCATTAAGGCTGTTTTCACACTACTGCGAATTGGATGTGGGTTTCGCCTGTGACCGGCTTTCTATGGAGCCGGTTTACACATTCCCGGAGTGGTCCAGGTGCGAATTGCACAGGGGTTCGGTGCATCTTCTGGTCCGTTTCAGGTCAAAATTCGGACTGAAATCGGACCTGAAACGGTGAACAGGGACGGATCAGACCCCTGCTGTGAGCAGCTCAATGCTTCCGTGTGAACCCAGCCTCAATGTCATGTTTAACCACTTCCCGCCTGCCATATGCAGATTGATGGCCGGGAAGTGGTTCTGTTATCCTGACAGGGAGTCATATAATGTCCAGCAGGATAACATGCCATTGCACGCCTGTGGGGGCACACAGCGCGGCGATCAAGAGTGTGGTGTGTCGGTCTGACCCACTGCATCTCCAATCGTGGTAAGAAGCCTCTGACAGAGGCTTCTTACCACGTTATCAGCTGTGACCAATCACAGCTGATCACAGCGTGAACCAGGAAGTGCTGGTAAACGTCATTTCTCGGTTCGCGCTGACAGGGAGAGGCGATCGGTGGCTCTCCCTGTCAGAGGGGGGTCTGTGCTGATAATCAGCACAATGATTATCAGCACAGCCCCCATCAATTGTACCCATCAGCTGCCAATCGGTGCCCAGTCTGTGCCCCATCATAACCCCCTCTCAGTGCCCAATAAAGTGGCAATCAGTTCCCAATACAGTGTAAATCAGTGCCCACCATAGTGCCAATCAGTGTCCATCATAGTGCCAATCAGTTCCCAGCATTAACACCTGTCCAGTACCTGCCCATCAGTGCCATATATTAGTGTTCATCAATGCCGCCTGTCAGTGCCGCCTGTCAGTGCCACCTATCGGTGCTCATCAGTGCTGCATATCAGTGCCCATCAATTCTACATATCAGTGCCTCCTCGTCAGTGCCCATCAGTGCCACCTTATCAGTGCCCGTCATTGAAAAAGAAAGCAAAATTTTAAAACAGAAACTAAAAAAAAAAATATATTTTCCAAAAAATGTTGGTCTTTTTTCGTTTGTTTAGCAGGAAGGGGCGAAAGTGCATGGTATTGAAGTGGTTAAACCCTTCCCAATGACTGTCAGTGGCCCTTTAAATGGGGCCAGGGGGAGGGCAGCTTCCCAATCATGTGACTACTGTAAAGCCCTGTACACACGATCGGATAACCTATGGATTTTCGTCCGATGGATTTGTCCATCGGAAATCCGATGAAACTGTTTTTCATCAGTCTTGGCCACACACCATCAGTCAAAAAACCGACCGTTCCAAACGCGGTGACGTAAAACACTCCGATGAGCCGAGAAAAATTAAGTTTAATGCTTCTGAGCATGCGTCGACTTGATTCTGAGCATGCGTGGGTTTTTTAACCGATGGACTTGCCCATAGACGATCGGAAATTCCCATCGTTTTTTATCCATCGGAAAATTTTAAAACAAGTTCTATTTTTTACAACCGATGGGTACCATACACGATCGGTTGGTCTGATGAAAACCATCCATCGGACGGTTTTCATCAGTCAAACCGATCGTGTGTACGGGGCTTAATTGTCTCTAACAGCGGTCACATGATCTAGAACCTGTCCCATTGGCTCCTGATGAGAAGCCACAGACAGCTTGGTCAGTGGGCAGTGAACATATTCTCAGACTGCCGTGGACGGATATGTGCAGCTGACGTTAAAGCCTACATTTCCTGATGCCACATACTGTATGTGCATTATGTAGCGAGGAAGATGTTAAATACTCGCTGACAAGCAATGTCCTGTCCAGTCACAGACAATTGAAACTTAGACCCCATACACACTATTATATTTTCTGCAGATTTTTGTCTTCAGGTTTACCAAAACCATATAATATGAGGTCAAGCCTTAAGAGTTTCAATTTGTATGCAATCAGGCAGGCCCTTGCACTACATGGTTTTGGTAAATCTGAAGACAACAATCTGCAGAAAATCTAATAGTGTGTATGGGGTCTTAGGCCTTATTAAAAACATTTTCTGTATTAAAGCAATTTCATCAATATATCATAAATTGACTCTTGAGGATACAGGTGACAGCTGTCTATTAGCACAAAGCCATTCCCACCCTCGCCCTCCTGTTAGGCATGTAGAAGAGTGAAGCAGAGATACTGCTGTACTTGCCCAGAGTCACCACAAGATGTCACCACCAAAAGTGTTTGTAGCTTGAACAGTAATTGAGACACAGTAAAACCTTAGATTGGGAGCATAATTATCTCCTGAAACATGCTTGTAATCCAAAGCACTCGTATATAAAAGCAAATTTACAGATAAGAAATAATGGAAACTCAGATGATTTGTTCCACAACCACAAAACAAAAAAATTTAAAAGTGTCAATAGGGAATGCATAAAGTAGAATCCAGCAGGAGCTACAAAGTATAAAATAGAAGAGAGGCGCCTCCAAGTTTAGCAATATGGTTACATTTAATGAAGGTACAACCATTTAGCAACTCACATGGTTGAAGATTAAAACAGGCACATCTAAGTATGCAGGCACCCGGGGTAAAGCTGTCCACATAGACCATCCTCCGCGCCGCCATTGACGTCATCCCTTCTACGCTGCGCTCCACGAGTACTTCAAGCCTCGCTTTCAGATCGCTCTACTGCAGGGTAGTCTTCCCAGTAACGATTGCAGACTGACAGCAGTGAGAGCCGGCAGTGCAGAGGATGGGCTGTGCGGACAGCTTTACCCCAGATGCCTGCATACTTAGATATGCCTGTTTTAATCATCAACCATGTGAGTTGCTAAATGTTGTACCTTCATTAAATGTAACCATATTGCTACACTTAGAGGCACCTCTCTTCTACTCAGTTGCTACTCGTATTGCAAGACATCGCTCATTTATAAAGTTAAAATTAATTTTAACATTTTTTTTTGTCTTGTTATACACTCGCAGACCAAGTTACTTGCAATCTAAAGTTTTACTGTACTTTAAAGTTGTAATAAAGGCTAAAGGTTTTTTTTTTTTACCTTCATGCATTATGTGCATTAACATAAAAAATAAATTAAAAAAAAACCTTATAATAGCAGTGCCTCCAGCCTCCCTCCCCAACACTTACCTAAGTCTTCACACAATCCAGTGCTGTGCCTGTCCATAGCGGCTCTCAACCCTCTCTTACAAGCTTGACTGAGAACAGCGGGAGCCATTGGTTCCTGCTGTTGTCAGTCAAAACGAGAGAATGACACTGGGGGCAGGGCTGAGGCACGCTGTGTGTGTGTCTAAAGACGCACACATCCGAGCTCAAGATCAACCCGCTTGAGTGTCCCCATAACAAGCGACTTGCTCTGGGGGCACATCCTAGGGTTGCCACCTCATCCCTTTAAAACCGAACAGAAATTAATTACAGTTTCTGGGGCTAATTTAATGCAGGTAAGGCACTAAGTGAATTTAATTTCCACCTTAATCAGCCACAGAACCTGTGTAATTAATATGTGTTTGGTTTTAAAGGGATGAGGTGGCAACCCTAGGGCACACGGAGAAGAGAAGGAGCCAGGAGCACTGGCAGGGGACTCCAGAAGAGGAGGCATTGCAATCACTTTAAAGTGGTACCCAACCTTAGGTTTGGCAGCTTTGCCTTGACTGGGACTTTCCTGAGGACTATATAAATAGGTTGGCAAGTACAAGCAGTCTTCAGTCTGTTGGAAGAAGAAAAAAGTATTTCAGGTCTAGGACAGCCATGCAGCAAGGGATGTTGCTTTTACAGTGGTCCCACAGGTTTGACATATGCATACTTCCATTGGTCGATGCTGGAAATGCAAGAACCCTGGTGGGAGCTGATGCAAAGGAACCGCAGGAACCGCAGTGTGCCTATGAATCACATGAGCCAGCATGAGAAGGGCTAAAGTACACCACGTATGGTCCCTGTGATAAGCATACTTTATAATCAAAACGGAACTAAATCCACCAATGTAACCGTTTTCCAAAACAATTACATTCAAGGCATGCCTTTAATGTTAACTGTTAGGCTAAGCTTACACCTCAATGGAGCACGTGTGATTTTTTTTCCCAGAAAGGTGCCAATTGTGGCACCGGAGGGGGGGAGGAAGAAGATGAGCGGAAGTTCCACATTTGGGTGGAACTCCACTTTAATTTTGTTGATTAAAATATTTTCATTGCCTATTGTGACAGCAGGAAGGTAAAGTCACCTGGTTGCATCCAGGGGGGTAGATATATTTCGCCCAGATTCAGGCTTTACGCCGACTTATACAACTAGGTGGAGAGTTGTATAAGCCCAGCTGAGGATAGTGGGCTCATGGATGACTCATACTGTCTAGGGAGAGTGTGGGGCGTCGTGCAGACAGGGAGTTGATGAGACCAGCTAAAGCTTGTCAGCTCATTTAGGCCTCTATAAGAACTCCCAGCTTCATTAGATGTTAGCTCATGCCTGGAACCAGACCTGTGTGGACTGTCTAGGGAGAGTGAACCCCTGTGCGGTGAGACAAAGCCTGTGTGGCTATTTGCTTGGACATTTAAAACCAGGGACTTAGGGACTAGGACAGCACTAGGCTGATCCCAGTTGTTAGTTAGGAAACCTGTATGTTTAGTCAGAGGTCAAGTTGACCAGGATTTATTTTGTTTATGTTTCTTTTGCTTTGCTGTGTTTTGTCACTGTAAATAGAAAATAAACCGCACCTTTTTGATTTTGAAAACCACAACCTCCGTTTGCTGGGCCTGTTTTTGTGTGGGGAGCCCATCCCAGGGGTCACACACACCCGCTGCCGAGCTAACCCCCTCACAGTTGGTGGAGAATGCGGGCAGTTTTTTTTAAGCCAGCATGGAGGAGATACTGAAGCAGCTGGCTCTAGCAAATGCCAATCAACAGCAGACAAATGCAGGTTTGCAAAAGAGCCTTGCAGCTCATCAACAGAGCCTTGCATCTCAACAACAGAACTTCGCAGCCCAGCAGCAAGCTCATCAACAGAGCCTTGCAGCCCAGCAGCAGACAAACGCAACCTTGCAACAGAGTCTGGAGGCTCAGCAACAAGCCCAGCAGCAATCTGAGGCCCGCTTCATAGACCTGTTGCAGAAGCAAGAGCAGAGACTACAACAACAGATGGAAGCAGTAATGCAGCAACGTCCGCAGACCAGTGAGGAAAGCCGTCCCACTAATACCGCGTCCTTTGGGGTGAGTCGTTTATTGACAAAAATGACTGGAGAGGATGATCCAGAGGTATTTTTGACCACATTTGAAAGGACCGCTGAAAGAGAAAAGTGGCCTGAGGAGCAGTGGGCTGGACTGGTGGCTCCTCTGTTAACTGGTGAATCGCAGAAGGCTTACTATGACCTAGAGCCTGACCAAGCAAAAGACTATGTGATGCTAAAAGCTGAAATATTGGCAAGGCTGGGTGTCACCCAGGCTGTCCGGGCTCAGCGTGTGCATAACTGGACTTTCCAGCTTGGAAAACCCCCCAGGTCTCAAATGTATGATCTCATTCACCTGAGCAGAAAGTGGCTACAGCCAGAGACTTTGTCCGCACCAAAGATTGTGGAACGTGTTGTAATGGATCGGTTTTTGAGAGCTCTTCCTACTGCCATCCAAAAGTGGGTAAGCCATGGAGACCCAGAGACGGCCGATGGTCTTGTGGATCGTGTGGAGAAATACTTGGCTACAGAGAACCTGACGGCCTCTTCCAGAGACACTCGGACTTTCCACCCTAAGACCAGACCATCCCCAGGGGCGGATAAGAGAATTCCAAGGGGTGAGGGTGGAGAGAGTGAGAGGGTGGGAGCTCTACCCCAAGTTTGGCAAGAACAGCCTGGGAAATCAGCGGCTCAAGAGGCCGCAAGAAGGATCGTTTGCTACCGCTGCCGGCAAGCGGGACATATTGCAGCCAATTGCCCGGTTGTGGAGGAACCCATGCAGTGTGACTTTCTGACGGGCAGACGTCAGTCGCTGTGTGCGACAGTCGCATGCACTGCCATTCGAGGAACTGAGAAACATTTATGCAAAATGTGTGTTAATGGTAGAAATGTTGTGGTATTGCTGGATTCAGGTAGCCTTGTGACCCTGATAAAGGCTGAGTTAGTTAAAACAGAGGTCTCTGGGAATAGCAAGGTAGCTGTTATTTGTGTGCATGGGGACACCCGAGAGTATCCAGTGACTACAGTGTGTTTCGAGACCCCCAAAGGTACCCTCTCTCATCCAGTGGGCTTAGTATCTCAGTTACCGCATGACGCCATTGTGGGAAGGGATTTTCCGAAGTTCTGGGAACTGTGGGATGATCCTGAGCCCCCCACTGGTGCCCCTATGTACCAGGAATGTGATAGCCAGAACTCCCCTGAGAGTGGTGAGGACTCTCCGGAATTTCCCTTATCAGTATTGGCAGGGGAGACTCAAGAAACTGGAGAAGAGCCCACCTCCTCAGACGAAAACCTACCGTCTGTGGAGTTTTCTGATCTTGAGGTTCACAGGGAAAACTTTGCCACAGAACAGTTGAAAGACCCCGCCCTAATAAAGGCACGGGAAAACGTAGTGAAAATAGATGGCGAGTTAGTGAACCCAGATAATACATGCACTTACCCATACTTCAGCGTAGAGAAGGACCTACTGTATCGGGTGGCAAAAAGGGCAGAAGAAACCGTTGAGCAGCTTGTGGTGCCCAAACCTTACAGGAAGTTGGTGTTGGAGTTGGCCCATGGGCACATTCTTGGAGGTCATCTGGGGACAGAGAAAACCCGAGAGAGGGTAATACAGAGATTCTATTGGCCGGGGGTGATGAAGGACATAGAAAATTATTGTTCCTCCTGCCCTGTGTGTCAGAGGTCGGCCCCGATGCCACATTTCCGTAGCCCGCTGGTCCCTCTACCCATCATTGAGGTCCCGTTTGAGAGGATCGCCATGGATTTGGTAGGTCCTATAATCAAGTCCGCTAGGGGGCACCAGTACATATTAGTTATAATGGACTATGCCACCCGTTATCCAGAAGCGATCCCTCTCCGAAATACCTCGGCCAAAACCATAGCCAAAGAGCTATCTCTTGTGTTTAGCCGGGTGGGTATTTGTAAAGAACTGCTTACGGACCAAGGTACACCCTTTATGTCCCGGGTTATGAAGGAGCTGTGTAAATTGTTCAAAGTGACGCAATTACGTACATCTGTGTATCACCCCCAAACCGATGGGCTGGTTGAAAGATTCAACAAAACCCTAAAACAAATGTTGAAGAAAGTGGTGGATAGAGATGGAAAGGATTGGGACTGTCTACTTCCTTATCTGATGTTTGCTATTAGGGAGGTGCCCCAATCCTCTACGGGATTCTCCCCCTTTGAGTTACTGTATGGGAGACACCCAAGAGGGCTGTTGGATATTGCCAAGGAAACTTGGGAAAGTGAGAGTTCTCCCCACAGGAGTGTGATTGAGCATGTCGCCCTGATGCAAGACCGAATTGCACAGGTAATGCCCATCGTGAAGGAACATTTGGCCCAAGCGCAGTTAGCACAGCAGAGAGTGTACAACCGTGGAGCCAAGACCCGTACCTTTTCCCCGGGGGATAGGATACTGGTACTTGTCCCTACGGTTGAAAGTAAATTCCTTGCCAAATGGCAAGGCCCCTACGAGATAATGGAAAAAGTGAGCGAAGTGAATTACAAGGTCAGACAACCAGGAAGGCGAAAGCCCGAACAGATCTATCACGTTAATCTGTTGAAAGCCTGGAGGGATAGAGAGTCCCTAGTCGCAGACACTTGGTCACCAGCTCAAACTGGTTGCGTGATTCCTGAGGTTGGAATAGCAGCCACCTTGTCACAACCCCAACAACAGGAGGTTAAGGAGTTTGTGCTTCGCAACAAGGAGGTATTCTCTGAGCTGCCGGGACAAACATCTGGGGTAGAGCATGACATCATTACCCCGCCCGGTGAAAGGGTGAAGTTAAAACCCTATCGGATCCCAGAGGCCCGACGGGAGGCAATACGGGAGGAAGTACAGAAAATGCTGAACTTAGGGGTGATAGAGGAGTCCCAAAGTGATTGGTCTAGTCCCATTGTGTTGGTGCCTAAACCGGATGGGAGCTGGCGATTTTGTAACGATTTTCGTCAGTTGAACAAAGTTACAAAATTTGACACCTACCCCATGCCACGTATAGATGAGTTGATCGACCGGCTGGAAACAGCCCGATACATGACGACTCTTGACCTCACAAAAGGGTATTGGCAAATCCCCCTGGCCAAGTCGGCCAAAGAGAAAACCGCATTTGTAACCCCAGACGGGGCGTTCCAATATAAAAGAATGCCGTTCGGGTTACAGAATGCGCCGGCCACATTCCAGCGGAAAATGGACCAGATGCTGAGGCCCCATCGGAAGTATGCTGCGGCTTACCTGGATGACGTAATTGTCCATAGCACAGATTGGGCCTCACATCTGCCAAAAGTGCAAGCAGTCCTGGACTCTGTTCGGGAAGCGGGGTTTACGGCTAACCCCAAGAAGTGTACCATTGGGCAGGAGGAGGCCAAATATCTTTGGTACACCATTGGGAGGGGAGTAATAAAACCCCAACTCAACAAAGTCAAGGCCATCCAGAGTTGGCCACGTCCCAACAGCAAGAAGCAGGTACGAGCCTTTCTGGGAATCGCTGGGTATTATCGGCGATTCATTCCCCACTTTGCTTCTAAGGCTGTGCCCCTAACCAACCTGACGAAGGGGAAAGGGTCGGTCATGATTAAATGGACCCCCGAGGCTGAGGCAGCATTCCAATTCTTGAAACAAGCCTTATGTAGCCAGCCAGTGTTGTACTCACCCGACTTCTCTAAAGACTTTGTCGTACAAAGTGATGCGTCAGATGTGGGGTTAGGAGCAGTATTGTCCCAGGTCTGGAACGGGGAAGAGCACCCAGTCATTTACCTCAGCAGGAAGTTGAAGTCCCATGAGGTAAATTACGCCACCGTTGAAAAGGAGTGTTTAGCGGTGAAGTGGGCTCTAGATTCCCTTCGGTACTACCTGCTAGGTAGGCACTTTGACATGGTTACGGATCACGCTCCGTTAAAGTGGATGGCTCAAAACAAGGAAACAAATAGAAGAGTGAATAGGTGGTTCCTGGCCCTCCAGGAATTCAACTTCACAGTAAAGCATCGCCCTGGCGTTCAAATGGGGAATGTGGATGCTTTGTCTCGAGTACATGAATGCCTGATTGCTGGTGTTCCAACCCCGAGGTTAAAACAAGAGGGGGGGGTATGTGACAGCAGGAAGGTAAAGTCACCTGGTTGCATCCAGGGGGGTAGATATATTTCGCCCAGATTCAGGCTTTACGCCGACTTATACAACTAGGTGGAGAGTTGTATAAGCCCAGCTGAGGATAGTGGGCTCATGGATGACTCATACTGTCTAGGGAGAGTGTGGGGCGTCGTGCAGACAGGGAGTTGATGAGACCAGCTGAAGCTTGTCAGCTCATTTAGGCCTCTATAAGAACTCCCAGCTTCATTAGATGTTAGCTCATGCCTGGAACCAGACCTGTGTGGACTGTCTAGGGAGAGTGAACCCCTGTGCGGTGAGACAAAGCCTGTGTGGCTATTTGCTTGGACATTTAAAACCAGGGACTTAGGGACTAGGACAGCACTAGGCTGATCCCAGTTGTTAGTTAGGAAACCTGTATGTTTAGTCAGAGGTCAAGTTGACCAGGATTTATTTTGTTTATGTTTCTTTTGCTTTGCTGTGTTTTGTCACTGTAAATAGAAAATAAACCGCACCTTTTTGATTTTGAAAACCACAACCTCCGTTTGCTGGGCCTGTTTTTGTGTGGGGAGCCCATCCCGGGGGTCACACACACCCGCTGCCGAGCTAACCCCCTCACACTATACTAACACTATTTCAGTCGATTAAAATACAACTAAAACTAAAACAATTCAGATTACTAAAATATGACTAAAACTAAAATGGAATTTTAGTCAAAAGACTATGACTAAAACTAAATAAAAATTTGACATGAAAATTAACACTGGTCAACGAAAGCATCAAATGGAAAAACCTTAAGACACCAAAGTCTTAATTATTCATAAGGTTACAAAAAGCAGGGCAGAGGACAGCCCTCATTTTTTGGGGGCCACAAAATCCCCCTTCTTTAGAGGTGGGTGAAATGGCAGGATTTTAAATGGACTCCTAAAAACTCCTAAGCAGACTAATCTGCAAGCAAATGATGTGTTAAACAACAGTCAATGCTGATGTTCACAGCAGAAGGGGCAAGCTTGTTTCCTGACGGCTCCATGTCAGCACAGCTGGGTGAGGCTCCGCCCACCCCTACGTGATCAGGACTTAACTATAAATTTTTCACTCACCTCAACCTCAGCGTTCTTCTCTTTTCCTCCTACCTGCAGGACGGAGGTGTGCTCCTCTACCTAGCCGGTCTAAATGGCTGGCGGACCGTCCATACGTGTAGATGAAGCTGGACGAAGTCCCTGGTGTCTAGTCTAAATGACCATAATCCAGGGAGCCCCGCTGCTGGTCCTCGGGCGGCTTTATCATGGCTAACAGCCTTGTCTGGGGTCCGCTTGGTCCAAACAAGATGGACAGCGGTTGTGGCAGAGTACTCCCCTATGCACGCGCACCCGCGCTGTGCCAACGCCGACGGTCGGATGACGGAGGTTGGGTGAGCTAAATGCTTTGTATCCAATGTATGCTGCATTACTGGACAGGGAGAACTCTGCATAACAGATACACAAAGTAACACTTTGTCTGTTCACACATGGACATAATCTGTTGGAGGCTACTCATGTTTTGCTTACTGTCATGCCACTATGCCAAACCCCTCCAAAGACCAGCATTTTGCAGAGAAGGTATGTGGAGCACACCTGAAAAATGTCTACTGAATCCAGCCATGGCCTTTGGAGACATAGGATATCCTTGTATTTTTCTATGTGATCTTGGTCTTCCTTAAAAAAAAAAAAAGAAGAAGAAGAAAAGAGTATGGAGAAGCATGTCTATGATGTCTACAATTCCCTTGGTTTGTGTACACTGCAAGATGGTTGTAATTTTGTTACAAATTCCTACCTTTGTGTTGCTGTTCTGAAACAAACGTTTTCATCATAACCTGATTCCCAGGATCAGATCCTAGCCAAATTAACCTCCCATCTGGTTAACAGGGCTGTAGATGGAAGCTTCTGCCTCCCTCTAGCTGTGTTTAACCCCTCAGGGTTTGTTACTAAGCAATCTATTTACTGCATTTAACCAATTTTTTCCCTAGTCCAGGGTCGCACTGGGTTGCGGGAATAAAGCTGTGCTATTCAGCTTTGTCTCCCGCTGGTCAGTCTCGGTTCCGGTCGCAATTTTCAGAGACATCTGTGCAAGTCTCTGTGCGGATGTCAATATAAGTCGCAACCGAAATCGCAAGATAGTACAAAACTGCCTTTTTTGAAGTTGGCATGGCGCCGCTGATGCAGCGTTGCACCGATTAGGGTGGTGCGATTGCCGCATATTATTTTCATGCGATTTGACTGGTCGGGTCGCATGGTAAAAACGCACCAGTGTGATCCGGGTCTATGGGTTGGTTTGCTGAATGGTGTACAAGCCCTGTGGTGAGGTTATCTATTAGTGTTTACCAATCTCAGAACGAACATGCTTCAGGCCCTTCAATAAGAAGACATGGATGAACATGAAGGAGCAGTCTCATGACTTTCCCAAGCAAACATCCCTCCTCAAGCTCTATAAGAGGAATACACGGATGGGCATGACAGTATTTATCCCACCGGCTTAAACAGCCGGAGAGGAGGGTGACACCTAAAAGGTGCTACACCCAATGAACAAATTGCCAATACGCTCTAAAGGGGTGTTCCTGGCTTACCCTGTGAAAGGGTCATCTGCTCTGACAATGAGAAGCTGCCTGTCCACACCAGGTGAAGCAGCCAATTTTCAGAATTTCCAGATGAGCATGACAGTATGTATCCCACTGGCTGGAACAGCCAGGGAGGAGGGTGACACCTAAAAGGTGTTACACCCAATAAACAAATTGCCAATACGCTCTAAAGGGGTGTTTTCGGCTCACCTTGTAAAAGGGGTCATCTGCTCTGACAATGAGAAGCTGCCTGTCCACACCAGGGGAAGCTGCGCATGTTCCAAATTTCTGGATGAGCATGACAGTATGTATCCCACTGGCTTAAACAGCCAGGGAGGAGGGTGACACCTAAAAGGTGTTACACCCAATAAACAAATTGCCAATACACTCTAAAGGGGTGTTTTCGGCTCACCATATGAAAGGGTTATCTGCTCTGATAATGAGAAGCCGCCTGTCCATACCAGGTGAAGCAGCCCATTCTCCAAACTTCCGGATGGACATGACTGCACACAGTCTGCTTTATCAAGCAACCAAGGATATGGATGACAGGGCCTAACAGGTGGTCGCACTAATGAAACATGTGGTCAATATGCTCTAAAGGAGTGTTTCCACTCACCCTGTGAATTCTCCAAGCCTTCCCAAGCAAACAATCTGCTTCAGATCCTTCCACAAAGAAACAGACGGCAAGGATGCTACCTAGTTCAAGCAACCTAGGATAAAGATGACGACACCTAACCAGTTGTCACAATTAAGCAGATGGTCAAGACACTCTAAAGGAATGACTAGATTCTTCTCATATGGGGACCATCTGTTTGGCAATGTCCAGCCTTCTTTCAGGGCCTTCTTGGTCCAATCAACTCTCTCCAGTCTCTTCTGAACAGGAGAAAAAGGACGACCTGTGTCCAGATTGCTAAGGTTGGTGAAATGCCTGTGTATAGAGGTGAAACTTTGGAAGTATTTTAAATACCTCCAAAAGACGGCTGGATGTTGAATGGATCAAGTGCTTGTTCGTCAAGATTGGAGGATATTGTCACAGCAGGATGTCAAAGTTACGCCCTTTGGAACGAATAGAGGTCCAGGGGTTGGGACCACCCTACTGGTTAGTATGTGTCCCTCGTGGGATCGGCCATTCACATGACCTTACCATCGGAAGGTGCGACCCTCAAGGAAAAACGCGCTCACTGCATTTTTTTCTTAATTGCAGAAGAGCAAGCCTAAATTAAATAGTGGCCAGTCTAGCCTCCTGCCTCAAGATGAAGGTCTACTGAATTAAAGAAGACCGAAAACTCAAGAGTTATTGTCCACGCTCACGCCAGAGAGCGTAGCTCCTGCGCTTTTCTGGATGGGAGTCCAGGAAAGACAAGGAAGCGAATGCTTAGTCCAAGAAGTCAATAAGAACTTCCATGTCAGGATGCTCTCGGTTATTTTGGGATTGGGCCACCCATACATGCCCTAGGGACACTATGTGGTTCCTCTGTGAACATAGGGACGGCTTGTGGATGGACACGTGGTCCCCTAAGGAAAGCATTTTGGCCCATATTTGGAGATCTTTCATCCTTCACGTCTCAGATTGAGCCATAGAAATCGCCTCGCCCCAGCAGCTCGGACGATCTGGTGGTACAGGCAGATACCAGCCAGTTTAGGGGAGCCCTTCTTCAGTAACAATGAGCTCAGGACCAATGGTCTTTTGTCAAGGATCCAAGACTCCATCTTGGAGTTGAAGGCAACCTTTTCAGGCTCTTAGCCTTCAGTCATCTCATCCAGAGTAAGCCTGTCCTGGGAAAGTTGGACAGCACAACGACTGTGGCCTACATCTGGAAACAAGGCTCAGTCTCTCAATTCTGAAGTTTTCTCTAATTCTAGAATTCACCCAAGTCAATCCTCTCAACGATTTGCGACCTATGTGCCTGGTCGGAAGAATCTTCAGACGATCTATTTGTCCAGGTCAAGTCTGACGACAATGGATGATCCAGACTACTGCGAGTCTTTCGAGAACTAACAGAGATTGGTGTTTTGTCTGCCAGAGGTAGACCGCTTACATTCACAGTCGGCACTGAGTTGCTGAAGTTCCATTCCAGGGCCCAGGAGCCGCAAGCGCTCGGAGTGGAGGTGCTAACCGCAGAATGGATCGCCAAGACTGCTGATGCCTTTTTCAGCTGCTCCCTCTGATTCTCAGCTTCTAGCTAAGGCTGGGGCAAGGGAAGGTGACAGTTTTGGTACCCGCTACTCATCCTGATGAGTGTCAAGGAGTGACGCCCTCTGCCTGGTAGATCAAATCTTCTCCAGTCCCATTCATCCAGCATCCGACAGGCTCAGACTGATGGCCTGGGTCGAGAGAGGCAGAGCCTAATGGATGTCGAATGCTCTGTGAAGATTTGAACAGTTCTACGAAACGAGACAGGTCAGCGCTAAGCACGCCTATAGTAGAACAGGACATATATGCCCAGTATATTCGCTGATCAAGATTTTACGCTGGACTCTTCAGAAGCCTGCTTCGAATGTCTACAGGTATGGCTTGACTTAATTCTATGCGCAAGCATGCTATAGAAATGCATTTTGGCTATCGCTGTCTTCACCGGCATTCAGCAAGCTTCCAACGCTTAATTATACAGTTTTCAAGATTCAATTTGGTTGAAACCCCAAACTTGTTTCCGGAATGAGATATACCAATGCTGATGGATGTTATTTCATCGGATGCCTTCAATCACCCTGTGGTACTTTCTCGCTGAAACTGATTTACTGGTGGCAATTACATCAGCATTGGTGTCCTTGGGTTTGAAGAACCCATACTCGCGTACTTCCCAGACAGAATGGTGCTCATGCCAATGCTCTAATATGTGCCTGAACTGACCTTTAGAGTTCATATCACACAAGAGGTTTACCTCCTACGTTCCCTTTGGGGAGTATTTAAAAAGTTAGCCCATCGGATGTGGGCTAAGCGCTAAAATATTTAATCAAGGCGACTCCTGCCATCAGGAGCTCTGTACATCTGTTTGTCCTTTTCAGGTGGAACACATAATAATCTTGCTGGAAGCCGTAAATCATTATCTCTTGGTTGATAACCTCATCTCCTTGGCCTGCAGGTTGTAAGGCTGGCTGTGCCAGGAGAGTCACGGCATTCTCACTAGAAGGGTCCAGACCTTGAGGGTGACAGCAGGCCGGGTGTCTCAAACTATCCGTAATACAAAATATTTATATTCATGACAGTTGGGTTTGTCAGAGGCATTATGGTTTCTGAGGAAAGGAAAAACGTACCGCTCAAAAGCTTAAGAATTCACCAAATAGCTGCTTCCGCCCGGTCACTCACACAGGTGCTGGCTCTGCACTGATGCATGGGAGAAAAAGAAACCCTGGACTGCCGCACTCTGTATAGACAGTTATTTATTCCAAAATTTCAAGTAAAAAATCCAAATTCAAAATAAATCCATAGATCCAAAACAACAAATGCAGATGGTGTGCATGCAGGGAAGGGTGGCTAACGCGTTTCACATCACGAATTGACGCTTACTCATAGCTTCGTGACGTGAAACGCGTTAGCCACCCTTCCCTGCATGCACACCATCTGCATTTGTTGTTTTGGATCTATGGATTTATTTTGAATTTGGATTTTTTACTTGAAATTTTGGAATAAATAACTGTCTATACAGAGTGCGGCAGTCCAGGGTTTCTTTTTCTCCCATGCATTATGGTTTCTGTTACCGTTTTAGTCAGAATTGGAGTGTGTAGCATTATCCCTCCCCTGTTTTGGCTAGTTAATTCCCAGCTGTGCTGACATGGAGCCGTCAGGAAAACTGAAAATTTAATTCAAATACTTACCGTAATTTTCCTTTCCTGACGAGCTCCATGTCAGCACAGAACCCGCCCAGTTAAGTAGTAATAGTTACGAAACGCTGAGGTTGAGGAGAGTGAAAAATTTATAGTTAAGTCCTGATCACGTAGGGGTGGGCGGAGCCTCACCCAGCTGTGCTGACATGGAGCTCGTCAGGAAAGGAACATTACGGTAAGTATTTGAATTACATTTTCAGTTTTCTGCTTGTTGTAACCAGTTGAACAGTAAAGAGTTTGGACTTTGTGGGATTTTTCATTTGGCATCCTCTTTGACCCATTATACATTAATTTCTCAATGTCCTCTCATGGGGGGGGGGGTCCCCGGGGGGGGGGGGGGTCCCCATCTTTGTGGTCAGCTGCTGAACACAGGCCAGTTGGGCTCAAGTAATAATTTTGTCCACATTTTGAAAACCTGTGAAACCTGTGTCCAGTGCACCACCACCACTACCCCTTAAAAAAGGGGCACTTGGCACATATTCCTGCACCCAACAGAACACACCTTGTAGCCTGCTTGTTGACCGTGGACCTATTTGCACAGGCTTTAAGAAAGCCACGATGGGGTAAGTGCCGGGCAGACAGTGGGCGTGCGGGGGGGGGCACAAAGGCTGTAATTGATGGAGCACAGTTGCTGCATTTGCAGGGCACAGTGGCTGCATATTATGGGCACAGAGGCTGTAATTGATGGGGCATAGTTGGCTGCATTTACGGGCACAGTGGATGTATATGAAGGGGAAAGAGGCTGCATATTATGGGCACAGTTGGCTGCATATGATGGGCACAGTTGGCTGCATATGATGGGCACAGTTGGCTGCATATGATGGGCACAGTTAGCTGCATATGATGGGCACAGTTGGCTGCATATGATGGGCACAGGTGTCTGCTTTTGCTGGGCACAGAGTCTGCATATGATGGGCACAGTAGCTGTATATTATGGACACAGTGGCTGCTGCATATGATTGCCAGAGTGGCTGCATATGATGGGCACAGTGGCTGCATATGATGGGCACAGTGGCTGCATATGATGGGCACAGTGGCTGCATTTAATGGGCACAGTGGCTGCATTTAATGGGCACAGTGGCTGCATATGATGGACACATTGGCTGCATATGATGGACACAGTGGCTGCATATGATGGGCACAGTGGCTGCATATGATGGGCACAGTGGCTGCATATGATGGGCACAGTGGCTGCAATTGATGGCACAGTGAGGCTGCAACTGATGTTTTTGTTTCAGTATTTTTCAGTTAGTTTGCGCCCCCCAAAACTTTTTGAGTGCCAGCCGCCACTGATCTACATACCCCCTCCTTACTGAGCCTGAGCAGCACACATACACTTTCTAGGTCACTGACAAATTGATCATTAGGGATGAGATCCCTGACAGTCTGAGACCAGGTTCGGAAGGAAATTTTCTTCTATGAGCATTTATTATTTACTGCTACTATAGATGACAGCTTTGTTTCTCTGCTGTCAACGGTTCTTAAGGAAGCAGTGAGGTGCTGACACAGGCCACATCCTTAGCAACCAGTAAAGTCGCCCGTCCCTATTCATTTGCTGGCAGGGATTCGCCAGCCATGTAAACAAAGAGACAAGGATAGTTGCAGACATCATTGTTGCCATATTTGTGCAATTACATTGACCCAATATGGCCAGGTTCTGGTATAGATGAAGGGATTCTCTAACTGCTTTGTTTTCCAACAGAAATATTTGGAACTGTCATTTACTGGAAATTTAAACAGAATTTTTGTTGCTATAGTAGGCTGTATACATTGTAGAGATGCACCACAGATTAAGGGCATCCCCCAGGTATGTTATTTAAAATTGTTTTCATTTCTAATTTTGCCATTTAAGCATTATTTAAATCACTGCTCCCCACCAAAAATATTTTTTTTAACATTTCTTTTGCTTTGGTGCATGTTCTCTAAGGCGGTGCTGTTGGCTTCAACAGGGTTTGGATTCAGCACCAGAACTGTAGTAATGTTCAGTAAATCCGCAACAAACCAAACCCAGATATGTCTGGCTCATCCCTTTTTGGTTGCAATTCCAAAAAAAAAAAAAAACAACATATACCGTATTTAAAATCAGGGGAAAATTGTGGGTGCGTGTTATACGCCGATACTCCGTCGAATTCCCCTGCTGAAAACGAGCGAGAGGAGCGAGCGGAGCCGAAGCCGAAGTACAATCGGCTTTACTCGGCTCCTCTCGCAGTCCCGCCCATCTCTGACTGCGCCGCTGACATAGAGAAAGCCGAGTGTACTTCGGCTAGTCTCGGCTCCTCTCGCAGTCCTGCCTGTGACTGTGAGCAGAGCCGAGTCTAGCCGAAGTACACTCGGCTTTCTCCGTCAGCGGCGCAGTCAGTGGAGATGGGCGGAACTGCGAGAGGAGCCGAGTCTAGCCGAAGTACACTCGGCCCCGCTCGCTCCTCTCCACAGAAATCGGCGCCAAATTTTTAAAACCGCCGGGACTGACACGATCGCAAAGGCACTGGGCAAGGCTGCAGATGGACAGATGGACACTGGGCACGGCTGCAGATGGACAGATGGACACTGGGCAAGGCTGCAGATGGACAGATGGACACTGGGCACGGCTGCAGATGGACAGATGGACACTGGGCAAGGCTGCAGATGGACACTGGGCAAGGCTGCATGCTGCATTTAAATGTAAGTTTTTTTTTTCCTTGAATTTCCCTCCTAAAAGTTTTTTTCCTTAAAATTCCCTCCTAAACTTGGGGTGCGTGTTATACGCCGGTGCGTGTTATACGCCGATAAATACGGTAAATAACTAAAAAAATTACTACGCTCTTTTAATTCACTATATGTGAATAGATTGTTCTTTGAAATGTAATTGCAATGGAAATTATGGCAAGGGAAATCATCCGTCTATATGAGAGCATATAGCTATAATATATACTGTACACAGGATATTTAATTGTGTCAGCCTGTTTATAGTGAAACTGAATCATTAGCTTTCCAAGTGCCAAGGGAACTGGTCAGAATGTAGAGCTTAAAATGCATTCCATTTTTATTACAAACACAAAACGAAGGTTGGAATTTAACCTGCCCTGTATAATATATTAGAGAGATTACTGGCTAGAAGGAAAAAAATAACTGATGTAGAGAAAGTGTTTTACCATGTTCCTGCAACTTGGCTCTTAAAGCCAGAGATATCCAGACCACCATCATTTTAAGCAGGAAGAAAGCAAAAGGATCTGTTACGGGTTTTCATGTACGTTGGAAATGTCATTTTTAATAGCTGTTGTGTTCTCATTAGCAGAATTAACACAAATGACTTTACACTTTATGACCATGTGGTTGATAACCCCATGAAATGTTAGATATTTGTATGTGTTCATCTTTTTAGATATATGCGAGTAAGAACAACAAGAGAACCAGTTAGGTACAAGGGTTCTGTGTGTAGCCCTGTTCAGTGGCAGCTCTAGGCTTTGTGAGGCCTTAGGCAAAACGTAGACATGAGGCCCTACTCACGCCCATAATGGGAAAAAGAATTCAAGCAAGAAAAATGGCTGCAGAAAATGCACCTATCTAGCACACAGGTGATCAGCACCACTTCTAGGGTACCCTCCTCACCCATCAGACATATTCAGCCAATGCAAGAGAGGGGGGGTTGAGAAAGAGAGAGGGGTGATAGAGAGATCCGATGGCGCCGACATTAATATTGATCACAGGCAAATTAGGCGGCCTCGAGGCCCCTGTAAGTCCGAGGCCTTAGGCAACCGTCTAATTTGCCTAATTAGAGAGCCGCCTCTGGCCCTGTTATAGAGGGGCCATATGAAGTTGTCCTCTCCACACAGGCTATGGAGCTAACCTGTAGGTAACCAAATGAGCCAGAGCCTTCACTAAAGGAAGAGTGGACTGTGAATATATACCTGTAGGTAACCAAATGAGCCAGAGCCTTCACTAAAGGAAGAGTGGACTGTGAATATATAATTGGCAGTGAGCAGGGTTCCAGCGTATGTAGATATGACCCCTTTCTAGGACAATAACTAGTAACTCACCCAAAATAACTGACAGCAGTAGTACCAATACACCCAGCATAGATTTGTTTAAGAGTAAAGCTATGCAGACATACGGGCAGGTGCTTAGTCTAACTCTATATATGATAAAGTGGTGGCATTACATACAACCAGACAATGCTGTGTCTTGGCCCAGGCCTAGGGCGGCACTTTGCGGGGGGTGGCAAAAAAGCCGCCCCCCTGCACAAATCCCGTCCTCCCGAGTCCCGGCTACCGTGGCCTCCTGCCACTCAGATACAGCCTCCCGCGGTGTGCACACACGCGGCCTTGGAGGCCGCATCTGCCGCCAACAGCCACTGAGGTGCTTGACCAGTGGCGGAGTTATCTGCAGCCTTCTGTGATGCGCCACGGTCTGGAAGGCTGGATGTGTCTTCTTCAGACATCGGGAAATCCCACCCACTGCTTCACCATGCAGCATGACATGCAGCCCAGACTCAGGTAGGAGGACACCGTTGTAAGGGGAGAGTGGGGAGGAGTGTGGCAGCCGAGGAGTGAGTGTATGGGAGGGGGTGGAAGGCTGTGCAGTCTCCTCATGATGTGTTTGGAGGACTGGTGGCAGCCTGTTTTGCTGCGACTTGTAGTGCACTCTGGGGGGCTGAGATATGGCAGCCCCGTTTTGCTGGCACTTGTAGTGCACTCTGGGGGCTGAGATATGGCAGCCCCGTTTTGCTGGCACTTGTAGTGCACTCTGGGGGCTGAGATATGGCAGCCCCGTTTTGCTGGCACTTGTAGTGCACTCTGGGGGGGGCTGAGATATGGCAGCCTCCTATGCTGGGACTTGTAGTGCACTCCAGGGGGGGCTGAGATATGGCAGCCTCCTATGCTGGGACTTGTAGTGCACTCTGGGTTGGGCTGAGATATGGCAGCCTCCTATGCTGGGACTTGCAGTGCACTCTGGGGGGGCTGAAATATGGCAGCCTCCTATGCTGGGACTTGTAGTGCACTCTGGGAGGGGGGGGCTGAGATATGGCAGCCTCCTATGTTGGGACTTGTAGTGCACTCTAGGGGGGCTGAGATATGGCAGCCTACTATGCTGGGACTTGTAGTGCCTTAGACTGTGGGGGGACTGAAGAATCCTCATTCCCCCACAGAGGGCACTACAGTCCCAGCAGAGTGGGCTGCCATTCTTCAGTCCCCTGTAGTCTAGGGCACTACAAGTCCCAGCATAGGAAGCTGCTATATCTCAGCCCCCCAGAGTGCACTACAAGTACCAGCATAGAAGGCTGCCATATCTCAGCCCCCCAGAGGGCACTACAAGTCCCAGCAGAGCAGGCTGCTCTTACAGAACAGGAGAAAGAGCTGGGGGGTTGTACTGGGAGGGGAGAGAAGGAGGCACAGGTTTGAGATGAGGGGGATTTTTTTTCTGAAAGTGAGTATGTATGCTGGAAGGGGGAGATGGGAGAGGATTTGTGATGAGAGGGGGGATTTATGCTGGAAGAGGGAGATGGGGGAGGATTTGTGATGAGAGGGGGAATTTAGGCTGGGAGGGGAGATGGGGGAGGATTTGTGATGGGAGGGGGGATTTATGCTGGGAGGGGGAGATGGGGAAGGATTTGTGCTGAGAGATAGAATTTATGCTGGGAGGGGGAGGATTTATGCTGGGAGGGGAGATGGGTAAGGATTTGTGATGAGAGGGGGAATTTATGCTGGGAGGGGAGATGGGGGAGGATTTTTGATGAGAGGGGGAATATATGCTGGGAGGGGAGATGGGGGAGGATTTTTGATGGGAGGGGGGATTTATGCTGGGAGGGGGAGATGGGGAAGGATTTGTGCTGAAAGATGGAATTTATGCTGGGAGAGGGAGATGGGGGAGGGTTTGTGATGAGAGGGGGAATTTATGCTGGGAGGGGACATGGGGGAGGGGATTTATGCTGGGAGGGGAGATGGGGGAGGATTTGTGATGAGAGGGGGAATTTATGCTGGGAGGGGGAGATGGGGAGGATTTGTGATGAGAGGGGGGATTTATGCTGGGAGGGGGAGATGGGGAAGGATTTGTGCTAAGAGGGGGGATTTGTGCTGGGAAAGGGGAGGTTAAGGCAAGGGTTTGTGCTGAGAACGGGGATTTTCACTGGAAGGGGTTATATGAGGGTAAGGATTTGTACTGAAAGGGGGTATTTTTGCTGCTGGGGGGAGATGGAGGGGGCGGGGGTCTGGAAGGGGTGTGGTTTACATATGATAGGGCGGGTCTTAAATAGGAAGGGGTGTGGCTTTGACAGGAAGGGGTGGGTTGTATTTAAATTAGGGGGTGCATGAATTTAGTCAGGCCTAGGGCAGCACAAAACCTAAATACACCACTGCAACCAGGGCGTCGTCCAATCAACTTTGCTACATTTAGCTGAATCTAGGCTGACAGTATATCTCTAAACACTGCAGAATTCTGCTTCTGTCTTCTATCACATCATCAATAAACACCAATGACCAGTGGCAGTGCGTCCATTAAGGGTGCATGGGCGCCGCCCCCTCTCTCCAGCCACCCCCCTCTGTGTATAATGCAGGGCTTGACAAATTTGCTTGGAATCTAGGAGCCAGCTAAAAAAGTTAGGAGCCAGGAACGCGCCCTGTCCCGCCGAGCTTTCGCGCAGAAGCGAACGCATACGTGAGTAGCGCCCGCATATGAAAGCGGTGTTCAAAACACACGTGAGGTATCACCGCGATCGGTAGAGTGAGAGCAATAATTC
The DNA here is from genome assembly GCA_029206835.1 of Rana muscosa. NCBI lineage: Eukaryota > Metazoa > Chordata > Amphibia > Anura > Ranidae > Rana > Rana muscosa. The sequence goes on from CM055117.1 coordinate 742,542,597, forward strand.
TAGCCCTAGACCTCCTCTGTAACTCAAAACATGCAACCTGTAGAATTTTTTAAACGTCGCCTAAGGAGATTTTAAAGGGTAAAAGTTAGTCGCCATTCCACGAGCGGATGCAATTTTGAAGCGTGACATGTTGGGTATCAATTTACTCAGCGTAACATTATCTTTCACAATATTAAAAAAAAACTGGGCTAACTTTACTGTTGTCTTATTTTTTTATTAAAAAAAGTGTATTTTTTCCCAAAAAAGTGCGCTTGTAAGACCGCTGCGCAAATACGGTGTGACAGAAAGTATTGCAACGACCGCCATTTTATTCTCTAGGGTGTTAGAATAAAAAATATATATAATGTTTGGGGGTTCTAATTAGAGGGAAGGAGATGGCAGGGAAAACAGACAGGGAAACTCCATTAGCATTGCTGGTTGTCATACCAACGGCCACCACAAGATGGCGCTAGACCACAGAAGGAAGCATAGGCCTGCAGAAGGCCGCAAAGCCGCGGCCTCAATTACCGGCCGGCGCGGCCCAACACGATCCCGCGGCGCGGAGGGGGGGGCACGGAGACACAGGATACCCCAGCTGTGCTGCCCCAGGCGCCAGGTCGCTAATTCTAGTCGCAATGGCGACCTGGCACCCGGGGTTTGTCAAGCCCTGGTATAATGGATAGATTCATGCCATGCATGAATCTATACATGACCGCCGCCACCCTCTATTCGGGTGTTCGGCCCCTTTTCGGACACCGGGCGCCTGAATTCCAGCGGCGTGGGTGTATTTTTGAAGCACCTGATTAGAGCCACAGGCTCTAATAGGCTTCAAAAAAGGTGAACTGTGAGCGCAAAGTTACTTTCGGGTATCGCGGCTCCCGCGCTGTGATTGGCCGGAGCCGAGATGACGTCACTTCCGCGCATGCGCGCGGGACCCGCCGGTAACAACACAGTCACTAAAAACAATGGCACATACGTATTGCTTCAGTGCGCATGTGCTGATTACATCGGCACATGCAAATACAGGGAATATCTCCTAAACCGTTCAGGTTTAGGAGATATCCTGGGTAGCTACAGGTAAGCCTTATTATAGGCTTACCTGTAGCAAAAAGTGTGTTGTAAGGGTTTAGAACCACTTTAACAAGTTAAGGCATCCATAAAACATGTGCTGCCTTCTGAGTATATCCTAATAATAGGAGTGTGAGCTGGAAATAACTTGTACAGAGTATAGAAAGTATTACACATGTAGCGATTGTAAATAGTGACATCTATAGGCCGGAGGTAGGGATGAGCCGAACACCCCCGGGTTCGGTTCGCACCAGAACCTTCGAACGGACCGAAAGTTCGCGCGAATTTTCGAACCCTATTCGTTATAATGGACGCGAACGTTCGAAATCAAAATTGCTAATTACAACGGCCAATATGCATGTTAATGTCATAAAACAGGTTTGGGGACCCGGGTCCTGCCCCAGGGGACATATATCAATGCAAAAAGAAATTTTAAAAACTAAAGTTTTTTCGGGAGCAGTCATTTTAATGATGCATAAAGTGAAAAAAAAAAAGTGAAATTTTCCTTTAAATATGGTACCTGGGGGGTGTCTAAAGTATGCCTGTGAAGTGGCATGTGTTTCCCGTGTTTAGAACTGTCCTTGCACAAAATGACATTTGTAAAGGAAAAAAAGAAGCCATTTAAAACCACTTGCGGCTTTAATGTCATGTCTTGTCCTGGCCGCCATATGGCTGAAAATCCTTGAGAAAAATGGCATGGCTACCCCATCACCCCCCCCCCCACCCCAGCCCCTTTGGGTCTTGTATGGATACTAAGGGGGACCCCGCACCCAAAATAAAACCCTATACCTACAACCCTATATACTCTGAACAGCAGTATATAGGTGGTGCAAACAAGACATGGACTGTAGGTTTGTTCTTAAGTAGAATCTGAACAGGTACATTATGAAGTGTAGCTACATCCCAAAAAAATCAATTTTTAAGCTTTTTGGAGAACATAGGGAGGGGTTATCACCCCTGTAACATTTGCTGTCTTTGCACATCTGTTCAGAACATGTCACCTCACTTTCCGTCCCAATGACAAATGTTTTTGGAAAAGTGGGGTTTTAATTGAAACAAGGATTGGTGATAAAGCATCAGTAGAGAGGAGATACCTTTTTCCCAAATTAAATCTAACAGGATAGAATTTTCCTTCCTAGGGGTAGATTTCCTCTCACTTCCTGTTTTCTCTTGCCGTTTGCAAGTAGGAGTCGTTTGTAAGTTGGATGTTTGAAAGTAGGGGCCTGCCGTATATACTCTGCAGAAATTTGCCCTATTAGATGTTGGTGTAGCCACAAGACTGGTGGGCACAGGAATGGGCCCTGCTGTGAGTTAATAGATCAAGATTTGTACTTGCATGCACCTGTTGAACCGGGCAGAAAAATTGGGCCTTTGGTGGTGGTGGTGGTGGTGGTGGTGGACGGTGTTGCCACAAGACTGTAAGCCCTCACAGTTACTCTTGGTGGGTGCAGGAATGGGCCCTGCTGTGAGTTATTAGATCAAGATTTGTAATTGCATGCACCTGTTGAACAGGGCAGAAAAATTGGGCCTTTGGTGGTGGTGGTGGTGGTGGACGGTGTTGCCACAAGACTGTAGGCCCTCATAGTTACTCTTGGTGGGCGCAGGAATGGGCCCTGCTGTGAACTATTAGATCAAGATTTGTAATTACACGCCCCTGTTATACAGGGGCTGAAAAATTGTGCCTTAGGCACTGGTGCTGGTGCCACAACACTGCAACCCCTCACAGATACTGTACTCTGAGCACAGCAATGAGACCTGTTGCAAAGCATTGCCTAAAAATTGTAATTACACGCCCCAACAGGGGCTGAAAAATTGTGCCTTAGGCACTGGTGCTGGTGCCACAACACTGCAACCCCTCACAGATACTGTACTCTGAGCACAGCAGTCACACCTGTTGCGAAGCATCTTTTTAAAAAATTGTAATTACACGCCCCTGTTATACAGGGGCTGAAAAATTGTGCCTTAGGCACTGGTGTGGTGGCATGGATCATTGAGGAGGAGGAAGAGGATAGTCAGTGAACATAACAGGACAGTCACTCAGCATCAGCATAGGCAGTCTTGAAGGGATGTGACATTATAAATTATTCCGTTATATCCGCTTCAGGTGTCTGGTAGCTGGTGGTGATCCAAGACTGATTCATTTTTATGAAGGTCAGTCGATCAACCGAGTCGGTGGACAGGCGCACCCTATGATCGGTGACAAATCCTCCAGCAGCACTGAATGTGCGTTCGGAAAGAACGCTGGATGCAGGACAGGCCAGTAGCTCAATTGCATACTGTGCAAGCTCTGGCCAGTGATCCATCCTCAGGACCCAGTAAGCCAGAGGATTTTCGGTGGGAAAGGTGTCCAAGTCTGACCTTGCCCCTAGGTATTCCTGCACCATGTATATCAGACGCTGGCGATGGTTGCTGGAACCGATCATACCTTGGGGCTGCGGACTAAAAAATTGTCTGAACGCATCGGTCAGACGTCCACCTTCCCCACCGCTCCTTCTGCTACTGACCGAAGCCTCAGCAACTCGTCGTCCAGGACCAGGAGTTTGTAACCTCCCAGTTTCTGGGAACGCGTTGCACAGACCTTTCTGCAAGGCCTCCCTGAGATGTCTCATCCTCTGCTCCCTCTGCGACGGCAAGATAAGGTCCGCAACCTTACCCTTGTACCGTGGATCAAGGAGAGTGGCCAGCCAGTAATGGTCACTCTCCTTGATCCGAAGAACACGAGGATCCTTCCGCAGGCTTTGCAGGATCAGGGAGGCCATGCAGCGTAGGTTAGCTGAGGCATTCGGTCCGGAGTCTTCTGGGTCACTGAGGATGACATGATCGCCAGCCACCTCCTCCCAGCCACGTACAAGTCCACTGGTTTGTTGGGACTGTACATCATCCCTAAAAGACTGCTGCTGCTGATGCTGAGTGCCAGGCTCCACCTCCATGCTCACACAATCCTCCTCCTCCTCCTCCTCCTCCTCCTCTTCCTGTGTGATGGGTGGGACAGAAGGAACATTGTCTGGATAAAGGGGGCCTTGAGAGACAAGGAAGTCCTCCTCTTCCTGCCTCTGTTCTGCCTCAAGTGCCCTGTCCATTATCCCACGCAGCGTATGCTCCAACAGGTGGACAAGAGGTACAGTGTCACTGATGCATGCACTGTCACTGCTCACCATCCTCGTGGCCTCCTCAAATGGTGAGAGGACAGTGCATGCATCCCTGATCATGCTCCACTGGCGTGGGGAAAAAAAGCCAAGCTCCCCTGACCCTGTCCTGGTGCCGTAGTCGCAAAGGTACTCATTGATGGCCCTCTGCTGCGTGTGCAGTCGCTGCAGCATGGCCAACGTTGAGTTCCACCTGGTGGGCATGTCACATATTAGGCGGTTCTTGGGCAGGTTCAGCTCCTTTTGCAGCTCAGTCAGCCGAGCACTGGCATTATAAGATCGGCGGAAATGCACACAGACTTTCCTGGCCTGCCTCAGGACATCCTGTAAGCCTGGGAACCTGCCCAAGAACCGCTGCACCACCAGGTTGAGGACGTGAGCCATACAGGGCACATGGGTGAGCTGCCCCTGTCGCAGGGCGGAGAGGAGGTTGGTGCCATTATCAGAAACGACCATTCCTGGCTTAAGCTGGCGTGGTGTCAACCACCTCTCGGCCTGCCCCTGCAGAGCTGCCAGAACCTCTGGCCCAGTGTGGCTCCTGTCCCCCAAACACACCAGCGCAAGCACGGCATGGCATCTTTTTGCCTGCGTACTCGCGTAGCCCCTTGTACGCCTACGGAGCACCGCTGGTTCCGAGGACAGAGCACTCGAAGAGGACATGGAGGAAGAAGAAGAGGAGGGGGTGGAGGAGAGAGGTGTGTCACAACCAGTAGTAGCATTTTGGAGGCGTGGTGGCGGAACAACCTCCAACACTACTGCACCTTGTCCTGCATCCCTCCCAGCTGCCAATAGAGTGACCCAATGGGCCGTGAAAGAAAGATAACCTCCCTGTCCATGCCTGCTGGACCATGAGTCAGCGGTAATATGCACCTTACCGCTGACCGCCCTGTCCAGCGAGGCATGGACATTGCCTTCCACATGCCAGTAGAGAGACGGAATCGCCTTCCGTGAGAAAAAGTGGCGTTTGGGAACCTGCCACTGAGGAACCGCACATTGAACAAACTCACGGAAGGGGGCCGAGTCTATCAACTGAAAAGGCAGCAGTTGAAGTGCTAGCAATTTAGCCAAGCTAGCATTCAACCGCTGGGCATGTGGATGGCTGGGAGTATACTTCTTTCGACGGTCCAGCAGCTGGGGCAGGGAAATTTGCCTGCTACAATCGGACGTCGGTGTACTGCAAGTACTTGGTTGTGACACACCTAATTCTACACCTTCAGTCCTCTCAGAGCAGCTTTCAGAGAGGACTGAAGATATAGTGGGGATGGAGATCCCAGCTGATGAGGAGCAAGGAGAGGTCCGCTTTGTTCTTTGGTGTGGGTCTTTTATGTGTGCTTGCCAACGAGCTGCATGGCAGGTCGACATATGTCTGCTCATGCTTGTGGTGCCCAAGCGGCTGATGTTTTGGCCACGCGAGATACGCTTGAGACAAATATTGCAAATAGCAGTGGTGCGATCTGATGCACTCGTCTCAAAAAAGGCCCACACCAAAGAACTTTTGTGATAATGTGCAGAGGCAGCGCCCTGCACAGGCGGAGCTCTGCGGTGTGGTACAGTTGCTGTGCTGGCCTCTAGCTGGCCTCCAGGGGGCATCCTGCCTCGTTGGACATGTGACGCTGCATCCTCCTCCTCCTCCTCCTCCTCTCTCCCTTCAGGCACCCACGTGGAGTCAGTGACCTCATCATCCCCTCCCTCTTCACCACTAGAGCAAACCTGGCAGTAAGCTGCAGCTGGTGGAACACTACTGCCAGATTGCTGTCCTTCAGCATCCCCTCTCTCTGCGCGCACACTACTGACTTCCTCAAGCTGGGTATCATCATCCGAGCCTTCGAATCGTTGGGCATCCTCCTGGAGCATGTACCCAACACTGTGCTCAAACAGTTCGGGGGACTCCTCAGGAGGACATGGTGGGTCTAGGGAAGGGGTGGCTGATGATGCCATTGAGTACGCGTTGGCAGCTGCTCTGCCAGTACCCTGAGCCTGGGTGAGAGAGGATGAGGAGGATGAGGAGGGCTTGGTCATCCATTCTACCAAGCCTTCGGCATGATGCGGCTCCACATGTCCAGCTGCCGAAAACAAAGACAAGCGTGTCCCATGGCCACGTGCTGATGACGATGCACGACCACGTCCACGGCCAGCACTGTTGTCTCTAGAAACAGAGCCTGCCTGCCCTGTGTTCTTGCCTCGGCACGCTCTGCCTCTCCTTGGCGGTCTTCCAGCCATTGTAGTCGGTAGTGTATATAGTATAAAAAATAGAACTCCTATGTGTGCTCACAACACACTGTAGGTCCTATGGGTGCTGACACTAACACACTATAGGTACTATGTGTGCTGCTGACAAGAAAATATAGGAGCTCTGTTTGCTGCCACTAACACACTAGAAGTCCTATGGGTGCTGCTGAGAAGAAAATATAGGAGCTCTGTTTGCTGCCACTAACACACTAGAAGTCCTATGGGTGCTGCTGAGAAGAAAATATAGGAGCTCTGTGTGATGCCACTAACACACTAGAAGTCCTATGGGTGCTGCTGAGAAGAAAATATAGGAGCTCTGTGTGATGCCACTAACACACTAGAAGTTCTATGGGTGCTGCTGAGAAGAAAATATAGGAGCTCTGTTTGCTGCCACTAACACACTAGAAGTCCTATGGGTGCTGCTGAGAAGAAAATATAGGAGCTCTGTGTGATGCCACTAACACACTAGAAGTCCTATGGGTGCTGCTGAGAAGAAAATATAGGAGCTCTGTTTGCTGCCACTAACACACTAGAAGTCCTATGGGTGCTGCTGAGAAGAAAATATAGGAGCTCTGTGTGATGCCACTAACACACTAGAAGTCCTATGGGTGCTGCTGAGAAGAAAATATAGGAGCTCTGTTTGCTGCCACTAACACACTAGAAGTCCTATGGGTGCTGCTGAGAAGAAAATATAGGAGCTCTGTTTGCTGCCACTAACACACTAGAAGTCCTATGGGTGCTGCTGAGAAGAAAATATAGGAGCTCTGTTTGCTGCCACTAACACACTAGAAGTCCTATGGGTGCTGCTGAGAAGAAAATATAGGAGCTCTGTGTGATGCCACTAACACACTAGAAGTCCTATGGGTGCTGCTGAGAAGAAAATATAGGAGCTCTGTTTGCTGCCACTAACACACTAGAAGTCCTATGGGTGCTGCTGAGAAGAAAATATAGGAGCTCTGTGTGATGCCACTAACACACTAGAAGTCCTATGGGTGCTTCTGAGATGAAAATATAGGAACTCTGTGTGATGCCACTAACACACTAGAAGTCCTATGGGTGCTGCTGAGAAGAAAATATAGGAGCTCTGTGTGATGCCACTAACACACTAGAAGTCCTATGGGTGCTGCTGAGAAGAAAATATAGGAGCTCTGTGTGATGCCACTAACACACTAGAAGTCCTATGGGTGCTGCTGAGAAGAAAATATAGGAGCTCTGTTTGCTGCCACTAACACACTAGAAGTCCTATGGGTGCTGCTGAGAAGAAAATATAGGAGCTCTGTGTGATGCCACTAACACACTAGAAGTCCTATGGGTGGTGCTGAGAAGAAAATATAGGAGCTCTGTTTGCTGCCACTAACACACTAGAAGTCCTATGGGTGCTGCTGAGAAGAAAATATAGGAGCTCTGTTTGCTGCCACTAACACACTAGAAGTCCTATGGGTGCTGTTGGGGTGCAATGCTGTGCTAACAGCACTGCGGTTGGTACTACTGCAATACTGTACTAACAGTAAGCACGCACCAGACTAATCCCCAGCAGCAGCTAATAACACACTAACTGTGCAATCAGCAGCAATGAACAATCAATGACTTAGGTAGCAATGGTTTAGCAAAGAAATAGCCAATGGTTTAGCAAAGAAGAGCAAATCTTTCAGTATCAAGCAAAGACAGAATCAGCAGACTAATCTCTCCTAAAGCCGGAACTCATGTGACCGGGGCCGATGGCGTGGCGGCCTTTTAAATGGTGGGGCGTGTACTAAAGCCCCTGAGCTGTAATTGGCTACAGGCGTCCTGCCTGTAGCCAATTATTGCTCTCCGAGTTTCGGGCGCTGTGATTGGCCAAGCATGCGGGGTCACAGTGCATGCTTGGCCAATCATCAGCCAGCAATGCACTGCGCCGGCCGCGCCGGCCGCAATGCATTGCGGGGCCGCTCGCATCACACGAATGTGATGCGAACGGCCCAAATAGTTCTGGGCTCGACGAGCGAGCGAACGCCCGATGCTCGATTCGAACATGGGTTCGAATCGAGCACCGGGCCCATCCCTAGCCGGAGGTTTGAACATCACATTGAAGTCTTTAGATTGTTCATTGATTTTTATATATTTGATGTGTGCAATTAAACATAGTTATAAATGATATTTGTTTTTTATTTGCCTAGGAAAAAATTATGTCATACATCACAGGAGTCTTCCTTTCATCTGAAGGAGGGGAGGAGAGATATTCTCAGCTATTCACACACATGCTTGAGCTCAGGGCATATGGATTCCAGGAAGTGAATGCTATATGAGTCATTTGCCCTTACTCGATATGGCCACAGCTAGAAATGCTAGGAAGTGTTTTTCAAAGTGATAAAAAAAAAAAAAAAATGGAAAGAAGCGGGGCATGGATGGATGGGTAAGTTAGCTTTAAATATTAAAAATGAATGAATTAGCATTTTTGGTTTGTGGCACTCAGATACAGGTAAGTTCCGCTTCAATCTAAAAAAAAAAAATCAACATACTTAATACGATTATACAGGATATTACATAGCTCACAAATATTTAGATCTATGTATATTTCTATTTAAACTCTATAGATTCTACTATCAGACTGTAACAATTGTAGTCTGTTTGAAGGGAACATGACAGGAGGGTCAGCATGCCAAGGCAATCAGCAATATAAGATATGTACAGTATGTTTTTTACAATATGTATTTCAAAGTAATATTAAAGTCTCTTTAAAAAAAAAAAAAACATGTTATACTCACTTGCTCTGTGCAGTGGTTTTGCACAGAGCATCCCCAATCCTCCTCTTCTTGGGTCCCTCGTCGGCACTCCTGGCCCCTCCCTCCTTCTGAGTGCCCCCAGAGCAAGCAGCTTGCTCCCAGGCTGCTGCTCTGCGTGTCCATTCACACACAGTCGCAGGTCGGCCCAGCCCCCTCTCTCTCCTGATTAGCTCAGTGGCAGCCAATGAGGGGGCAGAGTCCCCGGAGAGCCGGGGCACTCGTGAACATCACTGGATCGTGATGGGGCTCAGGTAAGTATTGGGGGGCTGGGGGGGATGCTGCACAGAGAAGGTCTTTTTACTTTCATGCATTGTATGCATGAAGGTAAAAAAAACTTGAGCCTTTAGAAACACTTTAAAGCCTAAGTTTAGGCAAAAAAAAAAAAAAAACAGCACAAGGGACAGTAATTACATTTAATGGGAAGTGGACCTTGTGCTGGTGCCGCCTGTCTTATTTGAAATCCGAAGTCCTCTGCTCCCTAAGTGACCACTATACATAAGCTCATTCTGTGTTTTTCCTAAGAGTTTTCTTTTTTTCACATCCATCAAAAATGTTATGGTTACAGTTATACAGGTTTATAATACCTACCAAGCAATCAAACTGTAAGGTTCCCTTAACAAGCCAACAGCCCCCAACCTTCCCTTACCAAATCACTCGTCTCTCTTCCCCTCCTTTCCAATACCTGCTGAAGTGTCTGAAATTTAAGCTGGAAAATCCATGGAGCCGGGTGGAAAATTATTGGCCAATCAGTGACTGCACCCTCCCAAATGCAGTCCCTGTTTGGGTATTCAAGAATCTGTGGGTAGCCAGCAGTGCAAATTTCCCTATCCACACTGATTAGCATGGATGAAGAAACCTACTGATTTCCTCTTGTTCCACCCATGGGCTGTACAACAATGGAAATCTAGCTGTGTATGGGTAGCCTGGGGGGAGAAAATCTCATTCTCATATACCTGGAAGTGCCATGAAGGCATCAGTGGGTGATGGATAGGTGACATGTCAAGAGAACCTGTCAAGAATGAGCTAAGTGACAGATTCTCTGTAAGCTCTGGATGTGTTTTAAAAAAAGACATATTTAGTAGAAAATATACTAGTGATCTGTTACAGGCTTACATGAACTGCATTGCGTTCATTTATCTTTAAGGGTGTAACAATGAAAGCAATCATGCAAATACAAATGAACGCAATGTTATTAGGTTATTTGTCTTTATTGTTTACTTTGGATGCAAGAAGTACAAAGATTATGCTAGAATCTGAATACTGAGATTAGAATCTTACGTTCATCAGAGGACAGTTCCTGGTTCATTTAAGAAAACATATCTTCCTGACATTGCCGGGTAAGGTTCTTTGTTTCAGAACACTAAACCTTAAAGTGTTACTAAACCCAGGACCCTGCAGTCACTATATCTGGTCTCCCAAAGTACACAGACCATGGAAATGCAATTATTTTAGTAAATATAAACTGCAAAATATCTTTTCTCATCAGCAGTCTGATTCTTCTATAAGTGTCAGGGCAAGCACTGGTTAAAGTGGTTATAAAGGCACAAGGTTTTTTTACCTTCGTGCATTCTATGCATGAAGGTAAAAAAAACTCTGTGTGCAGCAGCCCCCCCCCCCCCCCCCAGCTCCCCTAATGCTTACATGAGCGCACCCTCTCGATCCAGCGATGTCCACGAGAGCCTTGCCTATCCCTGGACTCGCACACCTGATTGGCTTTGGCTCCTGCTGCTGTCAACCACAGCCAGTGAGCCAATCAGGAGATGGAGGGGGCAGACCTAAGTCACGGCTCCCCATGTGAATGGACACATAAAACCACAGGTCAGAAGCGTGCCTGCTTGGGTGCCCCAAGAGCAAGCTGCTTGCTGTGGGGACACTGTGGGGACACCCGGCAGGAGGGAGGAGCCATGAGGAGCCATGAGTGCCGGTGTTCTGCCGAGAAAGGTCCCCCCGGCGGATTATGCCCCCCCCCCAAGCGCCGTGCCTGCGCAGTACGAACCTGAATGAGCCTCGGAAAATAGCCGAACATATGTAGAGCTGAGAGTCAGCTCTAGACGGCACCTGCGTGGACCTCGCTGTAAGTGGCCAGTCGGCCTCACGTCCTCGCTTCGCTCGCTCGGCCTCCTGGCTCTTTTTTTAACATCCTCCATGTCCACGGGGATGTTAAGGAAAGAGCCTGGATGTCAGAAGCGTAGCACAATTTGGTGTGCGCAGGTGCCATCTAGAGCTGACTCTCAGCTCTACATGTTCGGCTATTTTCGGAGGCAAGCGCCGCACCTGCGCAGTACAGGGGGGGCATAATCCGCAGGGGGACCTTTCTCTGCAAGACACTGGCATGGGACCAGAGAAGAGGAGGATCCAGGCTGCTCTGTGCAAAACTATTTCACAGAGCAGGTAAGTATGACACGTTTGTTTTTAAATAAAACAATTTAAATGAGACTTTAATATCACTTTAAAGCTTTTAGGAGGAGTCTTCATTCTCCTCTGACTGTCTTATGAGGCTGCATGAGCCCTGACCCTTTGTCTGGACAGTGTTGATTGGCCCTGTGCTTATCTCATTTACCCTCCCAAAAAAAAGAGTCTCTAGCAATACACACCAAACTGAGCATGTGCAGAGTACCCCCAAGGCTCTGTATTATCAGGAGATGGATTGGGGACTGTTGAAGAAGGGAAGGATCAGAGAAGACAGGATCAAACAGCCTTTTTACACAGTGTGGAGGATTAACCCCTTAGGTTCCACAGTGAGGATAACAAGCATGCTTTACTGCATATACAGACTGATTTTACTGTTGTGGGTTTAGTAACACTTTTATGAAATATATGTACAACAAAACAGAAAAGTTTCAGGATTATAGTTTTATAGTTTACTGGCCATGACCGCCACATGTAGAGTATCAGCAACAGTGGGGAGATCAACCTTTGAAAATTAAAATCATAGTAAATCTGCAAGTCCATTAACAGTATACCCAAATGTATTGTTTGACTGTTACCCAGAGATTTATAAAGACATGCAGACTAGATTCACATCTATACTGTATATGTATGGTTGCATTCATTTTAGATACAGTAAGGCTCGATTCACAATAATGCGTTTTTTTTTTTAATGCTTTTTTTAACATGGCTTCCTATGGAACACATTCACATCAATGCATTTTTGTGCCTCTGCGTTTTTGGAAAGGGTCGGGCCTTTATTTCCCACAAAATGCAGCGTTTTGCATGTAATAGACTTCAATAGACCCACTTTCAAAACGCAAGTACTGCGTTTTTACCATGATTTTGCTGAGATTTGCATTTTGCGATTTGTGTTTTTTTTACATTCACTGTATATAGCTGGTTTCTAAGGAGCAGGCCATGAAGCCGGGCTCTCCGGGTGATGTCATCGGATGGCCACGCCCCATGGCTATATAAGAGACAGCGGGGGACATGATAATGGAGGAAGACAGCCTCAGTACAAGAGTGGCTTTTTTTGTTTTTGGCGGGTAATTGGTAGCGACGAAGAAGACAGTGGCGCGAGAGAAGACAGCTCTGGGAGAAGACGGCTCAGGGAGAAGACCGCTCTGAGCTATTTATTTAATAAAAGACTTGTCAAAAATAGTCTTCAAGTAGGTAACAAAATAAATATTGCACTGGAGATAAAATCGATGCAGCTACATAAACTGTAAAAATGGTGCGAGTAATACCAAACGGCAGCAAAAGCAGTCATAAAAACATGTAGCTAAGTATGATACTGGTACAAAAATGTGTACAACGATACCACTGCTGAATCCAGATGAGGAGGGGCTAACATCAGTCCGTTGGCATGTAGATGTCCCGTGAAGGAAACTATCACAACTCCCAATGGATGGCTGTAGAATCCCAGGTTGATAGAGGGAAGTGATAGAGGGAAGTGTAACAGCCCTTGCGTGTGGCAGATAGTAAGGTCCCGCCGGCATGCAGATATGAAGGCACAGCAAAGGAGCCCTTCAGATGGACACGGCCAGGCCCGCCGGTGTCCGTGACATCACCGGATATACCTGAAGACCCGGAAGCCGGCGGAGAGGTGAGTACCGATCAAAACAATTAATCGAGGAATTAATAGTTAATTTCCACAGTCCTAAAAAGTTTTAATGCTATTCCCCTCGAGCGCTGCCTTTGTGTGTTTTTTGTATACTGCTAATCATTTTTCCAGTGGTTGGTAGCTGCACTGGGAATCAGCCTGCAAGGAGATCAGCTAAAAATAGTTGGATCTGTATGTGTGTTATAATTAAATATTTTTAAAAAAATCGATTAATCGAACACGAAAATTTTAATCAGTAACAGCCCTAGTTATAAGTATAACGCCTAACAGGTGTTTTAATCTCTCTTTACCGTATCCTTATCCACTTTGAGTGTTTTCGGCCATTTATTACAATAGGCTGCCATAAGCAAAACAAACTTACTCTAGAGAGAAATCAAAGAAACAAGTTACAGCACAGCAAATGATCACATTTTATTATTTTTTTTGTTTTTTAATTTTCATACCCCCATTAAAATCCAGCTGTAATTAGAGGTAGAAGCTGTACAAGAAGAGGAAACAAGTATGGGAATAATTATTTTTATTTAATCATACTTACCTAGGTGGATGCAGCATCGGTCCAAAGCTAAATCTGTGCCCCTGCGTCTCTGCACTGAGAACTGAGCGATCAAACACAGCCGTTCTGTTCTCACAGCTCTCTGCTCTAATCCCCCCAATCACTGGAGTGCTGTGCTGTGGAGGGAGAAAGAGCGGCTCACTGAGAGCCTGAGCTGGGTGACGGTCCAGACATGGGGGAGCAGATCCTGACCATATGGTGGCGATCTTGCCTGAGCCGGACCGGCTCTGTGATGTCACGCGACATTTTGCTGAAAACGGGTCACAGGAGTGCAGAGCGAACTGCACTCCTGTGATCCACAGGAGAAGTACAACCAAACAAGCTTTGGCTCCTCTGGGCTTCAGCAAAATGGCAGCCTCCAGCATGAAGAAACAGGAACAATGCTGAAGACATTTTGCAGTACACACTAATTTTGGTAGCATATTTATTAAAGTGGCATGTATGTTCCTTGCTAAAGAAGTATATCCTTTTTTTCCAGTTGTTATGGGTAAAGTTCTGCTTTCATTTTGGCCCATTCCCATAAAGAAGGCCCTGCTGAAGCCACCCGACTCAATAAAAAAAAAAAAAGAAAATCAAAGTAGTTGGTAGAAAATTCCCAGCAAAACCGTGACTACATCTTATTAGACATAGTCACAGCTCAGGTATTCAAGCAGCCACAGCATGAACATACAGTATAATACAATAGCCAGCAGTACAGATTCCTCCATCCGTGTTATTTTGTGAGGGTGGAGGAATCTGTTGAATTTCTCTTGTTCAGTCTGCGGACTGAATGAGAGAAATCTAGCCATGTATGCCTAGATGAAGACTAACTAGATTGGTACATAATATTCCAATATCTATGGTGTCTAAAAAGGAGAAGTATAGCTCATGAGCAGCAGTAAATCTTTAGTCTGTCAGTACATCACCCCCTTTTGTGGCTCCGATTCTTTGCACATTGCTGAGAGTAGAGAACAACTGAAGCTGTCCAGAGCAGGGTGAGACCCAGTGGCGGCTGGTGTTTTTTCTTTTGGGGGGGAAACACCCCCCTGGTTGGTGGATGGCAACTCACCCCTGGGAGGGCGGTCGGGACATCAAAGCCCCACATTTACCCCATCTAGGAAGCGGGTGGGCGTGCAGTTCGTCTGGCGAGCGGCAGCTTTCTTTCTTCCTCCTCCTGTGGATCACTACGGCTTCCGCCGTGCATCTCCCTCCTCCTCCTAGGCATCCAATAGGATCACCTGTCCTTTCAGCCAATCGGTAAACGGGTATCAGACCCGCGCTTCCTGATTTGTGGTGAAGCGATTCAGTGTTAGAAAAGCGAATATTCATTTGCTTTTCTAACACACCTGGATGGGCTCTGAGTGCAATGCTCTGCACCACGAGCCCACCCTATTTTGAAGCCTATTAATGCCTCTTAAAATGGACAGGATTGAAAACCTTTCCTGCTCACTATTGTTTCCCCTGACTGAAACCAATGCACCCCTCCCCCTTCTTCCTCTGTTGTCTAAATAAAAATACTCCACTGTATTCCTTCTCAAGGCAATACAGCTCAAAAGACATTCTGAGATTTCTCATATCAGTTTGATCCAGAGTCTTTTCTCGGGAGGGGCACTGCCAAAAAAAATGATTTTTTTGTGGGAAATTTATCGGGGAAGTGGCTGGTGTCGGCGCTTCAATCATCCCGGCACCATGGTTGTTATGGTGTCAGGATGATTGAAGCGCATTATTTCTATTATTACATTGTAATATAAAATTAAATAGTTCAATGCAAAATCAGTGGGAGACTCGCGAGTGTGTCACTTGCCACCGTCGCCTGCAATTAGTGGGAGCCCTGAGCGTGTCACTTGCCACACGTTGCGGATTGTCACTTGCCACGTCACCTGCCACATCTTGTGGATTGTCACTTGTACACATCACCTGCCACACCTTGCGGATTGTCACTAGCCACACCTTGTGGATTGTCACTTGCCACGTCACCTGCCACACCTTGCTGATTGTCACTTGCCTGCCACCAAATGCAGATTGTCATTTGCCACGTCACCTGACACAATTTGCGGATTGTCACTTGCCACGTCGCCTGCCACACCTTGCGGATTGTCACTAACTTGCCTGCTAAGGTGTAGTTTTGGTTGTCTCTTGCTGTGTCCCAGACTCCCAGAGTCAGGCAGCAGAGAGATAATGTAATCTCTCTGCTGCCTGCACAGTGAGGACGGAAGTCACTGCAGGAATGCAGGGCAGGCACGGGCGGTGAGAGATGATCTCATCTCTCTGCTCCCCCGCTCCCGGCTAGCTGATTGTCCAGCTGCCACACTGAGCCTGCTCTCTCACTCTCACCTGTGCTGCCAACACACTGAGCAGCACAGTCTGTCCCCGAACCGCGCCGCCCGCCCACAAACCGCGCCGCAAGCGGAGCCGCCCGCTTTCTTACCCGTCTGTGGAGCCGCACGCTATTGCACCTGCCCGCAGAGCGGCCCGACGTGACTCACTGACGTCACTCGTTGCTAGACGCCAAGCGGCCCAGGCGTTAGTGCAGGGAAGAGGATCCACCCACCTACTCCTCCGCTCCTGGTATCGTGTCAGTGCGCCGCGTAACTACATTAGACGAGTCTCTCTCTCTGCGCCGCTGATCGGCTGATGTGAGAAACTGAGAGAGAGACTCAGAGAGGCAGCGGCAGCCGCAGAACAAGTATTGTATATACTCGAGTATAAGCCGAGGCACTTAATTTTACCCCAAAAAACTGGGAAAACGTATTGACTCGAGTATAAGCCTAGGGTGTCCATCTGCATGCCTCACTGTGCCTCACTTTGCCTCACTGTGCCCATGCTTCACTGTGCCCATGACTAGACTGATGTTTAACATGGGAGTCTATGGAAGGAGTGCCCGGATTTGAAAAATCAGTTCTCCCCAGCCGTAGGTCTCCCAGACACCAAACTTTGCACACTTGTAGAGGAGACATGGGGCTACATGTGTGCCAAGTTTGGCTGGTACCAGGTCCGCAAATTCACTGAGAAATTAGCGTTTAACATTGGAGTCTATGGAAGGGGTGCCCGGCTTTAAAAAAATCAGTGCTACCCGGCCGTAGGTCCCCCAGACACCAAACTTTGCACACTTGTAGAGGAGACATGGGGCTACACGTGTGCCACGTTTGGGGTCCAGGGGACCTATGGCCGGCCGGTACCGGGTCCCCAAAGTCCGGGAGATCAGGCGCAAAGTCCGGGAGATGGTCCCAATTTCCCTGTTGCCCCCCCCCTGGATCCGCCCCTGATTTGCATATCAGTAAAAATGTTTCAAATATATTTGAAAGCTTTTCCTGTTTAGATCCAGCTGTTATAAGGCTTTTAGGGTAAGGTGACCAGATTTTTAAAATGAAATCCGGGGACATATTTTTAATTTTTTTTACTAGTAATGGCGGCAATCAGCGACTCTCTGCCCGTCGCCGCCGCCCGCCTCATAGCCTGTCAAGTCTTACTCTCCGGGCCCACGGCTACTACTGGGTGGGGAGAGGAGGACCAGGGAAGGCAAGGAGATAAGCAGGCAGGCGGCTGGCTGGGACTTGAGCCAAGGCAGAAGAACATGCGAGCGGAGCTGAATGGGCACCTGAAACTTAAGAAATATTCACTCCGCTCCGACCAGCACATGATCATCAGAAAGGGGCACAGATAATGGAAAAAAATACACCCCCCCTAAGCTAGTAGGCGCGGCTGAGCAGGGGTGTGTAATTCAGAATTATTATTTTTTTTAATTCTGCATTAACTGTCTTTGAAATTGCCCCAGCCTCTGTTCAAATCCAATCCGGGGACAAAACCGGGGACAGATTTGGTCCGGGGACAGTGTCCTCAATCTGGGGACTGTCCCCTGAAACTGGGGATGTCTGGTCACCCTATTTTAGGGCCTGTTCACACCAGAGCACTCTGGGAAACCCACCTTCCGTGTGCTTTTCCAGCACTATGTTTAAAACGCACTTGCAATCTGCAGCGGGTGTCAATGCAATGTTAACGACACCCCAAGCGCAGGTCACGGACGCAGTGCGTTTACCCCTATCATATTGCATGGTACAGAAGTACCATGCAATACAGTTACAGTGCGTTTTTTAACCCTTTCGTTGCCAGCTCCACCCGATTGCTTCCAAACACCCCTGATAACAGTGCCCATTCCCTTCGCCATGCATCCCAGGCTCTGCTTGCCCACCTGCAGACCTGGGACCGACATAGCAGGTGCCGCTGGGTAAAGGGGACACGTCTGCTCTCCTCCCCTCCCTGTTGCTGACTGGGAAAGCAACGTGTTTGACGTAACTTCCAGGTCTGCCTCGCAGTGTCCCCAGCCAGCATACCTAGGAAAGAATGTAATGTAATGCGATCCGCATTGCATGACATTCACTGGAGCACTGTGGAGACATCCAGGGTGTTTAACACCCTGGATGTCTCATTAAAGAGAACCTGTCACCAGAAAATCATCACAGAGGACTTTTTGTACCCTATGTGATGAAAAAAAAAGTTAAAGCGGTTGTTTACCCCACATTTTTACCTACAGGTAATGCCCCGTACACACGATCGTTTTTCATGCCGTTAAAAATGGCATTTTAAAAAATGGCCATTAAAAATGATCGTGTGTAGGCTCCAGAGCATTTTTAACGACGTGAAAAACGGCCATTAAAAATTCCGGACATGCTCTCTTTTTTCACGTCGTTTTTCATGTCGTTTTTTTTAACGACGTGAAAAACGATAGTGTGTATGCTTTAACGACGTGAAAAAAACGCGCATGCTCAGAATCAAGTATGAGACGGGAGCGCTCGTTCTGGTAAAACTAGCGTTCGTAATGGAGATAGCACATTCATTACACAGTAACGGACTGAAAAGCGCGAATCGTCGCCCAACAAACTTTACTAACATGAAGGGTGGCGTCATTCGAACGGAACTTCCCCTTTATAGTGCCGTCGTACGTGTTGAACGTCACTGCGCTTTGCTTGATCGTTTTTTTAAATGATGGTGTGTACGCAAGGCAGGCTTGAGAGGAAACATGAAAAAAAATGAGGAGAAAAACGTCGGTTTAAAAAATGACATTAAAAACGATTGTGTGTACGGGGCATAAGCCTATAATCAAGCTTACCTGTAGGTAAAAGGAGATATTCACCTTGCATGCAGCCGCTGACGTCAACGGCACATGCGCTCTGAAGGTCCGGGAAATGCTGCCGGAAAATCAGAGCTCCTTGCTGGAAAGATGTTATCGCGGCTCCAGCTACTCACAGCGCCGGAGCCGCAAACCTGGAAGAAACGCAGAGGGAACATATCAGCTCCCTCAGCGGTGACCGGGAGGCAATGCCGGCACTTCGTTCTAAGGTAAGGTTCTAAGGTAAGTATTTCATAATGAGCTAGAATGCGGTGCATACTAGCTCATTGTGCCTTTGCCTTACGGGTTTTTTTTTTTAGCAGGCATACAACCGCTTTAAGGAAACATTTTTTTTTTTTTTTACATTGCAAAAAAAGAAAGTTACACCCAAGCACATAAAATCACCCACCCCCCACAATTTTTATTTTTTAAGGCCCCCACCCCCATGTATAAACGTAAATTCATAGGTCTGGGGCACCTATGCATGAAACCACTGATTGCAATACCCTAATACTTACCTCAGCCCCCATCTTGATCCAGCGATGTTGCACAAGAGACTCAGCTGTCCAGCACCCTCCCTCCACCTTGGCTGAGACAGCAGTGGGTGCAATTGGCTCCCGCTGCTGTCAAGGTCAGTAAGCCAATGAGGAGAGAGAGGGGGCGGAGCCGAGCCACGGATCCATGTCTGAATAGATACACAGAGCAGCGGCTCAGCTCCGGTTCCCCCACAGCAAGCTGCTTTCTGTGGGGGCACTCAGCAGGAGGGAGGGGCCAGGAGCAACGACGAGGAACCAAAGAAGAGGTGGATCTGGGCTGCTCTGTGCAAAACCACTGCACAGAGCAAGGAAGTATAACATCTTTGTTGTTTTTAAACAAAAGAAACAAGACTTTAAAATCACTTTAAAGTGGTTGTAAACCCACAAAAAAACAAAACCCTGCAAGACAAAGGCATAATGAGCTAGTATGCATAGCATACTAGCTCATTATGAAATACTCACCTTAGATTGAAGCCCCCGCAGCGGTCCCCGTACACATCGCTCCCGGAGTTACTTTTGGGTATCACGAGCTCCAACGCTGTGATTGGCCAGAGCCGCGATGATGTCACATGTGTGGGAGCCGCTAGTAATGGCACACTAGCTAAAGCGACGGCACGAACGAGCCATTGCTTCAGTGCACATGTGCCGATGACGTCGGCATATGCTGATACAGGGGATATCTCCTAAACTGTGCAGGTTTAGGAGATATCTGGGGTAGCTACAGGTAAGCCTTATTATAGGCTTACCTGTAGTAAAAAGTGGTTGTAAGAGTTTACAACTACTTTAACCACTCGCCGACCGCCGCCTGTACTTTTACGTCGGCAGAATGGCACGACTGCGCAAAGTAACGTATATTTATGTCAGTTGGACTTTGCGACGTGCGGGTGCGCGTATGCCGCTGCCGACAGCTCCGTGAGCGTGCCCGCGAGACCCGCGGACTCAATGTCCGTTGGTGTCCTGCGATCGTGTCACGGAGCTGCAGAACAGGGGGATGCCTGTGTAAACAAGGCATCTCCCTGTTCTGCCTAGTGACAGGACACTGATCGTCTGCTCCCTGTAATCAGGAGCAGCGATCAGTGTCATGTCACAGTAAGCCCAGCCCCCACACAGTTAGAATCATTCCCTAGGACACACTTTGCCATTTCCTAGCCCCCTTGTGGTTAACCCCTTCCCTGACAGTCACATTTATACAGTAATCAGTGCATTTTTATAGCACTGATTGCTGTATAAATGTGAATGGTCCCAAAATAGCATCAAAAGTGTCTGATGTGTCCCCCATAATGTCACAGTCATGATAAAAATCGCTGATCTCCACCATTACTAGTAAAAAAAAATATTAATAAAAATGCCATAAAAGTATCCCCTATTTTGTAGACGCTAAAACATTTGCGCAAACCAATCAATAAACGCTTATTGCGATTTTTTTACCAAAAATATGTAGAAGAATACGTATCGGCCTAAATTGAGGAAAAAAATTTTTTTTTATATATTTTTTGGGGATATTTATTATAGCAAAAAATAAAAAATACAGCTTTTTTTGTTTTCAGAATTGACGCTCTATTTTTGTTTATAGCGCAAAAAATTAAAAAACGCAGAGGTGATCAAATCCCACCAAAAGAAAGCTCTATTTGTGGGAAAAAAGGATGTCAATTTTGTTCAGGAGCCACGTCGCATGACTGCGCAATTGTCAGTTAAAACGACGCAGTGCCAAATCGCAAAAAGTGGCCCGGTCATTTGGCAGCCAAATCCTCCGGGGTGAAGTGGTTAAGGTTTGACATGCTGAGTATCTATTTACTTAGTGCAACCTCACCTTTTATATTTTACAAAAAATTGGTAATTTATTGCTTTTGTGCACCCTAAAACTAACTTTAGTGTATTTTTTACAGAAATGTTGCATTTCTTAGACCTTTGTGTTATTGTGTGACACACAAAATTGGAACTGCCACTATTTTATTCTCTAGGGTGTCTGCTTTCAGAAAATATATAATGTTTGGAGGTGTTTATGTAATCTTCAGGTCTAAAATTATTTTTAAGCATGTGTACAAAAAAAAATTGCAAAAACTGCGCTGGCAGCGAAAGGGTTAAAGTAATGCATGCACTACTTTTGGTACAGTGTGATTTCAGCCCATTCCAATGAATGGGCTAAAAACAGGTACTGCAGTCAAATTGTACAGGAATGTAAGAATGTGTGAACCAGCTCTTAATAGGATTGCAAAGTTCA
The DNA here is from genome assembly GCA_029206835.1 of Rana muscosa. Classification (NCBI taxonomy): domain Eukaryota; kingdom Metazoa; phylum Chordata; class Amphibia; order Anura; family Ranidae; genus Rana; species Rana muscosa. The sequence goes on from CM055117.1 coordinate 742,564,231, forward strand.
GCATACTGACCGAGTAGCGTTACAGTATCTATAAATCATAAGATGTCACTTATAACGTAAAGAATACAGTGTAATTAAATAGGATATTGGAGGTTGATTCATAACAGTAAACTCTAGGAATTTTTTACCTGACACACTAGGCTTATGCCCCATACACACGATCATTTTTCATGCCATTAAAAATGCCATTAAAAAAAATGGCCATTAAAAATGATCGTGTGTATGCTCCAGAGCATTTTTAACGACGTGAAAAACGGCCATTAAAAATTTCGAACATGCTCTCTTTTTTCACGTCGTTTTTCATGTCGTTTTTTTTAACGACGTGAAAAACGATAGTGTGTATGCTTTAACGACGTGAAAAAAATGCGCATGCTCAGAATCAAGTATGAGACGGGAGCGCTCGTTCTGGTAAAACTAGCGTTCGTAATGGAGATAGCACATTCGTCACGCTGTAACGGACTGAAAAGCACTAGACTGAAAAGAGCGAATCGTCTCTCAACAAACTTTGCTAACATGAAGGGTGGCGCCATTCGAACGGAACTTCCCCTTTATAGTGCCGTCGTACGTTGTGTACGTCACTGCGCTTTTCTTGAACATTTTTTAAAATGATGGTGTGTACGCAAGACAGGCTTGAGAGGAAACAAGAAAAAAAATGACAAGAAAAACGTCAGTTTTAAAAATGACATTAAAAATGATCGTGTGTATGGGGCATAAGGCTTACTCCTTTGGTTAGCAATCCCAAAAGATTGTACATTATAAATCTGAAACTGTGCACACTCCTATCTATATATTTTTTGTTAGTGAGCTAATTTGCACAACTCCTCTGTGTTCTCAGAACTTGTCATTACAGAACAACAGAATATTGCATCGGTTCATATACTGCGTTAGTCCTTATATTCTACATCTTTGGAAAATTTTCATGCGTCAAAACAATTTTTTTTCTTCAAATCCAGTGATTTTTATTGAAAATTTGTAAGTTGTACATACACAAAATAGTGAACAATTACAGTCTGTTCAACATACACACAAACACAAAAGCAAGCCCAGGGTGCGCACGCATATGTAAACTACGGCCGTCGCTTCACATGTGTGACATATTGCCATGAACATCAGAGTGAGAACAATAAGAGCTCCTAGTTAACACTAAACTGATGAGCTGTGAAAGCTATTAAAGCATCCCCCATGGTGATTTTTGGCCAACTTTGTTTCTTGGATTATCACTGGTGCATGCAATTTTAAGATGTGACACGTATGGTATCTAGTTACTCGACGCAACCTCATCCTTTAGATGTTACCAAAAACATGGGTATTATATTGTGTGCGTTTGCACTTAAATGTATTTCATTATAGTTTTTCTTGAAAATTTGTGTTTAACCACTTAAGCCCCGAACCATTTGGCTGGCCAAAGACCAGAGCACTTTTTGCAATTCGGCACTGCGTCACTTTAACTGACAATGGTGCGGTCGTGCGACGTGGCTCCCAAACAAAATTGACGTCCTTTTTTTTTACCACAAATAGAGCATCACCTCTGCGTTTTTTTTTTTTTTGTGCTATAAACAAAAATAGAGCGACAATTTTGAAAAAAAAGCAATATGCTGCTGTGGAATTTTCAGGGAAGGTAAATTACGGTAGGTATTTCATAGGAAATTTTCAGTTTTTCTATTAATTTGGAACTCAATGGAGAAAGTTGTTACAAAAGTAACTAATTTCTTTCCACTAGGATTAGATACTTTGGGGTTTATTTACTAAAGCTGGAGAGTGCAAAATTAATCTCACTTCTGTAGAGAAACCAATCAGCTTCTAACCTCAGCTTCTTCAATTAAAGGGGTTGTAAACCCTCGTGTTTTTCACCTGAGGTGAAAAAACTTCTGACACTGACCGGCCCCCTAGCCCCCCCCCCCCGTTCGTTCCCTCGGCAGAGATGCGCTGTACCTCTCTGCCCGGGGTTCTCAGCTCTTGATTGATTAGACCGATAGCAGCGCAACCATTGGCTCCTGCTGCTGTTAATCAAATCCATTAACGCGGGCGCCGGGCCGAGTCCGGCATTCTGTGTCTATGGACTCAATTTCTGAACTCGGGAGCGCACCCCCAAGGTAACCCCCAGGGAGAGCGCTTCTCCTAGGGCAGGGGTGTCCAAACTTTTTTCAAAGAGGGCCAGATTTGATGAAGTGAACATGCGTGAGGGCCGACCATTTTGCCTGACATTCTGTGAACCATTAAAATTCGGTCTAAGTGTGTTTGTTCGAGCACTACAATACAATACAATACAAAACAATACACTGCTCAACAAGAATTCTCTTGCCTTTGTGGCTGTGTGTGGTGAAGAGATGAGCTCAGGCGTGTTATTTGGATATACCGTATTTATCAGCGTATAACACGCACCTTCACTTTAAAAAATCTTAAATTTGAAATAAAGAACTGTGAATCAAAATAGAGGTCACTGCCCATCAATGCAGCCTCACAAGTGCCATAAATGCAGCACCCCTGTTGCCCTGAATGCAGCACCCCTGTTGCCCTGAATGCAGCACCCCTGTTGCCCTGAATGCAGCACCTCCGTTGTCATGAATGCAGCACCCCCCCTTATCATGAATGCAGCACCCCCATTGTCATGAATGCAACACCCCCATTGCCCTGAATACAGCACCCCCCTTCCCCTTAATGCAGCACCACAGTTGTCCTGAATGCAGCACCCCCGTTGTCCTGAATGCAGCACCCCCTTGCCCTGAATGCAGCACCCCCATTGTCATGAATGCAACACCCCTGTTTCCCTGAATGCAGCACCCCCCATTGTCCTGAATGCAGCACCCCCCATTGTCCTGAATGCAGCACCCCCCATTGTCCTGAATGCAGCACCCCCCATTGTCCTGAATGCAGCACCCTCCATTGTCCTGAATGCAGCACCCCCATTGTCCTGAATGCAGCACCCCCATTGTCCTGAATGCAGCACCCCCATTGTCCTGAATACAGCACCCTCATTGTCCTGAATGCAGCACCCCCCTTGCCCTGAATGTAGCACCTCCCTTGCCCTGAATGTAGCACCTCCCTTGCCCTGAATGCAGCACCCCCTTGCCCTGAATGCAGCACCTCCCTTGCCCTGAATGCAGCACCTCCCTTGCCCTGAATGCAGAACCCCCCTTGCCCTGAATGCAGCACCCCCTTGCCCTGAATGCAGCACCCCCTTGTCCTGAATGCAGAACCCCCCTTGTCCTGAATGCAGAACCCCCCTTGTCCTGAATGCAGAACCCCCTTGACATGAATGCAGACTCACCATTTCAGCCTGATTCATGCCCATCTGCAGCATTGGAGGAGACAGGGAGGGGGCGGGGCGGGACGAGCGCCGACAGACATACAGGAGAAACTCCTGTTTTATCGGCGGCCTCTTTAATAGAAAGTCCCGCCTCCTATGATGGACAGAACAGTCGTCCAATGGCAGAGGTTGCAGAGGTCGCCGTGCAAACAGGAAATACTCCAAAACTTACTGCACAGTGGAAGTAAGTATGATATGTTTGTTATTTTTATTTATTTTTTTAAACGAGGGTTTACAACCCCTTTAGAGCCGGTTCACACAGGGGCGACTTGGGATCCGACTTGAAGTCGCCCCAAGTCGCGCGGTTGAGAAAGTCAATGTAAGTGAATGGAGCCGTCTTAATGTACACTACTGAAGTCGCTCCGACTTCAGAGAAGGTTCCTGTACTACTTCAATCCGACTTCTAGGCGACTTGTACCCATTGATTTCAATGTTAAGCTTTGGCAATAAAACCTGGAAACTGATTGGTTTCTATGCACAAGTAAGACTGATTTTGCTCTCTTCAGTAAATAAACCCCTTGGTTTCTTATTCTGTCTTCTAGTTCTAATGCTGGCCATGTTTTTGCCCTGTTTAGTTGACCAATCCGTATAACGTTTTTTTTAAATCTCTTCACTGTTATTTTGGATTTATCTCCAAACAAATCATCAGTAGAACTTTTGGTGTGTATAAATCCTCCTCCTGGACTGGTATAGATTTCAAGTGTAGCGGCCTCACCCCATCTCCTTTTTCTAGGGGTATGTCACATGACAGGGTGAGATGCGCTACGGCCCATGTCCTCCCCATAGCTGTGGGTGAGGTGAAGGCCAATATCAGTACATTCCTCGGGCCAATGTGCGTTAGTTATGAAGCTCAATCCTGCTATGCTGAAACCTCCCTTGCTCCCATTAACCAGAGTCCATACACCGATGCAGGGTCCAACACTTGTTTATTATACTTCCACAACAAACAGTTCTTTCACAGCCGACTGGTTGCGACCCATAACATAACGCAAACGGTGGGATGAGCAGGCCGAGGCACTATCCTGATTTCAATCTAAACCCATGTGGTTTCACCAGGGGTTATAGCAGCTTTGCTTAGCACAGAACATAGAACTTGTGAGTCTCTACCAGCAACTCCATAGAACATGGATGGGAGTACCTTCGCTGCGTTGCGGCCCCTATCAGGGGAAGATGTCCCTCTAAGGGAGTTACCAGAGGCCCATCCGTCACCGGGTTGATGCTGCTCCGGAATCTCCGGACGGGTGACCTCCCCGGCCTCCTCACCTCAGATGCGGGTCCCCTCGCAAGGCGGCACCCTCGGATCACTTTGCCCTCGCGGAACCCATTTGAAGTTACTGGGCCCCAGGCCTACGATATAGTACCTCACCCCAGGCTGAAGGTGCCTGGGATGGACCCCAACTTCATTCCGGTCAGGCCTAGGGCGCCTGGGCCGGAACCTTTTGAACCACCCGCACCCAGGCCTGAGGTGCCTGGGTGCGTGAAGAGAGAATCCTCGAAGACCTCGTGGCGAGGGCGTCTCCCCCTTTTATCTCCTCCCTTCAACACCACGGCGGGTTCCCCGCCCCAGCCGTACCATCTCCGGAAAGGGACAAAAAGGGTAGCACTGCGGCAGTGATTCTACCCTGGGCCTGTAGGTACCCCGCCACCCACAGGCCAAGGAGAATAATACACCACCCAATCCTCCACGAATTACAAAAAGGGGTCCAGAACCTTTACAATTACACACCTGGGTCACACTACCCCCAGGTGTACCCCAACTAAATTTAAAGACCCCGCTACATTCTCCCCCCTGTGATTTGACGCTGGTCCCCAGCGTCTGGTGCAACCCCATGTCTCCCAAGGAGTGATGACATGGAGCGAGCCTCAGAGGCTATCCCTAAAAATTTTGAATCCCGTGTGTGCCAAGACCTGCTCAAGGGGAAAGGGAACTATAAAACAATAAAACTTTTGTATAAAACATCTATCATGTACACATATACAATCCCTCCCGTCACTGTCTAAGAACCACCCCATACTCAGTAGTCTTGACCGACGAATCTCCTGCAGAAGGGAAACAAAAAGAACAGACAACATCCTAACATCATGTGAAATTTGGAATGAATGGGTCCATCAGCCGAGGGACCCATTTGCTCCAACGAGTGTGGTGTAAAAGTGTGCAGAAAAACAAACGTTGCACAACACTGCCACCTGGTGACAGCGCCGCGGTAATGACACTTGGTGCTCCTTCACTCTTCATGCGTCCCTACACTAATTCTACCCCAAAGTCTGTCCTTGACTCATAGGAAAAGAGAGTGGGAAGAAAAAAAAAAACCAAATGAAAAACAGGGTATTGTTCAGACGTTCTAGCAAAGGCTCTTCCAGGAAAATTTGTAGCTGAAAACATTCTCATGAGTCTCTCCTCATAAGTAAAACCTTGGATCAGGTAAGAACAACGGCTTCAGATGCTTATCAAACACTTCGACTGAATATTCAACATCCTCTCCCTCCTTTCTGCAGATAAGCACTTTATCAGCATGAATATGGCGCCCCAACTTCCAGTCCGCTCTGCAGTCCTTGAATTTCTTGGACACAGGCGGCGAACAGGACAAGTATCGCCGGGCCTGAGGCACTTTGAGCTTCTCCCAGACAAATTTGTCGTACCATCTCTGTCGCAGGACCTCAACTTCGTAAAGTAAGTCCCGAGGCAAGTAAGGATACTCCCATCCGTACTCACGGGCGACTCTCTGGGAGAAAAGTCGTTGCAATCTGGCCAAAGGAGGCATGACATCCCGCTCACCTTCTCCCGGCTGCACGATGGCCTCCGGGTGCCGAGGTACCTTCACTACCTCGGGTGGCTTTGCCTTTGGCGCACGCAATGACGCGCGCTGCATCCCCACAATCAAAGCAGGTGATGTTGTGGAATGTGGAAAGTCAATCGGAGGACTAGACTCCCTCCTAAGCTCCGGGGCCTGTGCCCGGGGCGTGCTGTCTTCCATAGACATAGGGGAATCCCGCGGTTTGCATAGCACAGGTAGCGGGCGCTTGTCCCAGCCCTTCCGGTGAAACAGTTCATCTATTTCCCCGTCATCCCCACAGTCCGACAGCGATTCCAGGTCGGAGGTGTCATACATCTCGGCGGGAAGGTAGTCTTTAGTAGACGGAGAACTACCCTCCCTTGCGGGCTCCACTTCCAGTGGACCCCCGACACCTCCAACCACCACCACAGTCCCAGCCCCTGGCTCACCTGGACCTTTTTCAGCACTGGGATGTCCAGGAATCTTCCAACCGGATCCATCCAGGTCCGGCAAGCGGCGGGGTGAAGCTCGACCACGACCACAGGAGGCCTGCACCAGGCCTATCTTCCTCTTCGGAGGTGGCAGCAGGGAATCTGTGGTGACCGAAGCAGCATCCTCGGATTTTTCTCTCTCAGTCTTTGGTTGGGCAGTCCCGTTGCCCTGGTCAGTGCGTACGGGGACCTCCGCAAAGGCCTGGATCTCCCCTTCCGGAGTGGCGGTACCTGTGAGGCAATTGAGGCGAAGGGCCCGGGGCCTTACTGTGGATGATTCGACCTCAAACAGAAATTCTTTACACGCTTCACAACGCCCAAATGGCTTTAGTTGGACCACCAGTCCCGAGCATCCGGGACAGATCACACCGAGGGCCTCCGTGTCTCTGCATGAGTACAAAGCCAACTGTCCTCGGGGCCTGAGTCTTATCCCCGTGTCTGTAAGGGGAGCAGCAAAAGCAGTCATCTTCGTGGGGTATGATACCGGCATCCACGGGGAGCTTAAGGCCATCCCGACCACCTGCTGCTCCATCACGTGCTGACCACGCGCCGGAGTCTCCACGTGTATCTCCACATATGGCCAGACTCCTCCCACGACTTGCACGTTTTCGCGGGCTTCCCACAGTCCCCGCCCACGAATTGCGCAGACATGGGGTGCCTCATGGCGCAGTGCAGCAAACACCCCCACATGTAGTACGTCACACGGCTGGGCTTTTCCCTCTTCCCTCTCTTTCTGCATGGGCCTTTCCCGTCTTGGGGTCATTTCCACGACTTCGAGCACAGGGACGCACTTTGGCCAATCACATGGCCGACCTGCTCGGACCTCCTCCGGGCAGCAAAGTCCAGACACAGCCATTTCAAATTTCAAAGTCAACACACATTTTATCCCGGACTCACGAGCCCCCACGTGTAGCGGCCTCACCCCATCTCCTTTTTCTAGGGGTATGACACATGACAGGGTGAGATGCGCTACGGCCCATGTCCTCCCCATAGCTGTGGGTGAGGTGAAGGCCAGTATCAGTACATTCCTCTGGCCAATGTGCGTTAGTTATGAAGCTCAATCCTGCTATGCTGAAACCTCCCTTGCTCCCATTAACCAGAGTCCATACACCGATGCAGGGTCCAACACTTGTTTATTATACTTCCACAACAAACAGTTCTTTCACAGCCGACTGGTTGCGACCCATAACATAACGCAAACGGTGGGATGAGCAGGCCGAGGCACTATCCTGATTTCAATCTAAACCCCTGTGGTTTCACCAGGGGTTATAGCAGCTTTGCTTAGCACAGAACATAGAACTTGTGAGTCTCTACCAGCGACTCCATAGAACATGGATGGGAGTACCTTCGCTGCGTTGCGGCCCCTATCAGGGGAAGATGTCCCTCTAAGGGAGTTACCAGAGGCCCATCCGTCACCGGGTTGATGCTGCTCCGGAATCTCCGGACGGGTGACCTCCCTGGCCTCCTCACCTCAGATGCAGGTCCCCTCGCAAGGCGGCACCCTCGGATCACTTCGCCCTCGCGGGACCCAGTCGAAGTTACTGGGCCCCAGGCCTACGATATAGTACCTCACCCCAGGCTGAAGGTGCCTGGGATGGACCCCAACTTCATTCCAGTCAGGCCTAGGGCGCCTGGGCCGGAACCTTTTGAACCACCCGTACCCAGGCCTGAGGTGCCTGGGTGCGTGAAGAGAGAATCCTCGAAGACCTCGTGGCGAGGGCGTCTCCCCCTTTTATCTCCTCCCTTCAACACCACGGCGGGTTCCCCGCCCCAGCCGTACCATCTCCGGAAAGGGACAAAAAGGGTAGCACTGCGGCAGTGATTCTACCCTGGGCCTGTAGGTACCCCGCCACCCACAGGCCAAGGAAAATGATACACCACCCAATCCTCCACGAATTACAAAAAGGGGTCCAGAACCTTTACAATTACACACCTGGGTCACACTACCCCCAGGTGTACCCCAACTAAATTTAAAGACCCCGCTACACTAGTGTGCAGAGTGTGACAGCGAGAATCTAGCAATGTAGAACTGCCCGCACACCTGCAAACCACTGTTCACAGTTGCAATACTCTTCATCCTAAAATACATGCATGTCTTTGGAGTGTGGGACGTTTAGCGTATAAAACCACACATCTATCTTGCCACCTTTTGGGTGCCATTAACAATAAATGGCACTTGGATGTAATATACAATACCTACGAGTAAACAATGGGTCAAATATGTTAATTCCCTTCTAGAGAACAACTAGCTTACCACCAACAAAACGCGTTGCAGACATTTTGCCTTATATGCTGGCTGGACACCTCTGGCCTTGCCCCTCTGCAGTTAGTGATGGATAGACTTCTGCAAATCTAACGGATGGATAGCTCTCTTCTATAAGAGTTCAAGTTTCCCACCCCACCAGGTGTTTTAGTCGTTTCATTGTTGTTCCCGAGCTCATAATCTTGTATTCTCAGAGAATGAAAAGCGGTGGTATTCTGTGTCAGCACATAAAGAATGAGCTCTGGTTGTTTTGTTAATTTTTGTTTAGAACTTCTTTTGAGTTTTGTATGCAAATGCTATATACTCCTAAGGCCTCTTTCACACATGGGGCACGTCCGTTTTGACAAACTCTGCTTGCTTAGCAGGGATTGATCCGTTGATCTCCGCTGAGCAGGCGGGTGACAGGTCCGTCTCTGCTCACTGTGCAGAGATGGACCTGTCAGAGTCCTGCTCACCTCTATGGGGATATCGGATGAAAACGGACCGCCTGTACGTTTTCATCCAATCTGATACTCGGATAGAAAATAGGATCACCATCCATCTGGTTTTGGAGATCAGACATGTCACCGCTGATATCTGTTGCTCCATAAAGGTGAATGGAGTGTCCGATCAGGTTCACCTGAAAAATGGACAGATGGACCTGATCGGACTGCATGTGTGAAAGGGGCCTTAATATTGTGCATTAACTGTGGTTTTGCACTGATTTGTATACTTTGTAATGTTCAGATACTCTTTGAACTCAATAAAAAAGTTTGTATTAAAAAAAAACAATAAATGGCACTGAAAGCGCTACTTGGGTTCTGTACATGTGCTACACAAGTGTGATGACAGCCCTAATATGATATGACTTTAAGGCTCAGGTCACATATATGCGAATAGTATGTGTTTTTAACCGCATCTGATTCACATAACATGGGAACCAGACTGGCTTTCAATGGAGCGGTCCGTTTTTGAAAAGGGTTTTGACAGGTACCCACACCCACTTCGCTTGCAGCAATCCGGGCGGAAGTTCTCCTCCCTGACCTGAAAAGGCTGCCCTCAACTCCAGGACGGAGTCCTGGATCCTTGACAAAAGACCATTGGTCCTGAGCTCATTGTTCCTGAAGTAGGGCTCCCCTACACTGGCTGGAGTCTGACTAGGTCGCCTGAGCTGCTGGAGCAAGGCGATTTCTATGGCTCAATCTGAGACGTGAAGGATGAAAGATCTCCAATATGGCCCAAAAAGCTTTCCTTAAGGGACCACGTGTCCATCACCAAAGCCGTCCCTATGTCCACAGAGGAACCACATAGTGCCCCTAGGGCATGTATGGGTGGCACAATCCCAAAATAACAGAAAGCATCCTGACATGGAAGTTTAACTGACATCTTGGTTTATGCATTGGCTTCCCTGTCTTTCCTGGACTCCCATCCAGAAAAACGCAGAAGCTAAGCTCTCTGGCGTGAGCGTGAGGCGTGGAAACTGACTCTTGAGTTTTCGGTCTTCTTTAACTCAGTAGACCTTCATCTTGAGGCAGGAAGCCAAACTGGCCACTATTAAATTTAGGCTTGCCCTTCTGCGATTAAGAAAAAATGCAGTGCTAGCGTTTGTCCTTGAGGGTCACACCTTCTGATGGCAAGGTCATGTAAATGGCCACTCCCACAAGGAACACATACTGACCAGAGGAGTGATCCCAACCCCTGGACATCTATTCGTTCAAAAGGGCATAACTTTGACATCCTGCTGTGACGATATCCTCCAATCTTGACGAACAAGCACTTGATCCATTCCAGCTGTCTTCTGGAAGTACTTAAAATACTTCCAAAGCTTCACCTCTATACAAAGGCATTTGACCAACCTTACCAATCTGGACACAGGTCGTCCTCTTTTTCCTGTTTAGGAGAGACTGGATTGAATTGATTGGCCTGAGCAGGCCCTGAAAGAAGGCTGGACGTTGCCAAACAGACGGTCCCCGCACAAGACGAATCTAGTCATTCCTTTAGAGCGTCTTGACCATCTGCTTAATTGTGACAACTGGTTAGGTGTCATCTTTATCCTAGGTTGCTTGACCTAGGCCACATCCCTGCAGTCATATTCGTCTGTTTCTCTTTGGAAGGATCTGAAGCGGATTGTTTGCTTGGAAAGGCTTGGAGACTTCACAGGGTAAGTGGAAAACACTCTTTAGAGTGCATTGACCACATGTTTAATGACTGTGACACCTGTTGTTAGGTGTCGTCATCCCTATCCTTGGTTGCTTGAACAAAGTAGAATGTATGCAGTCATGTCCATCCGGAAGTTTGGAAAATGGGCTGCTTCACCTGGCATGGATGGGCAGCTTCTCATTGTCAGAGTAGATAATCCTTTCACAGGGTGAGCCGAAAACACCCCTTTAGAGTGTATTGCAAAGTGTTTATTGGATGTGAAACCTTTTAGGTGTCACCCGCATCCCTGGCTGTTTAAGCCAGTGGGATCCATACTGTCATGCCCATCCGGAAATTCGGAAAATGGGCAGCTTCACCTGGTATGGATAGGCAGCTTCTCATTGTCAGAGCAGATAATCCTTTCACAGGGTGACCTGAAAACACCCCTTTAGAGTGTATTGGCAATGTGTTTATTGGATGTGAAACCTTTTAGGTGTCACCCTCATCACTGGCTGTTTAAGCCAGTGGGATATATACTGTCATGCCCATCCGTGTATTCCTCTTATAGAGCCCGAGGATGGATGTTTGCTTGGGAAAGCTATGAGGCTGCTCCTTCATGTTCATCCATGTCTTCGTATTGAAGGGCCTGAAGCATGTTCGCTCTGAGATTGGTAAACACTAATAGATAACCTCTCCACAGGGTTTGCGCACCATTCAGCAAACCAACCCATAGCCCCGGATCACACTGGTGCGTTTTTTGACATGCGACCCGACCAGTCAAATCGCATGTAAAAATAGGTGGCAATCGCACCGCCCTAATTGGTGTAACGCTGCATCTGCGGCACCGCACCAACTTCAAAAAGGCAGTTTCGTACTACCTTCGCGATTTCGGGCCGCGAACCATATTGACATCCGCACAGAGACCTGCACAGATGTCTCTGAAAATCGCGACCGGAATCGAGACTGACCAGCGGGAGAAAAAACTGAATTGCACAGCCTCATCCCCGCAACCCAGTGCGACCCTGGACAAGGGAAAAAAAGGTTAAATGCAGTAGACTGCTTAGTAACAAACCCTGAGGGGTTAACCACAGCTAGAGGGAGACAGAAGCTTCCATCTACAGCTTTGATCAACCAAATGGAGGTTAATTAGCTAAAACCTAGTCCTGGAAGGAATTAGGACATGATGAAAAGTTTGTTCAGCACAGCAACAAAAAGGTAGGAGTTTGTAACAAAATTACAAACATCTCTTGCAGTGTACACAAATCAAGGGAATTGTAGACATCATAAACATGCTTCTCCATACTCTTTTCTTTTTGAGGAAATCCAAAAGGTCAGCTAGAAAAACAGAACGATATCCCATCTCTCAACAAGCCATGGCTGGCTCCAGTAGACATCACAGGTGACTTCTCTACCTTCTTTTGGAAATGCTGGTCTTTGGAGGGGGTTTGGCATAATGGCACAACAGTAAAGCAAACATGAGAAGCCACCAACAGATTATTGCCATGTGTGAACAGACAAAGTGTTACTTTGTGTACCTGTTATGCAGAGTACCCCCAGTGGAGAAGTTCCCCAGTAATGCAGCATACATTTGGATACAAAGCATTTAGCTCACCCAACCTCCGTCATGCGACCGTCGATACTCGCACAGTGCGGGCTGCGCGTGCATAGGGGAGCACTCTTCCATGACCGCTGTCCACTTTATGGACCTTGCGTACCCCAGACATGGCTGTTAGCCATGATAAAACCGCCCCGAGGACCAGCAGCGGGGCTCCCTGGATTATGGTCATTTAGACGAGACACCAGGGACTTTGTCCAACTTAATCCACACGTATGGACGGACGGCCAGCCCTTTAGACCAGCCGGGTAGAGGAGCACGTCCTGCACGTAGGAGGAAAGGAGAAGAACGCTGAGGCCGAGTTGAGTGAAAAATTTATAGTTAAGTCCTGATTATGTAGGGGTGGGCGGGGCCTCACCCAGCTGTGCTGACAAGGAGCAGTCAGGAAAGCGGAGTTCCAGTCCCCAAATACAATTATTTTCTAATTGCTCCCTCGTCATTGCTACCACTTCTACTTTAACATTTCAATACTGTCACTAATGTGTTCCTTCTTGTTTGTTTTAAATCATAAAAATGTAACCTGATCTCGGAAGCAGGCATTATCCATTGCAGTTGTGGGCATCTGAAGTCCGCTTGTCTTTATTTCCTGGGATTCTGTGCAATTGGCTACCCAACATGCACCGCCCGATCTTGCGCCTCTGCAGTAATGCCACTGCGCTGTTTCAGTATTAGGCAACTTCCATGGACTGCTGGGATAGATGACGCAGATATCCCAGGAGTCTGAGGGAATCGCCTTGTGATGAAATTGTCTAGGCGGCCGGACCAGAAGTGCCGCAGAAACAAATAGCAAAGAAAGTATTTCAACATTTTTTTTTTTTTTTAAATTGCCATTTCGAATAGCATTGCGGATGGGCATAAAAATGATTATACATTTAAAAAAAATGGGTGGAACTCCGCTTTAAATTTATCCACAAATGACTAAAGATCTTCTTTAACCACTTTCCGACTGCGCTATAGATGAATGACAGCTATAGCGAGCCCGGCTAGTTCTGGGATGCCGTCATATTTGGGCATGCCGTGATCACGCCCTGGGTGGCACGTTCTGTGATTGCAGTGTCCTGAGGACACTGCTGATCACAGATTAAGATAAAGAGCCAATCAGCGGCTCTTTACCACGCGATCAGCTGTGTCCAATCACAGCTGATCACGGATGTAAACAGAAGCCAGCTATCGGCACTTCTTTCCTCATGCTGACAGCATGAGGAGAGGAGAATAGAGCCGATAACCAGCTTCTGTAAAAGGAGGAAAAGTAATTGGGGTACTAATTATCAGTGTCCTGATTATCAGTGCAGTCCCAACAGTGCCCACCAGTGCAGCCAATCAGTGCCTCCTTATCAGTGTTACTCATCAATGTCGCCTATCAGTGCCCATCAGTACCTCCTTATCAGTATCACTCATCAGTGCCACCTATCAGTGATACTCATCAGTGCCGCCTATCAGTGCCCATCAGTGTTACTCATCAGTCCCCATCAGTACCTCCTCATCAGTGCCCATCAGTACCTCCTCATCAGTGTTACTCATCGGTGCAGCCAATCAGTGCCTCCTTATTAGTGCCGCCTATCAGTGCCCATTAATGCAGCCTGATAAGCACATAAAGGAAGGAGAAAGATTACCTGTTTGCAAAATTTTAAAACAAACTATGACATTTTTTATTTTTTTCAAAATTTTCGGTCTATATTATTATTATATCTAAATAAAAGAACCAGCAGTGATTAAATACCACCAAAAGAAAGCTCTATTTGTGTGAAAAAAATTTCATATGAGTACAATGTTGCATGCCCGTGCAATTGTCATTCAAAGTGTGACAATGCTGAAAGCTGGCCTGGGCAGGAAGGGGGTAAAGGTGCCCTGTAGGCAAGTGGTTATTGTTCGTAGTGTCTAGTCAGTCTTCAGCAGATATCCTGCCATTCTAGAGTTGCCTTGTATTATTCTTCCAATAGTAGGAGGTGAGGAGTCCCAGCTGTGCCCTCCCTCCACACTCATGGTGTCATGGTGTGAGCAGGGTACAGGGCTGGCTGGGGGCGGGCCTCAGACTTCCCCCTCCATTCCCCATACAGCAAACGATACATCCAGTGAAGACACAGGGATAACTACGACCAAGCACCACGCTGGACTTCACTGGTTCTCAACACTTCACACAGTATGTCATTTCAGCCCCAGCCCTCAACAAACATGGCTGTCGGGGCTTCACCCAGCGGCCCGCGACGTCATCACAACAAGTGAGACGTCAGGCGAGGTGCTCCAGTGTGCGCTTGTCAGCGGCGCGCGCTCCCGAACCACGCCCCTTGGGAAGAAAAATTTGACACAGAGCGATGCGCGCCCCTGAGCGGTGCAAGCCCAACGGGAGCGAGCGTCATCCGAACGTTCCCCGGGAATTCCGTGTGGGCCGGCGGCGCGCACCTGGCTGTGTGTAAGAGGGGAAGAGCCCTGGGCTCCCGGCATGAGTGAGGCAGGTGCCGGCGGATGAACAGTCCGGATAAGGAGGGAGGGAGTCCTCCCCGCCTGTACGCACACTCCTGGCCCCGGTCAATGGTGGTTCAGCCGTTATGTCTTCACATCACTCAGCTCAACCGGAGACTCGCAAGTTCACCCGGGCGCTCAGCAAGCCCGGCACCGCGGCGGAGCTCCGACAGAGCGTGTCTGAGGTGGTCCGGGGATCCGTCCTCCTGGTAAGAGGGGGCAGGTGGGGGGGGGTCACGTGGTGTGTGGGGGTGACCACATGGCTGGCTACATTGCACTGTCACTGGGGGACCTGGGGGCACTGATAACACTGACTGACATCAACACCCCACTAAGTCTGGTGGTCCCTCCATCGAACTTTCTACATAGACTGACGTCTGTCATCGCCAGCGACAGGACCCCCTAAACAATCGCCCCCTCTGTAGCTTGGCGCAGCCAGACGTCGCTGGCCGGGGCAATCATGGGAGCGATTCCATAAGGACAGACACGCCCCCTCTGTAGTGTTCCACCACTGGTTATGGTCAGGGTAGCCCCCCCCCCCCCCGGCATCAGCCTTATGGTGGTCCTATACGCTTCCATTAATGATCCATTTATTTTCCCATCAATCTCCTGATAGTGGGGAAATCTATAGTCGATCACCCATTCAGTCAATATGCCACACATAGATTTTTGGTTGGTCGTTGAAAGATCCGATCATAAATTATCAATGGCATCTTTTTCACCATGCAATCACACTTGGTCGGAATACAGTTGGCTTCATGACCAAAGGGTCTCGGTGCCAACAATCGGTGGTATTCCTTCTTGGCCAATATACTCGCTTTGATTACATCTGATCTAGATCCATAGGAAGGGAAGTTGTGGCTTTTTAATTGCCGATTCCAACACATCGAATAATATAATCAAGGACTGTATGGCCCCTAAGGGTGAGCTCAGGCGTGTTCGCAAGTCCACGCGCTCACCAGGAAGCTGACACTCCGCATCGCTAATCACATGTAGTGAGACCTTTCCCGATCTGTGCAGGATCAGGAAATGTCTCACTGCCTGTGATTAGCGCTGCGTAGTGTCGGCTTCCTGGCGGGTGCGGGCACATGGACTTGTGAACACACCTGAGCTCATCCTCAATAGCCACCATTAGGCCTCGTACACACGATCCGATTAACGGATGATAAAAGTTGCTTTCGGATTGATCGATAATCGGATCGTTAGTACACAGCTTTCGACAGCTGATCACGACAGTCCGTCCAACAAAATCCGAAGGAACAAACACGAAAATTTGCACGGACGACAGCCCATCGTACGACAATCGTTAAATCAGTACGGTATGCGTCCGCTAAAAATCGTTAGACTAACACCACGCATGATTGGAAACACGAAAATAAATTAGGACACAGGGGTCACACGTATTTGACATCATCTCAGATACGTAGCTATGCACACCGGAATGTTTTTCCAGAATCGTATGACAAAAATCTTACCTTTCATAGAGCACATTTTGCACTGTTGTATTCAATATTAGTTTTTCGCAACAAAATGCGAACGATACGTCGTACGATAATCGGATCGTGTGTACGAGGCATTAGGCTACATTCTGGCTGGCCTATCTGGTTTATTAACACCCAACTCTGGGCGCAACCCCCACAATGCAGGGGTTAAAGCAGAGCGCCACCCAAAGGGAAAGCATGGCTTGTCTGCCTCCTCCCCCTAATCCCCTGCCACATTTGGCACCTTTTGGAGGGGCGGGTACCTGGTTTTGGAAGTTTGGGCCCACCTCCTTCCCCTGCAGCCTTCTGGGACACATCACAGGTCCCAGAAGACTGCAACACAGCCACAGAGCTTTGTGCAGTAGGAAACCAGCTGTGAAATCGCACAGCTTCACTGCTAGTTTCCCTTACTCAAGATGGCAGCGCCAGCACCTGATAGCCGATTGAATGGGTTGGTGAGGACACTGCTGGATGCCTGGACAGGTAAGTGCCCTAATATTAAAGTGGTTGTAAACCCTGGAAACTTTTTTTTTTTTTAAATGCCACCTGCAAGACACAGCCATAATGAGCTAGTATGACTAGCATACTAGCTCATTATGCATCGCTTACCTTAGATCAGGGCCCCCGAAGCCGTCCTTGTCTCCCTCTCCAGTCGCAGCCATCGCTGCGGGGATAGCCGGTAGGTTACTTCCGGGTATCGCCGCTCCAGCCAATCGCAGCGCCCTGATTGGCCTGGAGCAGCAAAGACGTCACTCCGCGCATACGCGCGGGAGCTGTCAAATCCGGCTAAGCCGGATTTGTGAATGGGATTAACCCTGTGAATGCGCGCGCCGTAGACACTGATGCATGTCATTTTTTGCAAATATCTCCTAAACCGTGTAGGTTTAGGAGAGATTTCTTGCACCTACAGGTAAGCCTTAATCTAGTCTTGCCTGTAGGTGCAAGTTACATAAGTGGGTTTACAACCACTTTAAAAGTCAGCAGCTACAGTATTTGTAGCTGCTGACTTAATTTTTTGGAGGGGAACCTGGAGCTTCTCTTTAAAGCTCACCTCCAGGAAAAGTAAAAACCCTCCCCTGCATTTCAAGAGTTAAAGTAGAACCAAAGGCAACATTTTTCATTTTGGATACAGTAAAGGATGTTAACCCCTGTGTTTTTTTTTTTTTTTTTTATAATTTGCGCTCCATTGGAGAGATTTTCCCTTCACTTCCTGCCCCATAGCCAAAACAGGAAGTGAGAGATAATCTCTCCCAAGTGAGGGAATCCCTGGTTATCACCAGAACTAGTGTCCTTTGGAAGATTTCCCCTCTATTTACTGATCATAGTAGACAGTGCAAATCGAGTAAATCTCCATAACGGGGACACAGAGCAGTAAAAACCTTACAGGTGTTATAAACACCTACGGTACATACCTGATTCCTCGCTCCCTCCAGTGTTGTGAGCAAAGCTTTGCGATGGAGAGCAGCACTGGAGTTAGGGAGTCGGGTAAGTAATACAGCCTCTTATGCTACCCTTTAGACCTCACAAGCATTTACCAATACAGTGTGGGGGATCGCCACTGCAAGAGTTTGTTTTATTTTTGTACCCAGAGTTGGGCTTTATGTTACCCAGATGAATTTCTCCTGTCTGTTCAGAGCATATGTTCCTGCAGGACCTGCACACACAACTCTGTTCTTTGAATGGAATGTACCTAAACAGAGGTGAATGCTCAGTATACGTAGATGTCATTGGCAGGCTCAGGCCTTACCTGTGTGTTGGTTCTGCAAGTATTTGAGCTTGCTGTTTGTTACCATGGGGTTTTGTGGATACATGGAATGTTTTCTGGCAGTGTGGTGTTATGAGAACGTTCCAAAGACAGTCACACATTGTAATGAAGATCAAAGAACATTTCTCATTGGTCACAGTGGATTTCTCCAACATCATGTCAGTTACAAAATTGATTGTTTCTGCTTTTTAATATTGAGAGTCTGAAACAGGTGAAGCTTTAGGGCTCATGCACATGGAATTGAACACAGGAATACGGATTTACAGCATAAAATACGCTTTGATAATCCGCAGCCAGGGGCACCAGCTGATGTGTAATTTTGTTCATAGGACTGTATGAGAGAATAGGCTGTATGTGGGTATATGCCTGTATACGTCAATACTTATATTTACAGGTACACAGGATTTCTGATTGGTTGTTGAAAGATCCGATCATAAATGATCAATGGCATATGACTGTAAAGTTGTGGCTTTGAGGCCTCATACCCACAGGACGTTTTGCCAACTGTTCTGCACTCTTATTTCTGGCAGCAACGTTTTGTCCATCACAAAACTTGACACTTGTAAATGTGTGTAACACCTATAGGTGCATCAAGAGCTTGGGTTGTTAATTCATTTAATTGGCCAGAATAATAATTTATTCTGGCCATCGAAATGAACTGACAATTAAAGAATATGTAACCCCAACCTTTCCTATTTCCGTTATGTGCCTGCTGTTCCATGTATTTGTATGAGAAAGTATTCTGTTCTATTTGAATTGTTTCCTTTGTGTGAAATCATTGGTGTTCCTGTTGGTCCCTCTGCCTACCTAATTAAAAACTAACCACACTAAGGAGAACACACCATAGTCGGTTCTCTAGCTGTGCTGAGAATTCAGCCTGCTGTCCTCCAATGATCAGATTTGTCCTGACACACACCCCTGCACAGTTTTTCAATGGGAAGATCAGTGTGCTGCTGTTTCTCCTCCCCTACCTCTTATGCAGATGTGAACAGAGGGAATTTGATGACTTCTAAAAAAAAATTAAAGAGGGGGGGGGGAATGGCTTTTATAATTACGTTTAAATCTATACACAAATGTTTTGCCTTTTCATTTGTTTTAAACTGGGTTGTTTTACAAGGCGTGGAGAGGTGACCCCGTGTCACTGTGTATATATTAGCATTTTCAGCCTGGTTTTTGCAAAGACAGGCATGCTGATTGAACACCTGTGGGCTGGGTTTATATTCTTTCCAGGATTAGAGCCCAGAGCTCCCACTTGGAGACAGCTCCACCCAGGCAGACAGGAAGTCTGGCCGAGGAGTCAGCACGACTCCACCCTACAGAAATTACATGTGTATTAGTGCTAGGAGGAGATCCATGTTCCCTAGGAGAGAGAGGTTGCAGCTGGCAGCATGAGCATACGCTCTGAGGAGCAACCGAAAGGCCTAGGCGTGAGGTCTGAAGCAGCGGTGCTGCAAGTGAGTAAGCCAGGAGGCTGAATGCGTGGACAACAGTAATGGTGGAACTCCCTGCGAGGAAAATTGCTGTTATTTTTTTGAATTTTGTTTAATTTTAATAAATGTAGGCTGCCATGCCTTTTATAATGTTCCTGAAATCGCATGCACAACTTGAGTATAATCCCGCCCCCCCCCCCCCCATATCAAATGACGGAGGGACGATGCGAATCTCGTTCTGGGTGGACTTCAAATGACTACGCACCCGAAAGGCCGCAACCCGATCTCTGTAATGAGTCGCTGACACGGCTCTTTAGCCATGTGATCGGCTGTTTCCAATCACAGCCAGTCACATGTGAACACAGAAGTGCTGAAATCGTCTGTCATCGCCTCACATTGACAGTGTGTGGCGAGGAGAGCCGATCAGTGGCATCTCCTCGCAGGGGACAGCAAGACAGGTAATCGGGGCACTGATCATCAGTGCCCTGATTACAATGAAGCGCAATCACTGCCCATTAGTGATGCCAGTCAGTGCTGCCCAACAGTGCCACCCATAAGTGCCACCTCAACGGTGCCCATCGGTGAAGGAGAAAAATAGTTAGTTTGTCAGTAAATTTTGTAAATAAGAGACCTTATTTTCAATTTTTTTTTGGGGTAAAAAATAAACCATCGGTGATTAAATATGACCAAAAGCAAGCACTATCTGTGTGAAGAAAAAGTTAACAATTTCACATGGTTACAGTGTAGCATGACTGCGCAATTGTCATTCAAAGTGTGACAGCGCTGAAAGCCTAAAAATGGCCTGGGCAGGAAAGGAAGGGGGATGAAAGTGCCCTGTATTGAGGTGGTTAAGTACTAAATGCACCTTGTGCAATCCACTGCTGCTCCTGGGCACACTGGCTGTGGATTTTTTTTTCCTGCCTCTCAACGCCTGTGTA
This sequence comes from Rana muscosa, assembly GCA_029206835.1. Lineage (NCBI taxonomy): Eukaryota > Metazoa > Chordata > Amphibia > Anura > Ranidae > Rana > Rana muscosa. Next base: position 742,584,873 of record CM055117.1, read on the forward strand.
AGCATGGACATGTAGGCTAATGTACAGGGGCATTTAGAGGCAGGAAAAAAACTCCAGACACCCCTAAGATCAGCAGAAAAAATGTCCAGTCTGCATGAGGCCTAAATATCACAAACCTAAGTGATCTGATGTGCCCACACCAGTGATGTATGTAGGAGGCATTACTGGAAGTTGCCACAGGTTTAAATTGTATTTGTGTATTGCTTTTTATTGCTATACTCCTAATTTTGCATTTACATAGTTATAAACTCCATGTAATATGCTCTGTTCTTTTTTTTTCTTCTGCTATTTTGATGGGGATGAAAGAAATGTCACATGTTAGCAAAAGAAACAATGTGTGATAAATGTTATGATGTATCCTTGAGGGGATATACACATTAAAAAAACATTCTAAAGCTTTCCTTCGATGATGAAAGTGATAACCTGACCTGTGTCAGTAGAAGATATGTCAGAGAGTATGGGTACATGTTGTCCAGGAAGTACTAGCACCCCTGAATAGCTCACTGTTCACTAGTAACCTTTTACTTTATTATGACATCAGATCACTAGGTTGACTGGAAGTGTACTATTCATTTTTGGGACTACAAAGGAGCCACACTTGAGTTACAGCAGGAGGGATGTGTATGTACTTGTTGCTGTGCACTTTGTTAGGGAGTTTGTCATACGGTGAGTCGAATGATCCCTCATATCCTGTCGCTGCTATGCATTGCGTAGTATGCTGGTGATTTAACTATTACGTGTTAAACTAGCTATCCAGGTATTATTTAATACCTGCATGAGGTAAATGATTTGTCTGCCATTATTTTCCATTCATTTTATTTCATGGTGTTTGAATCTGCAGTCTGCCTTTAGAAGGTGCTTTACACAGTAGTTTGAGTTGGACAGAAGTAAAGTTCCCAAAAAACTAGCCTTTCTCGGTTAGGTATTCAGTCAATTTTCCCATCCACACTAATGCCTAGTACACACGGGCCGAATGTCAGGAGACATCAGCCAGTTCCGTAAAAATGAGTATGTGAAATGTGTATTTCCGCTGGTCCAACAGAAGCCGGTCAGAAGCGGGGGTGGGGAGAGACCGGCTGGAGCTGTCAGTTTTTTCTGCGTTGAATGAATGAAAAAAATTATTGGTGCGTACCAGGCTTGCTACATATGGGAAGGTTTTTTTTTTTCCATGTAACCTAGCAGGCTGAATGGGAAAAATTAATTGCAGATAGCCGTACTAACACATCCAATGTCAGTACAGCGATATGATCACTTGACAGGCAAGTCATTATGCTTTGCATACTGTCACATGGCTAACAGCTTCCTGGGGGCATGTGTGTTTTTTTTTTTTTTTTTTTTTTTATATGCAGAGTTTCATTCCACTTTAAGTATTGTTTGGAGAAAAGTAGTGCATAATTTCTCTTAAAGGCGGTAATAAAGTTGGAACTAAACCCTCCTCTTTTAGGCCTCATACACACAGCATTTTTCCTGCCGCTTTTAGGAGCATCTGGCTTCCCCCCCCCCCCCATGCTTAAAAACACCTTTCTGTGCTCTTCTATGTGTCCATGCACTCTAAGGCTTTTAGGAGTTGTAAGTGGCATAGGCGTTTAGAAGCTGCCCAAAAAAAAAAAAGTGGATTCTGAAGTGGCTGAACGCGTTAACACTTTCTACAGTGTTAAGGCGCGTCAAGCGTTAACGTGATTGTAAAGCCAGAAGGTTTTTTTTTTTTTATCTGAATGCATTCTATGTGTGTGTCGATCTGTGTGCAGAAGACCCCTTAATACTTACCTGAGGTCCAGCGATGTCCGTGAGTGTCTCAGCTGTCTGAGATTCTCCCCCCTGATTGGCTGAGATACAGCAGTGGTGCCATTTGCTGTCGCTTCTGTCAATTAGTCAGCTAGCCCGGTGGTCATCAACCCTGTCCTCAGGACCCACTAACAGGCCAGGTTTTATGCATTACCTTGGTGAGATGCAGACTAGAATACTGCAATCGCTGAGCAGCAAATTATATCACTTGTGATGTATTTCAGTTATCTTGCAAACCTGGCCTGTTGGTGGGCCCTGAGGACAGGGTTGATGACCACTGAGGTAGCCAATCAGGAGAGAGGAGGCAGGGCCGGGCTGGGGCCTCCTTGTCTGAATGGACACAGGGAGCTGTGACTCGGCTTGCTTGCTGTGGGGGCACTCAATAGGAGGGAGGGGCCAGGAGAGCTGAAGAGGGATCCGAGAAGAGGAGGATTCGGGCTGCTCTGTGTAAATCCACTGCAAAAGAGCAGGTAAGTATAACATGTTTTGTTATTTTTATAGGAAAATAAATGAGACATTACAATCACTTTAATGTCAACTGTTTTCTCATGCCACCAAAAAAAGTTTTTTTTTTTTTTTTTTTTTTTTTTTTACCGGTTTAGGAAAATGGTTAAAACAATGGGTTTAGTTCTGCTTTAACATGCTATAATGTAGGTATTTAAAATTATTCAAGATATCTGCCAGCTTGAGAGAATGCAGATCGGGGTAAAATAAACAGTACATACCAGTTATTGCAGCCTGGCATTCCCTGACAAACTAAACACGTTTTTGTTGCTAGGGACCATTTAATCCATACTCTTGTGTAATCTCCCCAAATGACTCCTGTACAAACGCCCGTAAGGGAGTAGGTTAAGACATGCATGCAAAGAATCTTGTATTTCCTTATTGCTCTCGGCTAGATTGATTATATAGAATTTTTAGTTTGCTCTGATAGATTGGTAGTATAAAGGAATGTAGGAGGTGTCTGCTTACCATTTCATGGAATTTTTTTTCAACAAGGTAGGAAACTAAAGTTGCAATACATTTAAACACCCTGCTCTGGAATTAATAAATCTGCTTCACTCGTTTAAAGTCCAGCATTTTGTTCATTGATTTTGTATATGTTTTGGAAAGAGCAAGTATTTATCAGTTCTTTAGTGACCCCTTGGGGGAGATTTCGCCTCACTTTCCTGCCCCAGTGACAACTGGACTAGAAATAAAGAGCAGTTATCACAGAGAAAGTAAGAAATGCAGTAATAATAAGCTGAGAGAGCCACTTACCATTTCATATTTTACTGATAAGTGTTTTGTTCCAGTACAGTATATATCCCCAATGATGAGACCAAAGGGGAAGTAAGGGGAAATCTCCACAAAATGTAAAACGGCACAATTGGCCAATGGCTGGGCATTAATGTGTAACTGCTTCTTTGTTGCAGTTAAAATTATTATATCTGAGCACCCCAGCTCTCCCTCCTAGTCTTATTCTCATCTGTTCACCAGATCACTTGCTTGTCAAAAATATTCTTGTGTGGTCCTCTGCAATCTCAATGATTCTTAAAGTGGAGTTCCACTCAAAAGTGGAACTTCTGCTTATCCGTCTCCTCCCCCCTCCGGTGCCACGTTTGGCACCATTCAGGGGGGAGGCAGGAAACTGTACCTTTTTAGACAGGTACCGTTCCCCACTTCCAGGAGACAGGGCCGCGGTCGGGTCTCTCGGAAGTTCGGCTCCTTCCTCCACTGCCCGACCATTTAGAAAGCGGAGAGCGCTTCACGCATGCACAGTAGGGAACCGACTGAAGCCGAAAGGCTTCACTGCCGGGTTCCCTTACCAGGAATGGTGGCAGCTGCACCCGACCCCAAGATCGCCTGGGGCGTCAACATTGTGGGCTCCCTGGACAGGTAAGTGTCCATATATTAAAAGTCAGCAGTTGCAGTATTTGTAGCGTCTGACTTAGAATTTTTCGAAGGGGGGGGGGGGTGGCGCTGGACCTCCTCTTTAAGAACTTCTGAGTTACAAGCCTTATTGGGGACAGGTGAACAAAGGACTTTGAGGGGAATGGGGATACACTGATGGGTAACTGCGCTTTTGGTGACACTAGAAACTTTTGTCATCTAATAACTACTGCTATACTACACACTGTCACCATATGCTCTTACTATATTCTAACAGTCTTACTACACAGGTTTGTTTAAAGAAAATCTGAACTGTGAAAGTTATGCTCAAAAAAGGCAAGGCAGAGGGCAAAGAACTGCTCACCAGTATTCACTGTAGGCTTCTTGCAGCTGATCATTTCCATTTAACTGACTTATTACACATTTTTCTGCACTGTCTTTTTCAAGTCGGCTATCTTGGTAGAGGAGCAGGCTTTTGTTTCCTCATGTCATGTCGTCATTCTCTAGTTGGCTGATGATCTGATAACTAGTAGGGAATATTTATGAAGCAGCATGCGATGGGCAGAAAGCACGGATCCACAGACTTTTATGATGCAGAAGCAGGGAGATGCTAGACTGCAGGTCCTAAGATAGAGCTTCTTCACCAGCAATGAGTACAGTGAGCAGCATGGTGAAGACCTCACTAATTATCACTCCAAATATCTGAGGCTAGTAGTCAGAGGCAGCAGTGCCTTAGATAATCTCATACTACAGATATACAACTATGAGACTTTTAGAATAAAAGTCCTTCCACCCACGTTGACATTGGGCTTATTTGGAATGCGATTTGACATGTCAAATCACATGCCAAATCGGTGGCTAATGCCGGTAATGGCACCATCCGAATCGGTGCGGCGCCGCACCGATTCCCAAAAGTAGTTCCTGTACTACTTTTGGCGACTTTAAGAGCAATTTAAATAGACATCTGTGTATGAACTCCCACGCATTGCCGGTTTGAAATCGTGGGAGTTCAGCTGAACTCCCACGATTTCTAACCCGTAGCAGTGTGAACCTGGGCTCCAACCCTCTTGCCTGGGATTGTATTGAATTTGTACTGTCTGAAAAATATAAGGTTATAATTAGAGGTCGACCGATATATCGGCCGATATTTAGCCTTTTTAAAGAAATCGGCATCGGCCGATTATTATGTAAAGAGGCCGATTGTTTGGGATCTGAGGCAGGGGCGTGCTGGGTGGAAATCTCCCCCCCCCCCCCCCCCGGCCGCCAACCGTCTATTCTAAACGGCTGCTATCACGGCCGCTGCCCGCTGACTTTTTTTTTATTTTTTTCCCCAATGGAGGAAGTCGGCAGCGGCGGCCACCGTCGATTGGCTGTTCCCGGCCGCTCTGCATTCTGGGGTTTGTAGTCTGGAGGCTGGGCGCGCAGCACGTCAGGGGACGAATGGAACAGTCTTTGGCCATGCAAGGGTACAGAAGGGAGTCGGGAGCGCTCCGCTGGTGGGCACTGATGAGGTGGCAGTGAATGACAGCTTGGCACTGGTGAGCTGGGCACTGGTGGGCACTGATGAACTGGGCACTGGTGGGCACTGATGAACTGGGCACTGCTGAGCTTGGCACTGCTGAGCTTGGCACTGGGCACTGCTGAGCTTGGCACTGGGCACTGCTGAGCTGGGCACTGCTGAGCTGGGCACTGGTGGGCACTTGTGAGCTGGGCACTGGTGGGCACTTGTGAGCTGGGCACTGGTGGGCACTTGTGAGCTGGGCACTGGTGAGCTTGGCAATGGTGGGCACCGATGAGCTTGGCTTTGGGCACTGCTGAGCTTGGCACTGGGCACTGCTGAGCTTGGCACTGGGCACTGCTGGGCACCGATGAGGTGGCACTGATGGACATTGATAGGCTGCACCCCACCTCTCCACCCTAAACAATAACCTCCTCCCCACCTCTCCACCCTAAACAATAACCTCCTCCCCACCTCTCCACCCTAGATTTTTATGAGATGAAGGAAAAAGAAAAAATATCGGCCGCAAAAATCGGCAACATGTATCGGCCATCGGCCGCCCCGATTTTCTAAATATCGGCCAGAGAAAAACCCATATCGGTCGACCTCTAGTTATAATAAGGTGCATAGGGAATAAACAGGTGTGTCTAGGCACCCTTGCATACCATGAAGTGAACTGCTATCTATTTTTTTGAAGTGTTGCTTATACATAATTAACATATCTGTATATTCCATGTAAGATCGCAAAGCATTATTTTTTTATTTATTTTGCACAGAATAGCCTCGAACACCCTCTTCTGGGGTTTCCCACTGGCGATCATGGCTCCTTCTTCTCTTCTCTGAGTGCCCACAAAGCAAACTGCTTGCTATGGTGGCACTTTTTTTATGCTGGATCCTGAGCCAAGTACATCTGTAGACACACAAAGCTTGGCCCTGCCCCCTACACCCTTTTCACAGGATTTGACTGACAGCAGCAGGAGCCAATGGCTCCCGCTGCTGCTAAGTCTCCTGTGAGAGGGAAGAAGATCAGAAATAAGTAATGCAAAGTACAAGGATAAGGAGTAGGCAATTCAGAGGTCATTGGTATGTAATGCAAAGGTGCAGTGTCAGGAGTAAGCAATGAATAGAAGCAGAGATCAGAAGTAAGCCACACAGAGTACAGGTGTAATCTGTAGTTAACGCAACAAGTTCCACAGCACAAAATCTTTGCTTCTCTATTCACTCAGACTTGAGAGAGAGCTGCACTTGGCAGAGTGAGGGAAGTCCTCAGGAGATGGGGACTGGCATGGTGGGATTATGATCTACCCATCAGGTGGCCGTGATCGACCCGTTTCCAACTTCGGAATACATGATGTAAACTTGGTATGTACTTTGTAAAATGCTGCATAATCTGCTGCTGCTATATACATAAAATAACAGTCGTGGCACGCCCCCATTCACTTGACAGGATCGTGTTCGGTGATGATACTGGGTAGATTTCATACTTTACCTGTGAATAAAAAACATCACGACTGGTGTATATTACAACCCAGTCCAGCTGCCTTTGCAAGGTTTAATCTTGGTAAAAGCCCTTTAATTCAGCTGATCCTCTGCTCCCCTGGCAGATGGCAGTGGACTGTCCCTTGACGTTATATCAAGTGCAGGGCATGCCCCTACATTGGTCTTTATGATGCTGGCCATGAGTGAGGGGCAGTGGCGGCTGGTGGTCATATATTTTTTTTTGGGGGGGTCAGCAAACCCACAACCAGCCCCCCCCGTTGGTTGAGTATTCCATATATATCCCCCCCACCCCTCCGGTCAGGTCTGGAGCACTTATCCCATCTATGGCGCACAGCGCTTCACCCATGCATCGGTCATCACGCGCGCCTTCCCGTTCCCCCTGCTCTCCTCCAGGCATCAAGGCAGGTCCGTCTCCTTCCTTCCTCCTCGGCAGCCAATCCGAATGCTTCTCCCTTTGGCTAATTGGGGGAAACAGGTCTCAGACCCACTTCCTGATTGGCAGGGAGAAGAATCGGTGTGAAAATGGCAAATATAAATTTGCTAGTGTCACACAACTGGATGGGCTTGGTTTGCAGTGCTCTGCGCCCCGAGCCCACCCTTTTTTTGATGCTTATTAGAGCCTCTGGCTCTAATCGCGTGCTTCAAAAAAACACCCCCTCCATTGGAATCCATGCACCCAGTGTCCTGCATGGGGGCCTGACGCATAGATAGGGCAGGTGGCGCCCGTGCGCTTTTAATGGACAAGGCTACCCCTGGAGAGTAGATGCTGCAGAGATTGGTCTAGCAGCGCAGAGATTCAGGTCAGCAAATCATCTTTTTGTGTCCCCTAGAACTAAACAAGCAAATAACACTTAAGCTGGCCATAGATGGATCGAATCTTGGCAGGTTCATCAGAGAGACTGAGATTCGGACCATGTAGGGGGCAGACTGAATGTACCCAAGTTGATCCATTGATTAACTTGGGTACAACCAGCCTGTCAGATTTTACATGCAATTATTGCTTGTGGCAGGGACCAAAAGAACACAATGGCTCTGTGGGAGGATTTCAAGCTCTTTTCTTTCTTGCAACCCATGGTGGAAGGATAGAAAATCACTCTGTCAATGGCCAGCTTTAGTGCGGACCCAGCCTTACTCCAGGGACTAATTTTTAAGTTTCGCGGAGTTGGGCTCTAAAGTACTCTTCGTCCACTTTTTGGAAATCTTAAACACAGATCCTAATAGGATTGCTGACTGTAACTTCAAACAGGCTGCTAGCAGGCTTTCAATAAGCTCCAAGTAGTGCTGAAGCTGGTTGGCATTCTGTTTAAAATAACTGCTCTTCCATCTGTGTTTAACTTCCCAAACCAGAGGTGAATGGTACTTTAAGGGCTTGTTCACACCATAAAACCATTCGTATGAGCAAGTCTTCCTTCAAATCTTGATTTTCTTTTTTAATGTAAAACTGTATGCTCATTATGTGTGTGTGGTGGTGTAGAAATAAAAGGTTGCTTTTTCATGGAACGTGTTCCTTTAGTAGTAATCTCCATTTTGTGTGTTTTTTTTCTTGTACTCAATCTTTGCTGCAGAATGTTATACCCAGTAATGCATGGGTAAAGCAGGAGGAGGTGGTGACATGCTGTAGAATGCCAGGGGGTGATCATTTGTACTCATAATTACAGTCTACATATACAGTAGATGTCTCTGTATATACATTATCCAGTTGATGTTTTTTACAGCTATAGTTATAAAAAATAAATGTTATGTCTGCCATCAAAAAAAGGTGACCTAATGAAAACGTCCTTTTCTCATGTTTGCAGTGTGACTGATGCAATAAACTTTGTTTCATAGGCGTATTTTAACTGTGGGTGTTATATTCTTCTACATTTTGTGTAGTTTATCCATTGTAGTATGAAGTAATTTATATAGCTTAGCTTGTTAGGTTTTAAAGAGGAACTGCAGTCTGCTCACATAATTTGTAATAAAAACATCTTTGCCATTCTGAAGCTTCCCTCCCAACAACTTTGCATATTATTTTATATATACCGTGATTCTGTACTTGCCAAACATGCTGCAGAAATCTCTCTCTCCACTGAGTCTGGCTGCAATCATTTTAACTGGACAGCTGAAGCTGCTGCCTGTTCACTTCCTGGATTTACACAGACACACACCTTTTTAAATCTGCAGCTCTCATTGGTCCTCTTATGACCCCCCCTCCCCTTCATTCCTGGCAAACTCATGAGTGGAAGAGCTGTGCATGATGTTATTGACGAGAAACAGGAAGTGAGCTGTATAAAGTATTTACTAGCAGAAAAAATGTTTTACTAAAGTTAAAACAATAATGGCAAAAGATTTAACAGGTGGAAAGATGAAAAAAATGACTGAAATTGCGCTTTTAAACTTTAATCAAAGGAAAAAAAATTAGAGGGGAAAGAAAAGCACCTAAAATTGTTACACAAGCCAATTTGTTATGCTTTTTTTATTACAATCTGCAGCTGCTGTAATTTTCTAAAACTGTTCTAAAACTCCATGCAATATGGCACCCTGAAGGATTGGCTCACTGATTTTCAAATTTTAGACCTCCTTTGCAATGGGAGTTTTTTTGGTTAGATGTATTCTGAGGCTTGCCTAATAAAGGGGTGCAGATGATGCGGCTTTTCTCATTTAAACACGGAGATCTGCTCAGATGATTCTAATGAACACAGGCTCTCTGTTCAGGAATCAGTCTGGAACCTCTTGGTGAAACAACCATTTCTTTAGAACAAAAAAACAAGGATCTACAAAGTTTTAAATCCATGCAATGTACATGGATTACCCAGGGGGGATTGTTATGTTTCTCAACAGAAGTGGAGCTACACTTAGGCCCTTGTTCACATGTTTGTGTGATGCAGTGTCATTTATTCTGAAGGGCACCCCAATGCACCTTGCTCACTGCCATGTGTTGTAGTGCAAATCCGTATATTCATCTTTTTGGTGCATTAGGCAGCCCTTCCAAATTAATGGGCTGCCTTTTACATAGTAGGTGAGGTTGAAAAAAGACACAAGTCCATCAAGTCCAACCTATATGTTAGAATTACATTGTATATCCCTGTATGTTGTGGTTGTTCAGGTGCTTATCTAATAGTTTTTTGAAACTATTGATGCCCCCCGCTGAGACCACCGCTTGTGGAAGGGAATTCCACACCCTTGCCGCTCTTACAGTAAAGAACCCTCTACGTAGTTTAAGGTTAAACCTCTTTTTTCTTATTTTAATGAGTGGCCACGTGTCTTGTGCTTAAAGTGTTCACCTTTACAGCAGTGTTAATTTTGGCAGCAAATTTTGTTTTAGTCTTGGGACTATAAAATGGCATTTTAGTTTTAGTCCCATTTTAGTCTTCTGCAATTTGTTTTATTTTTAGTCCTATTTAGTCGACAATCTCCAGTGCATTTTAGTCGACTAAAATCTAATGAGTGTAATTAAATTGTAATGCATTAGTTAACATTTCTCTACAATTTCTAAACTCATTATATACAGCTGGAATGAAAATCTAATATTTTATTATTTATCTTATTGAAGTATGAACATGCACTATAGACCAGTGTTCATTTTGAAGTCAAATTTCATTTTAGTTTTAGTCCTATTTTAGTCTTTTGACTAAAATGCCATTTTAGTTTCAGTCGTATTTTAGTCATCTCAATTGTTTTAGTCGTATTTTAGTCGACTAAAATAGTATTCATTTAGTCGACTAAAATAGTATTCATTTAGTCGACTAAAATAGTATTCATTTAGTCGACTAAAATAGTATTCATTTAGTCGACTAAAATAGTATTCATTTAGTCGACTAAAATAGTATTCATTTAGTCGACTAAAATAGTATTCATTTAGTCGACTAAAATAGTATTCATTTAGTCGACTAAATTAACACTGCTTTACAGAAAATCTGTAAAGGTGACTTGACACTGGACCTGTCCCTGGTCCCTGCTGTACTTGATTCCTGCGATCCTGAGCTGTCAAGGCTCCCTCAAGACGATCAAGCAGTACAGGGATTTGAACCCCCCGCTTCTTTTTCTCTTCAGTGCTGCCAGTATGGACCTGATGAGTTCTGAGTGCTCAGCGCCATCCATGTGCAGCTTACCAACTCTTAGATGTGATGGTTGTATTAGTTGCCTTTTTTTAAACTTTATTTATTTTTTTGTTCTTTTCTTTTCATCTGGTGGCCAGTAGATCTGTTTTTTAAAGACAAGCTCTCTTGTTTAACTGGCACGATCACCAGGAAAAAGCTGGGGGAATTTAGCCTGAAAAAAAGAAAACTAATGCAGCCACCACACTTAAAGCTTGGTAAGCTGCAATATATAACATTTTTGGTTTTAAGTTTAATACAGAGTTCTGAGTTGAACTGTGTAACATCCCCGTGAACATGTGGAGTTATGAAAACAGTATCTACCCAGTATATACTATACAAGTGGTGGCCATCCTTTCAGACCACACAGGCAACTAAACTCAAAATGTAAAATCTCACAGACCATTAACATGATTTGTACATGCCTTTTACACACAATGGTTTGGCTCTCTGACCCTCTCGCACTTTGCATTAGACTGCTGCCTTACACAGACTCATCATTGGATCTCCCCTCCTTATCCAGCTCTGTGCTCCCTCGCGCAGTCTGTGATCAGTGCTGCCATTGGAAGTCCTCTCCTTCACTACTCCCGGTGCCTCTCTCTGAGTTCACTTGAGCCAGAACTACAGAGGAGGCATCGAGTATCGGTGTGCGCTGACAGTATTTACTATCGGCGCGCATTGAGAACAACACTGGAAACAACACTTGGCGATATATTTCCGCAACAATGTTGATTTGCGGCAGAACTACTGGGGAAAATCATTTTTTCTTGTGGACCATCAGTGGTCGGCGAACACTGTGTACTAGACAGACCTTGGCAGAGGGTGTCATCCAGTAGCTACTGGTGAGGTCAGATGCTGTAGTGTTGTAGCAGTATGCGCTATTGTCCGTGTGCAAAGGGGTCCATGATACAGAATTTTCTACCCTAACAGCTTCCTTCAGATTACAAAATATTTCCTATTCAGTTCAGTCACTCCTGTGATTCAAAAGCTTCTGGCATATAGGTTTAGAACCTTTGGTGTCACCCCCTCAGCCTGCTTATTGGCTGTAAATAAGAAACATCAGTGTTTTTTTTTTTTTTTTTTTAACTATTTTACACAGTTATTCTAGATTGGAATCTGCTGTATGCACATAATCACTCGTCTGAAGGAGGCCTTAAAGCAGTGGTTCTCAACCTTTCTAGTACCGTGACCCCTTGATAAAATCTCCCACGTTGTGGGGACCCTTAACAGTAAAATTATTTTTGTAGTGTGGGTAGAGGTGTGAAGGTCCAGTAAACAAACAGAAATTCGGAAAAAATGTTTTTATTTTTTTTTTCCTGAAGGCTTTTTTGTTTTTTTTCCCAAAAATTGGAAAAAAAATTAAAAGAGAAAAAAATTGTGGAATATTTTATTTTAACATGATGAATAAAATATTTTAAGACAGGGTGTTCAAATATTTTCCAAATCATTTCTAAAAAAAAAGTATATCAAATTATTCTAATTTCTGTGCACTGAGTGAGGACAAGCAAGTCCTAGGTAACAAATGCCTCGTTTCCACTGAGCGGATCGGTTCGGTACGGTACGCTATTTTGGGTGTTTCCATTATAAAAGCGTGCCATAAAACCGAACCGTACCACACCATTCTGGGTCCTGCTTCAGATGTGGGGCCATAGAAAATGGAACGGTTCGGTTAGGGCGGAGCTACAATACATTCCACTGATTGGCGGACACGCGAGGCATTTTTTCTAAACCCTGAATGGTCCCTGACGGTCCGACTTGCAGTGGAAACGCTCACCAGAATAGACCGGACCATTCAAACCGTTCCATTCTGTACCGACCTGAACCTTTCCGTTCAGTGGAAACAAGGCAAAACTGAACCCTCCAATGCAAGAACAGTATGCATTTCTTCCTTTAGGAGGTGCTGTGCTGCTATTGGAACAAGAAAAAGGTTTCAGTTTTGATTTTGCATGTTAGTGGGTGTGTTTTGGTTTGTTCTGTCCTCTTCACTAGGCCTTAAAAGCATTGGAAGAAAATACAGAGCAACAAAAAAGGACCTGAAAGTATATACTTCATTAAAAAAGGTAAGAGTTTACCTTTATCTGATTCTGAGTCCAGAATTTAATCTACATTAGTTTTATCTTTATAAACTTTTGTGTAAATAATAATTTAATTACCAGTAATCTGGTTCTTCCCCCTCCCCCACACACAACCATAGATTAGTGTCTTCTTGCAAAGTAGTCATTTTTTTCTTGTTTTTATTTCCTACTCCCCTCAGAAAAATGGTGAGACCAACATCTAGCATATGGAGGCATTTTCACATTACAAGTTCTTCTGAAAAGAAAAATGTGATTTGCAAATATTGTCAGATGAAATATGCATTTCCAAATGCTACCAGGATGACAAAACACATTCTTGTATGTAACAAGTGTCCTGTAAATATTAAAAAATCCTTCATGGATCGAAGTGAAGAGGACAACAATGATGACGATGCACATAAGTTTTTCTCAACGTTCTCATAACAGAATGACTTTCAATCTTAAAAAGACAAAGTGCCAATGTAGAATTTTTTCGAAAATTTCGACCCCAGGTTGAGAACCACTGCCTTAAAGGAAAGTGTTTTTTATATATATATATATATATATATATATATATATATATATATATATATATATATATATATATATATATATATATATATATATATATATATATATATATATGTATGTGTATATATATATATTCTTACCTGTGATTTTTTTTTTAATGGCATATAATTATTCCACTTACAGGTGGAACTGCTAAAGATCTAAAGCATGAAAACCACATAGGCAGAACTAAGGATATTAAAGAGGAGCCCCAGTAGTTTCTTGTTTTTATTAAGTCAGCAGCTACAAAAAGTGTAGCTGCTGACTTATAATAAACAGTCACCTGTCCCATGATCCAGCGATATGATCACCTTCCCACAGGCTTCTCTGGTATTTCAACTGTGGGCACCCGGCTGTGACAGCTTTCGGCTTCACAGCCGGGTGCCCACTGCACATGTGCGAGTCATGCTGCGTGTTGTGAATGGTCCCAGAAGACTGCAGGGAGGGGGAGAGGAGGACTAGGTGATCCGAGTGAAAGGGGGAGCGGGTACCTGCCAAAACTAGGTACCTGCATCCCCCTGGCAAAAAAATGCCATTTGGGGAAGAGGAGGATGGAGGCCTTAAAGGAGAACTTCGCCTTTTGGCTGGCGTTCCATTTTAAGTTGCTGAAACAGCATGTAGAGGGGGTGAATGTGTCTAAATGTTAGTGTTACTAAAGGCAATACTTTTTTTTAAAGTTTTGGATAGAGTGAAGAGGGATTAGAACACCTGTCAGTTTTTGTCTGTCTGTGCCCCCATTAAGGAGATTATCCTATTTGTCCTATTTTAGTGCTTCATTAGTGTATCACCATTTTTTTTGTTACCCCGAAGACCTATTTTCCTTTTCTGGCTGTTTCTGCCTGTCCCCTCTTGCCATGAGTATATGGAAAGCTTTCTGATGGTGATGAAAATGAGGTTCACTAAAGTGGCAGGAGTTTCCTGGAGTGTTGGAAGAATGCAGTAGCAGCGTTCCAAGCCTTTCATGTACGTCGCTCCTGTTCATGTTTAAACTCCAATGTTCTCTTGTGCATCTACAGATAGTCATCAGCTCCCTAGCAATGTAGACTAAATATTTGGCTTTACTTTATGCATGTAAACTATGGGGAGGGACAGTTCTCCATCATAGAGTTCACACTAATCTGTAAGCAGGCATTTCATTGCCTTATACTTTTTCTGTATTGGCATTCTCAACCATGTGTTGTGTGTGTGTGTGTGGTTTTTTTTTATTTCTTTTAACAGCTAGCATATATAAATTAGTCCCACTCCAGCTGCGGTATACCGTTCTTGTTTTGGGGTCTGATGGGGAAGCTTCAGTAAACAGCATTCTAAACACCATGATCAGTGTTTTTGAATGCTTTAGATTTTTAAACTGATGCCAATGGTTTCCAAATAAACTGGAAGTTATGTCATCTCTTGCAGGTCACTGTTACAAACAGCTGATCAAAAGTGATCCTGTCTTTGCTTTGCTGTCTGGCCAGCCAGCAGACGCGCTAGACTGTCGGTCGGGTCTTCTGGTTGGACGGGAGTGCCGCGCTGTGTGTGTCTGTCTGTGTGTCTGTCTGTGTGTCTGTCTGTGTGTCTGTCTGTGTGTCTGTCTGTGTGTCTGTCTGTGTGTCTGTCTGTGTGTCTGTCTGTGTGTCTGTCTGTGTGTCTGTCTGTGTGTCTGTCTGTGTGTCTGTCTGTGTGTCTGTCTGTGTGTCTGTCTGTGTGTCTGTCTGTGTGTCTGTCTGTGTGTCTGTCTGTGTGTCTGTCTGTGTGTCTGTCTGTGTGTCTGTCTGTGTGTCTGTCTGTGTGTCTGTCTGTGTGTCTGTCTGTGTGTCTGTCTGTGTGTCTGTCTGTGTGTCTGTCTGTCTGTGTGTCTGTCTGTCTGTGTGTCTGTCTGTCTGTGTGTCTGTCTGTCTGTGTGTCTGTCTGTGTGTCTGTCTGTGTGTCTGTCTGTCTGTTGTAGTTCCCTCCCGCTGCTTGTAATAGAAAGCATTTGGAATGGCTTACTAGTATATTACAAAAGAGACTCTAAAAAACTAAACCTGCAGCTGGATCGGTACAACCACCGAAAGGATAGGAAATGGTTTAAGAGCTGCTTCTGTGTGGGGGCATAGCTGCCCTCATGAAAAATGCCTTGTTTGCCTCACGGTAGATACGCCCCTACCAACAAACCATGGAAAACTTTATACTCCAATATTTCTTTTGCGGCATACAACCTGCACACACGTGAAGAATTTTACATGTTTGTGTGTTCCCACTTTTCTCACCTCTAAAATAGTCTGCACTGCGAAGACTAAGTTTACCTCTCAGTAATCTTGCTATCAATCTGTGGCACATACAGAAGTTGAATGGGTTTTCTTTGTTGGTTGAAACTCGTGTTCTCTGACTCCTTTACATTTGTCTGCTGGGTCTTAAATTGGTAAAGCCGACACCAGAATTCAAAATTTTATGGAGTTTGCATGTTCTCTCTGTGCCTGTGTGGGTTTCCTCCGGGTACTCCGGTTTCCTCCCACACTCCAAAGACATGCTGGTAGACTAATTGGATTTTGTCTATATTGGCTCTAGTATGTGTGAATGTGAGTTTAGGAACCTTAGTTTGTAAGCTCCTCAAGGGCGCTGCGTAAATTGTTGGTGCTACTGTAAAAAATAAAGCAATATCCTGGGGAGACTGAGGCTCTTCTCTACCAGAACTAAACCAGCAGATTTGAAATGTGTTGCTTAGTACAGCTTTGAGCACACAGAGCGCCAGACTGAACTGTGATGGATGAGTCATATGTGCTAACTGTGATGCCTAGTGTTGTGTATGTTTTAAAATATCATTTGCTGTTAATATGCATAATCATGGTGTTGGGTATATACATTTATAGAAATAAATTGAAGCTTCAGGCATATATAAACACCTGAAATCTGATGATATATCTATTTAAAATGCATTTAAAATTCCTACTATGTCTGGAATCAGTCTTTTGTATGATTGCATCAGTTAAATGTGTTCTCAGGTACTGGAACTGAAGGGATCCAGTGTTTAGGCAGTTCACATTGGGAAGAGAGCTCATGAGGGACAGGCATGCGCCACAGCATTCTTCTCTCCCCAGAATTTTTTTCCCAGCAAGGTTGAATCCAGGTGTATTCTAATGGGTTTAATGTTATGAAATTCATGCAGGGTTAGCCAAAATAAAAGAAACCCATACTTTTTTTACTGTTTTGCTCCATCTGTGGACCCCAAATGATGCTTCCCTTTTGTGACTATAATGTAGTCCCCATAGTGCGTTCATAAATTCCACTTCCTTCAAAGCCACATCAGTGACCCCTCTGCAACATCCAATCACATGGCCTGATGCTCTGCTCAGACCATGCATTGTTATTACTAAGTAGGGCCACCATAAATATTGCAGAGCTGACAGTTTGCAAGCTGAAAAAGTACAGATGTGAATATTGAGATCATCCTTTAAGCTTTACAGTTTGTGCATACTCTAAATGAAGAGGATGGACAAGTAATGTATTGTCGCATGCGTTTTTTAAAACTACAGAAGGGTGCTAGAGGATTATTTTATATGCCTAAGTAACAAAATCCATACCAGATCCAAATGGTCTGGTATGGATTTTGAAGGAAACCCCCGTGCCAAAAAAAAAGTGTGGATCCCCTCCTCAAATCTATATGAGACCCTTAGATGGTGGAGGCAGGTATTGTGATTCACGATGGATCTACACCGGGTACTATGTACTCATTCACATATTGTAGGTGGGGCCGGGCTCTGGGGACCTCCTTGTTAAAGTGTGCTTTCAGATTCCGATAAGCCCCCTCGCCCGCAGACAACCACTAACAGAGCACCCTTTTTACCCAAAGCGCCCCTCTATGTTGAGGGCATGTGGCCTGGTATGGTTCAGGAGGGGGATCTGCCAGGCTGCATGCTTGGTTTAAGGCAGGGATATGCAATTAGCGGACCTCCAGCTGTTGCCGAACTACAAGTCCCATGAGGCATAGGAAGACTGGCAGCCACAAGCATGACTCCCAGAGGCATGATGGGACTTGTAGTTTTGCAACAGCTGGAGGGCTGCTAATTGCATATCCCCGGTTTAAGGGGAAGCCTGCTGACACCTGATGACTCATCGTTTAAGGACACGGCAGCTGCCTGCTCCTTAACCAGTTAGTGACAACCTGTGGTAAGGGCGCAGGCATTCACTACTAAAATACCACATGACTTCATAAAATAACTTGTGGTATTTTAGTAGCGTTTTTAGTAAATACTACAAAAATTGAAAAATGCTATGCGGTATCTTACCGCCTACTTGGATGCGGTAAGATACCACTTTGTGAATGGAGCCCATTGACACTGAAGTTTAGGCAAAACTTGCCTTTTCCCGTACCAGTGTAGCTTTGGCAAACCCCTCCCCTCTTTTTGACCTTTTCCTATTGGTTGAGGGTACTATCGCTATAAAACTCATCTTCACCCATCCACTTTCGCATTTCTTTTTTTTTATTTGGTCATTCAACTTGGAAGAGGGCCAGCACTGGATTGCAGAGCTGGTGAATCTTCGGGTACTGGAGAAAAAGAAATGCAGCCACTGTTCTTAAAGCTGTTGGGCATTCCTAAACAACATTTGTTAAAGTGGAGTTGGGCTTTAAAGCAAAAGGTCAGCCAAAAATACTAAGATAAAAATGAATAGCCTATTAAAAGACAAAATAACAAAGCCAGCTTTTGCTGAAATATGTAGTTTTAATCTAGAGATTTCCTTGCAGTTCTTGGGGTTTTTTTTTTTTCCTTTTTCTTCTGCCACTAGATTTCTTCAGTGTGATGGCCAGCATCCTTTATTCCACTTCCCAGGTTGTCCTAGTCCTTTGTTCCAGCCTGTTGCTGGACAAAGAAAGGGGAAGAGGTACACAGTCTTGAGCTAATTTCTGTCTTTTTCTCTTCCCATCAGCATGCTTCTGGTCAGCACAAGAACTAATTGGTCCCTTGTGCTGCTTCTTTCTCACATGCTGGTACGAGGTACTTGAACTCCTTTCATTTAAAATACGCATTTAAGGATTGATTAATGATTGCATTCATTTGTGTGTTTTTATATCTGCCTGGAGTTCAACTTTGTCTGGTTGGGGAAACAGGAGATGGTGGAGCCAGGCTCATTTTTAAAGTAGAAATCTTGTAAAACCTTAACTACCGTATTTATCGGCGTATAAAACTTTTAAGGCCTCATGCCCACGGACATTTTTACAGCCACGTTTTTTACAGCTTAAAAACGCCTGTCCATGTTGTTGTATAAATGTTTTGACCGTATTTTTTTCTAAAAAAACGCGGGAGCTCAAAAACGCAATCGCGTTGTTGCGTTTTTTATTTTTTTTTAACGCTTCGCGTTTTTTTTATGCCTAACGCCGACGCCAAGGAACGCACTGGTCCTGGCTTTTTTTTACAGCTTAAAAACGCCTATGCTATTTGCAGCTCAAAAATGCCTAGGTGGGCATGAAGCTATAGACTAACATGGACAGGCGTTTTTAAGCTGTAAAAAATGCTCAAAAACGCGGCTGTAAAAACGTCTGTGGGCATGAGGCCTAAGAGAAGTTTCAGGAAAAAAACTTTCCACAGCCCCCTGCGTATAACACGCAGGCACAGTTTACCCTCTATTTTCAGGGTAAAAAAGTGAGTGTTATACGCCAATAAATACAGTACTTCTAAAAATACTCCCTCCTAACAGCTATTCAGACTAACCTTTGTAAGAAAAGATCAGTATGCTTTCCTTTTTTCAGGCTCTGCTCACATTCCCTCCCCTCTGTCAGCCAGCACCGGTTGCAGGGGAGAGGAGGGAGCGTGGACAACGGATGGGCCATAGTAAAGCTGTGGGTGACGTCACCGCCCAGGCATTACCAACCATTGTTGAGCATTCTCCGTCAGCCAGCGCTGGCTGACACAAGGACGATCACATGACTGGAGCAGGCAAGTATACAGATCTTTCTTGCATTGGTTAGTCAGAATATGTGTTGGGAGAAGTGCGTTTTTTTTTTTTTTTTTGATTAGTGTGTTTGGACGGAATTCTACTTTAAAGGATAAGTTCACCTTTGGGAACATGTTATATGTTCCTCTTGTTTTTATGGTGTAACATGTTCCCACTCCTGCAACCTTTCACCGATTCCCACTTTAATTTTGATATTGGGCTGAGGATCTTCTCCCTGAACTCGCTCATACAAATTGACCCACACGGCCAAGTCATTCATTGATGGAGATTTGTGAATGAATAAACTACAAGTACCGACAACCTTTGTGGCTGGCGGCTTGTAGTACTCAATGAACACCAAGGCGCGCTAGTGAGCATTTTAGTTCATTGAGTTTTCCTGTCATTTTGTACATGCTTGCCCATATGAGGTATGAGTAGACATGTATTCTGACAGTCTGCCAGAGCCTGAGATTGCACCCACGATCTACTGATCATGGGTGCAATGCTTTACAACAGGGGTAGGCAACCTCGGCCCTCCAGCTGTGGTGAAACTACAAATCCCATCATGCCCCTGCCTCTAGGAGTCATGCCTGTGATTGTCAGGATCTTGCAATGTCTCATAGGACTTGTAGTTTCAAAACGGCTGGAGGGCTGAGGTTGCCTACCCCAGCTTTACACTCGGGCTAATAAAAATAAATAATGCACATTTTTTTTTTCACCTGAAAAAAGTGTGTGCGTGTATATATGTGTATATATGTGTGTGTGTGTGTGTGTGTGTGTGTGTGTGTGTGTGTGTGTGTATATATATACAGGTCCTTCTCAAAAAATTAGCATATTGTGATAAAGTTAATTATTTTCTGTAATGTACTGATAAACATTAGACTTTCATATATTTTAGATTCATTACACACAACTGAAGTAGTTCAAGCCTTTTCTTGTTTTAATATTGATGATTTTGGCATACAGCTCATGAAAACCCAAAAATCCTATCTCAAAAAATTAGCATATTTCATCCGACCAATAAAAGAAAAAAGTGTTTTTAATACAAAAAAAGTCAACCTTCAAATAATTATGTTCAGTTATGCACTCAATACTTGGTCGGGAATCCTTTTGCAGAAATGACTGCTTCAATGCGGCGTGGCATGGAGGCAACCAGCCTGTGGCACTGCTGAGGTGTTATGGAGGCCCAGGATGCTTCGATAGCGGCCTTAAGCTCATCCAGAGTGTTGGGTCTTGCGTCTCTCAACTTTCTCTTCCCAATATCCCACAGATTCTCTATGGGGTTCAGGTCAGGAGAGTTGGCAGGCCAATTGAGCACAGTAATACCATGGTCAGTAAACCATTTACCAGTGGTTTTGGCACTGTGAGCAGGTGCCAGGTCGTGCTGAAAAATGAAATCTTCATCTCCATAAAGCTTTTCAGCAGATGGAAGCATGAAGTGCTCCAAAATCTCCTGATAGCTAGCTGCATTGACCCTGCCCTTGATAAAACACAGTGGACCAACACCAGCAGCTGACATGGCACCCCAGACCATCACTGACTGTGGGTACTTGACACTGGACTTCAGGCATTTTGGCATTTCCCTCTCCCCAGTCTTCCTCCAGACTCTGGCACCTTGATTTCCGAATGACATGCAAAATTTGCTTTCATCCGAAAAAAGTACTTTGGACCACTGAGCAACAGTCCAGTGCTGCTTCTCTGTAGCCCAGGTCAGGCGCTTCTGCCGCTGTTTCTGGTTCAAAAGTGGCTTGACCTGGGGAATGCGGCACCTGTAGCCCATTTCCTGCACACGCCTGTTCACGGTGGCTCTGGATGTTTCTACTCCAGACTCAGTCCACTGCTTCCGCAGGTCCTCCAAGGTCTGGAATCGGTCCTTCTCCACAATCTTCTTCAGGGTCCGGTCACCTCTTCTCGTTGTGCAGCGTTTTCTGCCACACTTTTTCCTTCCCACAGACTTCCCACTGAGGTGCCTTGATACAGCACTCTGGGAACAGCCTATTCGTTCAGAAATTTCTTTCTGTGTCTTACCCTCTTGCTTGAGGGTGTCAATGATGGCCTTCTGGACAGCAGTCAGGTCGGCAGTCTTACCCATGATTGCGGTTTTGAGTAATGAACCAGGCTGGGAGTTTTTAAAAGCCTCAGGAATCTTTTGCAGGTGTTTAGAGTTAATTAGTTGATTCAGATGATTAGGTTAATAGGTCGTTTAGAGAACCTTTTCATGATATGCTAATTTTTTGAGATAGGAATTTGGGGTTTTCATGAGCTGTATGCCAAAATCATCAATATTAAAACAAGAAAAGGCTTGAACTACTTCAGTTGTGTGTAATGAATCTAAAATATATGAAAGTCTAATGTTTATCAGTACATTACAGAAAATAATGAACTTTATCACAATATGCTAATTTTTTGAGAAGGACCTGTATGTGTTTCAAGGTGGGAATTGCCCCGAAAACAAAGCTACTATAGACAACCATGCATTCCCCTTTTGGAAATGTTGCAGTACAAAGTTCTTTCAGTTGTCATGCAGCAAGTCGAACTTCTTAATAATAGAGAAGGATGGTTTACTAAAACTTGGCACAGGAATAGCAGGGCTAAAGGAGGACAATAGGTTTCACTTTCTTGCCAAAGTTGCTAGGTTACAGTAACAGATACAGGCAGAGAATGTTCGTCGCAGTACACAGTCTAACACACAGCCATTCTATGTCTCATTATTAATTCATACTGCCATGTGTAGGCTTATTGGCTTGTGAAAATCTCATTAAGACTTCTTAATCTCTCATGGGTAAAAAAACATACTATTAACCACCAGAAAGCAAATGGGTTAATTATTAAGTAATAAAAATGGATGTAGTTCGATTTGAATGCAGTGCAGGAAATTGTGTACAGATTGTGGGGTTTCCTGCACAGCATTAGTGTGAGCCTAGGCTTAAAGTTCACAACAGAAACACCGAAAACTGCTTTCTCCTTTACTTTCTGTGGAAACAGAACCTTTTAACCTACCAACTCTCTAATGTAAAAGCACAGAAGGCGTTTCTAAGCTGTTGGAAACTGACCGAAACCTGCATAGTCTTGTGATGTTCAAAATACATGCAGCTAGAGAGGTCAGGGATGGTCTTTTTTAAAGCCGAGTTCCGCCGGAAAAAAAAAGGCGGCTACAAATGCTGCTGACTTTTAATATTAGGACGCTTACCTGCCCAGCGTGCTGCGATGTTGGTACACAAAGCCAATCTGTCCCTCAGCTCTCGGGTGCTGCCGCCTCCATCTTCCGTAAGGGAATCAGGAAGTGAAGCCTTGCGGCTTCACTTCCTGGTTCCCTGCTGCGCGTGTCGTGCTGCGCTATCTCACTGGTTCCTGCTGTCTTCTGGGACCTGTGTCTCCCAGAAGATAGCGGGGGGGGGACAGAGGAGGAGCCGGACATGGCGTAGATCGCAGCGGATCCTGCGGTGATCTACAGTGCCTTGCAAAAGTATTCGGCCCCCTTGAACTTTTCATCCTTTTGCCACATTTCAGGCTTCAAACATAAAGATATAAAATTTTAATTTTTTGTGAAGAATCACCAACAAGTGGGACACAATTGTGAAGTGGAACGAAATCTATTGGATTTTTTAAACTTTTTTAACTAAGAAAAAAATGAAAAGTGGGGCGTGCAAAATTATTCGGCCCCCTTGCGTTAATACTTTGTAGAGCCACCTTTTGCTGCGATTACAGCTGCAAGTCGCTTGGGGTATGTCTCTATCAGTTTTGCACATCGAGAGACTGAAATTATTGCCCATTCTTCCTTGCAAAACAGCTCAAGCTCAGTGAGGTTGGATGGAGAGCGTTTGTGAACAGCAGTTTTCAGCTCTTTCCACAGATTCTCGATTGGATTCAGGTCTGGACTTTGACTTGGCCATTCTAACACCTGGATACGTTTATTTGTGAACCATTCCTTTGTAGATTTTGCTGTATGTTTAGGATCATTGTCTTGTTGGAAGATAAATCTCCGTCCCAGTCTTAGGTCTTTTGCAGACTCTAACAGGTTTTCATCCAGAATGGTCCTGTATTTGGCTGCATCTATCTTCCCCTCAATTTTAACCATCTTCCCTGTCCCTGCTGAAGAAAAGCAGGCCCAAACCATGATGCTGCCACCACCATGTTTGACAGTGGGGATAGTGTGTTGAGGGTGATGAGCTGTGTTGCTTTTACGCCAAACATATCGTTTTGCATTGTGGCCAAAAAGTTCGATTTTGGTTTCATCGGACCAGAGCACCTTCTTCCACATGTTTGGTGTGTCTCCCAGGTGGCTTGTGGCAAACTTTAGACAAGACTTTTTATGGATATCTTTGAGAAATGGCTTTCTTCTTGCCACTCTTCCATAAAGGCCAGATTTGTGCAGTATACGACTGATTGTTGTCCTGTGGACAGACTCTCCCACCTCAGCTGTAGTTCTCTGCAGTTCATCCAGAGTGATCATGGGCCTCTTGGCTGCATCTCTGATCAGTCTTCTCCTTGTCTGAGCTGAAAGTTTAGAGGGACAGCCAGGTCTTGGTAGATTTGCAGTGGTCTGATACTCCTTCCATTTCAAAATGATCGCTTGCACAGTGCTCCTTGGGATGTTTAAAGCTTGGGAAATCTTTTTGTATCCAAATCTGGCTTTAAACTTCTCCACAACAGTATTACGGACCTGCCTGGTGTGTTCCTTGGTCTTCATGATGCTCTCTGCGCTTTCAACAGAACCCTGAGACTATCACAGAGCAGGTGCATTTATACAGAGACTTGATTACACACAGGTGGATTCTATTTATCACCATCAGTCATTTAGGACAACATTGGATCATTAAGAGATCCTCGCTGAACTTCTGGAGTGAGTTTGCTGCACTGAAAGTAAAGGGGCCGAATAATTTTGCACGCACCACTTTTCAGTTTTTTATTTGCTAAAAAAGTTTAAAATATCCAATAGATTTCGTTCCACTTCACAATTGTGTCCCACTTGTTGGTGATTCTTCACAAAAAATTTAAATTTTCTATCTTTATGTTTGAAGCCTGAAATGTGGCAAAAGGATGAAAAGTTCAAAGGGGCCGAATACTTTCGCAAGGCACTGTATGCCTGGAAGTGGGAGCAAATACCTGTATTTGAGTAAGGGCATTTGATTCATGTAGCATTTACTTCCTGGAATCTTTGGTGTATAAAAATCAGCACACTGAACTTCCCAGTGAATGGCTCTTGCAGGGGGGGGGGGGGGTCAGGACAAGTCTGATCATTGGAGGAAAGAATGCTGAGCCTGGGGGGCACAGCTCTGCATTTGCATAGTTGTGGCTTCGGGGGTGGGGGTGGGGGGGTTAAATATGAACCAGGCTGAAGTTCTGCTTTAACTGTGTCTCTTGTTCATTTTCATAGGCATGAGAACCAAGGTCTTCAAGGCCATGCATTGATTTTACCCTATCATGTGGCATCAGTAAGTGCCGGTTCACACTACCGCGACTTGGGAGATCCGTCTTGTGTCGCCCCACATGAGAAATTCAATTGAAGTGAATGGAGCCGTCTTAATGTACACTACTGAAGTGGCTCCGACTTCAGACAAGGTTCCTGTACTACTTCAAGCAGACTTCTTGGCAACTTGTACCCATTGATTTCAATGGAAGTTGACTCCAGAGTGGGATCACTGTCTTAACTGAAGCAACTTTACAGGAAGAGAAAATAGTTTTCTCAGGCAAACCCCTCCCTTCCACAGAGCTGATTCTTTGATTGGCCACTGGCAAAGTCACCTGTCCTGGAGGCAACTTGACGTTTTTGCTTTGTAAGTCGCACCGACCTCGCCTCGCAAAGTCATGCTGGAAGTCGTGTTGCCCCTGTGTGAACCGAGTATTTGTCAGCACGAAGATGTTTGTTTGTTTATGATGCAGAATTTAACCCAATGCCCCATATTTCTACATAGCAGCATACATTTGTTAGCCAGTGAATCTGGAGCATGTACAAAACTCCAGTGACTATTGGGCCTCATGCACACTGTGGGTTAAAATGCTGCTTTTAGGGGCTTGGGTTATTTTTTGGTCCGCCTCTAAACACCCCTCCATGTTAGCCTGTGTGTCAATGCACACATGGGCGTTTTAGAGGCTTTATTTTAGAGGCAGGGAAAAACCCCACTGCCATCACGTTGAGCAGCAGCAGCGTTTTGGTAAAACATGACTTGACATGTGAAAATGAGTGTTAATGCTAGGTGTGTAGCATTTAATCCATTTCAATGGCCAGAATAAAATAATATTCTTGCCAATGAAATTAACGCCCAAGCACTTGAAGCGCCTAAACGGGTCTAGAAGCGATTGCATGTCAAGAAGTGTTTACATTCGTCAAGATTTTTTTTTTTGCCAAAATGCTGCTGCCAGGAGTAAAAGCATTATTGAGAGCTGGCCAAAAGTCCTGTGCTTTTGTGTGTGAGGCCTAATGCCGCGTACACACAACCGTTTTTCGTGACAAGAAAAATGCCATTTTTTTTATTTGGTCATTAAAAACGATCGTGTGTTTCACGACGTGAAAAATGGGCATTAAAAATTTGGAACATGCTCTTTTTCTCGTCGTTTTTCACGTCGTCGTTTTTCTCGTCATGAAAAACGGCCGTGTGTAGGCTTTAACGGCGTGAAAAAAACACGCATGCTCAGAAGCAAGTGATGAGACTGGAGCGCTCTTTCTGGTAAAACTAGCGTTCGTAATGGAGATGGCACATTCGTCACGCTGTAACGGACTGAAGAGCACGAGGCTGAAAAGCGCAAATCGTCTCTCACCAAACTTTACTAACACAAGGATCAGCAAAAGCAGCCCAAAGGGTGGCGCCTTCCGAATGGAACTTCCTCTTTATAGTGCCGTCGTACATTTCGTATGTCACCGCGCTTTGTTCTAGCATTTTTTTTCATGATCGTGTGTAGGCAAGGCTGGCTTGAGAAGAATCGCGTTGAGAGAGTCGGTTTTTTTTTCAATGACATTAAAAACGGTCGTGTGTACGCGGCATAAGAATACTATATACAAGGCTGATGTCAGATGGGCGACTTTGCCACTGGCGATTGGTCTGACTGCCTTGCCTGTCTGTCCCTATGAGTTGGCTCCCTCACTAGCTGACACAGCAAAATGACGATTAAATATTCCGCAACGTTCAGCTGGAGAGAGTGCAATCCAAGAGGGTCATCTGTCGCTTGGCTAATGTGACGTTGGGCAACACTGCCATTAGGAACAAAATTGCTATCTGACAGCCGAAGTAGCTTGCTGCTAAACACTAAAGAACGGGTAGTGATTTTTTTTTTTTTAGTACCCAAACGCAGCAGAGGCAGGCCTCATCCCTAAAAATGCGAAAGCAGAGACGAAAAGGGAATACGGGACTTTAAACGAGGCCTCTTTGTTCTTAGTTTATACATTTATCCTTCTTTGATTATGACTATGAATGGACAATCCACATGGCCGAGATATACCGTATATACTCGAGTATAAGCCGAGTTTTTCAGCACTTTTTTTGTGCTGAAAATGCCCCCCTCGACTTATACTCGCGTCACCTTTTTTGCGCCTGATCTCCCGGAATTTGGGGACCCGGTACCGGCCGGGTGTAGGTCTTGGCACACATGTAGCCCCACTCTTCCTCTACAAGTGTGCAAAATTGTCCGGGGGGCCTACGGCCGGGGAGCACCATTTATTTATTTTTTTAGCTGGGCACCCCTACCATAGACTCCCATGTTAAACTTCAGTCTAGGCATGGGCACAGTGAGGCATTCAGATGGACACCCTAGGCTTATACTCGAGTCAATACGTTTTCCCAGTTTCTTGTGGTAAAATTAGGTGCCTCGGCTTATATTTGGGTCGGCTTATACTGGAGTATATACGGTACTTGATTAGTGGTTTAACAATATTAAAAGATTTGATAAATGAGTATAATGATGCAACATATAAAAATATATAATGCATAGGGTTAACAAAGAAAACCATAATTAATAATAATGATATATTTAATAAATCTTGAATGAACATGATTAGTACAGAGTGATGGTAATTAGGCTATAGCTTGGCATCCTTGAGTATGGATTCTACGCGTTTCCTGGCTTTTTAAGCCGCTCATCAGGAGTAGGATGCTATAAGGTAAATGAATATATGTAAAAATAAATAAATGGGCAAGTATCTGATATTATTATATGCTTTCCATCTAAGAGACAAGAGGCACAATCTAGCAACGGATACTTTACCTATGGAGGTGACTCTACAGCTCCTAGGGTGGAGTGGAGAGGAGATGGTACGGGATATGTTCTCTCGTCCGGGGAGACAAATATGCTAACCTCCTAGATTTGAGAAAATGTAACAGAGCAGCTCAGTTTATGCTACAAATATGTTACCATCTGTAAACCAAATGCCTTAGGTTTTCCTTGTTTCTTAGAAAAAACTTAAAGTAGATTTTAAGATGCAGTATCTTGTGTATACAGTACCTATTCTTATTCTTCATTGAACCCAGTCTTTTGATGAACAGATTCTTCGGTGGACTTAAGTGATATTTATGGAATAATCTATCCATGCGTTTGATTTATTTTTATGGCAGTAAATTCTAATTTATGAGTTGAGTTTAGAGGTATCTTTGATATAGCGCAGTCTTACCCCGAAGGGTCCCGACGCGCTTACGTTACATACAAGGGCCAATTTATAGGACAGGATCTGATTAACCTACCAGCATGTCTTTGGAGTGTGTGAGGAAACCGGAGTACCCGGAGGAAACCCACGCAGGCACAGGGAAAACATGCAAACTCCATGCAGATGGTGTCGTGGTTGGGATTTGAACCAGCGACCCTATTGCTGCTAGGTGAAAGGGCTTACCACTACACCACTGCTGCCCTTTTGGATCCTGCTCCCTTTTTAAGCATGTTATACAGCACAGCGCTTGTGCTGTGTAATTTTGGCCCCTTGGAACACCTGAAATACCTGGCTGCTCTACTGCCCTCCCCGTGTCTTCAAAACTATATTTTCTCTTATCGTCCATGGACTGACACAGCTGGATACTGTAAACGTGTGGGTATATGTCCCTGCTTGCAGGAGAAGATCTAGGCAGAATGTTAGATGTTAGAAACATTCAAGAACAAACAAGAGCTGAACAGCCCCGCCCAGGGGGGCGGTCCCTCCGGACATTACCCTCCCACCTGCAGTCAGCAGACCTCAGTTTTTTTTCTGCCTAGCAGAAGGAGAAGACGTGGCTCTCTCAGGAGCCAGTCTCCTGGAAGATTTTACTTTGAAATTTTATTCCTTTGGGAATTTTATTTTTGAGACCTTCAATCAACTGTCGGCTGGGCAACAGGTTGGGTACACTAGTATCCTCGTAGTCTTCCCTGTCCGACCATCGAGTGTGCTGATCCTCGCCTTGTGTGCGTGAGACTCAGTTCACGACATACCCCATGGCTCAAGGGGTGGCCGGGTTGCTTTCATGCTCCCGCGGTCCCCTCAAGATTGAACAGTATCTACTGTATCTTTCGCGGTGGACCGGGCTGACAGCTACGCAGTACGACTCTGTGATAGGTCTGTCTGAAACAAGCCAGTGGGTCCCTCCTAGGGACGGGTAAGTAGTCTCTCCTGCTGCAAGGTGATTACATACTGGCTGTGTTTCTGTGTGTGGGGGGTTCTCCCTGTCTCCCCCTGTTATGCAGCTCTCTGCACCCTGTGCTGTGGGGTGCTTGGGGGTCACTCTGGCCTGGCTGGGCGCTCATGTCTGCAGTTTTTTCTGGTCTGTGAGGTGATTATTGCGTGCGCCGTTAGCGTGCGCATTAGCGGGAGCTTTGAATTTCGCGCTCTGCGGCCATCTTGGCGTTCAATGGTGCAGTTGTAGCTGCGGCCGGTGCCCATTTTCTTGTGGCCGCCGCACATTTATTTTCTTTTCTAGCGGCGGCGCGAATCCCCTCACAATCTCCTCTCAGACTGAGCGGTCCTTAAGTGTTGGTGGGTCCGCCGGGTATCCCCTCCTCAGCGTAGCCAAGTGGGTGGACTGTATATTCACTGTATAGTGTATAAGGTCTCAGAGGGTGGCGTTATGGAGTCTAATACACCTGCTCTCCACACTTGCCTGGGGAAACTGGCAGTGCTGCACAGTTAAACATGTTCATATGTTTCCTGCACCTGCGGTCCTTATGGACCAGTTGTCAGCAGTCCTGGAATCATTCCTTGTCAGAATGGAAGCGGTGTGTGACCAAAAGGAGCTATAAGCCCCCTCCCCCCACAAAAATCTTTAGTAAAGGAGTGCTCTGAGTCAGATATGGGCCTAGCTACTGTGCTCAGGATCCTACCTCTGAATATTTATGAACAGGACATTCCCTTGTGAGGAAGACTCCAGTTCTGTGTCAGTGAATGACAGGGCGCTTGTAAGTGATCTCATTGATGATGTGAGAAACACACTCAGGCTGAAATTGCTGTGACAAGTTTTTTCTTTTACACCGCTTCCTCACTGTTTCTCACACACGCTGCCTCGGAGCAGCATGGATGATACATGGTGGGGGGGAGGACTTTATTAATTTATGTCTCTAGTCCCTGTGAGCCTTCTGTGTAATATCCTGAGGAAACCTTTCCCGCCATTTCCTGGGGAACGCTTGAGCTCTGACAGACACACGGTCTGAGGATCAGAGGTTACCTGTTACCTGCATGCTGCTTCGGCAGCACAGTCAAGCAGGTTGGAATGATACAGAGAAGATTATGCGCCTCTGCGCCATAATTTAAACTCATCCTATACCTCTACACTGCATACATTCACAGTGTATGTATGTGTTATTGGTCTCTGTGTCTGTGTGAGGGTTCCCCCACGTTTCAATGCTGTGTTTCAGTGCCATGCATGATATAAATGTACAAAATATGTTTATGCACAACTCCAGATACATTCACAGTATATGTATGTATTATACTCTCGGTCGGCGGGGGCTCAGGTGTCCTCCCGCGCTCTCATGGTATGTGCGCTTCGGCTCTCTGCACAGTATAGACATGTTCATACTATACATGTTTACAGTATGGGTATACTGTTTGCGTGGGGTTCCTCCGGGTACTCCGGTTTCCCCCCACGCTCCAATGGAAATGCACAGCATAAACATGTGCAATATGTTGATTCACATGCTATCATTCCTACACGGTATCTGTGTGCTGTCTGCGTGGAGTTCTTCCGAGTGTTCCGGTTTCCTCCCACGCGCTGACGGTATGTGCGCCTTTGGCCTTCTTCTGCACAGTTAAACATGTTCAATGTTTATCACGCATGCTATAATACCTACACGGTATGTGTAGGCAGTCTGTGTGGTTTTCCTCCGGGTACTCCGGTTCCCTCCCACACTCCATTGGTATGGGCGCTATGCACAGTCTAAATTTGTGCGATTGGATATCCACATACTAACATACCTACCTGGTATGTCTGTGCAGTCTGCGTGGGTTTCCGCCCACACTACATGACATGCATGTCTTTGGTGCAATACACGGGGTAAACGTACACGTTATGTTTATACACTAAATACATTCACAGTAGTTGTAGGTATTGCATTCTCTGGGTATGCGTGGGGTACTTCGGTTCCTCCCACGCGCCAACGGTGCTATGCACACATGGGCTTGTGCAAAATGTTTAGCACACATACTATAATACCTACACGGTATGCGTATGCAGTCTGCATGGGTTTCATCCGGGTGCTCAGGTTTCTCCCCTGCGTTCCAATGGTGTGCGCATTCTCAGCGCTATGCACAGTATAAACATGTGCAATTTGTTTATTCGCAGGCTAACATACCTACACGGTTGTGTACGCAATCTGCGTGGCTGGTTTATGTCCAAGCCCCGATGATGTGCGTTCCTTCGTCGCTGGCACAGTATATACGTATTTAATAGGTTTATCCACACATACTAAACTACATACGCCGTATGTGGTCGTATTATGCTCTTTGTGGCTGGTTGGGTTTCCTCCCACACTCTATTTGCGCGTTTGACGCAATATATAGTATAAACTATGTGTTTGTACAATCAGCACTTATCCATGGGTAGCTGCTGGATGGAGCATTGTAACAAGGATCCCTGGTTTCAGGGGTATCACTTTCCACCTGCTTTCAGTGGCGATTAGAAGCGCTGGCTTGGACTGTGTTCGCCAGGCTGAGATTAGCGTTACGCCCGTTAGTGGCTGCGTCTCTGGCGTTTTTTGTAGGTCAATGACTGGGCAAAAGCCTCTGCTTCATCCATCAGTTGTCTAGCAGGTGCACTGCAACTGCTTTTAGTCTTTTAGGGTCTCTGTGCCTGGGGTGGGTTTGCGCCACCTGTGGAGGCACTAGTCCTCTGACCGAGTTTCTAGGGAAGTTCCGTCAAGTTGCCTTTATTGGCCAACAGTTGAGGCACCCTGTACAGCAGGGCCTCCCTTATCCGATACATTGCGGAGTCTCTTTCGGATTTTCATACATCTCGCTGCAGGACGGTCCTGTCGACCGTGTGCATTGCAGGGGAAGGGTCCTAGCATCCGGAGGTGTTTCCACCTCCTTTACCTGAGGTGGGGCACCTCTCGACTCACTCCCAAGGTGGCAAGATCGTGGTCGGGTCCAGGGACCCCTGGGCGGACGCGTCAGACGTGTTGGAAACCCATGGGGGCAGTAGCGTCGCCTGCTTCGCAGAGTAGGGGCTGAGGCCATTCCAGTGCTCCGGAACGGCAACATTGGTACGCCAATCTACTTTGGCTATTTGCAGACGTTCCTGGCGACTGCCTATTGGGGTGGACCTTCTGTCTCATGATCCCATACTTCATCCTGCTTTACAGTCCTTGGCTTTAATGGCATGGCTGTTTAAAGCCAGGTGCTGAAGGACCAAGTTCTCTCGTATTCAGTCATCTCTTCTATGTTGTTGACACGGGAATCTTCCTCCAGAAAGATATCTCATCGTACCTGGAAGGCTTGCATCGCTATGCGAGGAACTTGAGTGACATCCTCGGATGTATTCTGTTGCCAGGATTTTGCTGTTTTTACAGCGTGGTGTGACCCAAAAGCTGGCCTTGCATACCTTTTTTTGAGGGTCGGATTTCGGCCCGGGCTGTCTTTTTCAACGACCGCTACCGGGCCATTCCTTGACTAGCACCTTTCAAGCCTCCTCTCCCTACTTGGGATCTGAATTTGATGCATCTTGGTTCTCCAAGAACATCCCTTTGAGATTATCAGAGATTCCTCTCTTGACCCTGTCCCGGAAGTTGGCCTTCTTAGTGGCCATTGCTTCGGTTAGACGGGTGTGTGAGTTGGCGGCCTTGTCCGGCAAGTCGTCTTACTTGGTCCTCCATAAGGATATGGCGGTGTTGTGCCCACGACCGTCCTTCCTTTTCTAAGGATGGTCTCGGCTCTTCACCTTAAGAAGAACATTGTTCTTCCGTCCTTGTGTCCTCATCCATCGCATCCCTGAGAGTTTGCGCTTCATACATTAAGAATGGGTACAAGCCTTACGAGTGTACCTGTCTGCTACTGTTTCCATTCGGAAATCTGTGTCTGGTCCAAAACAGGGCCGAACGGTGTCGTCTGCCACCGTCTCTAGGTGGATCAGGCAGACCGTCATACAGGCCTATGCCCTTAAGGGCGGGCGCCTCCCTTTCCGGTTGCGGCGCATTCCACCAAGGCTTTTGGTGCTTCCTGGGCCTTTCCGACATCAAGCATCGGTTGCACAAGTGTGCAAGGCGACGACCTGGTCGTCCTTTCATACCTTTTCAAGATTTTATAAGGTTGATGTTGCTGCATCTTCGGATGCTCCCTTCTGCCGCAAAGCATTGCAGGCTGCAGTTTAATGTTGCAACTCCTCTGTTGAGGAGCTCTGCTTGTTTTGAGTGAAGTTTTGGTTGTTCCTTTACTACTGCTCCCACCCTTCTGATACTGCTTTGGGACGTCCCACACGTTTACAGTATCCAGCTGTGTCAGTCCATGGACGATAACAGAAAATAGGATTTTTGTACTCACCGTAAAATCCATTTCTCTGACGTCCATGGACTGACACAGCACCCACCCTTCCTTTTAAGGTTTGTACTGCTTTGTTACGAACTGTGGTCTGCTGACTGCAGGTGGGAGGGTAATGTCCGGAGGGACCGCCCCCCCTGGGCGGGGCTGTTCAGCTCTGGTTTGTTCTAGAATGTTTCTAATATTCTGCCTAGATCTTCTCCTGCGAGCAGGGACATATACCCACACGTTTACAGTATCCAGCTGTGTCAGTCCATGGACGTCAGAGAAATGGA
The DNA here is from genome assembly GCA_029206835.1 of Rana muscosa. NCBI lineage: Eukaryota > Metazoa > Chordata > Amphibia > Anura > Ranidae > Rana > Rana muscosa. Next base: position 742,618,313 of record CM055117.1, read on the forward strand.
TTTTACGGTGAGTACAAAAATCCTATTTTTCACAGCGCCTGTTTTCCTGTTTTTGCAGCGCCTCTTCCTCGGCTGACGTCAGCGGGGGAATCTTTGCTCCACCTCCTAATGCTGTCAGACGGTGAGTGAAGAGAGGCGGGAGTCGTGTGAGCGCCAGGAGGTGGTGTGAAAATGGGTAGAAATCCGTGTTGGTTTTTTTTGGTTTTTTTTATATTATTATTATTAAGCACAGACACTAGGACACAGGTTATATAACAGAGGGGATGGTATGCAGATCAGATAGTGGCTTAACCTCTTTAGGTTCAATACGTTTTTATTGTTTTAACAAGCCTATAGACAGAAGAAGCATAGACAGGAGCAGGCGCCCGACAAGGGGCGACCCTGTCTACAAAAACATGAAATATATACGGAAGGTACAGTGCATTCGTGGGCATACAAATGATAGACTTGCAATAATGATCATTTCCAACAGTTAGTGCAATAGTACTGACAATCAGACAAGTGCGGCTTCGCTCGGATCGGGCGCCCCTGTGGAAACCTGCTGCACCCAGGATGCGAAGAAGGCGGCGTACTTGAAATGTACCGTGTAGTTTGTCAGAACTGGAATGTCAATGAACATACAAATCTCAATAGTGGCAATAGGGAAACTTGTATTGAAAGGTCTGAATATTAATTAGGGGAAGGGAAGCACTCACAATGCCACATCCGCAATGGTATTTAATGAAAAAATGTAAGGGTAAACTCAAGGAGGAGAAATACCCAAAGAGGCCATGACACGGTAGATAGACAAAAAAAAATGTATTTATAATAGACAGAGAAAACACAGTAACTACATGATTGAGAAGAGTTAAATGTCAAGATGGAAAATGTGGTCCCTTTTGCGTCAACGCGTTTCGCCGTGAGGCTTTTTCAGGATGACTCAAGGATAGGAAGAGAAAACAGGACTGGTGGGGTATCTATTAACCCTTTATTTAGAAAGTGCAATTATACACAGATCCAATATAAAAAATGAGAATCATTCACATCTCAATGGTGCCAGAATGAAGTTCAGGGTGCTTCTTATAATGGGGGGTGGCTATACAAAGGAGTCATTTGACTCTGCACACCGATGGAGCACCCAGTAGTGGATATATGAAAGCGTATTGTATGGGGACAATTGTAAATAGACCAGAGCTATCAGCATGAAATGCAGCCAGGCATGAGGGTAGTTAGGTCCTCAAAATCAATCAGGTATATGCCAAATAAGCAGGAAAGTAGCCATGCAATTATGGCCGCAACTGATCTAAAACAAACAAATTGTTCCCGGAGACAGCTACATGCTGTGCACATTGCGTATTGAAAGGTCCGAATGCATTTGAGTCCAAGGAATGGCTAAGCAAAGCCGATAGTATACAAAGTAGGGAAAGATAAAGACGGAAGATAGAGAGGGAAAATTAGCTAGGAGGGGGTATAGCAAGGAAAGAGAGGGGGAGGGATGGAGAGACAGCGAGCCCCAGTTCACTGGAGACGCATCAGGCCAGGATATGGGGCCCAGTTTACGGGGTAAGGTGAACCCTTAAGGGACATTTGCGATTGAGAGTCTATGCTTCAGTTTATCTGAAGCAGAGTAATGCCTCCAGATACTCCAGGTAAAGTAAAACTTTGCGTGTTTGTCTAGAGATCTAGCGTGCATCTCCTCCCATAAGCATAATATTGTTTACCCCACCTACCCATTCTATAAGGGATGGGGGTGAGGTAGTTTACCAATGCCTAGAGATTGGTTGTCGACCTGCGCTGAGGAAGAATTTTAGGAGGTGATGTTTTCGGAATTTACCAGTGCCAGGCAGTATAGAAAGGAGAGCAATAGCAGGGGATGGCGTAAGATGTTTGTCGTAGATTTCAGTATAAATCTGGAAAATTTGCGTCCAGAAAGGGCCACCAGATGTGGCTGTACGTACCTTGCGCTGAAGTGCATCTCCAACAAATGTCGGTGATTGAAGGGAACATGATCCTGAGGGTGGTTGGCACTCGATACCATCTGGACAACACTTAATAATTTTTTTCTTGCGTGTAGCTCGATATGGAGGATTTGTGGGTAAAGAGAAAAGCTTTACTCCATTCAGCTTCAGTGAAATGTTTCTGGAGTTCCTCCGACCAAACTGCAGTGTATTTTAGGTAAGGTGGCGTGAGTGTGGTCCAAAATAATTTTGTAGAGTAAAGACGGAGTGTAGCGAGGGGTTCAAGGAAGTGTGCAGAGCTGTTCAAAGCCAGTCAGGGGTTTGTGAATCTGGAGTCGTGGAGCGATTTTACAGAAGGAGTTCAAATGGAAGTGAGTAAGCCATGTCACCTTGGAGGCCGTAGCTTCACAGTTGGTCTCAAAAGTACCATGGGTAATGTTAAATTGTCGCACTGTGGGTCATGTGGTTCTGTTGTAATTGTCTAGAACAGTGTTTCTCAACTCCAGTCCTCAAGGTGCACCAACAGGTCATGTTTTTGGGATTTCCTGGCAGATGAAACAGCTGTGGTAATTACTAAGGCAGTGAAACTGCTCAAATCACCTATGGAAATCCCAAAAACATGACCTGTTGGTGCACCTTGAGGACTGGAGTTGAGAAACACTTGTCTAGAATGTCAATTGATCTGCTTTCTGGGATGGTCAAGTTGTCAAAGGGGTGAGGGGGCTTGGCTCAGTGGATAGAGAGTAGCTCTCCCTCCTGCGATACCAAATTACTAAGGCGTCTCTAGTCAGAGGGGACAGCAGAGAAAAAGACCTATGGGTCTGGTCATACCCCCATAAAAGTGCTCGAAGGTCAATTGAGGACAGGTCTTGTTCCACCTGGGTGGAGGCTTTGATCAATGGTCGGGGGAACCATTCCAGGATTCGGGTGACTACTGCCGCAGTATGATAAAGCTCAAAATCCGGCAGACCTATTCCACCTTTAGAGGTGGAGGAGCATAAGAGTTTGTTTCAACCTTGGGCAGTTCCCCTTCCATACAAAACGAATGGCCATAGAGCGGATGGTGCAGAAGAACACGGACGGGAGAGCAATCGGTAGGGCTTGAAATAAGTACAGTAGTTTAGGGAGTATATACATTTTTAATGTTTTCATACGGCCAAACCATGAAAACGGTAGGTCCATTCGGCCTTCAGTAAGGCGTCTGAGTTTTGTGAGAAGCGGACTAAAATTCAAGGCATATATATTTGACGTGTGTGCTGGGATGGCTTTACCTAGGTATGATATGGAACTCGTCTGCCATTGAAAGGAGAAGTTGGCTTTAAGGGAAAATAGAGTGGATAGTGGTAGAGAAAGATTTAAAGCCTCCGTTTTGGATGGGTTTAATTTATAGTTCCTGAACCGACCAAATCGGTCGATCTCCGTAAGTATTGAGGGGATACTGATATAAGGGTGAGTTGTATACAGGAGCAGATCATCAGCATATAGAGAAAGTTTACATTGGGAAGAGGAAGTTTGTATACCATGTATATTCGGATTCGCTCTAAGAGCTTGGGCCAGGTGTTCAATCACGAGGGCAAATAGGAGAGGGGAAAGAGGGCACTCCTGCCAGGTGCCATTTGCAATCGTGAGTGTTTCTGACTGGATACCATTCACTAAAATGGAAGCAGAGGGTTTGGAATACAAGGACATAATGCGCGAGAGCATTTTCGGACCTGGTCCTACCTGGGTGAGGGTGTATTGAAGAAACGGCCAACTGACCCTGTTGAATGCCTTCTCTGCGTCGCAGGAGAGAAGGCAGGTCGGTATGCGATTATGTTGAGCATAAGCTATGAGGTGAATAGTTTTGGTGGTGTTGTCCCTGGCTTCGCGACCAGGGACAAAACCCACCTGATCTTTATATATGACATCTGGCAGCAAGGGTGAAAGGCGATTCGACAGGATCTTGGCAAACAATTTTAAGTCTATATTCAAGAGGGATATCGGTCTATAATTGGAGCATAAAGAGGGGTCCTTGCCTGGTTTTGGAATAACTACTATTTGGGCTTGGCGTAAAGCAGATGATGGGGTGAGGGACTCATCTATGGCATTGAATGCTTTCGCTAGAAGAGGAGCTAACAAGTGCAAATGCTTTATAAAAACGCAATGAGAATCTGTCCGGGCCAGGGCTCTTACCATTTTTGAGGTTCTTTATGGCAAATTGAAATTCAGTTTCGGACAGGGGGATTCAAGATCCTCCGTGTCAGAAGCTGGGATGTTCGGGAGTGCAGTTTCTTGAATGTAAGATGGTAGGTCCTGCAGTGGGACTCCTGACTGGGGCGTGCCTGGTGTAGGTTATATAGGGCGGAATAGTATTGGCGCAATTCTTCAGCTATGGCCGAGTTCGTCAATAGCTTACCTCTAGTGGAGGAGTTGATAAAGGGAATACGTTTCCGGGCCTGTCTGGGCTGGAGTGTGTTTGCTAGGTGTCTACCACACTTGTTAGATTGTGAGTAGGGCTGGGCGATTTTCCCCCAAAAAAAATCTGCTAATTTTTTTTTTTTTTTTTTTTTTTTATAAAAAACTCGATTTACGATTCGATTTTTTTTAAAAATTATATTAAAGTGCATCAACAAACAAAATTGCAAAGGCAAACCCTTTCTCTAACTGCAAAGTCAGTGTGCAACAAAAATTGTTAAACATCCAAATTATTAATACTGTATTTGGATTTAGCTAATAAAACAAAAAATCTTGTGGTTACCCTTAGTTGAATTGAACTGTGTCCCGTGCCTCACTGTGTCCCGTGCCTCACTGTGTCCCGTGCCTCACTGTGTCCCGTGCTTCAATCACTGTGCCCGTACCTGATGCAGATTTTCATGGGATACGGATTTTACTGCTACACCGGTGGCCATTCCAGTATTCAAAAGCCGCGCCTTCTCCTTGTCTGTGATGGTCGGAACACTCAATTTCCCAGCATTCAGTGTTCCGCCTATCATGGACATCCGCTCATCCTCATAACACAGACGAGGATGAGCGGATGTCCATGATGGGCTGAACACTGCCTGCTGTGAAATAGAGTGTTCCGCGTATCACAGATGACGAGGACTTGGGAGGCGCGGCTTTTGAACACTGCAATGACCGCCGTCTGTCTGCATGACACGCTGATCAGGTAGGCAGACGGCGGCTTGCGGTTAGTTAGTGTTACATTACATCTACTCGCGGCAAGTAGATGTAATTGGGGTAACGCCGCCCAGTGCCATTCCAGATACGCCCCCTGCAGCCCTGCTATGGAAAATTTGAAGGAAAAAAAAAATGTAAAAAAAAAAAAAAACTTTAAAAAAAAATAAAAAAAAATCTAAAAAAATAGATTTTCTTCAAATCTGAATCGATTTGAACTCAAAACTCGATTCCAGATTAAAATCGATTTTTTTTCCCAGCCCTAATTGTGAGTAATGGGCAAAACGCCCCACATCTCCCGCTATCAGTGAGCGTGCTGTGAAAATTTGCAGGGGGTCTCTTCTGGCATTGGTCAGGTCTAGTAGTACAGTAGCGTCAGGGGTACGTTTATGTGATTCCTCTAGAGTTGCTATAGTAGCAAGGAGGCGTGTAATATCCGCCTTGCGGGCTTGTTTAAGTCTAGATCCATGTTGGATGAATTTACCTTGGAGGACACATTTAAGCGTTTCCCACTGCATTAGTGGGTTGGTATCATCACGTGCGTGGTCAGTAATGAAGTGATTAATAGTCTGTATGACGTCTTGTGTGAAGACTGAGTCGGACAGCAAGGTGTCATTCAGTCTCCAAGAGGACCTTTTCTTGTAAGTGGGGATGTTCCCCAAACTCAAATGTATGGGGGCGTGGTCAGACCAGAAAGTGAGACCTATATAGGTATTGGGGGAGTAATCCAGGAGGGTTTGAGAGATGAAAATATAATCTAACCTACTGTAAGAAGAGTGTGCAGGGGAATAATATGTGTAATCCCTAGTGGTGGGGTGCAGCACTCTCCACACGTCCACTAGGGATAAGTCAGAAAGGAGTGTGCGCATTTTGGTCAGGGAGGCTGGGGAGATGGAGGACTTACAGGTTGAAGCATCGAGACGGGGTATCAAGCTGGCATTGAGGTCACCTCCCAGGATCATGTTGGTTGTGTTGAATTTTTTCAAGCGAGAGACCACCGAGGAGAGGAACTGCAGTTGATCCTGGTTTGGAGAATACACGTTAATTATGGTATAGATCGCATTCATGTGAGACGATTTAAGAAAGACAAATCTTCCAGCGGAATCAATACAGGTGTCGAACATCTGGCGTGGAAGGCGATGGAGACCCCCTTAGATTTCGCTGAGGGGTTAGTACTATGAAACCAGACAGGGTATTGTTTATGGAGGAGATGCGAAATCTTGTCAGACCTAAAATGAGTTTCCTGGAGGAGAATCTGGGTGCGGAGTTTTTGGAAGTGGTATAGAATTTGCCTTCTCTTCTCAGGGGTGTTTAGACCCCTGCAGTTAGAGGAGACTTTCAGGTAGGCTTGCGTTGCCATGGAGGGATCAGGTTAAGGAGTAGGTAACTACCTACATAAGTGGGGCTCGCTGTCTCAAGGGAGGGGGTAGGGGAGGATAAGGTGGGGATTGAACAGAATCCACTGGGGGACAAGGAGATGGAAAGCGTAAGAAAAGAGTGAGCGAAAAGGAGCAGAGGGAAAAGAAAACATACTAGTAACGTTGCTAGCAACATATCAGCTAAGACCGCTATGGACGCTGAAAACCCTAAGTGGGGGGGGGGGGGGGGGGTCACGGTCAGTGCATAGAGGTGGCCCGTACACACCGGGCAGTAACAGTAAACTCCTTTAAACATCAATAAACTAGCAGCTCAGGACCCTGGGTGGCTGTATACTGGTAATTGGACTGTAAGCAAGTACCTGAAAGGACAAGTCCCAGGAAGATACCTCAGGAGCCAGATAGCCAATAGCGTCCTGCATCTGGTTTCCAGACAGAACAGTGCAATAATAAAAAAGATGGGAGGAGGGGTGGGGAGGCAAAAGGGAAGGGGGATCAGACATAAGGAGGAAACAACAATAATTGCAAACGGGGGTAAGAGTCTATTAGACCGGGGTCATAGTTCTCAAAGACAAAACCCTGTATGTGGAAGATAAAGAATGGGTTAACAACATAGTGTCCCAACTAAACTGTAACCAGGGACGGCATCACGGGCCTGGTGCCTGTAAGGAATTAGTCAAAGAAACAGGCAATAAAGGATCATCCTGCAGTCGACTTGGAGGCCTCCGATCTGGAGCGCTTGGGCTTCTTGGATTGTTTTTGCCATCCAGAAGGGATCGGAAATCCGGGAGTAGCAACATGTAGTGGCCAGTCTGGTAAAGGAATCTGAGGTAGCTCAAAAATCCCGAGTAACTTTGGAAGATCACCCAGCGTGCGGAATACCGCCGACTTCCCTTAATGAGATGCAAAAAGGTTGAACGGGAAACCCCAGCAATATTTAATTTGTTTTGCTTGCAGAGCACCCGTGAGGGGCTTCAGGGCTCTATGCATGTCAAGGGTCAGCTTGGAGACGTCTGGTAGCAGGGACGCTTGGGTGCCATTAAAGTATATGGCCTCTTGAGTGCGTGCAGCTTGCATGAAAGCATCCTTAATCGCATAAAAGTGGACTCTGCAAATAACGTCTCTGGGGTGTTCCACGTTCGGATTCTTGGGGCCCATGGCCCTGTGAACACGATCAAGTTCCAGAGGGGAGTCTTTGTCAAGAAGCTCATTGAACATGACGATGACTGCAGGGGTCAGGTCTTTCGTTTCCACCGACTCGGGGAGGATGCGGATATTGTTGCGCCTGGCCCTGTTCTCCTGGTCATCTTGGTGGTACATTAGCTGCTGGATTTGCAGTGTACGCTCGTTTAAAATGGCTTCATGTGACTGTACTGTTGACGCTGTCTCCTCCACACTGTGTTCCACTTCCTCTAGCCGGTTTGTGACATCTTTGCTCAGGTATCTCCTGCTTGTATGAGCGCTCCATTCTCTGTACACAGGATTCGGTCATGTCTGGTAGGCAGGGCCTTAATGTATGCCTCCCATGTCCCAGCTACTATATGAGCGGTGCGACCTAGGAGAATGACCTGCAGAGCGGATGGAACCGTTTTCAGAGTCTGGAGGGGAACTGGCTCGCTGCCTGGTTCTCATATGTGGCATGGCACGCTGTGAGGCAGCTCCTTGTGAGGCCGCGTGTGTGCCTGAGGAGCGGGTCGGCGCCATCTTGGATGAGGGGTGGGCCGTGCTGACTCGATCCTAATCGCTTGAAGAAACGGTCAATATCCCTCTCATTCTCGGGGGTATGGTGCCTCTCTCCCCCACCTCTCCTCCCCATTACAGACCTGTACAGCGGGTCTAGGAAGCCAGGGGAGCCGCGATGTGTCCGGTGTGTGCGGGAGCTCCGGGAGAACACGTCCTACTCCTCCATGTGCTTGGCCACGCCCCACAGAGTGGCTTAACCTCTTTAACCGCTTAAGGACTGCCGCCTGTACATATACGTCGGCAGAGCGCCACGGAAGGCATAACCACATACCTGTACGTCCCCTTTAAGATGCCACCTTCTCCGTGGGTCCCGCGGACTCGATCGCTGCGGGGACACCCGCGATCGTCTAACGGAGAGATACAGCGGGGAGATGCTTATGTAAGCAAGCATCTCCCCGCTCCTGCTTAGTGACAATGATCTCCGCTCCGTGTAGTCGGAGCGGAGATCAGTGTCATGTCACACACAGTCCATCCTCCCTACAGTTAGAAACACTTATCAGGGCACATGTAACCTCTACAGCGTTACCTACTGGTTAACCCTTTCACTGCCAGTGTCATTTTCACAGTAATCCGTGCATTTTTATAGCGCTGATCGCTGTAAAAATGACAATGGTCCCAAAATTGTGTCAAAAGTGTCCGATGTGTCTGCCATAATATCGCAGTCATGATAAAAATGGCTGATCGCCACCATAACTAGTAAAAATAAATAATAAAAATGCCATAAAACAGTCTTCTATTTTTGTATTTTTGCGCAAACCAATCAAACGGTTTTTGTGATTTTTTTTTTTTTTTTTTTCTTTTTTTTTATACCAAAAATATGTAGAAGAATACTTATCGGCCTAAACTTAGGAGAATTTTTTTTTTTTGGGGGGATATTTATTATTAGTAAAAAAGATTGCATTTTTTTTTTTTTTTAAATTGTCGCTCCTATTTTTGTTTATAGCGCAAAAAATAAAAAATCGCAGAGGTAATCAAATACCACCAAAAGAAAGCTCTCTTTGTGGGGAAAAAAGGACACAAATTTCGTTTGGGTACAACATTGCATGACCGCGCAATTACCAGTTAAAACAGCGCAGTGCGAAATTGTAAAGACCTCTGGTCCTTAGGCTGACAAATGGTCTGGGGCTAAAGTGGTTAAGATAGTGTGTTGCTTTTTTAGCATGTCCTCTCACAAACTGATTTGTATATGTGGAGGGCCAGCTTTCATTACAATCATTCAGACCCCTTTCACACTGGGGCGGTTTGCAGGCGCTATTGCGATAAAAATAGCACCTGCAAATGGACCTGAAACAGCGGCTGCTGTTTCTCTAGTTTTAAAGCCTGACGGTAAAAAAAGTCCTGCTAGCTGCATCTTTGGAGCGGTGTGTTTACCGCTCCTGCCCATTGAAAGCAATGGGGCACCACAGCTATACCGCCGGCAAGGCGCCTCTGCAAAGGCCCTTTGCGGTGGTTTTTAACGCTTTTTCGGCAGCTAGTGGGGGTAAAACTGCACCGCTAGCGGTCGAATAGCGCCGCAAAATTGGCGGTAAAGCGCCGCTAAAAATAGCGGAGCTTTACCGCCGACGCACCTCCCGCCCCAGTGTGAAAGGGACCTTATCCAGGTCATGATTTATCCAGTAGTAGTTGGTCACATTCCCCTGTATTAGTTCTGCATTGTAGCTTGTACAAGCTGCTTCAATTCTAATTAGTGCAGGAATACCCCAGCATTTATATCCAAGCAGGTAGCACTGACACTCAGATCCAATTACTATGGAAAGGCAGTATCTAGAACAAGGTGTTTGCACAATTTTCATACCTCCTATCCTGTCTTTAAAGTGGACCTTCAGTCTCAAGTGAAAATTGACAGGCCTTAGAGGGCGTTGCAAGGATTCCTGAAATTTGACTTGTATCTTGGTGCAGACCCGAGAAAAGAAACCAAGAGCAATCTGTTGTTCAGCATGTATGGAAGGCTTCTAGGTTGCTCTATTGGAATGAAAACATTTTGGTTTTTAGTTTAAGGAAATTGGAGCAATTCCAGATTGAAATAGGTAGGTCATTTTTAATGACCATACACTACAAAATGCTGTGTGCAGCAGTTTTTTTTTCTTTAACAAAACTGAACCATGACCACTCCAGACAGTATACGCTGAGAACACAAGCTATTTGATGTCTACTGGAGAGAAAAGTGAACAGCTGATTGTTCTGGCCAACGCAGCCTCCTCTTCACAGATATCATAAATACCCCCATTATCTCTCAGACATCAGGGTTATTGTTTAAAAAAATCATTCTTAAATTTACAAGTGGGCAAGTAAGTATTTTACTGCTTTTGCAGGTAGTTACAAAGTAACGTGATCTGGCAGCTGCTAAAGAATTGTACTGTATTGGTACTTTAAATTAAAGAGACCCTGTTAATGTAAAAAAAGTGGATGGTATAAGCACAGAAAAAAATGATAATTTATTTGAAGCATTTTTTTTTTTTTCTATCCATAATTTTTATTTTTTTACCATAATTGTTTTTATTGAATACTTTCAAAAGTGGTGAAAACAGCAATACAGTTTATGTTGCAGGAAAGAAATTCACACGATTGTCCTATCAATACAGTCAGGGCTGACAGGGGAATTCCTCCTGCCGAGCAATTGTCTGCTCCCGTTGGGGAAAGCCGTTCCCACTGGGAGTAGACAGTGATTATCACTAGCGGCTGCTATAGCCGCTAGCGATAATCGCAAGAGAATCCAACAGGCTGCTTGTATCCAAGTTTAGCGATCAACTTGGTACATTCAGCCTGCCCATATATGGTTTGAATCGAGATTTAAATTGTGTGTATGTGGGCTGGCCTTACATATAACATAACACAGAGAAATACAAAATACTGATGCAGCATTAGGGGAAGTAAGGGAAGGAAGAGGGGGGGGGGGAAAGGGGGTGTGGGAATAGCGAAGAAGTGCAAAAAAAAAGCTTCTTCAACTCACCAATGCTCCCCTATTTCCGGTCGTGTTGGAGCCTGTGCTCCACTGTAGGTAACAGTGTAGGTAAAAATTTGTTAGCAGTAAGAATAAGAGTCTACCCCCCATCGGGGCATAATCAGGCCCAATTCTTTATGAGCATAAAGTCTGTAAGCTTGTCTAGTGTCATGTAGATCATTTCCACAACTCTGTCTAACCTAGCAAACTACTGTTTCACGAAAAGTATTGATGTGTGGGAACACACATTCTGGTTTTACTTATCCATAAATGATTTTTATTTCACTTGCAATGTGCCTCTGAACTTGAGCATGAAAATGTGGCTACTAAAGGAAGACTAAATTCTATGCTGGCCAAGCTCCTCTGCCCCTCCCCTCTACATAATCTTTCATGTTAAGATGGTGGCACGCAGCATCAGTCTCAGGGATTTTAGATGCATACCCTTGAACAGTCTCAATATTTTTCCAATTCTGTGCAAAACTTGATTTTTTTCACTAAAGCCATTGCTGCTATTGGAAAACACATTTTAATTGGGGCGTATTAGTCCTGACTTTTTCTTAAGTTGGATTTTATGGGTATTATACGAATACTGGCTCCATTCTTCTATCTTTTAAAACTGCAAGCAGAGACCCCTTTCACACTGAGGCGCTCCATAGCGTCGGCAGTAAAACGCTGCTATTTTTACCGCCGATGCTATGGGAGGATTTGCGGCGCAATTCGGCTGTCCCCGACTGCAAACCGCAGAAACTTCTGATGCCTGACGCATATGGGGACATGCATGTATGCGTCCTTGACGTCCAAGGACGCCAGAAAGTCCCCTGGGTGGAGTGCAGCAACCACAGAGCGAACTGATTCCATCCTGAACCTTTGTACTTTTACAAAGGTGTTGAGGGCCTTGAGTTTCAGGATTGGACAGACCCCTTCCTTCCTTTTGGGACTACGAACAGATTGGAGTAGAATCCCTGAAACCTTTCTGGCGGCGGCACAAGTACTATCACCCCGCGCATCAGCAGGTCCTGCACTGCCCCAAACAGGGCGTCCCGACGAGCCGGAAGAAGCTGAAGGTTTGAGGGGAAAAAAATCTGTTTGGTGGACAAGAAAGAAACTCTATCTTGTACCCTCATGAAACCACTTCGCAGACCCACCAGTCGGAAAGTAGGGAGTCCCACTGAGCTGCAAACTCTCGAAGGCGACCCCCCCCCCCCCCCGGGAGTCGGGTGGGGGCAAACCTCCATGCTGTCGCAGATTTGTTCGCAGGCTTGTTTGGCTTTGCGAAACCAGGGACGCTTCTGTCCTTCAACGGGCACCTTATTGGCCTGGGAACGTTTACCTGCGGGCCCTGGCGGACGAAAAAAACGCTTCTGATCCGAAAAGGAGGGCCCTGGCCTACGGCGTGGCTCCTTACCTTTTCTGGATTGTGGGAGCAGCGTGCTCTTACCCCCCCAGTAACATTTTTAATTGGGTAATTTAGCGAGGCTCCAAATAGCCTCTCTCTCTGGAAGGGCAAATCTGCCAGAGCTTTCTTGGATGTCTGGTCCACAGACCAGCATTTGAGCCAAATCAGGCGATGTAGCAGCACAGCAGATACTGAAGCTCTGGAAAGCAAGGGAGCTGTATCTAAGGCTGCATCGCAGACATGCTTAAGGCCATGCACCAACTGGTATGCCAGTTCTATGCAGCCCCGGGGAGCCTGTTGCTTTTCCAACTCGTGGTGCAACAATTTTGCTGATTCTGTAAGTGTCTGTGACACCAGGGCCGTTGTCAACACTGGCCGCAATGCTGACCCTACTACCGTGAACATGGACTGGGCCACAGCCTCGGCCCTCCTGTCTGCAGGGTCCTTTAAAAGCAGGGGTCCCCTCCACCGGAATTGTGGTTACCTTATTTAACCTTGATACTGGGGGGTCCACAATCGGGGGAGATGTCCATTTTTTTTTTTTTGGAAACTCTCCTCAAAGGGGTAACGGACCGCCATGCATTTTGGGACCGAAAAGGCTGCTGCCGTTCCCATTCTTTGTATATAAACTTATCAAAATAAGTTGGGTAGGGAAACACCTTAGCAGTGCGGGCCTGCTTGTGGGACCCAAAAGGGGCCGACACCTCAGTAGATGTCCTGCCGTATCTTCCAGTTTTAGGGTATCCTGCACTGCGGTGATAAGTGCTCCAACAAGCGCCTTTTCCTGCGCTTACCCGGAGTCCTCCCCACTGTCCGAATGGTCCTGGTCTGCATTCTCTGACACATCAGAACAGGGTCCGTGTGCCACAGCAAGGCCCGAGTCCGAATCAGAGCTTTACCCAGAAGATGGTGGGGGCGTTATTTACGCCCCTTGCACCCACACACTGCTTCCACCCTGGCAACAAAGGACTCCAGGACCGCCGACAAAGCGTCCATAGGCACCGCAGGTGCAGGGGAACCGGTTGCTACCACAGGGATGTCTGGGGAAGAAGCGGCAGCTTCTGATGCCATGCTGACCCACACCCGCCTGACACCCGTTAGGGACCAAAGGCAAAGGTACACAAAGTCCACCCTCCTAGCTGCCACAGACTGAGGGGCCCCCCACAGGACTCGCCACCCTGACCCAGGTACTGCGCTGTGCTGTGCCGCTGCCCGCTCTCCCTAACGAGTTATGTGTAATTCGTGCCGTTCCAGAAGGATATCCAGAGCTAGAGGCCAAAAAACGAGCTGGGGCTACAAGAAAATGGCCGCCGGCAGCCTCAGCAAGAAAAAACACATGAGGGCTCCAGCAAGTTTAACTCCGGACTTCCTGATGACTAAGGCTACAGGAAAATGGCCGCCGACTCTCCTGACTAAAACTACAGGGAAGAAAAATGGCGCGGCCACGCTGACCCTCTGCGGTGGCCTATCACAATGTGGCCACCAGAACACCACACTATGTCCCATCATTCAAGGAAGGGAGGAGCGGACCCCCAACACCCAGCGCAGCCCCCCTGCCAGGACGGAGCCCCCCCCCGGAGGACCCCCTGTCAGGTACACAGCGGCCCTGTATGGGGAGGCGGGAAAAAGGACAGGGATGGGAAGAAAGGGAGAGCGAGAGACCCCCTAGTTGACCTCCCGGGGAATGCCCAGCTGCTCCAACCTGCTGAGACAGGTAGGGCCGTACTTGCCCCTCCTGTGAGAACTGCTGGGCACATTCCACAGATGGACCCATCACCCGAGCGGTTCAGGGTGGCTGTCGGCCACGGCACACTGTGACTCGGACAGCAGTAGCCCAGTCATATGTGTGCCCCGGAGCATATAGCTCACCGGCCACCCCTGCAGCAGACGGGTCATGTCGTGGCCGACCCAGCGCATAGCTAAGGTCTGCTCACGCTCGATGGCCGGGCTGCGGAGACTACCAGGATCTATATTATCCAGCCTGTCACCCAGCCCGGCTGTTGATAGTAGATCTCAGGATCAGAAAAGTAGAAAAAAGTAAAAAATCCTCAGGACCAATGGTCCCCACCGGGAGCCAGGTCCTTCTCCTACGCTAGGCAGAAAAAAAACTGAGCTGCTGGTTGCAGTGTGAGGGGTTATAGCCAGTAGGGCCGCCCCCTGAGCTTTGCTGTTTCTACATGTCCTGCCTAGTCCTCTCCTGAAGGTGGCGATATAACCCTAAGGTCAAGATTAAAGGAGCTGTGTCAGTCAATGAACGAAAGAGAAATAATAATTTCTTTACACAAAGGTGAAGGCTACAGGAACAGCAAAGCTTTACTTATCGGTCAGAATACTGTAGCAAAAGTGATACAAAAACTTAAAGATGGAACTGCAACCATCTCCTAGAGACGTTCAGGCTGTCCACGGAAGTTCACACCTCGACAGGAGTGTCTTCACATGATAACGGTTGAAGAAAATCGCCATGCAAGTTCACTGCGGTTAGCTAAAGAAGTAGCCAAACTGGGGTGATTGTTTCCTGTGACTCAATATGGCGTACACTGCAGATGAATGGCATGAATGGGTGTCATCCACGAAGGAAGCCTCCTAAAGCCCATGCGCAAAAAAGCCCACCTAGCATTTGCCAGGACCCATGTTGGAAAAGATGACTACTGGGACTGTACTCTGGAGTGATGAGACCAAGATAAAAGTATTTGGAGCCGATGGTTTCAAAACTGTATGGTGTCGCAAAGGTGAGGAGTACAAAGAAAAATGCATGGTGCCTACAGTGAAACATGGTGGTGGCAGTGTCCTTCTGTGCATGAGTGCTGCTGTCAGGGAGCTGCATTTCATTGTTTGGTACCATGAATTCACAGATGTACTGCTCTATATTTCGTGCCCTAGGTCTTTATGCACTTTTCCAACATAACAATGATCCAAAACACACATCTAAGGCCACTGTTGCATTTCTAAAGAACAGGGTGAAAGTGATTGTGGCCAAGTATGTCTCCTGATCTGAACGCAATCGAACAGCTATGGGGAATTCTGAAGAGACAAGTTGGATATCACTCTCCATCCAGCATCCAAGCTCTAAAAGAGGTCGTTCTTGAAGAATGGAAAAAAAGGGATTTTTATAACAGCTTACCTGTAAAATCCTTTTCTTGGAGTACATCACGGGACACAGAGCGACTTAGTCATTACTAATGGGTTATATAGATTACCTTCAGGTGTTGGCACTGGCCAATTCCAAACCGGAAGTACCCTCCCCTATATAAGCCCCTCCCATCCGGGAGCACCTCAGTTTTGTAGCCAAGCAATAAGTGTCCCAAAAAGAGGGGTGGGAGCTCTGTGTCCCGTGATGTACTCCAAGAAAAGGATTTTACAGGTAAGCTGTTATAAAAATCCCTTTTTCTTTTTCGTACATCACGGGACACAGAGCGACTTAGTCATTACTAATGGGACGTCCCAAAGCAATGCCAAATGAGGGGAGGGATACATAAGCTGGGCACCATCAGGCATGAGGCTCTTTTGCGGCCTGCAACACACTGCGCCCAAAGGCGACATCCTCCTGACTTCTGACGTCTACCTGGTAGAACCTAGTAAACGTGTGTACTAAGGACCATGTTGTGGCCTTACAGACTTGAGCCAGGGAGGCTTGGTGATGCACTGCCCATGAAGTTCCAACTGCTCTTGTGGAGTGCGCCCTAACTTTGAACGGAGGCGGTCTCCTTTTCAAGCCATAGGCTTGTATTATGACTTGTCGAATCCACTTGGCTAAAGTAGATTTTTGATGCTGCCTGACCCTTTCTGGGGCCTTCCGGCAGAACAAACAAAGTATCCGTTCTGCGAATCTGAGCAGTGGCTTTTAGATAAGCTTTAACTGCTCTTACTACATCCAAAGAATGCAATAACTTTTCCTCTACCGAAGTAGGTTTGGGGAAAAAGGAAGGAAGAACCACATCTTGGTTCAAATAGAACCTCGATACCACCTTAGGAAGAAAGGCTGGATGAGGACGTAATACTACTCTGTCCTTATGGATAACCAGATATGGCTCCTTACAGGACAAGGCGGTTAATTCCGATACTCTTTTAGCCGAACAAATGGCTACTAAGAAAATCAATTTCCTGGTGAAAAGAACCAAGGAAACGTGCCGCAATGGTTCAAATGGTTGTTTCTGTAGAACCGACAGAACCAGGTTTAAGTCCCATGGACATATGGGAATACTAACCGGAGGGCTAATACGCATCACTCCTTGTATGAAAGCTTTGACTAATGAATGCAAAGCCAAGGGCCTTTGAAAAAAAATATTGACAAGGCCCTCTGACCCTTGATAGTACTCAAGGCAAGCTTCCTATGTACAGCCCACTGTAGGAAGTCCAGAATCCTACCTATTACGTACTTACGTGGATGCCATTTCCTGGCCTCACACCACGTGATGTACGCCTTCTAGATCCTATAATATATCTGCCTGGATACCGGCTTCCTGGCATTGATCATGGTAGATACCACAGGATTAGAGAGCCCTCTCTTTTTTAGAATGTGGGCTTCAATAGCCAGGCCGTCAAACCTAGGGCTGGTAAGGAAGGGTAGTATATCGGTCCTTGCGAAAGCAGGTCCGGACGATGTGGGAGGGTCCAAGGACTTCCCACTGACATTTTTACAATCTCCGCGTACCATGCCCTTCGGGGCCACGCTGGAGCCACCAGAATCACTGGTTTCTTTTCTACCCTGATTCTGCGGATTAATCGCGGTGGAAATGCATATATCAGCTTGAACTGATCCCAAGGGAACACTAGGGCATCCGAACCGCAAGCTAGGGGATCCTTTGTGCGAGACACAAATCTGTCCACCTTTGCGTTGAATCTGGATGCTAGCAGATCTACATCCGGTGTTCCCCACCGCTGGCATATTGCCTGGAAAACCTCGGGGTGAAGAGACCATTCCCCGGGCATAATTGCTGGCGACTTAAAAAGTCCGCTCTCCAATTTTCCACTCCTGGGATGAAAACCGTGGATATGGCTGTGACATACCTTTCTGCCCATTCCAGGATGCAATTCGCTTCCCTCTGGGCTGCACGACTCCTGTTGCCACCCTGGTGATTGATATATGCCACTGCTGTGGCATTGTCTGATTGAATTCTGACAGGTGACCCTTGGAGTTTGGATGTCCATGCTACTAGGGCATACCGGGCTGCTCGTATCTCTAAGAGATTGGTGGGCAGGGCCTTCTCTGCTTCTGACCACTTGCCCTGGAGAGACCATTGCTCCAGTACTGCCCCCCCCCCCCAGCCTATGAGGCTGGCATCTGTAGTGACCACCTTCCAAGAAACCGGACTGAAGGGTTTCCCTTTTTCCAGATTCTGGTACCAACCACCAATGGAGGCTCTTGCGAACGGAAGGGGACAGGGACATTGGCAAGTCTAAAGCCTGAACTTTTTTGTTCCAGGCTGACTGTATGGCCCTCTGCAAGTTCCTTGAATGGAATTGACCGTAGGGTACCGCTTCGAATGAAGCCACCATTTTTCCCAGCAGCCTTATACACAGGCGTATGGATGGTTTTTCTTTTTTGTACCCACTAAGTGGGTCAAATCTTTCAAAGACGACACCTTCTCTGGAGGTAAGAAAATCTTTCTCTGATTTGAATCCAGTCTTAGCCCCCAAGTATTCCAGGCTTTTGACTGGTTTTAGGGCTGACTTGTCTCGGTTGATAATGCAACCGTGAGATTCCAGATACTTGATTGTCTTGTGAACGACCACTTCTAGTTTTTTTCACTGAGTGGTCTATCAGCAACAAGTCGTCTAGATATGCCATTATCGTTACACCTTGTGTTCCTAGTTTGGCCAATCGTAGGGCCAAAATTTTTGTGAACACTCTTGGTGCCGTGGCCAGACCGAAAGGTAAGGCTCTGAACTGAAAATGGCGCCCTTCTACTGCAAGGCGTAGAAATTTCTGGTGGGCCGGACAGATGGGAATATGCAAATAAGCATCCCTTATGTCGATCGAGGCTAACCATTCCTGCCCTTGTAGGGCGGTGGCCACCGATCGGATCGACTCCATCCGAAAAAGTCCTGATATGTAGGAACTTGTTTAGCCCTTTTATATTTAATATGGGCCTCATGTCCCCATTTGGTTTGGGGACTGTGACAAGGTTCGAGTAAAACCCGAACCCGTTTTCTTCCAAGGGAACCTTCATGATTACCCTTGGGGCAATAGTTGCTCTAGTGCCAGAAGGAGGGATCCACTCTTCTGGGGATCGCTTGGCACGTTTGACCTTATAAAATGGGCAGGAGGAATGTCTTTTAACTCCAGCCTGTATCCCAGACTTACTGCGGAGATCACCCATCTCTGATGGTGTCCCGCCAGGTCTCTGTGAACAACTGAAGTCTTCCCCTCACCCGATTGAGTGGGGGCAACCCTTCATGACTTAGGGGGAGGTTTTGTACCTCTCTTGACCCAGGGTTTCTTGTTACCCTGTGATTGTCCCTGATTTCTGCCCCCTGGATTTGACCGCGGAGGCCGTCGGAACTGTTTCACAGCCGATGTGCCAGGGACTGGAGAAGTAGGCCTCCTAAAAGAAGGACTTCTACCCTTGTTCTTAACCGGTAAGAGTGAACTTTTACCGGCAGAAATTTTCTGGATATATTTGTCCAGATCTTCTCCAAATAAGCGTTCTCCATGAAATGGGAAGCTAACCAGCAGTTTTTCACAGGGAGCTTCAGCAGACCAGTTTTTGAGCCACAGAAGCCTACGCATATGTACTATAGACAGCGTAAAGCGGGAGGCCTGTTGGATTGTATCCTTTATGGCGTCCACCGCAAAACACAAGGCTCTAGGCAGGTCAGCTAGGGCAAGAGCCTGCTGATCTGGTAAGTCCCTTAAGACTTGTTTCAACTGATCTTTCACTGCTTGGCAGACTCCAATCGCTGCTACCGCAGGTTGTGTCACCATGCTTGCTGTAGAGAAAGCAGATTTTAGTAAAGACTCCAATTTTTTATCTATTGGGTCTTTGAACATTGGAACATTATCTACTGGACATGTCAGTGATTTGTTCACAGAAGAGATGGCTGCATCCACTGTAGGGACCCTCCATTTTTTTATGAACTTATCCTCCATGGGATAGATCACCGGAAATCTCTTGGGGGGAGCAAATATTTTATCAGGATGCTCCCAATCCTGGTAAATAAGCCCTTCTAATAAAGGGTGGATTGGGAAGGAACAGACAGCCTGGGGAGCTTTTAGCGACCCCAGCGAGGAAACCGTAGTGGATGGTGGTTCCGCCAGAGGCATTTTAAATGCTGATCGGACCATGTTAGTCAGAGACTGAACCCATAATCTTTCAGCCTGAGATGCTGAGAAAGGTTCTTCCACTGTTGATTCCTCCATAACTGAATCAACCTCATCCTGATCCCCTTCAGGTAGGTCGATCTCTGTGTGGGGCTGTTCCTCCACTAACAGGCACTCTGAAGGAGGAGACGGAGATCGGACGCGCTTTTCCTGTGACAGGGAAGCAGCGATCAATGCTGTTAATCTCTCTTCCAATCCTCCCAGAGTTGAGGATAAAACCTCCTCTGTTATATATACAGGAGCAGGTGGACTGGGGACAACCGCAGCACCAGGCACTCCTGCGGGGTTTCTACGGCTACTGACCTCTGAATTCTCAGGGGAGATTGGTGCAGTACAAGCATGCCCAATATCCTCAGAGCCCGATGGAGACCCCTTTGGCTTCCTGGAAGACCTATTTCCGGAGCGTCTGGACGACATATCCTTTAAGCACAAAGCTGAGGTATTCCCGTCGTCATACACCAATTTTTGCTGGTAATAGTCTAACACAGTTGCTGCTATATACCAGCTGGTGTCCACTAAAGTGCCTTTCTATGGGGATGCCTGCATCAACCGCCTCTGTGTGCCACTGTTTGTTGCTAGCTCTGTTTGCATCCAGCTAACACTTGTACTGTGTCTTTTATCCATGCTGGGACGCCTGCACATGCGCAGAAGCGCCGTGGCGTGCATCGAGCGTCATCCACCCGCCCCGCCCCTTTTTTTTCATAGGAGGCGCGTGCACGCGCCCGCGCGCCCGTGCGCCATTGGCGCCCTTTTCGAAATCAAACAGGGACTAGGAGCCAGGGCCCTTTTTGCCGGAGGGCCTGTGCGGTGGATGAGCGCAGCAACAGGGCAGAGGAAGTGGATTCCCACAGAGAAACTTACCAACTGCCTGGATCTTTTGACTTGAGAAAACCAAAGATCCACATGACAAGAAAAATGGACTACAGCGGCCTCTAGTGGTTTAACACAGGTACCGCGGTCCCTTTTTTTTTTTTTTTTTTCTTGACTACTATTAAAATTTTACATTTTCAGTAGTTACAGGCATACACAGATATTAGCGGGAATACCGTTAGGTGACAGACAAATTAGGCTTGGGGGTCCCCCAATAGAACCAAGTTCCTGGGGGCCCCCACTTACCTGATCCCCGCCGCAGGACTTTGTTTGGTCCACAGAAGTCCAAACTTCACCTATCACGGCAGGCATTGTAATTAAACCTTCAGGGACCGGGTTCCCAAGGATTCCACTCCCCTGGACCTGTATAGCACCCTGCACAGACAACATCTTGGTCGTGGGTATGACCAGAGCTCTGGATCCCAGGGTCCAGCCCTCCTAAGAGAGGCATTACAGGCAAAACCTTGCTCTTCTGCTGCAAGGCCCGGGTACCGACCGTTTAGCTATGAAGCTTTTTTGGTGGGATCCGGAACAGCTTACTAAGGCCCAAAATAACCTGTACGCAAGCCCAGTGAAAACACATGTTACTCTTTGGCCAACACCTTAGACACTGGCAAAAAACTGAGGTGCTCCCGGATGGGAGGGGCTTATATAGGGGAGGGTACTTCCGGTTTGGAATTGGCCAGTGCCAACACCTGAAGGTAATCTATATAACCCATTAGTAATGACTAAGTCGCTCTGTGTCCCGTGATGTACGAAAAAGAAAGATAGATGTTGCAGTATGTCGCCCACTTGTTCATTCCATGCCCAGAAGACTTGGTGCTGTCCTTAAAATTCGCGGAGGTCATACAAAATACCTGATGTCGTAGTTTTTGTTGTGGGGTGTATTCATTCTTGCATCAACTAATTTTAGCAAAACTGAAGATTTTGTAATCAAAGTTTTATATTCTTTAATCTTACTTTCATGTAATGAGCTAAACAAATGTTCCATAAAACTCAGTTTTGTCAAAAGTTTGGAAATTGTTCTTGTGTTCATTGAGATATTGATTAAAATCTTACTTTTTCAAAAGGGGTGTACACATTTATGCTGAGGTGTGTGTGTGTGCGCGCGCACGCACGCACGCACACACACACACACACACACACACACACACACACACACACACCCCTTGCATTTTTGTAAATTTTGTAAAAACAGCTTATGTGACAACACTGAAGAAATGCCACGTTGCTACAATATAAAGTAGTGTGTACAGCTTGTATAACAGTGTAAATTTGCTGTCCCCTCAAAAAAACTCAACACACAGCAATTAATGTCTAAACCCCCGGCAATAAGTGAGTACACCCTAAGTGGAAATGTCCAAATTGGGCCCAATTAGCCATTTCTCTCCCCGGTGTCATGTGACTCATTAGTGTTACAAGGTCTCAGGTGTGAATGGGGAGCAGGTGTGTTAAATTTGGTGTTATTGCTCTCACTCTCTTACTGGTCACTGAAAGTTCAACATGGCAAAGAACTCTCTGAGAATCTGGAAAAAAAAAATTGTTGATCTACATAAAGATTGCCTAGGTAAAAAGATTGCTAAGAACCTGAAACTGAGCTGCAGCATGGTGGCCAAGACCATACAGTGGTTTAACAGGGCAGGTTCCACTCGGAACAGGCCCCGCCGCGGTCGACCAAAGAAGTTGAGTGCACGTGCTCAGCGTCATATCTGGAGGTTGTCTTTGGGAAATAGACGTATGAGAGAGGGCTGCCAGCATTTTTGCAGAGGTTGAATGGGTGGGTGGGTCAGCCTGTCAGTGCTCAGACTATATGCCGCACACTGCATCAAATTGGTATGCATGGCTGTCGTCCCAGAAGGTAACCACTTCTAAAGATGATGCACAAGAAAGCCTGCCAACAGTTTTGCTGAAGACAAGCAGACTAGAGACTTGGATTACAGAAACCATGCCCTGTGGTCCGATGAGACCAAGATGAACTTATTTGGTTCAGATGGTGTCAACCATGTGAGGCGGCAACCAGGTGAGGAGTACAAAGACAAGTGTGTCTTGCCTACAGTCAAGCATGGTGGTGGGAGTATCATGGTCTGGGGCTGCATGAGTGCTGTCAGCACTGGGGAGCTACAGTTCATTGAGGGAACCATGAATGCCAACATGTACTGCGACATACTGAAGCAGATCATTATCCTCCTCCCTTCGGAGACTGGGCTGCAGGGCAAATTTCCAACATAACAAACCCAAACACACCAAGATGACCACTGCCTTGCTAAAGAAGCTGAGGGTAAAGGTGATGGACTGGCCAACCATGTCTCCAGACCTAAACCCTATTGAGCATCTGTGATGCATCCTGAAATGGAAGGTGGAGGAGCGCAAGGTCTCTAACATCCACCAGCTCCGTGATGTCATGGAGGAGTGGAAGAGGACTCCAGTGGCAACCTGTGACGCTCTGGTGAACTCCATGCCCAGGAGGGTTAAGGCAGTGCTGGAAAATAATGGTGGCCACACAATATATACTCTCTTTTGTTGCCAGCGGTTTAGACATAAATGGCTGTGTTGAGTTATTTTACACTGTTATACAAGCTGTACACTCACTACTTTACGTTGTAGCAAAGTGTAATTTCTTCAGTGTTGTCACATGAAAAGATATAATATATTTACAAACATGTGAGGAGTGTACTTACTTTTGTGAGAGTGTGTGTGTGTGTGTGTGTGTGTGTATACAGTGGGTACGGAAAGTATTCAGACCCCCCTTAAATTTTTCACTCTTTGTTATATTGCAGCCATTTGCTAAAATCATTTAAGTTAATTTTTTTCCTCATAAATGTACACACAGCACCCCATATTGACAGAAAAACACAGAATTGTTGACATTTTTGCAGATTTATTAAAAAAGAAAAACTGAAATATCACATGATCCTAAGTATTCAGACCCTTTGCTCAGTATTTAGTAGAAGCACCCTTTTGATCTAATACAGCCATGAGTCTTTTTGGGAAAGATGCAACAAGTTTTTCACACCTGGATTTGGGGATCCTCTGCCATTCCTCCTTGCAGATCCTCTCCAGTTCTGTCAGGTTGGATGGTAAACATTGGTGGACAGACATTTTTAGGTCTCAACAGAGATGCTCAATTGGGTTTGTCAGGGCTCTTGCTGGGCCATTCAAGAACAGTCACGGAGTTGTTGTGAAGCCACTCCGTCGTTATTTTAGCTGTGTGCTTAGGGTCATTGTCTTGTTGGAAGGTAAACCTTCGGCAGGGTCTGAGGTCCTGAGCACTCTAGAGAAGGTTTTCATCCAGGATATCCCTGTACTTGGCCGCATTCATCTTTCCCTCGATTGCAACCAGTCGTCCTGTCCCTGCAGCTGAAAAACACCCCCACAGCATGATGCTGCCACCACCATGATTCACTGTTGGGACTGTGTTGGACAGGTGATGAGCAGTGCCTAATTTTCTCCACACATACCACTTAGAATTAAAGCCAAAAAGTTCCATCTTGGTCTCATCAGACCAGAGAATCTTATTTCTCACCATCTTGGAATCCTTCAGGTGTTTATTAGCAAACTCCAGGCGGGCTTTCATGTGTCTTGCACTGAGGAGAGGCTTCCGTCGAGCCACTCTGCCATAAATCCCTGACTGGTGGAGGGCTGCAGTGATGGTTGACTTTCTACAACTTTCTCCCATCTCCAGACTGCATCTCTGGAGCTCAGCCACAGTGATCTTTGGGTTCTTCTTCTTCTTTACCTCTCTCACCAAGGCTCTTCTCCCCCGATAGCTCAGTTTGGCCGGACGGCCAGCTCTAGGAAGGGTTCTGGTTGTCCCAAACGTCATCCATTTAAGGATTATAGAGGCCACTGTGCTCTTAGCAACCTTAAGTGCAGCAGAAATTTTTTGTAACCTTGGCCAGATTTGTGCCTTGCCACAATTCTGTCTCTGAGCTCTTCAGGCAGTTCCTTTTGACCTCATGATTCTCATTTGCTCTGACATGCACTGTGAGCTGTAAGGTCTTATATAGACAGGTGTGTGGCTTTCCTAATCAAGTCCAATCAGTATAATCAAACGCAGCTGGACTCAAATGAAGGTGTAGAACCATCTCAAGGATGATCAGAAGAAATGGACAGCACCTGAGTTAAATATGAGTGTCACAGCAAAGGGTCTGAATACTTAGGACCATGTAATATTTCAGTTTTTCTTTTTTAACCACTTCCCGCCCCGTCAATAGCAGATTGACGTCCGGGAAGTGGTTCTGTTATCCATACTGGACGTCATATGACGTCCTGCGAGATAACAGCCACCGCGCGCCCGGGGGGGGAGCGCATCGCGGCGATCGGTGGGTCAGTCTGACCCACCGCTACACTGATCTCGGTAAAAAGCCTCCGTCGGAGGCTTTTTACCACGTGATCAGCCGTGTCGAATCACGGCTGATCACAATGTAAACAGGAAGAGCCGTTGATCGGCTCTTCCTCACTCGCGTCTGACAGACGCGAGTAGAGCCGATCCGATCGGCGGCTCTCCTGACAGGGGGGGTTCGCGCTGATTGTTAGCACAGCCCCCCCTCGGATGCCCACACTAGACCACCAGGGAAGCCCCCCAGGACCACCAGGGAAGCCCCAATCATGTAGATGGCCCCCATGGCCATCCACATGTAGTAAAAAAAAAATAAACATACAAAAAAAATGCCAATCAGTGCCCACAAATGGGCACTGACTGGCACTTTCACAATGTGTGATGGCTGGCATTGCTGGGCACCAGTGCCATCAGTGCCACCTATCAGTGCCCGTCCATGCCACCTATCAGTGCGGCCTATGAGTGCCCATCAGTGCGGCCTATGAGTGCCCATCAGTGCGGCCTATGAGTGCCCATCAGTGCGGCCTATGAGTGCCCATCAGTGCGGCCTATGAGTGCCCATCAGTGCGGCCTATGAGTGCCACCTCATCTGTGCCACCTCATCGGTGCCGCCTCATCAGTGCCCATCAGTGTCGCCTTATCAGTGCCCATCAGTGTCGCCTTATCAGTGCCCATCAGTGTCGCCTTATCAGTGCCCTTCAGTGCCCGTCATCGAAGTAGAAAAGGTACTTATTTACAAAAAAAATTAACAGAAACAAAGAAAAACTTAGTTTTTTTTTAAATTTTCGCTCTTTTTTTTATTTGTTGTGCAAAAAATAAAAATCGCAGAGGCGATCAAATACCATCGAAAGAAAGCTCTATTTGTGGGAACAAAATGATAAAAAATTTGTTTGGGTACAGTGTAGCATGACCGCGTAATTGTCATTCAAATTGCGACAGTGCTGAAAGCTCAAAATTGGCCTGGGCAGGAAGCTGTATAAGTGCATGGTATTGAAGTGGTTAATCTGCAAAAATTTCAATTCTGTGTTTTTCTGTCAATATGGGGTGCTGTGTGTACATCAATGAGGGGGAAAAAATGAACTTAAATGATTTTAGCAAATGGCTGCAATATAACAGAGTGAAAAATTGAAGGGGGTCTGAATACTTTCCGTACCCACTGTGTGTGTGTGTGTGTGTGTCTGTGTATATATGTGTGTATGTGTATATATGTGTGTGTGTGTGTGTATGTATGTGTATATATGTGTGTGTGTGTGTGTGTGTGTATGTATGTGTATATATATGTGTGTGTGTATATATATATATATATATATATATATATATATATATATATATGTGTATATATATATATATATATATATTTATTCTATATCTCATTTATTTATTAGAGCTGCAACTAACGATTATTTTGTCGCCTAATCTATCGATTTATTTCTTCGATTAGTCAACGACTATAACTATTATTTTTATTTAATTTTTTTACTTAATCTAGTGTGTTCTTTATGTGATTAGCTAATCCTTTGGATAACTTTACAAAAAAGTACAACTTCTAATATAATATTTCAACTTTTATTTAATTTTTTCCAAAAAATACTTCAATGTGGTTGAAGTTTTTACAGTATACAAAATAAAGTGTAAACACTTTAGCATTAGCCATGATAATGCCATATAAATTCTGCCTAACACCTTGCAAAAGAGGCATCCACGTCATCTCCCCCACTCACTGTAATATCCACGTCATCTCCCCCACTCACTGTAATATTCACAATCTCCCCCACAGAAATTAAGCCGGCTTAATTTCTGTGGGGGAGATTGTGGATATTACAGTGAGTGGGGGAGATTGTGGATATTATTATTACCATCAGATATTATTATTATTATTATTATTATTATTACCATCAGATATTATTATTATTATTATTATTACCATCAGATATTATTATTATTACCATCAGATATTATCAGATCCACGAGCAGTGAGGGGTGATGACGTCAACGCGCACCTAGGCAGCCGCCGCCGGGTGTACCAAGATGGCCGGAGCTAGGCCACGGAGCGAGTAGTCGACGTCTTTCACGCACGTCGCCGTATTTTCGTAGTCGACGCGTCGTGGCAGCTCTAATATATATGTGTGTGTGTGTGTGTAGATGTACCGTATATATGTGTATATATAAAAAAATAATTCCCAGTCTGCTCAGCGTTATTTTAGAATTGTTTGTGTTTTTACTGTAGATAAAAATACATTTTTTATTTTGTCATTTATAAAAACAAGTAAAATTGCATTTCTGTTATTAGCATGGCATCCATAAGTGATGGCTTTGTTTTATATTGCACAGCTTTTCAATGCATAAATAAACAAAATGAAAGCACAAAACAAATACAAATTAGAACAAAATGTGAACATTGTATTAACTGAGGGTTAATGGGGGTTAATTAGGAAAACTATTTAAAGTCCTTTTTTTTTCTGACGTATGCAGGTCAAAGGTCACCATTTTGATCTGCTATGAATAAGGCCTCATGCACACTTGAGCTCAAAAGCATCTGTTTTACAGGCACTTGAGTTTGGGCTGAAAAATCTCATAAATGCGTGTTGATGCTCGTTATTGCAATGGCTAGAATAAAGCTAGAATGCATATTATGCACATTAGAATGCATTAAAGTGGTGTAAACCCCATTCATGAAATCTGACCTGGGCACACATCTGTAGTGTTTACTTATCTTTCTCCAAAGCCCCAAGTATTTTAAGACGGGGTGTTCAAATATTTTCCAAATCATTTCCCCAAAAAATGTATGATATCAGATTATTCTAATTTCTGTGCACTGAGTGAGGACAAGCAAGTCCTAGGTAACAAACTGAACCCTCCAATGCAAGAACAGTATGCATTTCTTCCTTTAGGAGGTGCTGTGCTGCTATTGGAACAAGAAAAAGGTTTCAGTTTTGATTTTGCATGTTAGTGGGTGTGTTTGGTTTGTTCTGTCCTCTTCACTAGGCCTTAAAAGCATTGGAAGAAAATACAGAGCAACAAAAAAAACTGAAAGTATATACTTAATTAAAAAAAGGTAAGAGTTTACATTTATCTGATTCTGAATCCAGAAAACTGAATCATTTAGCTACATTAGTTTATCTTTATAAACTTTTGTGTAAATAATAATTTAATTACCAGTAATCTGGTTCTCCCCCTCCCCCACACACAACCATAGATTAGTGTCTTCTTGCAAAGTAGTCATTTTTTCTTGTTTTTATTTCCTACTCCCCTCAGAAAAATGGTGAGACCAACATCTAGCATATGGAGGCATTTTCACATTACAAATTCTTCTGAAAAGAAAAATGGGATTAGCAAATATTGTCAGATGAAATATGCATTTCTAAATGCTACCAGGATGACAAAACACATTCTTGTATGTAACAAGTGTCCTGTAGATATTAAAAAATCCTTCATGGATCGAAGTGAAGAGGACAACAGTGATGACGATGCACATAAGTTTTTCTCAACGTTCTCATAACAGAATGACTTTCAATCTTAAAAAGACAAAAAAGTGCTAATGTAGCATTTATATCCCCCCCCCCCCCCCCCCAAATTTTTTTTTTTTTTTCCCGAGCTTCAAAATTTCAGAAAATTTTACATCTCTATTCAGAGTACAGCTTTGCATGTGCCTTCCTTCCGCTGCCTATGTAGAGGAGTGTATGTGCCTTTCCTCCAATCGGCTCTTACACAGTGTAAGCCCAGACTCCACACCCACTGCTGAATCTGAAACAAAATTTCTAACAGTATGTGCACTTTCTAAAGAATGTAGAAAGGGTAAGACAGCAGATATACATGTGAAACTTTGTTTAATCTCTATCATCTGAGGCTGTTCACTTCACTGGGTATAGGAGAAGGTTTACATCCACTTTAACCACTTGCCGACTGCCGCACGAACATTAACGTCAACAGAATGACATGGACAGGCAAATGGCCGTAATAGATATAGATATAGATCTATCTATCTATATCCCCTTTAATTTTCCGCCGTGTGGTTGCTTGCGCGCCGCCAGCGGCGCATTAGCGACCCTGCCACAAGCTCCGTGACCTCAGGACCCGCGGACTCTATGTCCGCCGGTGTTCCACGATCGTGTCTTGGAGCTGAAGAATGGGGAGATGTTAGTGTAAACACAACATCTCCCCGTTCTACCTAGTGACATGTCACTGATCGTCTATTCCCTGTCATCGGGAACAGCGATCAGTGACATATCACGGGAAGTCACGCCCCCTAACAGTTACTCACTCCCTAGGTCACACTTAAGCCCTTCAGTGCCACCGACAGGTTAACCCCTTCACTGCCAGTGTCAATTTTACAGTAATCGGTGCATTTTTATAGCACTGATCACTGTAAAAACGACAATGGTGTCAAAAGTGTCTGTGTCCGCCATAATGTCGCAGTCATGATAAAAATTGCTGATCGCCGCCATTAATGGTAAAATTATTTTTTATTTTTTTTATTAAAGTGCCATAAAACTACCCCCTATTTTGTAGACGCTATAACTTTTTTTTGTTACCAAAAATATGTAGCATACGTATCGGGCAAAACTGAGGGGAAAAAAAAATTTTTATATATATTTTTGGGGGATATTTATTATAGCAAAATGTAAAAAATATTGATTTTTTTTTCAAAATTGTCGCTCTATTTTTGTTAGCGCAAAAAAAAAACCGCAGAGGTGATTAAATGCCACCAAAAGAAAGCTGTATTTGTGGGGGAAAAAAAGGACGTCAATATTGTTTGGGAGCCACGTCGCACGACCGTGCAATTGCCAGTTAAAGCGTCGCAGTGCCGAATCGCAAAAAATTGGCCTGTTCTTTGACCAGCCAAATGGTCCGGGGCTTAAGTGGTTAACACTAGAATTCATTGACACCAGCTATTTAAGTGGTTGTAAACTGAAAAAACAAAACTGCAAGACAACGGCATAATGAGCTAGTATGTTTGCCTTTTATATAAATGAATATAGGAGAGCTCCCTTTCCCTGTGACCTTAGTATCTTTGATACAATATTGTGCTAATTCATCCTCATGAACGCTGCATCTTTTCTACCATTAACTAACATGTATTTATTTTTTTCTGTAGAAGTTCTTCTATAAAAAAAAAAAAAAAAAAAAAAGAAGTCTGTTTTTGCTGCGGAAACATTAGACAGGAAATCTCAAGCTCTGTTTGGTTATTCCCATTGTGAGTAAGCTTTTGTTAATTCAGACATAGTCTCTTCCTAGGAGGAAGTCGGTTGGTAAAGCTTGACACCTCTCCATACATAGAGTATAACACTTCAGAATAAATGTTTTTTGTGCAAGTGTTAATATTACCTACAGCTATAGTACCCACTGTGACTCATTTTGTAGGTATTGTTTAAATGACCTTTCTATTCCAGTTATCACATTTCCCCCTTTAATGAAAATGTGCGGAAAATGACAAACTGGCTTCAGCTTCCTGATTTTCAGGAATACAGAGCCTGTATTGTATACTGAAGTGAGAATTTCTCATTGGTGCCTGCATTACACTAATAGATGCTCGGGATCTGCTGACTTTCTGGAAAGCCGTTCTTTGTGTAGTTTGATGTATGTAAGGTGCATAGCAATAGTATTTCACGATACTAGAGCAGGGGTCGGCAACCTTTCTCTTATCGTCCATGGACCGACGCAGCTCTCATACGGATTACATGTGGGTATATGTCCCTGCTCGCAGGAGAAGACCTAGGCAGAATGTTAGAGGTTAAGACATTCTAGAACAAGCCAGAGCTGAACAGCCCCGCCCAGGGGGCGGTCCCTCCGGACATTACCCTCCCACCTGCAGCTAGCAGCCTCAGGTTTAGCACACACACTATAAATTATGCGCCTCTGCGCCATAATTTAATCTCATCCTATACCTCTACACTGCATACATTCACAGTGTATGTATGTGTTATTGGTCTCTGTGTCTGCGTGGCTGTCCCCACGTTCCAAAGCTGTGTTTAAGTGCCATACATGATATAAACGTACAAAATATGTTTCTCTTACCATCCATGGACTGACACGGTGTCTCTTTACTCTTTACACGTTGGTTATGTCCCTGCTTGCAGGAGAAGACCTAGGCAGAATGTGAAATGTTATACATACATTCTAAAAGCCAGAGCTGAACAGCCCCACCCAGGGGGCGGTCCCTCCAGACATAACCCTCCCACTACAGTCAGGCAGAAAAAAAACTGAAGTCTGCTAGCAGAAGGAGAAGACGTGGCTCTCTCAGGAGCCAGTCTCCTGACCTATTTTTATTCCTTTTCTGGAATTATTTTTTATTTTATTTTTGAGAATTTTCTATCAACTGTCGGCTGGGCAACAGGTTGGGTACAAGATATCCTCGTAGTCTTCCCTGTCCGACCATCGAGCGTGCTGATCCTCGCCTTGTGTGCGTGAGACTCAGATCACGACAGGCCCCATGACTCCAGGGGTGGCCGGGTTTGCTTTCATGCTCCCACGGTCCTCTCAAGACTGAACAGTTCCTGACTGACTGTATCTTTTGCGGTGGATCGGGCCGACAGCTACTCAGTACTGCACTGTGATAGTCCTGTCAGAAACACACCAGTGGGTCCCTCAGGGGACGGGTAAGTAGTCTCTCCTGCCTGCAGGTGAGTACAAAAGGCTGTGTGTTTCTCTGTGGGGGATTTTCCCTGTCTCCCCCTGTATTTCATTGTCACTCTCTGTCACCATTGCTGGCGCTGTGCTGTGTGGGGTGCCTGGGGGTCACACTGTTCTTGGAGGGGCTAATGCTGGTCTGCAGATATGCTTGGGGCCTTTTTTTGTGTGTTTTGGGGCCTGAGTGGAGCTGTGTGTGTTGTTTTTTTCACTTTTGCTGAGTCATGGCGGCCATCTTGCCGCGGATCGCCTCAGTGAAGTGCGGCGGCCATTTTCTTGTAGCCCGCGCGCTCTTCAGCACTAGTTTTGGCCTCTAGTGCTGCTGTAACAGCGCAAATCTCCTCACAATCTCCTCACAGCTCACCAGCGCTGACACAGCGCGGTACAGACAGCGGAACTGAGCGGTCCCTGGTCCGGTTTGGTGAGTCCCCTGGGCGCCCCCTCCTCAGTCAGCACAGCCTGTGGGTGGACTTTTTATCTGAGGAGTCTCAGAGGGGGGCAATATGGAGTCTCTGTCACCAGCTTCCCCTAAAATGTCAGTGGACAACAGGCAGTGCTTCAGCACCTGCGGTCCCTAGGGACCAGTTGTGGGCAGTCCTGGAATCATTTCTGACCAGGATGGGAGCTGTGTGCAAGCGCAAGGGAGCAAAAAAGCGCCCTCTCCCCACTTTACTTCATGAGGGCAGTGCGCTGATTCAGATATGGGCCTAGCCACTACCGCTCAGGACCCTAGTTCTGAATGTATTGGATGGTTTTGAACAGGACATTCCTTATGAGGAAAACTCCAGTTCTGAGTCAGTAAATGACAGGGCGCTTGTTAGTGTACTCATGACTGCGGTGAGGGACACTCTCAAGCTAAAATGCTGCGGATGCAGAACCTCAGGCGGATACAGTCTCCTTTGGTTCTTTTAAGGCCAGGCCTTCTAAAGAGGTTTTTCCTTATGTACTTTCTTTGACCAGCTCATTGATGAGGTCTGGGAAAAGCCGCAGAAGAATTTATTTATGGTCCCGCGGCATTTGTCTATCAGATACCCCTTGAAGATGCCCTACTTAAAAAGTGGGCTTCTCCCCCAGGGTCGACCCTCCAGTCGCCCGGTTGAACAAGGCCATCACTCTCCCGATGGAGGGGACTCCTGCATTTGAGGACCCCACTGACAGGAGGTCAGAAGTGGTGAGCAGAGCCATGTTTGCCTTGTTGGGATCCGGCCTGTTGTAGCGGCGACCCTTGTGTCTTAAACACTTACAGGTTGGGCAAAAATGTTGCACCTAGCTGTACAGGAGCATAATCTTCCTCCAGACACAGTTGCTTTGGCCCACCAACTGGTTCAGGGCCTGGTTTATGTGTGCGACGCCACGTTGGACGCGGCCCCTTTAATATCCAGGGCCTCTGTCTCGGCGGTGGTATTGCGTCGTCTTATCTGGTTGAAGTGCTGGTCTGCTGACCTAGCCTTAGGAAGCTCCTGACGGATCTACCATTTAAAGGTGGTAGACCTTTCGGTGCTGCTCTGGATGACATCGTCATGGATGTCATGGGAGGTAAAAGCACTCTTCTTCCTTAGACTAGCAAGCGTGAGGAGGCCCGCTGCAAACAGGGGCCTTCCTTTCCAGCAAAACGGGTTTTTTTCGTCAGTCAGAGTCCACGGGTAGGCCCTCTCAGACTGACGGCAGTGCGGCTGGTGGGCACAAGTGCCCCTGGGTGCGTAAGCCGAACAAGCGGCTCCCAAGCCCGCCTCCGCGTGAAGTCTTGCCTCTGCCCGACTCTGGGGTGGGGGGACGACTTCGCAGGTCACGAATCGGTGGTCCTCCCGAATCTCCGACTGGTGGGTGTGCGAGGTGGTCACCTCAGGATACAGGATAGTATTCCGATCCTGGCCCCCAGACAGATTCTTTCCCTCAAATCTTCCTCTCCTTCCTACCTGTCGGGCAGCCCTCTTGGGGGCTGTACAAGATTTGATCAGGTCCGGAGTGATTGTGCCGGTTCCGTCACAGGAGAGTTTTCAGGGATTCTACTCGAATCTGTTTGTCGTCCCAAAAATAGGACGTGGTTCGACCTATCCTGGACCTCAAGGCCCTGAATGCCTTCGAGAAGGTGCAGAAATTCCGCATGGAATCCATTCACACGGTGATCGCTACACTCCACCAAAGGGATTTTCTTCTGGCGTCCTTGGACTTCAAGGATGCCTACTTGCATGTTCCGATCTGCGCAAGTCTCCAGAAATTTCTGCGCTTTGCGATCAGCGAAGTCCACTATCGATTGTGGCTCTTCCTTTCGGCCTAGCCTCGGCACCAAGGGTGTTCACCAAGGTGTTTGCTCCGGTTCTAGCCTTCTGTTGCAGCGAGGTATTGCTGTCGTGGGCTATCTGGACGATCTTCTGCTAAGAGCAGAAAGTGGATCAGACTTGGAGGAAAGGTGACTATCGTCAATTAGACCCTCAGGGACTCGGGTGGTTCCTGAACATTCAGGAGTCAGTCCTGGTCCCGACTCAGTGTCTGGCGGTATCTAGTTCTGATTCTGGACTCCTTGGAGGCAAAGGTATCCTACCTCTGGAGAAGTTGCTGACCCTTCAGTCTGCGGTGCGGGTGCTGACATCCCAACAATGGTTGTCAATCCGTTTTTTGCATGAGAGTCCCGGGACTCGTGGTGGCCTCCTTCGCGGCCGTTCCGTATGCCCAATCACACACCAGGGCATTGCAGAAGGAGATCTTGTCCACCTGGGACAAATCCCCGTTGTCCTTGGATCTTCAGATCCAGGTGATTCACCTGGTCAGGGCGCCCCTGACATGGTGGTTGAGATCCTCGGCTCTTCGGTCCGGAAAGTCGTTCCCCTCCCATCCAATGGACGGTACTCACGACGGACACCAGCCTGACAGGCTGGGGTGGAGTCTGGGGAGTCCTGTCGGCTCAGGCCTTGGACTCCGGACGAGCCCGTTTACCAATCACTGTTCTGGAAATACGGGCCATCGGACTGTGTCTCTCCTCAGGTCGGAGAGAGTACGGGGTCGCTCCATCAGGAGCCAGTCGGACACCGCCACGGCGGTGGCGTATGTAAACCATCAAGGGGGAACTCGGAGCTCAGCTGTGGCTTCCGAGGTAGTCTGTATCCTGAAGTGGGCCGGAAGAAATGTGCCGGCTCTGTAGGCCATTTTACATTCTGGGCATAGACAATGGGCAGGCGGACTATCTGAGTCGCCAATCGCCGGACCAAGAAGAGTGGTCCTTGCATATTTCAACTCCTTTACCGACGGTGGGGCGCGCCGGATGTGGACCTTATGGCCTCTCGACTCAATCGCAAGGGTCGAGGTTGTGGCCAGATCCAGGGATCCTTGGGCGATGCCTCGGATGCGTTGGTGGCCCCATAGGGTCCTTATCGCCTGATATAAACTCCGGCGATACTAATTGTTCTGGATTGGCCTCAGCATCACTGGTACGCTGATCTGGTACGTCTCGTCGCGGACGTTCCCTGGCGGTTGCCGATGAGGGAGGACCTTCAGTCTCCAGGTCCTATGTTTCATCCGGCTTACAGTCTCTGGCTTTTAACGGCAGGGCTGTTAAAAGCCAGGTGTTGAGGGACCGAGGTCTCTCGGACTCGGTCATTTTGACCATGTTAAGGACACAGAAGTCTTCCTCCAGGCAGATCTATCACCGTGCCTGGAAAGCTTATATCGCCATATGCGAAGCGCTGGACTGGCGTCCTCGGACGTATTCCGTCCTCAGAATCCTGCGTCCTCTGCAGTGTGGAGTGACCCAAAAGCTTGCTTTGAGTACCATCAAGGATCAGATTTCGGCCTTGGCCATCTTCTTTCAGCGACCTCTAGCGGGTCATTTCTTGGTTAGCACCTTGTGTTGGGGGTTCGCCATGTGCTCCCTCCTGGCAAGCCTCCTTTCCCACCGTGGGATCTGAATTGGGTGCTCTCGGTCCTCCAGGAACCTCCTTTTGGGAATATCTGGGATATTCCCCTCTTGTCTTGTCTCAGAAGGTGGCCTTTTAGT
Source organism: Rana muscosa (assembly GCA_029206835.1). Lineage (NCBI taxonomy): Eukaryota > Metazoa > Chordata > Amphibia > Anura > Ranidae > Rana > Rana muscosa. Next base: position 742,654,007 of record CM055117.1, read on the forward strand.
GGCAATCACTTCTGTTTGACGGGTGTCTGAGTTGGCGGCTTTGTCCTGCAAGTCGCCATATTTAGTCATCCATAAGGATAAGGCGGGGTTGCATCTGCGACCTTCCTTTTTGCCAAAGGTGGTTTCGACCTTTCACCTACATGAGGGCATTGTCCTCCCGTCTTTGTGTCCTCACCCATCGCATCCCAGAGAGTTTGCGCTGCACATATTGGATGTGGTACGAGCCTTACGGGTGTACCTGTCTGCTACTGCTTCTATTCGGAAGTCCGACTCACTGTTTGTGACTGTCTCTGGTCCATAACAGGACCAAGCGGTTTCGTCTGCCAGCATTTCTAGGGGAATCAGACAAACCGTCATTCAAGCCTATGCTCTCAAAGGGCGGGCGCCTCCCTTTCCGGTTACGGCGCATTCCACCAGGGCAATTGGTGCTTCCTGGGTTTTCCGACATCAAGCGTCGGTTGCACGAGTGTGCAAGGCGGCGACCTGGTCGTCTGTTCATGCCTTTTAAGTTTTATAAGGTTAATGTGGCTGCATCTTCGGATGCTTCCTTCGGCCGCAGGGTGCTGCAGGCCGCTGTTTAAAGTTGCGACTCCTCCGTTGAGGAGCTCTGCCTTCTTGGAGTGAAGTTTTTGTTTTTTCCATTTATACTGCTCCCATCCCTCTTGACACTGCTTTGGAACATCCCACGTGTAAAGAGACACCGTGTCAGTCCATGGATGATAAGAGAAAATAGGATTTTTTGTACTCACCGTAAAATCCTTTTCTCTGACATCCATGGACTGACACGGCACCCACCCTTTTTAAGTTTGTACTGCTTTGTTACGAACTGAAGTCTGCTGACTGTAGTGGGAGGGTTATGTCCGGAGGGACCGCCCCCGGGGTGGGGCTGTTCAGCTCTGGCTTTTAGAATGTATGTATAACATCTCACATTCTGCCTAGGTCTTCTCCTGCAAGCAGGGACATAACCCACGTGTAAAGTGTAAAGAGACACAGTGTCAGTCCATGGATGTCATAGAAAAGGATTTTACGGTGAGTACAAAAAATCCTATTTTTTTTTTTTTTAGAGTGACCAAGCCTAAAGCCTGCCACGAGATCACCAGAAAAAGTAACAAGTTTGCTAGTATAATATGTTAAACAAATGGTTGCCACAAAATCATCATTGATTCTACCCCACATTGACGGCACACGCCGTCGCTCGCTAGTCCCACTCACTATCAACCATCATGTGTTAAAAATGCGCCCTCATGATCTGTGCTACTGCTGCGCTGCTGCTAGCCGCCGTGGAGGTCACTGGAGTGGTCAGGTCGACAACTGGTGGTCAAACTGGTCCATGGTGTCACTGGTCACTCAGAGAGAGTCAGTGTCAGTGACAGGCTCAGCCGGTCACGTTATCTCTCTATCTCTCCTTCTCCAATCTTTGTGGCACACTCACCACACACTGGCATTATTTGAGAACACAAACCGCTACAACACAACAACATATGTCCCGCCATTGCCAACAATATGCTCCCCCCCAATGACAATCATATGGCGTCCATTTAATTTATTCTTCGGGTTTTATATTGTCTTAATGTATTAGTGATTGATTCACATCACAATAATTCACAACTTCATATTTAGCTTGCTTGTAATCTTTTTATTTAATATGATGATTTTTGGTTTTGCTCATCACTGCCCCACAGCAGCAGCACGTGACACAATGCACTTAAGTTGCAGACGCAGTGCACTGCAGTGCAGCATGTGTGATTGTGTGGAGCTGGGGCAGTGATGAGCAAAACCATAAAAGGTATCAAAGTTGTGATCTGATCAATCACTAAGACAAAGACATTGGACAAATGGACAGCACTGTGGACAATGGAAATTCAATAGATCAGAGATAGACTGACCTTCAAAATTTAAACCATAATTAATTTAATGGCATTGGCAAATGCAATGGTTGGTGATTGTTGGTGATGGTCACTTAAACTCACTTTAAACCTTTCATCATGACTAAGCATTCTCTGACATTTGCTGTTTTTTACAAGGTAAAAATAGATATTTATTTGCTAGAACATTACTTAGAAAAAAAAACACAAAACATTTGATAATTTTTTTTGCAGAGAATAACAACGTTTTGTTGCACTATTTTATGTCCCACAGTGTCACACACGGTATTATTGTCAATGTGCAGCAGTCTTTTAAACGCATCTTTCATAAATAAAAAAATGAAACGGCCAAATATTTTGGTATAATGTGAAAGATGTTACGCCGAGTAATGTCACGCTTTACAATTGCGCACACTCGCTGTGGAATGGCGAAAAAACGACAGTACCTAAAAAAAATCTCCATAGGCGACGCTTGGAAAAAATGTCTGGAGGGACCGCCCCCCTGGGCGGGGCTGTTCAGCTCTGGCTTGTTCTAGAATGTCTTAACCTCTAACATTCTGCCTAGGTCTTCTCCTGCGAGCAGGGACATATACCCACATGTAATCCGTATGAGAGCTGCGTCGGTCCATGGACGTCAGAGAAACGGATTTTACGGTGAGTACAAAAATCCTATTTTTCCCATATTTTGGGCACACACACAGCACGGTTGAACTGAACCTTGTCTGAGTTGGATAGTCGTCTTTCCCCCACTCCCCTGCTGGTCTACACGCACATGGAGTTATAAGAAAGTTTCTCTCGTCATCCATGGACTGACACAGCATGTCTTATACACCTTTACACGTGGGTTATGTCCCTGCTTGCAGGAGAAGACCTAGGCAGAATGTGAGATGTTATACATACATTCTAAACAGCCAGAGCTGAACAGCCCCGCCCAGGGGGGCGGTCCCTCCGGGCATAACCCTCCCACTGCAGTCAGCAGACCTCAGTTTTTTTCTGCCTAGCAGAAGGAGAAGACGTGGCTCCCTCAGGAGCCAGTCTCCTGACCTATTTTTATTCTTTTGGAATTTTTTTTCCTATTTTTTTTTTTTTTGAGATCTTCTATCAACTGTCGGCTGGGCAACAGGTTGGGTACAAGATATCCTCGTAGTCTTCCCTGTCTGACCATCGAGCGTGCTGATCCTCGCCTTGTGTGCGTGAGACTCAGTTCACGACATGCCCCACGACTCCAGGGGTGGCCGGTGGGCTTCCAGCTCCGCGGTCCTCTCAAGATAGAACAGTCCGGCTGTATCTTTCGCGCTGGACCGGGCCGACAGCTACTCAGTACCGCACTGTGATAGTTCTGTCAGAAACACACCAGCGGGTCCCTCAGGGGACGGGTAAGTAGTCTCTCCTGGCTGCAGGTGAGTACATGCTGTGTGTTTCTTGTGTGGGGGGATTTCCCTGTCTCCCCCTGTGTTTTTAATGTCACTCTCTGTTCACTAGTGCTGGCGCTGTACTATGGGGGGTGCCTGGGGGCCATACTGTCCTGGGGGGGCTCATGCTGCTCTGCACTCGCTGGGGCTGTTTTGTTTTTGGAGGTGAGGGGCCTGGGCGCCGTTCGGCGCCATGTTTTGTGTGTGTGCTGATTGTTACATTGGCGGCCATCTTGCCGGGGCCCGCCGGAGCACATTGCGGCGGCCATTTTCTTGTAGCCGCACGTCTTTTCGGGCACTAGTTTGGCCTCTAGCGCCGCTGGAAACGGCGCGAATCTCCTCACACTCTCTCCTCTCAGCTCACTCACGCTGAGCAGCGCGGCGCAGTGAGACAGAGCGGCGGAACCGAGCGGTCCTGGTCAGGTTGGTGGGTTCCCTGGGCATTCCCCTACTTCAGTCAGCACGGCCTGTGGGTGGTCTGAGAGGGACATTATGGAGTCAGAGTCACCAGCTTCCCCTAACATGCCAGAGGCAGCAGCCAGTGCTCCAGCACCTGCGGTCCCTATGGACCAGTTGTCGGCAGTCCTGGAATCATTTCTGACCAGGATGGAAGCTGTGTGTGAGCACAAGGGAGCAAAAAAGTGCCCTCTCCCCACTTTATCTCCACAAGGGGAGTGCTCTGCTTCAGATATGGGCCTAGTTATTGCTGCTCAGGACCCTAGCTCTGAATATTTGGATGGTTTTGAACAGGACATTCCTTGTGAGGAAGACTCCAGTTCTGAGTCAGTAAATGACAGGGCGCTTGTTAGTGAACTCATTGATGCTGTGAGGGACACTCTCAAGCTAGATGCTGCGACCGCAGAACCTCAGGCGGATACAGTCTCCTTTGGTTCTTTTAAGACCAAGCCTTCTAAAAAGGTTTTTCCATATGTACCTTTCTTTGACCAGCTCATTGACCAGGTCTGGGAAAAGCCGCGGAAGACTTTTATGGTCCAACGGCGTTTGTCTATTAGATACCCCTTTGAAGACGCCCTGCTTAAAAAGTGGGCTTCTCCCCCGGTGGTCGACCCTCCAGTCGCCCGTTTAAACAAGGCCACCACTCTCCCGATGGAGGGGACTCCTGCGTTTAAGGAGCCCACTGACAGGAGGTCAGAAGTGGTGAGTAGAGCCATGTTCGCCTTGTTGGGATCCGCCCTACGGCGACCCTTGTGTCTCAGACACTCACGGAATGGGCAAAAATTTTGCACCAAACTGTGCAGGAGTATAACCTTCCTCCAGACACTATTGCTCTGGCCCACCAGATGGTGCAGGGTCTGATATATGTGTGCGATGCCACGTTGGACGCGGCCCCTTTAATATCCAGGGCCTCTGTCTCGGCGGTGGTATTGCGTCGTCTCATCTGGTTGAAATGCTGGTCTGCTGACCTAGCCTCTAAGAAGCTCCTGACGGATCTACCTTTTAAGGGTGGTAGACTTTTTGGTGCTGCTCTGGATGACATCATCAAGGATGTCACGGGAGGTAAAAGCACTCTCCTTCCTCAAACTATCAAGGGTAAGGAGGCCCGACGTAAACCGGGTCCTTCCTTTCCAGCAAAAAAGGGTTTTTTTCGTCCGTCAGAGTCCACGGGTAAGCCATCCCAGACTGACAACAGTGCGGCTGGCGGGCACAAGCGCCCCTGGGTGCGTAAGCCGAACAAGCCGGCTCCCAAGCCCGCCTCCGCGTGAAGTCTTGCCCCCGCCCGTCTCTGGGGTGGGGGGACGACTTTGCAGGTTCACGGATCGGTGGACCTCCCGGATCTCCAACCGGTGGGTGTGCGAGGTGGTCACCTCAGGATACAGAATAGAGTTCCGCTCCTGGCCCCCAGACAGATTCTTTCCCTCAAATCTCCCTCTCCTTCCTGCCCGTCGGGCAGCCCTCTTGGGGGCTGTACAGGATTTGATCGGGTCCGGAGTAATTGTGCCGGTTCCGTCCCAGGAGAGGTTTCAGGGGTTCTACTCGAATCTGTTTGTTGTTCCAAAAAAGGACGGGGTTCGGCCGATCCTGGACCTCAAGGCCCTGAATGCCTTCGTGAAGGTGCAAAAATTCCGCATGGAATCCATTCGCACGGTGGTCGCTACTCTCCGTCAAGGGGATTTTCTGGCATCCTTGGACATCAAGGACGCCTACTTGCATGTTCCGATCTGCGCAAGCCACCAGAAGTTTCTGCGCTTTGCGGTCGGCGAAGTCCACTATCAATTTGTGGCTCTTCCCTTCGGCCTGGCCTCGGCACCGAGGGTGTTCACCAAGTTGCTTGCTCCGGTCCTAGCTTTGCTGAGACAGCGAGGCATTGCTATCGTGGGCTATCTGGACGATTTCCTTCTAAGAGCAGACAGTGGCTCAGAATTGGAAGAAAGTGTGACTATCGTCGGTCAGACCCTCAGGGAGTTTGGGTGGCTCCTGAACGTTCAGAAGTCGGTTCTAGTCCCGACTCAGCGTCTGGAGTATCTAGGTCTGATTCTGGACTCCTTGGAACCTTGGAAGCAAGAGTCTTCCTACCTCCAGACAAACTACTGACACTTCAGTCTGCAGTACGGGTGCTGACGTCCCGAAAATGGTCGTCAATCCGCTTTTGCATGAGAGTCCTGGGACTCATGGTGGCCTCCTTCGAGGCCGTTCCTTATGCCCAAGCGCACACCAGGGCCGTACAGAAAGAGATCTTGTCCACTTGGGACAAATCCCAGTTGTCTTTGGATCTTCAGATCCAGGTGAGTCACCTGGTCAGGGCGTCGCTGACGTGGTGGTTGAGGTCCCCGGCTCTTCGGTCCGGGAAGTCGTTCCTCCCCATCCAATGGACGGTGATCACGACGGACGCCAGCCTGACGGGCTGGGGGGGAGTCTGGGGAGTCCTGTCGGCCCAAGGGCTTTGGACTCCGGACGAAGCCCTCTTACCGATCAATGTGCTGGAGATACGGGCAATCAGACTGTGCCTCTCCTCATGGTCGGAGAAACTACAGGGTCACTCCATCAGGATACAATCGGACAACGCCACAGCAGTGGCGTATGTCAACCATCAAGGGGGGACTCGGAGCTCAGCTGCAGCTTCCGAGGTCGCCCGCATCCTGAGGTGGGCCGAAAGAAGCGTGCCGGCTCTGTCGGCCGTCTACATTCCGGGCGTAGACAATTGGCAGGCGGACTATCTAAGTCGCCAGACGCTGGACCAGGGGGAGTGGTCCTTGCACCCGGAGGTCTTTCAACTTCTTTGCAGACGGTGGGGCACGCCGGATGTGGACCTGATGGCTTCTCGACTCAATCGCAAGGTGTCGAGGTTTGTGGCCAGATCCAGGGATCCCTGGGCGGATGCCTCGGATGCGTTGGTGGCCCCATGGGGTCAGTATCGCCTGATATACGTTTATCCTCCGCTGCAGTTGCTCCCTCGCCTGCTCCGCAGGGTAGCGACCGAGGGAATTCCGGTGATCCTCATTGCTCCGGATTGGCCTCGGCGTCACTGGTACGCCGATCTGGTACGTCTCGTCGCAGACGTTCCCTGGCGGTTACCGATACGGGGGGACCTTCTGTCTCAAGGTCCTATATTTCATCCTGCTTTACAGTCTTTGGTTTTAACGGCATGGTTATTGAAAGCCAGGTGCTGAGAGACCGAGGTCTCTCGGATTCGGTCATTTCGACCATGTTAAGGGCACGGAAGTCTTCCTCCAGAAGGATCTATCACCGTACTTGGAGAGCTTACATCGCCATGTGCGAAGAGCTGGACTGGCGCCCACGAACGTATTCCGTTCCCAGAATCCTGCATTTTCTGCAGCGTGGCGTGACCCAAAAGCTCGCTTTGAGTACCATTAAGGGTCAGATTTCGGCCTTGGCCATCTTCTTTCAGCGACCGCTGGCGGGTCATCCCTTGGTTAGCACCTTTGTGCAGGGGGTTCGCCATGTGCTCCCCCCTGTCAAGCCTCCTCTCCCCCCGTGGGATCTGAATTTGGTGCTCTCGGTCCTCCAGGAACCTCCCTTTGAAAATATTAGAGATATTCCCCTCTTGACTTTGTCTCAGAAGGTGGCCTTCTTGGTGGCCATTACTTCCATTAGACGAGTGTCTGAATTGGCGGCCTTGTCCTGCAAGTCGCCCTTTTTGATCATCCATAAGGATAAGGCGGTGTTGCGTCCGCGACCTTCCTTTCTGCCAAAGGTGGTCTCGGCCTTCCACTTAAAAGAGGACATTGTCCTCCCGTCCTTGTGTCCTCACCCATCGCATCCCAGAGAGTTTGCGCTACACACTTTGGATGTGGTACGAGCCTTGCGGGTGTACCTGTCTGCTACTGCTTCTATTCGGAAGTCTGACTCACTATTTGTGGCTGTCTCTGGTCCAAAACAGGGCCAAGCGGTTTCGTCTGCCACCATTTCTAGGTGGATCAGACAAACCGTCATTCAAGCTTATGCTCTCAAGGGGCGGGCGCCTCCCTTTCCGGTTACGGCACATTCCACCAGGGCAATTGGTGCTTCCTGGGCTTTCCGACATCAAGCGTCGGTTGCACAAGTGTACAAGGCGGCGACCTGGTCGTCTGTTCATACCTTTTCTAAGTTTTATAAGGTTGATGTGGCTGCATCTTCGGATGCTTCCTTCGGCCGCAAGGTGTTGCAGGCCGCTGTTTGATGTTGCAACTCCTCCGTTGAGGAGCTCTGCCTTGTTTGGAGTGAAGTTTTTGGTTTTCCATTTATACTGCTCCCATCCCTCTTGACACTGCTTTGGGACATCCCACGTGTAAAGGTGTATAAGACACGCTGTGTCAGTCCATGGATGACAAGAGAAAATAGGATTTTTGTACTCACCGTAAAATCAGTTTCTCTGGCATCCATGGATTGACACAGCACCCACCCTTCTTTTTAAGTTTGTACTGCTTTGTTACGAACTGAGGTCTGCTGACTGCAGTGGGAGGGTTATGCCCGGAGGGACCGCCCCCCTGGGCGGGGCTGTTCAGCTCTGGCTGTTTAGAATGTATGTATAACATCTCACATTCTGCCTAGGTCTTCTCCTGCAAGCAGGGACATAACCCACGTGTAAAGGTGTATAAGACACGCTGTGTCAGTCCATGGATGCCAGAGAAACGGATTTTACGGTGAGTACAAAAATCCTATTTTTCCCAGGGCACACCTAAATCATCACCTCTGCAAAACCACACCACAGTGACCCCCACTTTTGTGCTCATTCCTCTACGGGGATACCCCTGTGATTAGTCAGTTTTTGCACTCAGAGTGAAGAAAGCTGTACCTGGCCACAAGTAACCGTGCCCAGTACTGCCTCTTCCAAGTGGTCCCGAGCATAGTGTGGAGCACTCGCAGCACACAAACAAATTATTAATGTTATTACAGGCACTTGTCAATGTATACAGCGCTGTGTGTGTGTGTATATATATGTGTGTGTGTGTGTGTGTGTGTGTGTGTGTGTGTGTGTGTGTGTATGTGTGTGTGTGTGTATATATATATATATATATATATATATATATATATATTTATTTATTATAATATATAATACACACATCAGTCCCTGCCCTCAAGGAGCTTACAATCTAAGGTTCCGAACTCCCATTCATACATATACAGTACACATACTAAGGCCAATTTAGATAGGAGCCAATTAACCTACCAGCATGTCTTTGGTGTGTGGGAGGAAACCGGGGTACCTGAAGGAAACAGACACAGGGAAAACATGTAAACTCCAGGCAGGTAGTGCCATCCGACCAAGGGGTGAACCATGCCCTGGCATGGTTAAAACGGCTAATGCAGTTTTACAATCAGTAACATCTAGTTTATTTTTTAATATTGCATTCATAGTTGTACTGCTAATGATATTTTAATATTAGGAAGTGTTCACACAAAACATCTTTATTTTCCATTAGGGCCTCATTCACACCTGCTTGAAGCTCAAAGCTCTCAACAAACAAAATCTTTTGTATTTCAATGGTGGTTGTATATGGTGGCCATTTGCATATAAGGGCTCAGGCACCTGTAATTCAGTGCCTGACGCTCTGACAGCTACTTTTTTTAAAGCAGATATGGGCATCTTTGAATGCCTGTAAACATTTGAATTGAAGTAGAACTATATTGAAAACTTTTTTTTTTTTTTTTTTTTATAGAGTAAGGGAGGGTTAACTCCTGCAGGTTTTGCCACCTGAGTCCCACTGGGGAGATTTCCCTTCACTTCTTGTCCCGTAGCAAAAACAGGAAATTAGAGAATTTTCTTCCAAAGTGAGGGTTTCCCAGGATAACACTAGGGTCACCAAAACTAGAGGCCCCATTGGAAGATGTGCCCTCTACCATTACCATTCTGGGGTCAACCCAAAATTTGGGATTTTCTTTTACTGTCTATTTCGAAAACGGTGAACAGGACATCTAGAGAGGGGGCGGAGCTCCCTAACCAGGGCACAGGACAGCAATTAAACTGACGGGGTTCTAATCCCCCTCAACACTATCCAAAAAGTAAAAAAAAAAAATTGCCTTTTAGATACACTTCAGGTGTTTTTTCAGGCTTGAATACACATGTAAAATGCTTTTAACCAGTTGTCAACCGGCCGCCGTCAAATGACGGCGGCAGGAAGACACTTATTCTGGGTGGACGTCCTATAACGTCGTGCATTAAAAATCCACTAGAGGGCGCACGTGCGTCGCGTCACTGGGCACCTGCGATTGCCCAGTAACCGACCAGGACCGTGGATCTCTGTGTGTAGACACAGATCCACGTCCTGTCAGGGAGAGGAGACCGATGGTGTGTCCCTTGTACATGGGGACACAGATCGGTCTCCTCCCCCAGTCCGTCCCCTCCCCCCCACAGTAAGAATCACTAATAGGGAACACATTTAACCCCTTCCCTGCCAGTTATGTTTATACAGTAATTAATGCATTTTTATAGCACAGATTGCTGTATAAATGTGAATGGTCCCAAAAATGTGTCAAATTTGTCAGATGTGTCCGCCGCAATATCGCAGTCACGATAAAAATCGCTGATCGCCGCCATTACTAGCAAAAAAAATAATAAAAATGCTATAAATCTATCCCCTATTTTGTAGACGCTATAACTTTTGCGCAAACATACGCTTATTGCGTTTTTTTTTTTTTTTTTTTTTTTTTTTTTTACCAAAAATATGTAGAAGAATACATATCGGCCTAAACTGAGGAATTTTTTTAAAAAATAAATTGATATTTATTATAGCAAAAAATATTTAGATTTTTTCAAACTTGTCGCTCTTCTTTTGTTTATAGCGCAAAAAATAAAAACCGCAGAGGTGATCAAGTACCACCAAAAGAAAGCTCTATTTGTGAGGGAAAAAAAAGGATGCAAATTTTGTTTGGGTACAGCATCGCACGACCGCGCAATTGTCATTCAAAGTGTGACAGCGCTGAAAGCTGAAAAATGGCTTGGGCAGGAAGGGGGTTAAAGTGCCCAGTAGAAAAGTGGTTAAGTACACATCTGAAATGCTCATATATGCACACAAAAATGCTTAAAAATCTGCAGATAAAAAATGCCTGAAAAGATCGGAAAATTACTGCTCAGGTGGGAATGAAGCCTGATGTGTACGAAGTGGGAAACTGGATGTACAGTTTTAATGTGATTGTACTGTGTCTGGCCTGTAGACCAGCTGCCCAAGTGCTTCTAAGACTTGGTTCACACTAGCGCAGTCCATTTTCCAGTGCAATTTTGTAGTGCCACTGCTATGCAAATTGTTGCATTTTTTTTTTAGATGGTTTTTATGCTTTTACTACTGGGACTCATCTCTGCTGCTGAGTCACTGGTTGTAAGCAGGGTGGATTTGGTTTAAATCAAACATTTTTAAAGAGCATCTCTGTCCTGCTGTTACCTCACCGACGTTCCCTTTCATTTAAAGGTCCCTTTCACGTCCTCGATTTTGCCACGATTTCAGGGAATGCCTGTGTAAACTTGAGGTTTATGGACCTCAACTCGCATTAAAAGTAGGACCAAAGTAGTACAGGGACTACTTTGAAGTCGGTGCGACTTGCAGTCGCACCAATATGACTTATACTCATTATAAATCATGGGGTACGACTTGTCATGTGACTTTGCAGTCTCAAGTCACGCAAGTGTGAAAGGGGCCTTAATGGGAAAGCTGGTAATGCGGCAGTGACACAAGGTGAGTTATGTGGCGGAAGCAGGTGATAGGATGCCCGCTAACAGGTGCTGCCACAAAGGATCTGAAACGACAGGTGCTCTTTAAATGTAAGGACTTATTCTTACTGGTAGTTGGAAAACCTTCATTTTGTTTGCAAATATTAAAGATTCTATTTAGAATAAGCTGTCGGGTTAGTAAAACATCGCTAGCATCGCTAGCAGAACTGATTCAATCACAGTTTGTAATGTACATAAATTTGCAAAACAATGGGATAAAGGAATATTCCTGAACTTTGTTTTATCTCATGGTTACTGTGAAATTGTGGGTTTGAGAAGCTGGTTGTACTGAAGTAGATGAGTCTACTTGAGTACAGTCAACAAAAAAACAGAATAACCGAGCTCAACCAACCAATCAGCAACCAACCAAATTCACCTACTTGAGTACAGTCAGCCTGCCTATAGATAGAAATGTGTCTAGTTCAGCAGGAACTGGAAGAAGTTCTATCAGTCTATGACCAGCTTAGGTCTGTTCTGTGATGGGTGGGGGGGGGGGGGGGACAATTTGCTCATAGATGTGAATTCAAATGCAGAGATGAATGAAAAGAGACCTACCTCTTTCACTCAAATTTGTCTTGTAAACTCGCTGCATTACAGACTAGATGCATAAAAACTTTACTACAATTTATCTTTTAACCACTTAACGACCGCCCACTGTAAATATACGTCGGCAGAATGGCACCGACAGGCAGAATCACGTACATATACGTGATTGCCTTTGTATAGTTGGGGGGTCCGATCGGACCCCCCTTCTTTACAGTGAGCGGCCGTTTTATCTTCGGGAGCGATCCGGCATGAGGGGACGGCCGTTCGATTCCGGCCCCCCCTCTCGATCGCTCCCGGCGAATGAGAGCTTCCCCTGCCTGTGTACTGTTTACACAGGCAGGAGGAAGTGATGTCATCTCTCCTGCGGCGCTCACATATACCGAGCGCCGTACAGGAGAAGATGCAGGTTAGTGCACAAAACAGCACACTGACACCAGGACACATAGGCACATAAATCTCCCCCCCAGACACCCCCAGATCACCCCCAGTCACAGTGTCACTGATTGCAGTGACCATTTATTTAGTGATCACTGCAATCAGTGACATTTGTGACTGTAAAAGTGTCACTACATTTAGTTTTAGGTCCAGTGTAGCCCCCTAACCCCCCCCCCCTAATAAAGGTTTAACCCCCTGATCACCCCCCAGATAACCCTTTCACCCCCTAGCACCGCCGTCGCTAAGCGATCATTTTTCTGATCGATGTCTTAGCGTCGGTGATGCTGATCGGTAGCCAGTAATTTTTTTTAGGTTCGCCGCAGGTTTTTATAGCGTCGGGTTCCCCCATATATTACCTAATAAAGGTTTAACCCCCTTGATCGCCCCCCAGGTAACCCTTTCACCCCCTATCACCACTGTCACTAAGCGATAATTTTTCTGATCGCTGTCTTAGCGTCGGTGATGCAGATCGGTAGCCAATAATTTTTTTTAGATTCGCCGCAGGTTTTTATAGCGTCAGGTACCCCCATATATTATCTAATAAAGGTTTAACCCCCTGATCGCCCCCCAGGTAACCCTTTCACCCCCTATCACCACTGTCGCTAAGCGATCGTTTTTATGATCGTTGTCTTAGTGTCGGTGATGCCGATAGCTAGCCAGTAATTTTTTTTTAGGTTCGCCGTCAGGTTTTTATATAGCGTCAGGTACCCCCATATATTACCTAATAAAGGTTTTAACCCCCTAATTACCCCTAGTTAACCCTTTCACCAGTGATCATCATATAAGTGTTACGGGTGACGCTGGTTAGTTTGCTTTTTATAGTGTCAGGGCACCCGCCGTATATAACCCAATAAAGGTTTAACCCCCTGATCGCCCGGCGGGTGATATCAATTAGGTTTTAGCGTCAGAGAGGGTCTGCGTCACACCCCAGGCAGCGTCAGGTTAGTGCCAGTAGCGCTAACACCCACGCGTTAAGCATACACCCCCCTTAGTGGTATAGTATCTGAACCGATCAATATCTGATCAGATCTATACTAGCGTCCCCAGCAGTTTAGGGTTCCCAAAAACGCAGTGTTAGCGGGATAAGCGCAGATACCTGCTAGCACCTGCGTTTTGCCCCTCCGTCCAGCCCAGGCCACCCAAGTGCAGTATCGATCGATCACTGTCACTTGCAAAACACAACACACATAAATGCAGCGTTCGCAGAGACAGGCCTGATCCCTGCGACTCCAGTGTTGTAGGAGGTGATTTCACCACCACAGTTAAAAAAAAAAAAAGCATATATGCCGAAGCATTGGGGCAGCAGGGGCGGAGGAGCGATTTTGCTCCTAATGCCGCGTACATACGGTCGAAATTCCGACGGAGGCTTGCCCGTGGAAAAGTCTGACCATGTGTACGCGGCATAACTTTTGCGGGAAGATGCCCCCATGCTTCGGCACATATAAATGGTGCATGTATGCCCATCATTAGAAGTGGGTGGATGAAGGGCGGTATTCTAATGGTGGGCATACCCACCGATCAATCTTTTTTTTTTCGTTCAGCCAACAGGCTGCATGAAAAAAAAGATTACAATGCATGTCCAACAAGGACCAGCAACGTACTGGTATGTTGCTGGACTTTGAATGTTTATACCAGAATGATGCCTGTGGGTTTAGGTATCATCTTGGTATCATTCTTTTCAGCCAGCGGCCGGCTTTCATGTAAAAGCAATCCTAGTGGCTAATTAGCCTCTGGACTGCTTTTACAAGCAGTGGGAGGGAATGTCCCCCCCCGGATATAAAAAGCGCCATTGGGAAAGCATTTTATCACACCGATCTTGGTGTGGTCAGATGCTTTGAGGGCAGAGGAAAGATCTAGGGTCCAATAGACCCCAGTTTTTTCAAAAAAGAGTACCTGTCATTACCTATTGCTATCATAGGGGATATTTACATTCCCTGAGATAACAATAAAAGTGATAAAAATAAATAAATATAGAAGCAACAGTTTAAAAAAAAAAAAAAAAAAAAGCAAAATTAATAATAAAAAAAAAAAAAAAAAAAGCACCCCTGTCCTGCCCTGCTCTTGCCCAATGGCGAACGCAAGCGTCGGTCTGGCGTCATATGTAAACAGCAATTGCACCATGCATGTGAGGTATCACCGCGAAGGTCAGATCGAGGGCAGTAATTTTAGCAGTAGACCTCCTCTGTAAATCTAACGGGGTAACCTGTAAAGGCTTTTAAAGGCTTTTAAAAATGTATGTAGTTTGTCGCCAATGCGCGTTTGTGCGAAATTTTAAAGCATGTCGTGTTTGGTATCTATGTACTTGGCCTAAGATCATCTTTTTTATTTCATCAAACATTTGGGCAATATAGTGTGTTTTAGTGCATTAAAATTAAAAAAAGTGTATTACTCTTTCGTCCATGGACCGACACAGCTTCTCTATTGACAAAGTGGGTATTATCCGTTAATTAGGAGTGACTAGGCAGAAAAACTTGTAAAAAGTGTTGCATCACACCTTCTACAGTACCGCCCAGGGGGCGGACCCTCTGGGTATACCCTCTGTCTGCATCTTCGCAGATCAGTTTTTTTCTGTCTAGCAAGGAGTAGGACATGGCTCCCTTCGGGCCCATTGGTCCGGGGAAAAAAGATATATATATATTTTTTTTAATTTTTTTGCTACATTTGTTGTTTCCTGCGATCTTCGATCAACTGCCGACTGGGTGACAGGCTGGATCCTCGATCCTTGTAGTCTCCCCAGTTTCGGCCATCGAGCGTGTGCCGACCCTAGCTACGCGCTGGGTTTTCCACGACATGCCCGTCGCTCCACGGGTGGCCGGTGAGCTTACGCTCCAGGGCCTGTATCGGACCGCTCAGCTTCGGCTGACCTTACGGCAGAGTCGCAGCAGCCTGGCCGGTGAGCTTACGCTCCAAGGCTTGCATCGGACCGCTCAGCTTCGGCTGACCTTACGGCCGAGTCGCAGCAGCCTTTCCGGTGAGCGGCATGCTCCAGGGCATACATATGATCGTCCCTTCTGGGTCCAATCACAGCATGCCTGGCCAACAGTCACCTTCCGTGCGCGGACGATGATCTGTTTGGAATGTCTTGCAGCAGAATACATGCAGGATAGGTAAGTAAAAGTCCCATGCCTCGGCTGGGTGATTTAGCTGGACATTCCTGGAGAGATCAAGTAAGTGGTTGTGGCCCCTTTCTTCCCTCTCTCCCTGCCTTTCCCTCCTCCCTGGGCTTCTAGCTAAAGGTTGCTGGGTGCTGGGGGTCACCTAGGGGGTCCCACTGGAGCGGGGCTGGCTGTAACTAACATTTAAAAGAAATGTCATTTTTTCTTACCTGTGTTTGTGTCCTTCCTCCTCCATGCTGTCGGCGGCCATTTTGAGGTGGTCCATGCCAAGTTTGGCCTCTTGTGACTGCCCGGCGGCCATCTTCCTGTGGTTCGGCCACACCCACTGGCCCCTATCAGCCATCTTTTTGTGGGCTATGGCTGCTTGACCTCTATCTTCTGTCGGCGGCCATTTTCTTAGAGCCCACATTATCTTCCATACAGACGTTTTTGGCAACCATTTTGCGAGAGCCTCCGGCCTCTAGGGTGCATTACACTGGCGCGAAAATTCACACAGGAAGTGCTGATAAAAGAAGCAGACTGACACAGCAGCAGGGGGGACAGCATCACAGGCGCAGCATAGAAGTACCTATCCAGGGTGGTGAGTCCTCTGGGTGACCCAGCCTCTCTGCAGCACAGGAGGGTGGCCTATTGATATCTTGCCTGGAGCCCTGTGGGTGTCAGCGTGTGGTCAGCATGGCATCTGAGCCAGATGTCTTCTCCCCTGAAACACCAGATTTAGCAGCTGGTGTCCCTGAGGTGTCTATGGACGCTATGTCGGCAATCCTAGAGGCGTTTGCTGCCAGGGTGGAAGCAGCACACGGGAATACAGAGGGTAATAAACGCCCCCGTCCCCTGCAATCTTCTGGGGATATTTCTGATGCAGAACCAGGTCCAGCTACGGCTCATGGCCCAGATTCTGATGCATCAGAGACTGCAGACCGTGACCGATCGGACAGTGAGGAGGACTCCAGGTCAGTACGCGAGACTGCTTTGGTATCTGACCTTATTACTGCAGTGCGGGATACGCTAAAGTTGGAAAAGACTGCAGAAGTAGCAGATACTCCCAGTCCCCTTTGGGTTTCGTAAACCTGCCCGCACTGCTAAGGTGTTCCCTTGTGTGTCTTATTTTGACAAACTCTTATACAAGGAATGGGAGAACCCACTGAGGGTCTTTACAGCCCCAAAGAGGTTTGCAGTACGGTACCCCTTTGAGGAGAGTTTTCTGAAGATATGGACCTCTCCCCCTATAGTGGACCCTTCAGTGTCCAGACTTAATAGAGCCACCCCTATTCCAGTAGAAGGGGCTCATGTTTTCAAGGACCCTGTGGATAAGAAGGCTGAAGCACTCGCTCGCTACCTATACTCAGTGGTAGGCTCGGCAGTACACCCGGCATTGGCGGGGGCCCTTGTGTCTCAGACACTTACTGAATGGGCAAAATTGCTACTCCAGGGGTTAAAGGAGCGAGATGCTCCTCCTAATGAGATAACTTTGGCCGACCAGTTGGTCCAGGGCCTTACGTTTGTCTGCGAGTCAGACATGGATACTATTCCCCAGCTTCGGTTTATGCAGTAGCAATACGCCGCCTGATCTGGCTAAAGGGCTGGTCTGCGGACCAGACTTCCAAGAAAGCCCTGTTGGATCTGCCTTTTAAGGGCAACAGACTTTTTGGGGCTTCTCTGGATGACATCATCAAGGATGCCACAGGAGGTAAGAGCACTTTGCTTCCCCAAACTAGCAAGGGTAAGGGACCACGCCAAGGGCAAGGGCCCTCCTTTACTGCACGTAAGCGGTTTTTTCGCCCCCTTAAGGCGACAGGGAAAAGACCCCAGGCCGATAAAGCGCCTGCCCAAGGACAGAAGCGTCCTTGGTCCCGCAGACCCAACAAGCCTGCGGACAAATCTGCATCCACATGAAGGTCCGCCCCCACCTAGCTCTCGGGTGGGGGGACGTCTTCGCAAATTCGCAACTCAGTGAACTGCTCTAGTCTCCGACAGGTGGGTTTGCGAAGTAATCTCCTCAGGCTACAAGATAGAATTTCTGTCTTGTCCACCAGACAGATTCATCACCTCCAATCTCCAGCTACTACCGACCCGTCGGGAGGCCCTGTATGGGGCGGTCCAGGGTCTACTGGAACGCGGGGTAGTTATTCCAATTCCAGAACAGGAACGGGGTCAGGGTTTTTACTCAAATCTGTTCATTGTGCCGAAGAAGGAGGGGGTTCGTCCAATCTTGGATCTCAGAGCCCTCAATTGCTTTGTGAAGGTACAAAGATTTTGGATGGAGTCGGTTCGATCTGTAGTCACGGCTCTCCATCCGGGGGACTTTCTGGCCTCCTTGGACATCAAGGACGCATACATGCATGTCCCCATATACTCCAGACACCAGAGGTTTCTGCGATTTGCTATCGGGAAGAACCACTACCAGTTTGTGGCCCTCCCGTTTGGCCTTGCCTCAGCACCCAGGACGTTCACCAAGGTGCTCGCTCCGATTCTGGCACTTCTAAGACAGCAGGGTATCGCTATCACAGGTTACTTGGACGACCTTCTGCTGAAGGCCCCTTCAAGCTCAGAATTAGAGGTAAGCGTGTCCATTACCTGTCAGACTCTTCGAGACTGTGGTTGGATACTAAACACGCAAAAGTCAGTATTGGTGCCCACTCAACGTCTAGTGTACCTGGGGTTGATTCTGGATTCCTCAGAGGCAAAGGTATTCCTCCCTGTGGAGAAGTTGCAGACCCTCCGGGCTGCAGTACGGCAGCTGACTTCCAGGAATTGGTTGTCACTCTGTTTTTTGCATGCGAGTGTTGGGCCTCATGGTAGCCTCGAGGCGGTCCCATATGCTCAATACCACACTCGAGTGTTACAGAAGGAAGTTCTGTCCAGATGGAACAGATGCCCTTCATCTCTGGATTATCAAATCCGCGTGAGCCACCTAGTCAGGAGATCCCTGGTATGGTGGCTGACAGCACCGGCTCTAATGGCCGGGAAGTCATTTCTTCCGGTTTACTGGATAGTGATCACGACGGACGCCAGCCTTACAGGTTGGGGGGGAGTCTGGGGTGTCCAGTCGGCGCAGGGTCGCTGGACCCCAGAGGAAGCCCTCCTGCCGATCAATATCCTGGAGATCCGGGCGATCAAGCTGTGCCTCTTCAAATGGTCTCAGAGACTGCAAGGGCGTCCAGTCAGGATCCAGTCAGACAACGCCACAGCAGTGGCATATGTCAATCGTCAAGGAGGAACAAGAAGCTCAGCTGCAGCATCGGAGATCGCTCGCATCCTGAAGTGGGCAGAGAGGAGCGTACCGGCACTGTCGGCCGTGTACATTCCGGGTGTGGAAAACTGGCAGGCGGACTACCTGAGCCGCCAGATGCTGGACCAGGGAGAATGGTCCTTACACCCGGAGGTGTTCCAACTCCTCTGCCAAAGATGGGGCACACCAGACGTAGATCTTTTGGCTTCCCGACTCAATCGGAAGGTATTGAGGTTTGTGGCCCGGTCAAGAGACCCATGGGCAGACGCAACGGACGCGTTGGTAGCATCGTGGGGTCAGTATCGGCTAATCTATGCCTTCCCTCCCTTAAGGCTTCTTCCTCTTCTGCTCCGCAGAGTGGGGGCAGAGGGAATTCCAATGATCCTAATCGCTCCAGATTGGCCTCAGCGTCCTTGGTACGCCGATCTAGTACGTCTGGTAGCAGACGTCCCCTGGCGCCTACCACTACGGAAGGACCTGCTATCGCAAGGTCCCATATTGCATCCTGCTTTACAGTCATTGGCTTTAACGGCATGGCTGTTGAGAACCAGGTACTGAGAGACCGGGGCCTGTCAGACTCAGTAATCTCTACTATGAGAAGTGCTCGAAAACCATCCTCTAGGAAGGTCTATCACCGCACTTGGAGGGCCTACATCTCCATGTGTGAGGAAATGAAATGGCATCCGGGTACCTATTTGGTTTCCAGAATCCAGCTGTTTTTACAGCATGGGGTGGACCAAAGGCTTGCCCTAAGTATGATTAAGGGACAGATATCTGCCCTGGCTGTCTTTTTTTCAGCGACCCCTGGTGACTCACTCTCTCGTGAGTACATTTGTGCAGGGGGTCCGACATGTGGCCCCTCCGGTCCGTCCCCCGTTACCTCCGTGGGACTTGAACCTGGTCCTCTCGGTGCTTCAGAAGGCACCGTTTGGGAAGATTAGAGATATTCCCCTGTTGACACTTTCTCAGAAAGTGGTCTTTTTGGTGGCTGTTACGTCAGTTAGACGAGTCTCTGAGCTGGCAGCCTTGTCCTGCAAGGCTCCCTATTTGATTTTCCACAAGGATAAGGTGGTGCTGCGGCCGCAGCCTTCCTTTCTTCCGAAAGTCGTTTCGGCTTTTCATCTCAACGAAGACATTGTACTTCCATCCTTGTGTCCTCATCTGTCGAATCCTAAGGAGTCGGCGTTGCATTCCTTGGACGTTGTCCAAGCTTTGAGAGTATACCTATCTGCTACTTCCCTGTTCCGGAAGTCAGACTCACTGTTTGCTTTGGTGGCTGGTCCCAAGAAGGGCCAAGCAGTCTCGTCGGCCACCATCTCTAGGTGGATCCGACAGATAGTAATCCAGACTTACGCCTTAAAGGGTCAGGCGCCCCCCTTTCCTGTCACGGCGCATTCGACCAGGGCAATAGGTGCCTCTTGGGCTTTCCGACATCAAGCGTCTGTTTCCCAACTATGTAAAGCGGCGACTTGGTCGTCCGCTCACACTTTCACAAAATTCTACAAGGTTGATGTAAGTGCATCTTCGGATGCCTCTTTCGGCCGCAAGGTTTTGCAAACGGCTGTTTAGAGTTGCAACTCCTCCGTTGGAGGAGTGCTGTTTTGTGTTTTGGGGTGAAGTTTGTTTTTATGCTGTTACCACCCTTCGTTTTTTTCTCTGACACTGCTTTGGGACGTCCCACTTTGTCAATAGAGAAGCTGTGTCGGTCCATGGACGAAAGAGTAAATAGGATTTTTTACTCACCGTAAAATCCTTTTCTCTGAGTCCATGGACCGACACAGCACCCACCCCTCCTTTTAAGTTTGTACTGCTTTTTGACGAACTGATCTGCGAAGATGCAGACTGAGAGGGTATACCCAGAGGGTCCGCCCCCTGGACGGTACTGTAGAAGGTGTAGAAGGTGTGATGCAACACTTTTTACAAGTTTTTCTGCCTAGTGACTCCTAATTAACGGATAATACCCACTTTGTCAATAGAGAAGCTGTGTCGGTCCATGGACTCAGAGAAAAGGATTTTACGGTGAGTAAAAAATCCTATTTTTTTCCCCAAAAAATGCGTTTGAAAAATCGCTGCGCAAATACTGTGTAGAAAAAAAAATGCAACACCCACCATTTTATTCTGTAGGGCCTTTGCTTTAAAAATATATATAATGTTTGGGGGTTCAACATAATTTTCTTGCAAAAAAAAATATGTTTTCATGTAAACAAAAAGTGTCAAAAAGGGCTTTGTCTTCAAGTGGTTAGAAGAGTGGATGTAAGCTTCCTAATGTTGTGTATAAAATGCCAGAACAGTTCAAAACCCCCCCAAATGACCCCATTTTGGAAAGTAGACACCCCAAGCTATATACTGAGAGGCATGTCGAGTCCATGGAATATTTTATATGTTGACACAAGTTGCACAAAGTTGTCACTAAATGATATATTGCTCAAACATGCCATGGGCATATGTGGAATTACACCCCAAAATACATTCTGTTGCTTCTCCTGAGTACGGGGATACCACATGTGTGAGACTTTTTGGGAGCCTAGCCGCGTACGGGACCCCAAAAACCAATCACCGCCTTCAGGCTTTCTAAGGGTGTAAATGTTTGATTTCACTTCTCACTGCCTATCACAGTTTCGGAGGCCATGGAATGCCCAGATGGCACAAAACCCCCCCAAATGACCCCATTTTGGAAAGTAGACACCCCAAGCTATTTGCTGAGAGATATTGTGAGTATTTTGCAGATCTCGCTTTTTGTCACAAAGTTTTGAAAATTGAAAAAAAAAAAGAAAAAAAAATGTTCTTTCTTCATTTTCAAAAACAAATGAGAGCTGTAAAATACTCACTATGCCTCTCAGCAAACAGCTTGGGGTGTCTACTTTCCAAAATGGGGTCATTTGGGGGGGTTTTGTGCTATTTTGGCATTTTATGGCCTTCGAAACTGTGATAGGTAGTGAGGAGTCAAATCAAAAATTTGTGCCTAGAAATCCTGAAGGCGGTGATTGGTTTTCGGGGTCCCGTACGCGGCTAGGCTCCTAAAAAGTCCCACACATGTGGTATCCCCGTACTCAGGAGAAGCAGTAAAATGTATTTTGGGGTGCAATTCCACATATAACCATGGCATGTGTGAGCAATATATCATTTAGTGACAACTTTTTGTAATTTTTTTTTTTTTTTTTTTGTCATTTAATCACTTGGGACAAAAAAAAAAATATTCAATGGGCTCAACATGCCTCTCAGCAATTTCCTTGGGGTGTCTACTTTCTAAAATGGGGTCATTTGGGGGGTTTTGTACTGCCCTGCCATTTTAGCACCTCAAGAAATTAGATAGGCAGTCATAAATTTAAAGCTGTGTAAATTCCAGAAAATGTACCCTAGTTTGTAAACGCTATAACTTTTGCGCAAACCAATAAATATACGCTTATTGACATTTTTTTTACTAAAGACATGTGGCTGAATACATTTTGGCCTAAATGTATGACTAAAATTGAGTTTATTCGATTTTTCTTATAACAAAAAGTAGAAAATATAATTTTTTTTCATAATTTTCGGTCTTTTTCCGTTTATATCGCAAAAAATAAAAATCACAGCGGCAATCAAATACCATTAAAAGAAAGCTCTATTTGTGGGAAGAAAAGGACGCAAATTTCGTTTGGGTACAACATTGCATATCCGCACAATTTACAGTTAAAGCAGCGCAGTGCAAAATTCTGAATTCACCTTTGGTCCTTTAGCTACCAAATGGTCCGGGGCTTAAGTGGTTAATGAGAAACCTCAAAACATTTTGTGAACACTTGACTATCGATTTTTTTGGTGCCATTGAAAATGGTTTCGTGATCCCACCATGGTACCTGTGCCTTTATGGTTCTTGACCCCTGTGCTAGAGGTATGTGCAAGGAGCTTGTTGGCTCTGAAACTCTGTGTATTTGCCCTTTTTTTGATTTATTTTAATTTAAAGCAGTAGTAAAGGTTTTTTTTTTAGGTTTTGTTTTTTTAAATTGAAAGCATAAATCTGCTCTATGCAATGGTATTAAGTAACCACTTTTTTTTTTTTTTTGTACATTCTCATGCAACACACATAAGATAAGGCAGTCTGTTTTTTATTCTAATAAGCTGCCCTCTGCAACAAACGCTACAAAGAAACTCCTGCACTTCTTTTTTTTTTTTTTTTTTTTTTTAACCTACAGCTTGGCCGGTTTTTTTCACTGCGCAAAATTGCATGTTTGCTGGCTGTGTTTGGGGTGTCGTTTTAATTATTGGTACTTCAAGAATGATGCACTGCTTTTGTGTGTTTCAGTTATGCACAGAAACCTGCTTCTGTGTGCGTTCCTGAAACATGCAGATGTGAATGCAGCTTTATTGTGCACGATTATCTTCCAGAACATTACCACTGTTTAATAACACAATGTTATGTGTAGTCTAAACACATTTCCTTTGCTATGATGTATACAATTTTTTAATTTAACTTGTCTTTTTTATAGTTTATAATTTGTACAGTTATATGTACAATTATGTGATACTGTATAATAAGCTGTACATCAAACGTGGTCCAGTGCCAGTTCTTTCAGTTTCCCACTAGATGGCGATAGTTGTGCATTTAACACATACACAGAACTTGTATCTTCGGTCAAACAGACCAAATTAGAATGTTTTCATTTTTTGACTAAAATCGATTTTAGTATTTAATAAAGATTCTTATACTCAATCTCTATGTAAAATCATTTAATACGTTTACTTTGGCATGAGTGATTGCCTAGTGCTTTCCCCTATGAATGTGCTGAGATCATTTAGGACCCAAACACACATTGCTAGTTAGAGATCTGAAATAAGCATGGGGAGAATAAAAGTCTCTCGGTACAATTTTTCTCTTAAAACAAAAACAAACTTTTTACTGCTCTTTCAATTTGTGTGTGGCAAAAGCTTTGTTTATTGGTGCTTGTTGATGCTGGTTAGACAGACATTTCCAAGCAAAGACAAAACAATGTCTGTGTGTTTAGGTTCTTGTACAGTAATACATTTTTTCTAGTTCTTGGCGCTCTCTCCAGTGAAGGTAATGTTTCCTTTAAACTGTGTTATTTAAAGCTGAACTCTGTAATGGCAGGGATGACTGAGCGAGCGACTTGCAATGATCTCATTATCTTTATTTTTTAAGTGCAAATGTATAAAAAATAGATTTTACCCAGAGATCAGCTTTAAGCTCCATTTACACTTGTCCTGCCTTTTTGACATCAAAATTGCATGACAAATCACAGCCTATTCTTTTCTATAGCACCTGTTCAAATCTGTGTAACCTAAAGTTGTAGCGACTTTGAAAAGGTGCCAGCACTACTTTGATGCCACTTTATGATGTGACTGATCCAAAGAGTGTAAAGTTGGATCAAACTCGCATTCAAAGTTGTTCTCCAAGGTAGCACTAGAAGTCGTGCGACTTTGTAGTCGTAGAAGTGTGAATGGAGTCTTAAAGTCCTTCTCCCACTGCTTAAAGCGGCAGTAAATCACAGTTAAAGAAAAAATCCCCTGCAAGGCAATGTTATAATGTGCTAGTATGCATCACATACTAGCACATTATGAGAGACTTGCCTAAAATTAAGTCCTCTTGCATCATGCTGATTCCGTCTTCACCCGGTCTTCCTTCCAGGTTTGAGTGTCCGGGGGCACGATAATGTCGCACCCATGTATGCGTGCGGGAGCCACCGTTTACTGCACGGTTTGCCGGACCTTTAGAGTGCATGCATCGGTGACGTCACCGGCTGCATGCACTCTTAATATCTCCTAAACTGTGCAAGTTTAGAAGATATTCACAGTACCTACAGGTAAGCCTTATTAGGCTTACCTGTAGGTAAAAGATGAAAGTGGGTTTACTATCACTTTTTTTCAGCACTGGTTCTTTTTCTAGGTTGAATAACACTCTGCATCATTCAAGCCCCTTGAGTTCAGGGTAGCCCAGCTTGTCCCCTGGAGGCGGCATCACCACAACAATTTGTGCTCATGTACAATGATGCAGTTATTGCAAACATTGTTGCTGTCTGAAACATTTAGGACCTTCAGCGCCAGAGAAGAGATAAGGATAAAGAGGACCCTGGGCATCACACAACAAGCCTGAAGACCTATTCAAAAAGCAAGTAAAAAAAAAATATTCTGCTTGGACGAGGGATGGGCTTAAGGGGCTCTGTGAGGAGGATTGCTGGGAGGTAGGGTAGGATTGAACTTTTAGCTTCGCTAGAACTAAAATTGAACTTTAGATATGACTCAAGTGGGCTCAATGCCCTTCTTGTAGTTTATAACTCAAACCTCCACTGCTCTTCTTGGCTATCTTAAAGCCAAACGGAGGTTTCTTCTGCATTCAAAATGTAAAATGGAGAATTCAGTGGTAAAAGCAAGTCCCCCCCCCCCCCCCTTACTGTTTGTAGATTTCACAAAAAATATACTATATGTATTTCAATCAACTTAAGCTTTACACAAAAAACAAACACCTTAACACCACCCCCCCCCCCCCCCGAGAGTCTCTCTCCTGGCTAGTCCAGTGACCTCACGTGTCCTTTCTCTTCTCCACCAGCAGCGGTTCTACACATTAGCATTATTCAGTGCAGAAGTATTCTGAGTCCACGCTAGGGGGATAATGCACCTCTAGGAGGTGTGCCCATGCAAGTCTGAGCTCATTGCAAGTGGGTTGACTGAAGCTGGCAGTCATTTTTCCCGGAAGACTGGTACCACCATTGGTGGAACGAATTACTTCAGGGGACAGTGCTTGATTTAGAGTTTGTGCACACTGGACTAACTTGTGTTCTTACAAGTTGTTGGTTTTATTTTGTACTTTTTTTTACCTGCAAATGCACCTCTGTTGCCCATCACCAGCGTGTTTAGGAGAGGAGCTTTAGAGCCCTTTCACACTGGGGCTGCCCGTGGGTTTGCGGTAAAGCGCCACTCCATTTAGCGGCTCTTTACCGCTGTTTAAGTGGCACTTTTCGGCCGCTAGCGGGGTGCTTTTAACCCCAAAAAAGGGGTTAAAAACTCCTTTGCAGCTAGGGGTGCAACGGATCAAAAAACTCACGGATCGTATCGTTCCTCGGATCAGTCACGGATCGGATCATTTTTCGGATCGGCAAAAAAAAAAGACAAATCTTGTTACACCCACCAGAGTTTTAGATTTCAGTTCTTTTCAACACAAAACTGAGCTTATATGCTTAAATACAGTATTTGTAAATCCGACGGACTGTATAGATGTTAAATTTTAAAAGCAGCAGCAAACCTGCTGACCTTACATTGTTTGCTAATGTGACAGAACACCTCTGATTTTCACATTTAAAGCGGAGCTCCACCCTAAAGTGGAACTTCCGCTCATCGGAACCCTCCCCCCTCCGGTGTCACAATTGACACCTTTCAGGGGGGAGGGGGGTGCGGATACCTGTCTAAGACAGGTATTTGCACCCACTTCCGGGAGTCCTCTCTGCGGTTAGTACGTCACTCCCCGCAGAATACCCATTGTGTTCTGGGAGACACCCTGCTCCCAGAACACACAGGGACCAATCAGAATGGCGCAGCGCGACTTGCGCCGTAGGGAACCGGGCAGTGAAGCCGCAAGGCTTCACTGCCTGGTTCCCTCACCGAGGATGGCGGTGGGGGCAGCCGAGTGACGAGCGATTGCTCGTCCTCTGCTGCGAACGTCGCTGGACTCCAGGACAGGTAAGTGTCCTAATATTAAAAGTCAGCAACTGCTGTAGCTACAGGCTTTTAATATTTTCTTTTCGGCGGAGCTCCGCTTTAACTAAATCTTAAATGTGAATTCATTGCAATGGGCAGGGGTGCTTTGGGAGCCCTGTATACAGGGCTCCCAAAGATGCTGCTTGCAGGACTTTTTGTTATGTCCCGCAAATGCACCGCCCAGATGTGAAAGCACCCATTGCAATGAATGGGAGGCAGTTTCCGGGCACTTTACAGGCTCTATCTCTAGCGCTGAAATACCTGAAAACTACCTCAGTGTGAAAGGGGTCTTTGGGTAGTAAAATGCAGACCGCGCCTAAACTAGGTTGGTTTAATTGCGTTAATGCATTCTAAATAGAATGCATTAGCACACATAAACTCGTGTGCAATATGCTGCTTTTACCATGTATTTACATAATAGACCAACATTTTATTTCTTATTTTCTGTTATAAAATTTTGCAAATCATGTTTCTTCTTCACTAATGTACGATGATGAGGCTGATTGGTAGATTGGCACTGGTAAGGCAGCATTGACTTGCACTGGTAGAGACACAGTGATGAGGCAGAACTGATGGGCACTAATGGGTGGCCACACCACCTGTCCCGGGGGGGTAGCGGGCTCTTGTGCTGCCGACACCCGACTCTGAGCTGCAGTCAAAACCCATCTGGGGGGAACCCAGAGCGCCCGGGGGATCCCTACGAGGTGGTATTTGGCTCAGGGCCATTGCTGAGCTTGTTCAGAGCAGCCAGTTCCTGCTGCAGGGTGTCTCCCCGGACAGCTCAATCTAGTCTTTTTAATGTAAAAAGTATACTTAAAGCGAAGGCCACTTTAGTCCTTAAAGGAAAACGAACATTCTCTGACAGTTCAGTCTGATTATCAAGCTTCTACACTTGGAAAGCACTACAAGGCGGCCAATCTTTACACTATCTTTTGACACTTGTTTGTATAAATTTAGTGACACCGCTTCCTAATCCTGAAGAAGCATATAGCCTTCAGCACAATTCTTATCTCTTACCACCTTACTTCCTCTGTGATCATTGGAGCAGGGCTACAGTGATCAGTTATAGCACTAGTTTAGGGATGGAGGTCGCCGTGTGTGTGTGTGTGTGTGTGTGTGTGTGTGCGTGCCAGGTCACATCCAATTCAAAGTTATAGCACTTGTTATCAGGGCCGGGACAAGGGGTGGGCAGAAGGAGCTGCTGCCCTGGATGCAGGGATGAGGGTGCTCTGCTCCCTAAGGTGGGGGAGGGGGAATAGTATGGCATCTTTGCCCTGGGTGCTGGATGACCTTGTTTTGGCACTGCTTGTTATAAAGGGGAAAAGTTAAAACTATCAGTTTTCTATCACTGTATAGACAGCAGTGATAAGAGGCCCTAAAAGAAAGTTAGACTTCCATAGGCCTGGAAGACAACAGTGGTGGATGATCGCAGGATCCTCTCTATGGTAAAGAAAAACCCATTCACAACATCCAGACAAGTGATGGACACTCTCCAGGAGGTGGGCGTATCATCATTGTCAAAGTTTACAATAAAGAAAAGACTTCACAAGCGCAAATACAGAGGGTTCACCACAAGGTGCAAACCATTTATAAGCCTGAAGAATAGAAAAGCCGGATTAGACTTTGCCAAAAAACATCTAAAAAAGCCAGACCAGTTCTGGAAAAGCATTCTTTGGATGCATGAAACTAAGATTAATCTGTACCAGAATGACAGGAAGAAAAAAGTGTGGAGAAGGCTTGGAACAGCTCATGATCAAAGCGCACAACGTCTTCTTCAAAACATGGTGGAGGCAGTGTGATTACATGAGCATGCATGGCTTCCAGTGTCACTGGGTCATTGGTGTTTATTGATGTGACAGAAGCAGCCGCATGAATTCTGCAGTGTTTAGAGATATACTGTCAGCCCAGATTCAGCCAAATGCAGCAAAGTTGATTGGACGGCGCTTCACAGTACAGATGGGCAATAATCCAAAACGCACTGCAAAAGCAACCCAAGAGATTTTGGAAGGAAAAGAAGTGTAATATTCTGAAATGGCCGAGTCATTCACCTGATTGCAACCCAATTGAGTATGCATTTCACATGCTGAAGGCAAAACTAATGTCAGACCCACAAAGAACTGAAGTTAGAGCCTGGCAAAGCATAAGTAAGGAGGAAAGCCATGCTTTGGTAATGTACATGGGTTCCAGACTTCAGGCAGTCATTGCCAGTAAAGGATTCTCAACAAAATATTAATTATAATTTTATTTATGAATATATTCATTGTCCAACTACATTTGGGCCCCTGAAAATAGGGGGACTGTGTAAAAAAATAAAAAAAATAAATGGTTGCAGTTCCTAAAATTTGTACTTGATATTTTATGTTCAACCCCTTGACTTAAAGCTGAAAGTCTGCACTTCAAATTCATTTGGATTGTTTCCTTTAATTTTATTCTGGTGGCATACAGCGCCAAGAGTATGAAAAGTGTGCCGGTGTCCAAATAAATAAATGGACCGAACTGTACATGCATGCATACATAAATCAAAGTATTTTGTTCAGCATTCACTGTATTCCTGAAAACCGTATTCCTCCACGTTTATCTTTAATGCTAGATTGGGAAGCGTTTATAAAACAAACAACGCAAGTTCAAAATGACACTTTGAGTAATTTTTCTTGGCTATAATGGATAGAAAAAAAATCAATGGTAGACATTTCGTTTTGGAAATTTTGGGTTCTGTGAATGTGATGTTTACACTAGAGGAAGACTTTTATGGGAAACATTTTATGCTAAGATTGCAACATGGACTCTTTGAAGTGCAGCATTGCCAGCCACAGAGTGATACTCCTGTACTCTGTTTTTATTAACTGAACCTAAACATCTGCACTACATGGCTCTTCTACCAAAACGGTCTGTATGGAATTTATCATTCAAATGATTCCTAGAGTCTGTTAGAAATGAGCATAGATCGGTAATATAATCTCTGAAGAGCTTTAAACGGAGTTCTGCCAAAAAAAAAAAAAATTACAAATACTGCAGCTGCTGACATTTTAAGAGGGACAATTACCTGTCCATGGCACCCACGATGTCCTCATCCAAAGCCATTTCGGGTGCAGGCGCCAGCATTTCTAGTAAGGGAATCGGGAAGTGAAGTCTTGCGGCTTTACAGCATGGTTCGCTACTGCACATGCGTGAGTAGCGTTGCGCGTTCTCAGTGGTCCCTACTGTCTTCTGGGACCTGTGTGTCTCCCAGAAGACAGTGGGGTGGGGATGGAGGAGGGGATGGACACGTCACTGATCGCTGTTCCCGATCACAGGGAACAGACTATCAATGACAGTGTCACTAGGCAGAACGGGGAAGAGGCATGTTTACACTTGCCTCTCCCCGTTCTGCAGCTCTGTGACCTGATCACGGGACACCAGCGGACATCGGGTTCCGTGGGCGCGGTCACGGAGCTCGCGACAGGGGCGTGCGTCGCCGCGCGCTTGGTATGGCTGGAATTTCGAAGTGACGGAAATATACGTACCATTCTGCCAACGTAAATGTACAGGAGCCGGTCGGGAACCAGTTAAAATAATCAATATGAGGCTTCATTCATGTCTTTTGTTATCCTTAGCATGTTGCGCATCACACCAGAATCTCCTGAAGAAGCTCCAAAAAAGCAACACATGTTGAGTGGTAGTGTCTGTGTATATGCCCTTTTTAATGGAACTTACAATTCTTGATATGGATTATTTTCCTCATGTTTATCTTTGTAATAAATTACTTAAATTTTATCTAGTTTGTAATTTGTGTCTTTACACACTTAATATTTGAACACCTAAAAAGTCCCGGGGTTAGTTACCCCTCCCTCCCCACTTATTATTCTTATCAATCATTGGGATGTGGTGTTTTTTAATCTGATCTCTTTGCCTTACTCTGTCTGGTTTAAGAATGTTTTAGGCCTAAAAAAGGGTATTTGAATTTGTGGTACACATCCTTTACTGTAGGGTGTACCTGGTAGGGCTTAGGAGTTTTGCACAAAATAATTTTGTTAGCAATAAAAAACCCTATTTAGTGTCTAGAGGCTCTAGAGCAGGGGTAGGCCACCTCAGGCCCCCCAGCTGTTTTGAAACTACAAAACCCATGAGATATTGCAAGACTCTGACAATCACAGGCATGACTCGCAGAGGCATGGCGGGATTTGTAGTTTCAAAACAGCTGGAGGGCCAAGATTGCCTACCCCTGCTCTAGAGGAAGCCTCTAATTAGTTATATAGAGATTTTTTTTATTTTGGTGAAGATACTCCATATACTGGATATATACCTGTATATCTTTAACAACAACTTTGGCTAGTTTCAAATGAGATCCACTGTGGTGCTTTCAGATCTGTTACTGTGTTGGTTTGCATGCTACTAGGTTCCAGAGCCAAAGCACAGCCTCTGGTGTGACCCAGTCTGTGAAGACTTGGGCAGTGAGTAAACCTTTGGATGCTGCGAGACTAGCCTGGCGTATTACCTTCGGGCACTGGCTCTGCATTGCAGTGCTTTACAGAGCTCTGTACATTGTTGGCCACAGATCATTCTTCAGGTCCAGTCCTTGGCACAGCTTCTGTTGTGACAGTCTCCGAGGACTCTTGTAGTGGGTAAGGTCTGTCGGACCATTTTTTCCCCCTGACGATCTCTATTGTGGAATGATTTCATGTGTTGAAGCTTGTTGCATTATGAAAACTGAAAAATTGGGGGGGCTGGAGAGATTTTTTTATTTTTCAAAGACGTTTTATATTTTTTTTTTTCTGGAAAATGAAGTGGAATATGGTGTGTGTTTTTTTTTTTTTACAATGATAAATGCATCTCATTGTAAAGGCAGAAGGTTTTATATCTTAATGCATTCTATGCATTAAGTTTAAAAAGCCTTCTGTGTGCAGCAGCCCCCTAATACTTACCGGAACCCAATCTCTGTCCAGCGATGTCCACGAGTGTCTCGACCGTCCGGGACTTTCCCTTCTGATTGGCTGAGACAATGTGCCATTGGCTCCCACTGCTGTCAGTCAGTTAGCCAATGAGGAGAGAGAGAGAGGGGGTGAGGCCGAGCCGCAACTCCATGTCTGAAATGACACATGGAGCTGCAGCTAGGTTCGGGAGCCCCCATTGCAAGCTGCTTGCTGTGTGGGGGCACTCAACAGGAGGGAGGGGCCATGAGCAGGTAAGTATAACATAACATGTTTTGTTGTTTTTATAGAAAAAAAAAGAGACTTTAATACCTTTTTTTAATGAAAGATTTATGAAACTTTGTGTCTTAAAATTATTGTAAGTTCTCTTAGCTGAAGACAAGAAAATCCTAGAATACAGTGTAAGTAACACTACTTCTCAATACAGTTCTCAAACGAGAAACCTGCATTTCTGCCTCTAGGGGGCACTGCATGGGAAAGACTCTAGTTGAGTTTGCTTGTGGGCTCCATCTTGTACCTCCTACAGTTGGGTGATTGTTGGGATACAGTAGATCAGGGTTTCTCAACTCTAGTCCTCAGGGCGCCCCAACAGGTCATGTTTTCAGACTTTCCATTATTTTGCACAGGTGATTTGATCAGTTAAACTGCCTTAGTAATTACCACAGCTGTTTCATCTGAGGGAAATCCTGAAAACATGACCTATTGGGGTGCCTTGAGGACTGAAGTTGAGAAACACTGCAGTAGATGATGATTTCTGTCCTCTCAGGCCTTGATTGACAGGTAAGAGGGTAAATTTGTCTGACATTCGTTTTTGTTTTATTTTTAAATCTTTTAAATAATTTCTATTTATGTTCTCCACCATCACAGCATAATGGTTTTTCTATAGTCAGGTCAGTAAATTGTTTTCTTTTCCTCCTCAGTATAATAGTGAGACCAACATCTAGAGTTTGGAAACCTTTCCAATTTCTGCTAAGAGCAATGCTGCAATTTGCAAATATTCTTTTCCAAATGCTACAAGGATGACAAAACACATTCTGGCATGCCAGATGTGCCCTAAAGACATTAATATGTGCCCTAAAGACATTATCTCCATGGAGATAATCATTCTCTTAGGATAGATTCCATTGGTGCAATATATGCAGTTTTATACGTTCCTATATCTCCATCATATGAACAAAAAAACTGAAAAAACAAGGTCTTTATTTACTATATATAAAAAAACTGTTCTTGTAACAATAGGTATGTTCTCTCTGAACCGGAAAGGATCAGGGACAGAGAGACATTCCAAATGTATCAATACTAGGAGATGACATCCTAGGGGAAATGTAGGGGGGGGAAGGGAAGGGGGAAAGGAGGGGGGAAGGGGGGAATTTTGTCCCAAGTGTGTAAAAACCTTCCCCCTTTTTTGTTCGTCCTGACGAAGCCTCACGGCGAAACGTGTCGACGTTCAAGGGACCTCTTACTGCTATATACATTGTATGGTCTTTTAATTATTTTGTGCAACATTAATTTTGTGACAATAAAAGTATTTTTGTATTCCATTTTCGTGTGTTGCCTGCAAAGTCCTATCCTGTTTTGCTCTACCTTGAGTACAAATCAATTTTCCCTACTATATGGATGTGGCAATGTGAGTGCTTCCCCTTTCCTCCCCTTTTTTCCTTTTTTGTATGACATTAAGAGACCTTTACACTCGCAGCAGGGGCCCGTCGGTGGTAGAGCACCGCTATTTTTAGCGGTGCTTTACCGTCGTTTTAGCTGCGCTTTTCGGCTGCTAGCGGACGCTTTTAACCCCCGCTAGCGGCTGAAAAAGGGGTAAAAGCGCTGGCAAAGCACCGCTGATTTCAATGGGCAGGGGCGCTTTAGGAGCGGTGTATACACCGCTCCTAAAGCGCCTCAAAGAAGCTGGTTGCAGGACTTTAACGTCCTGCCAGCGCACCGCTCCAGTGTGAAAGCCCTCAGGCTTTCACATCGGAGTGATGGGAGAGGCGCTTTACATGTTTACATATTTTTAGCGCTATAGCACCTGTAAAGCGCCTCAGTGTGATAGGAGTCTTAAAGTACTTTGTGGAATGAAATGATGAGGAACAAAATGAAAGTGCTTGTAGCTTTTCCCGCCAGAGATTTCATTCCAGAAACCCTTTTTCTGCTGCTTCTGGATCATCCGTGTTTCTTCACCGGCAGCATCTTTAGGTAAGGAAGTGTTACAAACTACGGCCTCTCAAATACACAATCCCTTCATTTATTTATGTTGTACAAGCCAGCAGGTGGATTAAGCCTGCCTTTTAGTTACAGAGCTGCAGGTTTTCATTGTGCACCATTACAATTTTCCTGCTGCTGGCATCCTAATAACCAATGATATCATTGATTGATAAGGAGGACGTTGGGGGCATGCACAGCATCCTTGTTTGCTCCTTCCCTGTCCTTCATCAGCACTAGGGTCACATTAGCTGTGTGAGGGAGAGAAACTGAGGGAGAAGAGGAACATTGGAATACTAATTGGTACCAGCATGCAATGGTATAATTGCTTTGGAAGAAGAAGAAAGGATGTTGCTACACTACATAAAACTATTAGTGTCGTTTGAACACTTTAGAATGGGGTGCATCGAGATTGTACATAATTTTAAAGGGTGCATTGACTGAAAAAAGGTTGAGAAGTACTGGTATAGTGTGTGTCTATCTTAACAAATATCTGAATCTTTTAAGGCTGCCACTCATGGGCACAAAAATCGATGCCTCTGAGTTTCAATTAATGATGGCCAATGTGCCTATGCACATTCTGGCATTGAAAGCACTCTGTTCTTGGTGAGGAAATCAGGCAGTTGTATAACATAATAGAGCCAGGATGCTGGAAAACTGTTGCGGGGGTGGGGCATGGGAACATTCCCTGCATGGAAAGAACAGTTGTGATCAGAACAGGACAAAAAGCCCCAAATCATACTCTGGCATATAGAATGGCTCATTACAAGTTCTCTGAAGCTGATCCCTAAATACAGACGACATGGAGTTTTCTTCTTCTTCTTTTTTTTTTTTCTTACATCAATCCAATATTCTATATAACTGCATATTTGATGGAAATAAAGTCAACTGTTTGTAGCCCTGATACAGAGTAAGTTTGCTTTCACCAGAACTGCACAGTCACTGAGCCAATACTACACTTTGCATGACAATACTGACTTAATCAGGAGTGATTTTTGGGCAGATGGAATGTTCTGGCTTGTCTTCTCACAGGTTAAGAGAAGCAGAACTAAAGCAAGATTGCTTCTGTCGGTCTGATACTCCCAAATGACTTGCTGTCAGAAAACCATTTCCAGTGCAGGCACATCATTCCTATAGTCGCCCTTTAAGGCATATTGTGTTGCCATAGTGACCGTGATGACTGCATTTTTCCCCTTCCCCTAGCAAGCCGTTTGTCTCTCCCCTGTTAAAATCTATAATGAAGTATTAAACATCAAATGGTAAATTTGTGTCAGGAGAAGCCTTTGCGTGTGCTGAATCGCAAGGCTTTCTGGGAGAGAAGCATGTCTGTTAGCTGCCTCCCCATCCTCTGTGCCTTGCAGCAGCAGTAAACTGCATCCCTTTTCCCTTTTTTTATTTTTTTATCTCCGGTATTGCCTAAGGCAGTTTTTAGAAGAGCAGAGGGAATTCATCATATGTATTAGGATGCTTTGTCATCTTTTATTTCAAATGTTTTTATAATTTTCTGGTGCCTGGGATTTTTTTTTTTATGCTTCCTCCATCCTTCCTTGGTGCTGCGCTTAGTCAATGCGTGAGAAATCCTCGCTGTGCGTAGAGTTGTCATCTCATGAGAAGGGATGCAGATGAAGGCTGTCAGAGTAAGTGAGGGGAAGGCATGCTGCAAATGGAGCCAGGGATGCTAGAGATGTACACTGGAAAAGGCTGGGAATGGGTTGCACTACTAGTGTCATCCTTTTCAAAAGCATTTGCACAGTACTAGAGAGGAACTGTGCTTATATCTGCAAACAACAAGGAGAAAATAATGCTATCGACTATACAGTACAGAGCTTATCAAGAGAAGATTCTGGCTTCACACATTCATCACTGGTAAGTATGGTGCCTTATTACAGTATACTTGTGCACATTACCTTACTAAGATGAGTTTTTCATGTGATAGCATTTTGATAATTCATTATTCTTTGTTTAAATCCCATTTTACTCTGCATGGTAGTGTTCTGCAAGGCAGTTGATGAAATACCACATATGGTGGAATAGGCTCATTTAGACTTGCATATGCATTGAAAAGACTGCTATATGATTTGTGTAGTTACAAATTTGTGACTCGTACGTCCTGCCAACTTCTTTGCGTATTTCCTTTATTTTTTAAATATGTATGTTCTCATGTAAACTAACTCGTGTGAGCAGTATTCAGCTCTTGGCATTTATGAATGACCATATTTCACTTGGGCCAGTCTAGCAATGTTAGTGATCTAAATGTGTATATGTGTTTGGATACAACTGTCACATGTCTACTAGAGTCCTGTGGTACTCTAGTGCTATATTTTTATTGTCTTGGACATTTTTTATGAATGAGGATTGCATTAATGCTGTGGTGGTGAGCTATGCTGTTCACTGAGAATAAATAGGGAGCATGGCTAGGTGTGTCAGAATGTCAGTAGGCCAAAAGGAAGTGATTCTTAACAGGAGGATTGCTAGGAGTCCATTCACCTAAAATTGATCAGGATTTGATCAGCTGGTTGAACTACTATTGGATCTCTCCCAGGACTCTAGAGGCAAAATCGCCCCAGGCGTACCGCTATCTGCTGCAGCCATTGGGAAAATGTCTCGCTCTCCCATGTGGAATTTTTTCCTACATATTACATTAGAGTAAAAGCAGTGAGAATGAAGACACTGCTGCATAGGAAGGCAGACCTGGGTGTTCCCATGGAGAGGTTTTGCAGGGTGAGCTCTATAGGAAAGGTAAGCCAATGGGCAAATCCACCAGCATCCACCTATAGCTGACGGATTGGTTTTGGGCTTTCTGACCTTTTATCATGCAGTTAAAGTGATTGTATATCACCCTGTAAAACCCAGAAATAAAAGGCAAAACATTTGTGTATAGATATATAAAAAAAAAAAAAAAATTATAGATTTTATTTTCCCTTTTTTATAAGCGATCACATTCCCTCTGTTCTCAGCTGCATAAGAGCTGGGGGAGGAAAAGCACACTGATGTTCCCAGTGAAAGGCTGTGCAAGGGGGGTGTGTGTCAGAACAAGTCTGATCATTGGAGGAGAGCAGGCTGAGTTCCCAGCATAGCTAGAGAACTGACCAGTGTGTTCTGCTTAGTGTGGTCATTTTTTCAAGCAGATCGGATTGGATGTAGGTAGGTGTAAACTAACACATGTCCATTTACACCTGCCGCTCCATAGAGGAGAATGGAGGTTCCAATTGGTTCCGCTTTAAAAAACTGACAGGTGGACCCAATCGGAATGTTTGTGGGAAAAGGGGTGCAAAATCTGGTGCAGCTGTGTGCATGGTAGGCAATCGGCTTCTAATGGCTTGTTCAATTGAGCTTTGACAAAAAACCTGAAAGCTGATTGGTTTCTATGCAAAGCTGCACCAGATTTTTCACTCTCCAGTTTTAGTAAATCAATCCTTCTGTTACTTTGCAACCACCCAGAAAATTGCTTGATACTAGGGTTGCACTGATATCATTTTTTTAAGGGACGAGTACCGATACTTTTGGTCAAGCACTCGCCTATACGAGTACCGATTTGCGATGCAGTTTGCGTCAATACGAAAAAAAAGGGCTAAGAATCGCATGCGATTTCCCCCACCGCTTCTGTGTGTATATATAGAAAGGGAAAAGCACCATTTTGTGGGCAGTTTATCAAAAATGTTAGAACTCAGATTAGGGCAGAAACAACTAATCGATTCATCGACAACTAATCGATTCATCGACAACTAATCGATTCATCGACAACTAATCGATTCATCGACAACTAATCGATTCATCGACAACTAATCGATTCATCGACAACTAATCGATTCATCGACAACTAATCGATTCATCGACAACTAATCGATTCATCGACAACTAATCGATTCATCGACAACTAATCGATTCATCGACAACTAATCGATTCATCGACAACTAATCGATTCATCGACAACTAATCGATTCATCGACAACTAATCGATTCATCGACAACTAATAGACTATGAAATTAATCGATTATGAAATTAATCGATTACAATTTTCATAATCGATTAATCGGCCAGTAACATAATGGGGTTAAAACAAAACTAAAATTAGCACTTTATAGTACAAAAAGAGCAAATCGCTAATGTAAATATTACGTTCACTGTCCCACAGTAAAAAATGAACCCCTTACAGTAGCGATTATTTGCTCTTTTTGTACTAATTTTAGTTTTTTTAACCCCATTATGTTACTAAACATCTCAGGCCTGGGTCACACCTCTGCTTTTTGCAGAAACACACTACAGTTCATTTACATGGTTTCCTATGGGACACGTTCACATCCATGATTTTTTCAGCTGCTGCGTATTTGGAAAGGGCAAGGACTATTTTTAACGCAAATCGGTGCTATTTTGTTTTTTTGGTTTAACCACTTCCTACCGGGTCATAGACATATGACGCCGGCAGGAACCCTCCCTCCCTCCGGGCGGACGTCATATGACGTCCTTTTTTCCCGGCCGTCTACGCGGCAACGCTCGTGACCCGGTGAGTGTGCCCGGCGGTCGCGATGTCCGCTGGGCACCCGCGATTGCCCACGATCACGGCAGAAGTGTGGATCTGTGTGTGTAAACACACAGATCCACCTCCTGTCAGAGGTGAGGAGACCGATGTGTGTTCCCAGTACAGAGGAACACAGATCGGTCTCCTCCCCTTGTGAGTCCCCTCCCCCTACAGTTACAATCACTCAATAGGGAACATATTAACCCCTTGATCGCCCCCTAGTGTTAACCCTTTCCCTGCCAGTCACATTTACACAGTAATTAGTGCAGTTTTATAGCACTAATCGCTGTATAAATGTGAATGGTCCCAAAAACGCGCCAATAGTGTCCGATGTGTCTGCCGCAATGTCACGGTCACAATAAAAATCGCAGATCGCCGCTATTACTAGTAAAAAAAATAAAAAAAATAAAAATGCCATAAATCTATCCCCTATTATGTAGACGCTATAACTTTTGCGCAAACCAATCAATATACGCTTATTGCAAAAAAAAATTACCAAAAATATGTAGAATACGTATCGGTCTAAACTTAGAAAAAAAATTGTTTTAAAAAAAAAAAATTGTGATATTTATTAAATCAAAAAGTAAAAAATATTGCATTTTTTTCAAATATGTCGCTCTTCTTTTGTTTATAGCACAAAAAATAAAAACCGCAGAGGTGATCAAATACCACCAAAAGAAAGCTCTATTTGTGGGGGAAAAAGGACGTCAATTTTGGTTAGGTTCAACGTCGCACGACCGCGCAATTGTCAGTTAAAGCGACGCAGTGCTGCATCGCAAAAAGTGCTCTGGTCAGGAAGGGGGTAAATTCTTCCAGGGCTGAAGTGGTTAATATACTTCAATGAAGAAGCTGCAGAAAAGCATGTAATGTGTTTTTGCGGCAATTTGTGTTTTGTAATCTGCCCAACAACAAATTGGCCAAAAAAATATGCAAATCCTCAACAAAATTCGCTTTTTTTTTCACGTTTTATTAACCGATTAGTCGATTAATCAAAACAATAATCGGCCAACTAATCGATTATGAAAATAATCGTTAGTTGCAGCCCTAACTCAGATTAATACATGTGGTCAAATGCAAATTCTGCATAGGTGTCCACCGATGATAGAAAATCACTGCCACTGGAGAAGTTCCAGGACCCTGTGGGTATAGGACGGAAGTGATGTCAGCTTGGGGGTGGGCTGCCTATACATCTCCTCCAGCCCTCTGAGCACCTCCAGCACCCGTGATTTTCTATCCTTGGCAGGACCAGGACACCTATGCAGAATTTTGCATTTGACTGGATTTGTATTTAATGTGAGTTCTAACATTTTTAATAAACTGCCCTCTTGATGGCACTTCCCTTTTTATACACACACAGGAGCAGTGGGGGAAATCATATGCGATTCAAACAGTATCTGTACCCCATGCCTGTTCAAATCGCATGCAATTTTTTTATATTGCAGTTCAATTTGTGCCCATTCATTTTGTTTTGATGCAAATCGCATTGCAATGTATCGGAACATTTTCACGAGCACTCGTGAAAATGCTCGATATCAGCACTGATACAGGTATCTGTGCATCCTTACCCCATTTTTCCATCAACACAGGCAGTGTTGATGGAGAATCCCTCCCGCGGATCCAGCAGGGAAGGAGGGGGGGGGGCTGTCCCTGCCGGGAGAACACCAGGATTATTGCTAGCGGCTATATTTGCTTGCAAAAATCCGACATGCTGATTGTACCCAAGGTTGGTTGTACCCAAGTGGCGACTCTAGCTAAAAAGCTGACCTTCCAAAAGTGGTAGATGCCCGCACCACAGAATGCCCCTCTGCAGCGGAATGAACAAAATTTGGCTGCTGATTTCTCTGAAGTTCAGTGAAGGGGAATGTCTTTTCTATTATCTTTTGCAGGGATAGCTTTTTGGACCCATTTGATTTTAGTGACAGTCACCTTAACTGAACTTTAAAGTCATATTAAATTATTTCTGCTATTGCATTTATTATTCCTTTTTTTTTTTTTTATGACATTTTTTTTCCACAGCATTTTATCCTGTTTTCATTCCACTGCTAGATATGACATTTTCACATTATTTGGGACATTATAACATAAGCTGAACTAATTAACAGATAATTAACATTGTATTATTTATGCTGTGAAAGAAGGCTAATGGCCACATTTTGTTTTGGTTGGAGGGTCTTGGTTACTGGAGCATTTAGTTATAATGTGTGATGCTTTTAGCAGGTCTAGTAGTGTGTCCTCATTCAGAACTGATTACCAGGGCTAAATATTGTACATTATTAGCTGTGTGATGTTGGAAAGCAGTAATGAAGGGGAAAACGGAAAAAGCAATTAAACCTGAAAACTGAAAGGCATTCCCTGATGTTCTAGCTTATTGGTTTGCGTTTGGTTAATCCTTACTGAAAAATGATTGGAGTTTTGTGGAAGGTGGAGAATATTCTGTTTGCCTGTGTGCTCCAGTAGACATGTTAGCTGATATTTCATCCTGATATGATCACAGAGCTCCATGCTGCATATATACATGGCACGTAGGATGGTGTACTGCTTAGGTTAATGAAGCTGCTGACTACAGCCTATGGTGGGTGTTGGCTGATTTGTGCTTCACACTTTCCTTTTCCAGGCAGACTGAGTACACCAAATCCTATAGCCCTTTACAACAGGGATATAATCATTTTTTCCATTGCCAGGTTTAAAATTGAATCTCCTATCTTTTGTTATTCCTAGATTAGCCCTTAATCTGTAATTGAGCAAAGGCTTTTCTTTATTTGGTATAGCACACAAGCTTTTTACAGAGGATATCTAGTGTAGACTGCTGTTTTATTTAACACGACAGCTTTTCTTTATATGCCAACATGGTATACATGGGATATTAAATTGACTTCTATTCCATGTCTATCCTCTTTGTGCCTTCCTTCACTCTGTGTAAGCATCACCTAGCTGAACAACTGATGTAGAAATAAGTAGGGCATGCTAGCACTTAAGGTAAAAAAAAGTCACAGAGTGTCACACCCTGACACCATAAAGACACATTACAAATATAAGTGCTTCAATACATCTCTGAGGAACACCTTGGTCCCCTCCAACATTTGATATCCAAATGCAGACACCTGGTAGTGATGGTACACGCACCCTTCCACTCTGAACCTCAAAGTTCTCCACTCTAGGATTGCCACATGGGGTGGTTTTGTGACTATTGGAGCATGCAAAATATTTTACTGGTGTTTGTGGGTAGGCTTTCAGGGCTGCTCCTCGTGGTTGTTTCTACAGTATTTGCCGACACTTCCGTGTATATGATTTTATTTCCACTTTTTTTTTGTACGAAGGTTTACTGTAAATAGGACCTTGCATTATTTTAACTTAAAACCGTTACAATGATGAGTTGCCAGTACAGTCTTGGCATTTTCTATTAAGGCTGTATTCAGGGGATATCTTCCATGCCCTTAAGGACATCTCGGTAGACGTGTCCTACCTAAGGCACCCAGAAGTCTATGTACCAACCAGACATAAAATTGACAAGCATTCCATAAAATCCGAGAGAACACAGAAGGTAATAATTTTTCATTTTGATGAAGACACTTTTGGCAGTAAAACATAACACAAATAATGTATATCACTTACAGGGGAGTGGCAAGTGTAGATTATAAAGACTTTTTTTTTTTTCCCCTGTAAGTTTTACTTTAGGCTGTATTCACACTTTTGTAGTTTATTGTTGTATGCATGTTGCATTAAGACAGCCTATTATGAATGGCCTGCCAATATACCACAACTAATTCAAAACATACCTTACCTTTTTAGCATTGCATTACGCCACAATGCAAAGAGTGCACATGGTGGTGTATCATGCTGTGCAAAATGTATTGGGTTGCCATTCACAATGAATGGAACCAGAAAGCACCACATATAGAGCAGATATGTTGCTGTTTTTTTTTTTTTTTTTTGCCATTTGTCCCATTGGGGAGATTTCACTTCCTGTCTCATAGCCAAACAGGAAGTGAGAGGAAATCCCTGCAAATGGAATTCCTTGAACCCCCCCCCCCCCAGTCACAAGAGCTAGTGTCCCCATTGGAATATTTCCCCTCCTATTACTTTTCTGGGGACAACCCAAAATTTGGGATTTTCTTTACACTTCCCTTATCAATGATAATGGTAAACAGGACAAAAAGAGAGGGTGTATCTCCTTAATGGGGGGCACAGACAGCAATGAAAATGTAATGGGTGTTCTAATCCCTCTCCAAAAAAAATGGAGACATTTTTTGCCTTCAGGTATACTTTAATGTAAATTGGTGTGCTTAAAGTGGTTGTAAACCCACTTTTGAAAAATAAATAAAAATAAATAACACCTGCAAGAAAAAAGCATAATGAGCTAGTATGCATAGCATACTAGCTCATTATGTAATACTCACCTGGGATCGAAGCCCCCGCTGTGGTGCCCGACACAGCACCGGCCAGCAACATGTTGTTCTGGAGTTACTTCCGGGTATTGCGTACAACGGCGCGTGCGCTGCAGACATCTGCGCTCATCTATATTGTAAAGATCTCCTAAACTGTGGAGATTTAGGAGAGATTTCCTGCACATACAGGTAAGCCTTAATCTAGACTTGCCTGTAGGTAAAAGTGGTTGTACAGGGTGTAGTCACAGTATTGCAATGCAGCCACAGAAAGAACTAGGTTCAAGAATGAATTGCTATTGATATAAGCGCTTTGGCTTACATGGCACTTCCGCAGCCAATTAAACATTTGTTCTGGTAGGTGTCTGCTATCCATCCCTCTGTGGGCTTGACAATGTAATGGCAATGAAGGTAGATCTTGCCGCTGAGCCTGCAGAGATCTGCTGAATACCTGTGATTGAATCAGCAGCCAACCTCCACTGAAACATATTGTGGCATTAAAGTTGACCTGTGCCTACACTATGCACCTTTAAACAATTTACGTATTTCTTTCCATTCATCTTTTTGTATTTCTTGAAA
Source organism: Rana muscosa (assembly GCA_029206835.1). Lineage (NCBI taxonomy): Eukaryota > Metazoa > Chordata > Amphibia > Anura > Ranidae > Rana > Rana muscosa. The sequence continues at coordinate 742,697,045 of CM055117.1, forward strand.
CTTGGTAATAAAAATCTAGTCAACCTAAACAATTTACATATTAATAACCAGCAGTAATACAATGTTAAAACAAGCCTGCCATGGCCTCTCGCATTCTGCTGGTTGGTCACATTAGAAAGATTGAAGGTTTCCAAGTTTCTAATAATTCTGTGAGATTTGTGTCAGTTGTAAAGTTTTGACAACACAAAGTAACACCGCTCTGAACAACGATATCCGGATAGCAGATAATTGGCAACTTGGGCACACCCAAAATCCAGGTGCTCTGAGGCTCAGGATGTCCTTTCATCCAAACAGGCAAACTTGAAGATAGCTGAAGAGAAGCCGGCACTCTGGATATATCATCTGTGGTCTTCATTGTATCATGACGAGTATAAAAAGGACAAGCAGACGCATTTCGGCACAAGCCTTGTTCTCAGCTACTGATGTGAATGGAGGCTCATTTTAAATTGCTTTTACTGCTTGTTCACAGTGTGTGTCACTTTGGTGTGGATACTGTACTCTGGCAATGGGCTCACTTTAAAGTTATTTGAGTGATGTTCTTCTCTCTGTATCAGTCTTTTTTTTAAATCTGTTGTTTTGCAGAGAAGCTGGTTTCTGTTATGATAGCGTTTAGTTCTCTGGCCACAGGAGGGAAAGGAAATTCTGACAAGTTACAGAGCTATTTGTACTGAGAATTGGGTGGTGTCCAAAAGTTCTAATGCTAAGACACCAATGATAATCTGAAAACAATACCTACCTTTGTAACGAACCTCTGTGCTGGGATTCAGCAAAGTTAAGGGAAAGGTTCACGACTGGTAACATAAAACACTCAACACAGTAGCACAGAATATGTTTGCTTCTGTTTTAGATTATTTTATATAGCCATGTAAATAATTTAAACAGGCACGCTGAGAAAAAACTTTGGCAATGATCCAATGATTTGACCTATATTTTCCTTTTTACTTTAATGATTTTACATGTGTGTCGCACACTTTTGTAAGATACACATCTGCAGTCCTTACAATGTGCACATGCTTTGTCAAGCCGTTGTTTGTTTATTGGGTAGTGCTGCAGTTCTAAAAGCTTAGGTCTATCTGTTTTATATGAGGAAATTGTGTATTTTCACATACAGTGTGTGTATACTGAATGCTAATGCTTTCAGCTGCTTAGTCTGAACAATCTTTTCTAGACATTGTATGTATCAGATTGCATTGCTCGTTCACGCAGTGTTCATGTGTGACTTTCTCTGTTGTGTCATTCTGTCACACCCTCCTTAAGTGATCTTTTTATTGGATCGTTCTCTAAAGCAGAACCACCCATGATTTTGTTTTATGCAAGAGGATAAAAGGCAGACAATTCTGAAAATGGTACTTGCCCACAAGCAGAAATCTGCAGAGTTGAATGCCCCTTCCTTTTCTCCATTACTGCAATCTTATGGGTTAAAAAGCACCCACCTGTGCTCCATTGCTGCAATCTGCCAGCTTCAAGGCTCCCTAGTTTGCTCAATTTCTGTCATCTCCTGGGTTGAATGCCCTCTATGGCTCCACATTCACAGTGTGCAGGGTTAAATGCTGCCTTCCTTTGCTCCATTTCTGCAATCTGCCTTTTTGAATGCCCCCTCTCTGCTTCATTTTACAAGATGTTTATCCTAAAATTCTCATTGATTTGAATAGGGAAACCTTTAGTTGTACATTTTGTTATTAAGGGTACAGTAAGGCTCTTTTCACACTTGTGCAACCTAAAAGTCACGCATTTCTTGCCACAATTTTGACTGACTTGAAGCAATGCCTGTGTTATCTTGACGTCTATGGACCTCAAGTCGCATCAAAGTCGTGCACAGACTACTTTGAAGTCACACAGATATGAATGGTACTCATTGGAAATAATGGGGTACTACTTGTTATGCAACTTTGCAGTCCCAAGTCGCACAAGTGTGAAAGGGGCATAAGAAATATTTCTGCATATGTGAGGTTAAAGAGATTACTCAATGTTTGGACTTTTTGCTCGCTCGCAGTATGTATATAAAGCTGACGTTTCTCATGTTTGGGGAGTTTTCATCTGTTTGAGACCAGCTCTAGCCCACAGGCTGTTAACAATGGGAAGAATATTTTCTTTGGGAGATTTACACAGCTGCCTCTTGTAGTTCATATCCCTATGGGATGTGCCTGTACAATAGTCCCATTGTTAGGCTTTAGTTTCCTCATAAACACTGATTTATGGATTGTGTTACAGCATTTTAGTGCAGAACAAATACATTGTAACCATTCCTCTGCGCTGTGATGTAAGTTTTATTATCCCTATCGATGATCAAAACGAGTAAAGTATTGTTGATCCTGCCTATTTAAAGGCTCTCTCCACCCTAACGCTGTGCTTGGAGGGGATGGGGGGGGGGGTGTGGTAGCAATTAAAGGGCAAATTTCCGAAGGGCTCATTCAAACTGGGCATTTGGCATCTGGCCATTTTTAGCCTCTCAGACTTTTACAGGTAGCTGGTGATGGGGCTGGACTGTGCACCTGTGCCTTCTACCTGTACAAAAGCCCTGAATCTCAGGCCCTGTTGCTTGAATTCCCAGTGTGAATGAGGCCTTAAAAGTGGACTTGAAGTAACCTAAGACCATATGCACACTGGATAATTTTTCAGCTGCTCCTAGGGGAGTCTGGCATTTGTTTCCTGCCTCCAAATGCCCCTGTATGTTAGTCCAGGGGTCACCAACCCGCAGACTGGTGCCGGTCCGTGGCCTGCTGGGGGCCAGGCAGCATGGGGTGGGTGGCAGGTGAGCAAGTTAGCACAACCTGCACTGTCACCCTCCGACCACCAGAGGACACCTTCTCCCCCGTGCCACTACTCTCCCTTCCCTCTCTGTGACCACGAAGGAGAATGGGAAGAGAAACCCATCTGGTGTCCTTATGCTTTTGCTCAGATCTTGTCTTTCTGGATCAAATTGCACATCTAACCTAAATCTAGGTGGTCACGGTGCCTGCAATCACTGTTATTCTTTAGCTGACACTCATTGTTGCATGTAATGTCCTGTCAAATCGCTTTGTCCAGCAAACCTGATTTTTTTTTTCCTGATAAATTTTCTGGAAATATCTCTCCTGTCTCCTGACTGTTATGGCTCATCCACAGTGAAGTCCACGGCGGGTTTGTCTTTGACGTGACCGGTCCCTGGTGCCAGAGAAGTTGGGGACCACTGTTAGCCTGTATGTCCATGCACTATTAGGCTTTTAGAGGAGTTTAGAGGTAGGAAAACCCACTGCCAGTGTCTCCAGGAACAGCAGAGTTTTGGTGGAAAAGACACTTGACGCTTCTAAATGCTTGTGAATGCCCTTTAGGCCCCATTCACACCTCAGCATTTTGTAGCTTGAAGCCTGAAGCTCCAAAACGCTGCAGGAGAAAAAAAATGAATTCTCTATGGAGATGGTTCACATCTCCACTCCAAATCGCCTGAAGCTCAACGTTTTTTGCCGTTTTTTTTTTAAGCTCAATTTTGGGCAGATTTGGGCGTTATTCTGCTTTTTTTTTTTTTAACATTGGTGACCTTTTTGACCTGTACAAAATCGCAGCAAAAATCGCTCAACTTTCAGCCTGAAAACGATACGCTTAGGTGTGAATGCAGCCTTAATATTAGGCACATTTAGCACTTGAGCAATAAATCATTTCAATGACCAGAACAAATTATTATTCTTGCCAATTAAATTATTACCCAAGCGTAAACGCTCATCAATGCATTTCACACTTTTCCGAGTCAGTCATGTTTAGTGCCGAAATGTTGTCAGGAAGAAAAGCTTCTTGGAGAGTAGGCTAAACGTCCTGTGTGCATGAGGCCTAAAAATGAAGAATTTTTTTTTTTTTTTTTACTACAATTTATTTGCTACAAAGTCTTTCTTTTTAAGGATGTGCAGAAAAAACACCTTTTTGTCCTTTTGACCAAGTTGGAGGAAAGCAGTTAATTTTTTGTTTTACTTTTTTATTTTTTTCCTTGTCAAAATATTTTATTAAGGCATACAGAGGGTATCTTACATACAATCTTGATTATGCTTGTATTAACAAACATTATAATTCCTTTATACTCCAAAAGCTAGATGTTTGTTAATTTTAAAGGAGGTTGCTTAACAAACTAAACATGCAATGTAACAATCTTTTAGTTCCTTTAAGTGGTTTGCAAGTAGTATATGATTCCTTGAAACATTCTAAATGTCGTTAAATTCATAACGTCTATAAGATTTAAGTTATGATGAAGATATGGAATATAGATTCAAACAATGTTCTTATGCATACCCGATGAAATATTTATAAAAAGGAAGGAAAGTGAAACGAATATATACATAATAAAGAGAGAGAAAGGAAAAAAAAAAAAGTGGTGAAAGAAAGATAGAAAAGGAGAAGAGAGGAGAGTAGAATAGTGTAGGAGTCCGTGGGGTTAGACCCAGAGCCGCCGCCGCTACCACAGATAATTCATTTAAATTTTTTGTATCAGTTACCATGGTAAGAGAACTTTGGTGTCAAAGGTTGATGGACTAATGTAATTGATCCAGGGTTGCCACAATTTTTCAAATTTGGGGATCGTGTCCATATCTATCGCAGTCATTTTAGCATATGTCATCGCACCATTCATTCTGGTCTTTGATTCGTGTATATTTAATTGGGTTGATTTCCATGCTTTTGCTAATGTTTGTTTAGCTGCTGTAAAAAGTTGTACTAATAATTTGAATTGCATATGTGTTATGCTTTCTGGTTTCAGGTTAAGTAAAGCTATTCCCGGGTCAAATGGGATTGTCTTATTAAGCATTTCTGATGCCATTTTAAAGAGTTCTTTCCAGAATTTTTGTGCTGTTGGACACGACCACCAAACATGAAACTGTGTCCCTGTCTCTGTGCATCCCCGAAAACTTTGTGCTGAATAATTTGGAACATATTTCGCTATTCTTGCAGGCACAAGGTACCATCTAGTTAGTAGTTTATAATTAGCCTCAACCGCTAATATATTAGGGGAGGCCGATTTAGTTGTTATCCATATTTGATTCCATTCTGAGATTTCTAATTCTCTTTGTAAGTCTCCTTCCCATTTTCGAGCGTATTGTGGTTTGCCCCCATCTGCTTGTATTAGTAATTGAGAATATAAGGCAGATATAGCACCCTTCGCGTGTGGATCTTTTTTACATAATGTTTCAAATTTAGTCATTTGGGATGTTTGAGTAGAAGAATTTAAAAATGGTGTGAAGAAGTTTTTTATTTGAAGATATCTGAATAGTTCTGATTGTGGTAATCCGTAAGTTTTACATAGGGTCCGGAATGGGATAAACGATGATGTTGACACAAAATTATACATATAAAGAATGTCTCTAGATGTCCATTCTCTAAAAGTTTTGGGGTAGACCCATGCTGGATAGAACGCAGGATTTTTGTAAAATGAGAGTAGCGGATTATGTAAAGATTGTAGTTGATATTTAATTTTTGACCTATCCCAAAGGGAGATAAAATGTTTGGTTATAGGATTTTGTATATTTTTGCGGTGTTTTGGGGGGATCCAAAGTAAGTTCGAGACTGAAATTGGATCACTCTCAGCAGCTTCTATTAATATCCATAATGGGATTTCTTTTTTTGCATGGTATTTACTGAGGCTAGCGACATGTGCTGCCTTATAATAACTTGCAAAGTTGGGACAGCCTAAGCCCCCTTGTAGTTTGGGTAAGAAAAGTGTGCTTTGTTGTATTCTCGGTTTGGTAGAACCCCATATGAACTTTGATACTTTTTTCTGTAGTATCCTTAGATAATATGCTGGTATCGGGATTGGCAGGACTCTGAATAAGTATAGAATTTTCGGCAGTATCGTCATTTTTACCGCATTTATCCTTCCCATCCATGATATTGGGAGGTGTGACCAAGAGTTCATTAAGTTTGTTAGGTGTTTCAATATCTGTGGATAGTTATGAGAGAATAAATCCGAGAAAGATGCTGTCAGTTTGATACCTAGGTATGATATTGCTCCCTCAGTCCATGCATATGGGAGACCTATTTTGGCTGCCGATAATTCAATACTTGATAGAGATATGTTCATTATTGAACTCTTCTTGGAATTGATAACTAGGCCTGAAAGAGTGGCAAAGTTATTAAGAATTGGGGTTAGGTTAGGACCAGATATTTGTGGGGATGAAAGAAATAGGAGGATATCATCTGCAAATAAGCATAATTTGTGCTGATAACCTCCTACCTCTATTCCTGTTATTGTGGGTTCTATTCTAATTAGTTGTGCAAGTGGTTCTATAAGTAAAGCGAATAGTAATGGTGAGAGTGGACAGCCTTGTCTTGTACCCCTCTCAATATCAAATGGTTCCGATCTATATCCCGCATATCTTACGTACGCTTTTGGCTTATCATAAAGTGCTCTGATCCAAGTCATAAAATTCGGGCCAAAACCCCATTTTTGTAAAGTATAGGTCATGTAAGTCCAGGATACTGAATCAAAGGCCCTTCTGATATCGAGAGAGAGAAAGCAGGCAGGAATTTTACGTTTTTTCGCTATTTGTGCTAAGAGAACTGCTCTTCTAACATTCTCTCCTGCTTGGCGTGAGGGCATGAATCCTACCTGATCACGATGTACTAGTGTTCCTATAATTGAGTTTAAACGTGTTGCTAGTATTTTTGTCAATATTTTAATATCAACATTTAACATTGAAATGGGACGGTAGTTACTGCTGTGTGTATCATCCGTGTGTGGTTTTGGAATCATACATATAATTGCTGTCAATGATTCTTGCCTAAATGATTTGTTTCTCAGTATTTCATTGTAAGCTTCTACCAGCATAGGGGAAAGAATATCCCTGTATGTTTTATAGTATAATGATGAGTAACCATCTGGCCCAGGTCTTTTATTTACTTTTAATTCCTTTATGGCTGCGATGACTTCATCCTTTGAAACTATTTTTTCTAGCAATGTTTTTTGAGATTCTGTCATTTGTGGGAGGTTAATTCGTGAGAAAAATGAATCCGCTTCAGGTGTGCTAAATGAATTTGTTTCCTTGTATTGAGTTTTTAGATATGTGCTGAATTTTTGGACTATTTTTTGTGGATTGCAAGTGTATATATTATTGGCTATTTTGAGCTTGATAGGTTTATAAGATCTATTGATGGATTTTAGAGCTTTCGCTAGGAGTGTACCTGGTTTATTAGATTTCATATAAAATGAATGATTAGTTTTACGTAACATTTTTTCTGCTGAATCTGTGAGGAAGAGGTCATATTCTAAGCGAGTTTTCTCGAGATGTGTTTTTGCAGTGGGGGTAGGATTATTCTGAAAGGCCATAAATGCAGTGTTAAATTCTTTTTCTAGTTTATGTGCGAGTGTTTTACCTTCTCTTTTCAGGATCCCTAATTGTTGTTGACAAATCCCCCTGAGTACTGGTTTATGTGCTTCCCAAAGTGTGAGTGAAGAGATTTCTGGGCTAGTGTTATGCTTCAAGTAAGTTATTAGCTCACGTTCTATATGTGTGCGGTAAGAAGGGTTTTTAAGTAGCACACCTGGAAGGTACCATGATGGATCATGCGATTTTGGCAGAATAGAGGCTATGGTAGTATATACCGCATCATGGTCTGACCATGGGATGGGGAGAATGGTTGAGGTTCTTATCTCTGGGGCCATTCCTATTGTTGTGAAAATATGGTCTATTCTGCTGAATGTTTGATGAGGATTAGAGTAGTAGGAATAGTTCCTTTTCGTTGGGTTAGATTCTCTCCAAGTGTCAATCAAATTGTACTTAGACAGAAGCTGAGAGAGTGACCATTTGGATTGGTGATTTGTTGGGGTATAATGTGATCTATCGAGAAATGGTAGAAGGACAGTATTTGAATCCCCACATACAAAAAGTGTTCCTATCTTATGTGTGTTAATAACTTGAAAAAGATGGGATAAAAATGGTAAGGGTTTAAGGTTAGGAGCGTAGTAGGAGACAATAGTTACTGCTGTGTCCATGATATGTCCCGTTAGGATAAGATAACGACCTTCTGGGTCTTTTATTTCAGATTGCAACGTAAATGGAGTGGTGCGATGAAATGCTATAAGCGTACCTCTCTGTTTTGTGTTGGCTGAGGCTGTGTATACTTGTGGGTAGGAGTTACTGAAAAATTTAGGAGTGAGGTTTGGTGTAAAATGTGTTTCTTGCAAGCACACAATATGAGCTTTCTTACATTGGAATGACCTAAAGGCTTTAGTGCGTTTTTGTGGCACATTAAGACCTTGGACGTTCAATGAGATAATATTTAATGGGGCCATGGCAAGTGATACAACAAGCTAATCTTACCTGTAGCCTTACTGCAACGGTCTCCGGGTCCAACCCACACGGATAAGAGAGAAAGAAAGTAAAGAGAGGATCTCAAGTGATCCGACTTAAATGAAAAATAAGAATTAGATATAATTATATAACATATAAACATTTTAAATATGTTAATGCATTCAATGTTTGCCCGTGAACGGGGGTAAAGCCCCCCCTCAGGGGACAAGGAGCTTTCGTCGAATCCCCGCATATTAGTGCGAGGACCCGAGGAAAGCTTGGTGGGGCACATGTGGTTTCCGTGCTATGGGGTGCCGCCCTATATATAATTAAATATAGACTAAAATGAAAAAATAAAAATTGTGTATATATATATATATATATATACATCGTAGTGATGTATGATTCTAAGCCCTAATTATACTTGTATAAGTTGTCTAAAACTAGTACTTAGTCAAACGGATGGGGAGAAAAATTAAAACCTATGATAGTTTACCTAGGAGTTACAACCTATTAATTTTAACTAAGCTGATTCTAAAAGATTACCTTAGTGTGTAAATGCATATCTATATGAAGAGCATCTGTTTGTTAAATAAGAACTATTTTCCTATTCACTTCAAGCTTTAACTAATAAGTAGTTACTCAGAACCAATAATTTAAAACTAATGAATTTTCTATTCATATTGAGACCTGTATTACGTTTTAACTATAAATGAAATATAATTGAAGATGCTAACAAAACAAAAAAAAAAAACAAAAAAAAAATAATAATAAAATGAACTTTTAAGTAGAGATAAGAGAGATGTCTCTATAAAATGTCTCAAATTAGGTTTTCAAAGTTCTTCAGTCTTATGGTTTGGCTTGTATGTGTTGAAGCAGGGGTTTTTGAGTAATCAAGGTGTTTCTAATACTGGTGTTCTTTGGTGGATTTGTCACTTTCACATATTATATTTCTTTCAGTCCATTGTGTCTTCTTGGCCTTGGGAAGAGGGTGTGAAGCGTCCTCTTTTGTGCACTTGGCTGCTTCCATTTTGGGACTCTAAGTGGGATGCTTTGTGCTTGGAGGGGCTTGAGGCTAATCTTCTCTGTGATGCCGGTGATGTGTGTCTTTCACTCAAATTAAGGTCCTGGAGTGCTTGTTGCAGTTCTTCTGGTGTTCTACATGTGATTTTAGTACCTTGGTAGGTGAAACGTAGGGCAAAAGGAAAGCTCCATTGGTATTTCACATTGTGACGCTGTAGTTCCTGAATTTGCGGTTTCATTGCCCTTCTTTTGGATATTGTCACTTGAGATAAATCTGCAAATATTTGGTAATTGTGTCCTTGAAAGACTAAATTATTTTGTTCCCTTGCAGCATTCATTATCTGTTCTTTAGTTTTATAATAATGAAATTTTGCTATCACATCTCGCGGTGGTCCTTCAGATTTTTTGGGCATCAGAGCTCTGTGCACTCTATCCAATTCCATTCTTTCTAATGGTATGCTTGGCATTAATTCTTGGCATAGTGCTGTTATTGTTGATTGCAAGTCTATTATAGATTCTGGTAATCCTCTAAAGCGCAGGTTAGACCTTCTTGCACGGTTCTCAAAATCCTCCAGCTTATTTTGGAGAGTAATATTATCTTCCTTCAAATTCTTTATTTCAGTTTGGTGGTCTATTATAGCATTTTCCATCTCCTCAGCTTTAATTTCTAGTGCTGCAGTGCGGTGTCCCAATTCTCTGATTTCTTTAGTTAAGTTGTTGGTAATTTGTTCTGATGTCTGCCTCAGTGCTTTGTGAAGCATTTTTTCAAATTGTTTTAAAATATTCGGGGGAGTAGTAATTTCTTTTGTTAATGGTTGTGATTGATAAACTTCAGCCTCTGAGTCAGAGTCACCTGAGAAAATATGCTGTGCCTTTGTAAGCTTGCCTTTCTTCACTGAGGTAATCATGTCTGAGGTGATAGGCGCCTTTTTCTGTGAGGAATTCCTCACTAGTGCTCCGCTAATGGGGTTCATTTTTGTCTTATTGCGGGCTCCTCCATAAACCATTCTCCTTCCAAAATGTACCCCTCACCTCTGCGTATCTTTAGACAGCTTTTCCAGTTATTTAGGAATGTCGGGCTGTTTCTATCTTGCGGCTTTATCCCCCTCACGGAGCGGAGCTCTAGTCAGGCATTACCGTCCCATTAGCCTCCGCGCATGCGCCCCCACTTTTTTATTTTTTTCAAAACAAGGATGTTGTTATAGGCTGGGCCACATCGTTGCATCCTCGTTTGTTCCTCAAACCCCTAGAAGGTTTTAGTAGAATACATACTAACCAAAACATGCTTACTGTAGAAAATGTTACTTGAACATTTACATATTTTCTTGAAACAGAACTGGCGGCATATTACAAATAAAGCCTGAAGCCAAACCAGAGAAATTAACCTTTACCTTTTGGGATATGTCCTCTTACTGGCATTCCTTAAAGCCAATTGTTTACCATGTTGACACATAAAAATTCCCCTTTAGAAGACAGAGCCACTTAAAAAGCACAAGTGTAGCTATTTGTATATGAAACCTTTTGAGGAGGGAAGAAAACAGCTGATCAAATATTTTCTTTGAGTGGCTCATAACATATGACCACTAATTTTCTTCTTAAGAAGGGAAAAAAAAAGCAGCTGAGAAACTGACTGTAAATAATATACTTAATGCAAACATCCTCCTTATTTCATACTCGTGGTGAATCGCAGTAAACCAAAGTCTTACTGAAATATTTGCTGAATAATGTGTTTGATTCTTCAGTCTCTATTGACCTTACCTCTGTTAAATGCATCATCCGGCTAAATCATTGACACCGTTATTTTAACACTATGGCAAGCCAAAAACTCGGATTGAATGCGGTAGGATCAGAGCTCCTGTGGGGTGTTTGCATCTATCCATAGTTCTATGAGAGAGTTTTACCCTAATTTCCTGTATTAGAATGTAGAGAAAAAAGATTTGACAGGGGTTCTAACCTTCCCCCTACTAGACCAAAGAAAAGGTTCTCTTTATTTCTGTGGTAGAGTTCCTCTCTCTTTCCGGGGACACAAGGGTTAATCTCTGGGTTATTTCATCTTTACTGGCTCTTGCTGAAAACATCCCTGTGCAGTCAGTACAAAACAGAGCACAGCATGTTAAAAAATGCTTACCTTTTCACTTGCTCATTCCATTGGCCTTCCCTCTCTTGCAGATGTAGGATGAGTGTTGGATGCACAGCCTCTGAAACTCGCAAATGAGCACTTGGCTTTATTCCCTACCCGCGTATGCACAGTCCTCTCTCGCTTTAATTTTCATCTCCTAACTGTGAGAGAGAGCACTGCTACTCCCTGGAGGCACTGCATTACAAGTGCCTAGCCCTTGTCCATTGAGGGTGGGGTAAGCGTGTCCCCAAAAACTCTGATACTGACCTTGCCAGTGCTTCCTCGCTGGTCCTGCCTCTGTCACAGCTGGTGCTAAAATCTCTATGTTGTACAATGGTGTCAGACACTTGGGGCAGTACTGCCCTTATTCCCTTGGTCATGTGTCAGTGCTTGGGCCAAGCAATTGACTACAAGATCTGCGGGGGGGGGGGGGCTGCCTCTTGGCTGCCTCTTGGCTATCTCTTGGCTATCTCTTGGCTATCTCTTTGCTCAATACTTGTATGTAACAGACTTGCAACGAGCATGTAGCAAATTTGTCATATTAAAGTCAAAGTTGCTAATCTCAGTAGGTTTTTTTATATTCAGAAAGCAATGAATCCACTGCATGAGCATTGCAGTATAGTAGTTAACATTCCTATATGGCTTTTTCTATAACTTAATGCAGGAAATGGGGCAAATGTATGATAGCCCCCATGATTTTCTTCAGTGTTGATGGGGGAATCTATTGTGTTCTCCCAGCGGTGGAGCTGTCCCGGCAGGGAGAACAAAGTAATGATAGCTTGCTGCTTTAGCTATCCTAAAAATCCGACATGCTGGTTGTACCAAAGTTGATTGATGGATCATATTGGGTACATTCAGCCTGCCCATACATGGTTTGAATCTCAGCCAGTCCCTGCTGAACCAGCTGAGATTCAAACAGTCTATGGCCAGCTTTATTTTGAGACTGGAATGTCTACAGTAGTCTCCTAAATTCAATACATCTCTGCAGCATAATATTATATAAAATAATGACCTGTTTCCCGAGGTAATCCTTATTGGTTGTGAACAATACTTAAACACTTAGATTCCAGTCTCCAGACAATATATTGTGGCTGGTCCTGCAGTTGTAAGAAGAGCTTCACACCTGTCATTCCTTTTTGAAGGGTCTGTTTCTCAGCACCACCTGCTTTGAGATGTCTGGGTCATGCCAGGTCAAGCTCACTGACAAATATCTCATTCTGACAAGATCCTGTACTGACAGTGTGCAAGAAGTAGCAACAGCAGGAGGTCAGACAATTCTTGCTCGCTGTTTTTGTAAGCCTTAGGAACTTTGAAGGGCTGGTTAACAAAAGGTGACATAATTCTCTTCAATAGTCAGTCATTTCCAGACAATTGATCTCAATAAGACTTGGTCAAATAGCTACTTGTACAATACAGTTACAGTAGGTGTGTAACATATTCAGACACAATTTTTCTGGCTGTTAAAGCAGAATTAAACCCCTCTACCCACCAAGGACAGTACCACCTTCTCTATTTAGGTTTGCACTCATGATGACATCTGCTATTTGAGGGCTTGAAAGATCAGAAGTAAGCGAATAGAAGCACACTGGTAATTGTAACAGTTATTACATTTGAATTTAGCATACCTGGCACATGTCATGGTAGGCAGGATGTCAGTGAAAACAACATTGGTATGTTTAAGGATTTAATAACATTTATTGAATGTTTCTAAGTTGAGCTTTCTTTGAAAAACTGTCATTGATGGGTTTAGTTTCTCTAAGTCAAATTCAGACTAAACGAATTATGCTGTTATTTAGTATACTCTCCTGTAAGCTTATATTTGTTGAGAATTTGTTCTCTTCGGTCCCATTCACACCAGGGCGGTCTGTTGCAGTGTGTTAAACATTAGTGTGTTGCGTTGTGTGTTAATAAGTGTTGGGTTAAGGCACACTATTTTATTTATATGGGCAGCCTAATGCACCACAAAGGATAAAAAAATCACTGCTGCAGGATTGTCACTTGCACACTGCGCACTGGAATGGTACTCCAATGAATGGAACCACAGCGCTATAATACAACTGTATTATTGCAGCGTATTGATATGAACAGGCCCTTAAAAACCATTCAGTATTTGCTTTTAGAAGATGCAAGCAATACATGGACAAAGTGGTATGTTACAGTTGCAGAATTTGTAAAAAAAATAAAAATAAGAATACTTTTATTTTCCTCAGGGGGTGGTGGATTGGAAGTAGCAAATTAAATTATGTACCTCATATGTTACATACAGTATGTTCACCCTTTAAAGTTTTTTTTTTTTTGTGGTTTTTCACCTTAATGCATAGAAAAAACTCCTGTGCTGCAGCTGCCCCCCTTTTACTTGGCTGAACCCGGTCTTTCCAGTGACGAGCACACCAGCTCCAGACGCCGTCTCATGTCCCTCTTGGATAGATTGATAGCAGGAGCCGTTGATCCAGCTTGGACCATTATAAATATGCATATCTCCTACATAGGGGGCTGCTTGGAAAGCTGACAATTGCTGTAGTAGTCTGCACTGTTTTAGGGCAGAGGAATTGGGCTGCAGACATCCCTGGTGCCAGCCTATCATTCTAAAGCCCTCGTTCACACTGAACACCGCTTTGAAATTGTGCAACTTCCTTGTTAAAATATTTTATTGAATGAGATATAACAGAAATGTACTGAACATACATTTATACTGGTTGTAGAACATTGACTACATATTTCTATTATAAAGAATAAGTAGTAAATTCATGGTCTACAATGTGCATATTGCTGTATAGTTTCTAAGGGCTAAGCAGAAATCAGCAGTGGATACATCCACGCACTAGATGTATGTTACGGTAGATGGTAAGATAACGAACAAACAAATATTATTTGGTTTAGTACAGTTAAGAACAAATTACATAGTGCAATATTATAATGCCGCTTAGATAATGCTTTTCAAATAAAAATAAAGATCTAAGTGAACTTTAAATGGACGTAAAAGATGGCGTAAAAATGACATGAAAATAGAAATGGATAAGTAGGTAACCTAAAAAGAAGTAGAATAGGATAGTAGGAAAGTAGAGGGGGGGTATAGGAGTCCACTCGGATGGCTCGAGTTCATTGGTCTTTGACCTGTGTATTACAACAGGATAATAGAGTGTTCACGATATGATCCACCTGCTACCATGGCATGAGAATCAAGTCTTCGCGGAATGAAGATAGGTGATATTTAATCCATGGGTTCCATAACTTTTCAAAGATTGGAATTTGATCTCTTTCTATGGCTGAAATTGTGCAACTTCATCTGAAATGGCACGATTTTAAAGCCGAGACTTCAGATGGGACTTGAAAGACATCTGTGTGGCTTCATGTACAGATATCTATTGAAGTCGCACCTGAAATTGGCAGAAGTGGTGCAGGAACTACTTATGCAAAACGGCACGTTACACCAATTGTAACCGTGCCATTGCCGGCAATAGGCTGCGACTTGTCATGCAAATTGTCCAGTCAAATCGCTTCAATGTGGACGAGGGCAAATTGCCAGTCGGGCTTAGCTCATACTGGATTTGCACATGATCCAAGCAAAAGCAGCAGGCTTGATTTCTTAGTCTGTCTACCAGCCATTTCTGCAGTCAGTTTTTTTCAGTCAGAAGGCAAATATCAGATGAGACTGCCATCACATATATAATTTTTAAACAGCATTCCCCCCCCCAAAGCTTATCCTGCCCATTACCACATCTGATGACTAGTTCTCACCAGATTTGTAGTATCTTTCTAAGCACTGTAGGCAGGTTGCTGGACTTGCTGGTGAGAAAAGCTTTTTTTTTTTTTTTTTATACTTATCCTGCTATCTCTGGATTGTGTATCTACCTGCACGTGCGAGGGCCCTTGTGAAAAACCCTTCTGGATTGCGTTTTTGAGAGGTTTTCTGGCATAAAAAATAAGCTAAACCTTAGTCCAGTGTGCATGGATCCCCAATATAAATATAACCTTAACCAATAATCCTTATCCCGGGTTCACACCTGAGTGTAGTGGGAACTCGCGTTCCTGCTAGCATTTATTTTTTGCACATTTAGGAGTGTTCCTTCTGTTGCACATAGGGCAGCCTGTTCACTTGAATAGGCTACTCTATGCATGACAAATGCCCCAAAGAAGCGCCAAAACCTTTTGTGAATCGGGGCATTACACATTTTTTCACTGCACTATTTGGTGCATTTGTAGTGGATTTGCTATTAATAGTTAATGGTACCACAAGCAAAGCGTGCAATTGCAGCCTGATTTCCAAAGCACGTGTCAAAATGTGCATTTTCTGTGCGCTTTGCCACGTGTTACGGAAATGCCAAGTGTGAATGGAGTTTTATTTCAAAGATATAATCAAAACCAAGCTCCTTACTCTTAAGCCTTGTACACACGGGCAGCTTTTTGCTGAGAAAACCGGTCGTGTGTATGGTTTCTCTGCCGGTTATCTCGACGAGAAAAATAGAGAACCTGCTATTTTCTCGTCGGGATTCTCGTTGGCCTGTTTCCCGACGAGAAAACTGTGAGTGTATGCTTACCTGTCCATGGTAAAACCCGCGCATGCTAAAAGACTTTTGACGCATGCACGGTAGCATACAAGGGTGGTGTGCGGTGTAGCAAGATGGCGGCTACTGCAGTGAATGTGACGAGCGCAGGCTCGTCGTAGTCTATGACGTATCCGCGTTCTTGCCATTCAAAAGAACAGCGTTTTTTTTTAATAGCTGTGTGTACACTCAAAGAGAAGGGCAAGCTTGCCAGGAATCTCATCGGGAAAACAGACAATTTTTTTCCCGTTGAGATTCCCACCCGTGTGTACGAGGCTTAAGAGCCAAAGGTCGAAGCTCCAAGTTGTCCATGGTCAAGTCAACAACGCTAGCCAAAAACTACTGATCCACTATGGGTTTGGCATTCGTAAACCAGAAAAATGTTGCTGTCTGTAACAAACGAGTTTTGCCTTCTTTGGTGATGGGCATCTTTCTGTAATGTGTCATCACTCATGTGGGCTAATGCTTAAAAAATAATTTCATTTCTGCCCACTTGAGCATGGCAGGTGAACATGATTTGTACCTTCCTGGGAAAATGCTTAGATTTACAATTTCCACAGAGTGGGTTCTGGGATTGATCTTCTGCACTTGTCACAAGCCTTGCAGTGTCTGAATTAAATCTCTCATTTCAAGCAGCAGACAAGCATTTATCAGTTTTGCTGTGAGCTGTGGAGTTTCTGGTTGTTCTTGTGATAAGGAGACAAAACAAATCACATAGTTCATGAGAGCTGATAAAATTCTTAGCACGATCCTTATCAGGCTGTAGCAGGCAATAGTGTCTGAATATCAAGAAATCATTGCTGTCTACCTAGACAAGTATACTAGTACCATCTTTCATTAGTCTATGTAAACAGAATTTTTTTGCACTGTGTCCTCCTAAGGATATTTTCATTATAGTGTATCTAAACGCAAAAAAAATAATGTAATATTCACTTGCCGACCACCTCACTTGGAAGTATGGTGGCAAAGCTGCCTCTCTGCGCTGGCATGTGTATCTGATATGTGATCCAACTCATCCGGGTAGGGGGCGCGCTGTGATTGGTTATAGCACAAGCCAATCAGTGGGTGCCAGCAAATTATTTATTGCCGGCACCCGCTGATCAGCTCCATCATTCAGGTAAGGGAGCTCTGTGTTGTAAACATATTGTTTTCTCCAGATACTGATAGAAGAACTTGCTGTTGCCTTTTCTTTCCCTGCTTTGCAGGAAATCAAGAAAGTTCACTTGATAAAAGCGGCACATAACACACACAGTAAACATTGTTAAGCATGCATTTTAACCCCTTAATTGCCCCTAGATGTTAACCCCTTCCCAGCCAGTGTCAGTACAGCAGCAGTGTATAGTACTAGCGCTGATCACGGTATTGGTGTCACTATTGATGTCAGTGTCAGCCAGTGTACACCCAAGCCATCGTCAGCTAGCCTGCCATACTATCTCAGTCCCACTATAAGTTGCTAATAACCGTCATTACTAGTATTAGGCTGTGTTCACACCTATGCGAATTGGATGCAGGTTTCTCCATATCCAATTCGCATGGTAGGAGATTGTGGCCGGTTCACATATCTCCGGTGCGAAGACATGTAGCAGAATACATTTTGACCTTAATCAATGAAGAAATTTGACTTTATTTTATTGAATGTTTTTTTTAGCAGAAAATAAATAGTTTGTTTTTCCCCTAAATTTTCGGTCTTTTTTTCATTTATATCGTTAAAAATACCCAGTGGTGATCAAATACCACCAAAAGAAAGCTCTATTTGTATAAAAAAAAGTCTAAATTTAATTTGTGTACAGTGTTGCATGACCGTGCAATTACCAGTAAAAGTAGTGCAGTGCTTAACGGCCTGGTCATGAAGGGGGTAAAACCTTCTGGAGAGTAAGTGGTTAAATATAAGCTGACCCTTGTAAGCAATCCCTGTCAGTGTTAAATGGGTTGCCTGTGCTTCCACCACATCTAAGAGTTAGTAAAGCTGCAATATATAAAATGTTGGTTTTGTGTTTGTATACACTTTACCACTTTGCCTGTCTTGAAAATGCCAGGGAATCGCTAAAGTAAACAGAATTACCATTTTCAGCCTTGACATAGAAAAAGGTGTCCCAACTGAAAGTTTTCCCCTTAATACTTTCTCTGGTAAACGCTCCAAACGTTGGGATTTCCTATCATGTTCTGTCAAGGTGACAATGGTCACAAATAGAAGTTTGAATCTTCCCTCCGGGAACACAAACGACAATATAAACGTGACCCTTCTCATTCTGTAATTTACGTATACTTTAAGTATACAGTTCCATAGGTCTTCCTTTAATGACAGTGCATGTTCTTACAGACCACTTTTACCTACAGGTAAGCCTAGATTAAGTTTTACCTGTAGGTGCAAGAAATATCTCCTAAACCTACACGGTTTGGGAGATATTTGCAAAAAAGACATGCACCGATGTCTATGGCGCATGCGCCATAGACTACGGCGCAGGAGCACTGAGAATGCCGTTTCTGAAGGCGATCGTGTCGTGACTGGCAGCTCCCACGCGCAGGAGTGACGTCATTGCGGCTCTGACCAGTCATAGCGCCGGAGCCGCGATACCCGGAAGTCACTCCGGGACAGATGGCGGCGACTGAGGAGGGGAACGAGGACCGCTGCGGGGGCTTCGATCTCAGGTAAATATTCATAATGAGCTAGTATGCTATGCATACTAGCTCATTATGCCTTTGTCTTGCAGGGTGTTTTTTTTTTGTTTTTGTTTTTTTGTAGAGGGTTTACTTCCTCTTTAAACAAAGGCATGTTTCACACAGGCTTCAGCTTGTATAAGAGCAGTGTGAACAGTAAGCTTTGACAAAGTGTTTTCAGAGCTTTCAGCAAGCTTTGTTGAAGCTTTTAAAGAACCATTCAGCTCCAGTTTGTAAATTTTGAACATGGATCCTAATGGGAGTGTTGATTGTCACCATAAACAAACAAGCTGCTAGCAGGCTTCCTACAAGCTTCAAGAAATTCTGAAGCCTGCTAGCAGCTTGTTTAATGTTGCATTCGGCACTCCCATTAAGATAAGTTAGGAAAAGCTTGCTGTTCACACTACTCTTATACAAGCTGAAGCCTGTATGAAACAGGCCTAAGGCTGAGTACACACTGTTTTGGCATAGCAGTGCATTACCATGCGTTGCAGCTCACTGGGGAGCAGGTGTGTTGTTTTTTTGCACACAGACGCACATATGTGAATGAAACCTGTGTGTGAAAAAACATACAAAATAAAACATTTTATTAACACTGATTTAGATGTTCAAACTAAAGCCTAACTCCAGGCAAAATATGTGCTACTTAAAGTGGAGTTCTGCTGATTTTTTTTTTATTTTTAAGTCCGCAGCTACAAATACTGCAGCTGTTGACTTTTAAAATATATGGACACTTACCTGTCCAGGGTGCGTGCGATGTCAGCACCCAAAGCTGATCTGTCCCTCGGTTCTTGGGTGGAGGCACCACCATCTTCGATAAGGGAATTGAAGTAAAGTCTTACGGCTTCACAGCCCGGTTCCATACTGCGCATGCTTGAGTCACGCTGCCCGTCCTCACTTGTCCCTTGCTGTCTTCTGGGACCTGTGTGTCTCCTAGAAGACAGAAGGGGGGGCGGAGGAGGGGCCGGACATGGCGTAGATATCTGCGGCTATCTATGCCTGGAAGTGGGAGCACATACCTGGTTTATACAGATATCTGCTCCCCCCTCTCCCCTGAAAGGTGCCAAATGTGACACAGAAAAGCGGAAGATCCATTTTTGGGTGGAACTTCGCTTTTAAGCCTTCTTTTTCATTAACAATAACAAACATGTTATGCTTTCCTGCTCTGTGAAATGGTTTTGCACAGAGAAGCCCGGATCCTCCTATTTCTCGGGTTCTTCTTTGGGTCTCCTGGCCCCTCCCTCCTGCTGAGTGCCCCCACAGCAAGCAGCTTGCTATGGTGGCACCCGAGCCAAGCTGAAGCTCTGTGTATCCATTTCCCCTCTCTCTCCTGATTGGCTAACTGACTTTGACAGCAGTGGGAGCCAATGGCACGCTGCTGTGTCTCAGCCAATCAGGAGGGAGAGTCTCGGACGGTCAAGGCACTCGTGCATTTATCGCTGGATAGAGATGGGGCTGAGGGGGGAGCTACACACAGAAGGCCTTTTATCTTAATGCACAGAATGCATTAAGATTAAAAGTGGTTGTAAAGGCAGGTGTTTTTTTAAGTAGGTTAAAAGGGTGTTTTTAGCCTTTTTTTTTTTTTCATGCCAACAATCAGAAGGTGGGTTTTAATCCTGGAGATGGGCTTTAACCTATGCTTTTGAATGTAATCAAATGGGATACAAAAATAGTGATTAGAAGGTAGGTGCTATTACACATGCTTTTACCGACATAAAATGGTAATTTTCTTAGACAATCGGTGTCTGTGATTGGAAAGAAATTATGGTCACAAGGCCTGACTGTCCTGTGGTCGCTGTCTGAGAAGTTGGGCAACAATCCATCCAGTTCTCTCCATTTCTTATTTATCGGGTATAACAGTGAGGATGGTGTTTAAACACCTATTGCACAGGTGCTCTGTATCTTTAACAGGTTGCTGAGCTAGCTGTGCGGTAAAGCAGTTTAATTGTATAAGTTAGTCTTGGCATGTCGGTGTTCCCTCCCTTCTGATTAGTACCAGATTACTAGGGTGTGCACTTTCCCACAGAAAAGACTTGTGCTGCTCTGATATTCAGTGTGCGCTGCCTGCCTGGGATAACAATGGAAGCTAATATACCTTGTCTCTTTAAAGTAGGTTTTATTCCTAAGAACCTTTAAAGAACAAAAGAGACAGTGCTCATTGTAGATTGTCTGAACACTCCTATTTATCCCATAAAACAAAAGCGTGCGTCCAGCTAAGTAAGTAACTGAGCCGGCTGCTGTTAAGAGAACATCTGCTCCTTCCAGCCTGAGCCACATTGCACCATGCACAGCACAGCACTTGTGGCTTGTTTTCCTTGTGTCATGAAAACAGATCCTCCTTTTCCAGCCTGGACAGTATTCCAGCCCCCTTCAGAGGCCGGCTCACAACCTTCCTGCATTTCTTCCTAGAAAAGACTTTAACTGTTAAATATTCCTCTTTTTTTTCTGCTTTGAGAATGGGAGAGGCACTTCCCACTCCCTCTGCTTTCTGACATGCTAGTGAATTACTGGAAGAGATTGAAGAGTTTTTTGGGACCTGTTACCGAGGTGGTGAGCATAAGGCAAAATGCAGAGTAGGACAAACACTGGTAAAAGTGTGAAGAAAGATCTGGTCATTGAGTCTCCTCAGCAGTATAAGGATGCTGCTGCTGACGCAGAGTTGGAGGCAGAGAGTCCAGCACCCGAGCCGGTAAGGACTGGGGGGTTCTTGTTTGTCTTTAGAAACCTTAGCCCACTTATGTAGCAGGTTGTCAGTTGTTAAGAGCCTCATCTAAACTTTATAGATTTGTAATGTCAGTAATATACACGCACAGATTTCTTTCATACAATCCTCTCTCAATGCTAAACAGCGGGGTGAAAGAAACCCCATGCCGGCTACTGCATTCTGACAGCCGGTAGCCACGGCTGTCAGTATTCCCAAACAGTGACTGCATCTGATTAGATGCAATCACTGTCCACAAACTTTCCACATGCGTCCCTTAACCAGTCGATTGAACAATTGGTTTTTGTCAATCCAGGTGGTGCCGACAGGGACATCCATGGCTTATATTTCAGCAGGAATCGGATGGCATTGACCTGTGTATGGCAGCCTTTAGGTGTCGAAATGCTTAGAAGACCAAAAACAGTTTTCATGTTTTCCCTGATATCTTTAGAAAAAAAGCTTGTGAGTTAACTCAAAAATGAGTGGATTTATGCCTACAGTGCCTTTTTGATGTGGTATTGACAACAGCTTCATGCATATTAGTTGGTTCTGGGAGCTTTCATGTGTATTGTATTAGTCCAGTGATCATGCATTATTCTCGGGGCGTTAAGCCTAGGGTATCCCTCTAATTTGTCTCACGTCTTCTATTTTGTGAGGGGGATACCTATTTGTGATGTGTGATTTTTACCAGACACCGCCTTTTTCAGAAGAATGTAAGAAAAGGATATGTACATTATTGAAGTGTGTTCTGCCTAATGACCACCACTCATCTAATGGGAAAGTCTATGTGTGCAAGGCTCACTAATGACTACTTAGCAGAATGTACAATCACTGTCAACATTTACCCATGGTCATTAATGGAGCCTTTGCCTGTCTATTACGTTCTCTGAATTTAGTACACATAGTATAATTTTTTTTTAAATAAACTTTTCTAGTCTGTACTATCTGCCCTCATGTTGAAAGCGCTGCACAAACTGTTGGGCGCTATATAAATTTTGTATAATAATAATAGACTATGGGCTTAACACCGAGTACAGCCCTATACAGTATAGTCTGTTTTTAGCACACCCTGCTTGTTGTAGTTAAAGCCCAACTCCCCACCCAAACATATTTTTTGTTTGAACTTACCTGATCCTCTCTGTGCAAAATCATTCTGTCAGGTTTGTATTATCTTTCAAGGCAGGAATTGATGGATAATCTATCCAATGGCGATTGAGTTGGGAATTGTCTGTCTCAGCCTGTCCTTGAAATTCTAAGTCTTTCCCCTCTAACCACACTATAAGAGATGTGGCTGTAGTTGGCTTTTACTTTTACAAGGAGCATTTTGTGTGTCCAAAGACTGGCAAGAATACTGTTAATTGATTTGCAGTGTCCTAAAAATAAGCTTGCATTTGTGTCCTAGCTGAAAATAAAATCCTTACACCTCTTCCCACTGACACCAACAATGGGGCACAATTCCTTCCATTGACACAAATGATGGAGCACAATTCCTTCCAGACACTGTTAAGGGGCACTGCTCCCTTCCACTGCACGCCTACGACGGGGCACTGCTCCCTTCCACTGCACGCCTACGACGGGGCACTGCTCCCTTCCACTGCACGCCTACGACGGGGCACTGCTCCCTTCCACTGCACGCCTACGACGGGGCACTGCTCCCTTCCACTGCACGCCTACGACGGGGCACTGCTCCCTTCCACTGCACGCCTACGACGGGGCACTGCTCCCTTCCACTGCACGCCTACGACGGGGCACTGCTCCCTTCCACTGCACGCCTACGACGGGGCACTGCTCCCTTCCACTGCACGCCTACGACGGGGCACTGCTCCCTTCCACTGCACGCCTACGACGGGGCACTGCTCCCTTCCACTGCACGCCTACGACGGGGCAGTTTTCTATTCCAACTTGCCCCAGCCTGGCCCCCTAAAGTGTTTTAATTGCAGTAAACTGGCCCTTTGTTTACAAAGTTTGAAGACCCCTGGTCTAGAACATTGAAAGATTGAATTTTTTTTCAAAGCATTATTCAAAAAGCTTGTTACTGAGGATTGTCTATACAGTACTTTGCCCTGCAAGTATGTTATGTAGCACTGGTTGTTACTTTTAGTGGTGTGATGTTCACATCAGTTCGTGACCAGTTCTCTATAACATTTGGCAAGCTGTGAAATGACAGCACTTCCTGGGAATTGGGGGATGGAATGAGTGCTCAGCTGAAGTCGGAATGCAGAAGGATGAGGACGTAAAATAGGTAAAACCTTTACTGAAGTCTCGTAAAGCTTAGTTTGGATAATTATTGTATTTATGTTGATCATTAAATTTTTCTCTTAATACTGCAGTATGTCGTCTTTGTTTTCCACTATTATCCTGTCATAATTATGGTTTTTGCAGTCACACTCTTCACTAGCAAGGCAGGTATGGAATTTTTCACGTAAACACACTTGGAAATATTTGAAAGGTGAAGAATGCTTCTCATTAAAGAATGACTGATGACCAGGACATTGCACTAAGGATCATATAAATAGCATTGTAGAAACCTTTGCAGAGAGAAATATTGAGTCTGCCATTGCTACAGTAATCTCTCCCACTGTATCTTTAGTATGTTTTAGTCATCGATCTGGGCCAACTATGACTCCTGATTCCTGGTCTTTCACTAGCTGCATGCTTATATTGGGCAGGTGACCCAGAACATGTTGAGGACCTAGACAAGCAGGTACCTAGTGTTTTCAGGGGCCCCAATGGCAGCCTACTAATTCATATTATTCTAAGTGTTATTGACTCCAAAGCCTACAAACATGTTCTGGCCCTGTGAATCAGTTGGATCAGGATGACTGCGAAGCATTTTTTGGTAAAAGTCAGCAGTGACCACCCATGTAACTCTGCCGCCTCACAAAGCATGTGACTAGCTAGTTTTCACAATTCAGCAGCACTTTGTTACTTTACAAGATGGCTGCTGGACTTAATTTTTTTATAAATAAAAAAGAAATTAAAAATATATATTAGGGAAAATAACCTAAATATAAAAATGTCAGTGAAGATGAGCAGAGATTTTTGAGGCAATACAAATACGCCTGGAGCATCCATCTGAGTCAGGCTGCCCTTTAATGTTTGTACAAAGGAAAAGGTTGCTTTTGCATAGTTCCGTTTTTGGTGGCGTTGGAATATACGGTATATGGTTAACTTTGTAAACACTGACATTATTGTTCTACTGTAAAAATACATCAAACGTAAACATATCTGTTGTTGGCCGGCATCACACAGGCGCTCTGTTTGTCTACATTATTCCCACCAATGGGAACCTCAGCACAACAGTCAGGAGCTCCTCATCTGTGTCCAGTTCTGATACTATATAAACCGTATACAGTGCCTTAACCACTTGCTTACTGGGCACTTAAAGTGTAAGTAAACCCCCCTTTCGTTTTCAGCCAAGGAAGCTGCCATCTTTGCCTCTTTTTAATCTAAAACTGTCATGATGCTGCACATGTGATCAGTTATGACACCAGCCATTGGATGGTTTGACAGTTTGGTTGAGAGCACAACCAATGGGAGTGTTATATTTCTGGCACGTGCCGGAAATGAAACTGTTTTATGGATGGGTTTACTTCCACTTTAAACCCCCCTCTTGCCCAGACCAATTTTCAGCTTTCAGCGCTGATGCACTTTGACAATTGCGCGGTCATACAACGCTGTACCCAAATTAAATTTTTATTATTTTTTCCCCACAAATACAGCTTTCTTTTGATGGTATTTGATCACCTCTGGGGTTTTTATTTTTTTCTAAACAAACAAAAAAAGAAAAAAAAAATTGCTAAAAAAAAATCATGTTTTATATTTTGTTAAAATTGGTGACAATGACGGGCACTGGTAGGTGACAATGACGGGTAGCACTGTTTGAGGCACTGATTAGTGACTTTTAGTTTTGCACTGATAGGCAGCGCTGGTGGGCACTGGTAGGTGGCACTGACAGGTGGCACACATTGGCACAGATGAGCTTTCTGAAGCTCTCCCTGATCTGGACCGATGTCCCGCTGTCTTCTGCTGGTGATCGGCTTTTTTTTTTTTTACTCCAGTCCTCACGCCATCAGCGTGAGGAGAAAAAATTGCCGATTACCGGCTCTGTTTACATCACATGATTAGCTGTCATTGACTGACAGCTGATCATGTGGTAAGGGGTCAGGACTGACTCCTTACTCCAATCTGAGTCTCATAGACTCGCTGATCACAGAGCGAGCTGCGCGCCCTGCAGGGGGCGTGCAGGCCGCTCGAGCATGGGAGGACATCTATTGACGGCCTCCCAACAATTCATGTCTGTGCTGTAGCCGTCATTTGGCTATAGCGTGGATCTGAAGTGGTTTAAAGTATTTATAACCCTTGAAATTTTCCAGTTTGTCATAATACAACTAAAAACGTAAATGTATTTTATTGGGATTTTATGTGATAGACTAACACAAAGTGGCACATAATTGTGAAGTGGAAGGAAAGAAGTTTTTTTTTTTTTTTTTTTTTTTTTTTTACAAATATCTGAAAAGTGTGTCGTGCATGTGTATTCAGCCCCCCTCAGTCAATACTTTTGTAGAACCGCCTTTAACTGAATTTACAGCTACAAGTATTTTTGGGATGTCTCTACCAGCTTTGCACATCTAGAGTGAAATTTTTGCCCATTCTTCTTTGCAAAATAGCTCGAGCTCTATCAGATTGGATGGAGAGCATCTGTGTACAGCAATTTTCAAGTCTTGCCACAGATTCTCAATTGGATTTAGGTCTGGAATTTGACTGGGCCATTCTAACACCATGAATATGCTTTGATTCTAAACCATTCCATTGTAGCTTTGGCTGTATGTTTAGGGTCGTTGTCCTGCTGGAAGGTGAACCTCTGCCCCAGTCTCAGGTCTTTTGCATACTCTAACAGGTTTTCCTTTAAGATTACCCTGTATTTGGCTCCAACCATCTTCCCATCAATTCTGACCAGCTTTCCTGTCCCTGCTGAAGAAATGCATACCCACAACATGATGCTGCCACCACCATGTTTCATGGTGGGAATGGTGTGTTCAGGGTGATGTGCAGTGTTATTTTTCCGCCACACACACAGCGTTATGCTTTTTAGGTCAAAAAGTTCAATCTTGGTCTCATCTTACCAGAGCATCTAATTCCACATGTTTGCTGTGTCCCCCAAATAGCTACTTGCAAACTGGATTTCTTATGACTTTCTTTCAACAATGGTTTTCTTCTTGCCACTCTTCCATAAAGGCCAGATTTGTGGAGTGCACAACTAATAGTTGTCCTGTGGACAGATTCTCCCACCTGCGGCTTTCTGCAGCTCCTCCTGAGTTACCATGGGTTGCTTCTCTGAGTAATGCTCTCCTTGCCTGGCCTGTGCCATACTCTTTCCATTTTCGGGTGATGGATTGAAAAGCTTGGGATATTTTTTTTTAACCTAACCTTGCTTTTAATCTGCTCCACAACGTTATCCCTGACCTGTCTGTGTCCCTTGGCCTTCATGATGCTGTTTGTTCACTAAGGTTCTCTAACAAACCCCTGGGGGCTTCACAGAACAGCTGTATTTATACTGAGATTAAATTACACACAGGTGGACTCTATTTACAAATTAGGTGACTTCTGAAGGCAATTGATACCTCTAGATCAGGGGTAGGCAATCTCTGCACTCCAGCTGTGGTAAAATCCCATCATGCCTCTGCCTCTAGAAGACATGCCTGTGATTGTCAGGGTCTTGCAATGTCTCATGGGACTTGTAATTTCATCACAATAACAAAGGCAGGGGGGGGGGAAAGAAAGCCCCCTTAAAAGAGTTACGGGCGGACCAAGCTGCTTAGAAAAGGGAAATATTTTATTGCACAGATAAAAATATACAAATTGCAAACATGGGTACCCAGTGTCATCACAGCTGGTGGGCCGATGTTGCCTACCCCTGCTCTAGATATTAGGGGTATCAGAGTAAAGGGGGCCAAGTACAAATGCACTCAACAGTTTTCAGATGTTTAGTTTAGTATTTAGTTTTAGTTCAGTAAAAATTTTGGAAAACCATTTTATCATTCCATTCCTGATCCTTCCACTTCACAATTATGTGCCACTTTGTGTTGGTCTATCACATACAATTCCAAAAAAATACATTTTTGGTTGTAACATGACAAAATGTGGAAAATTTTAAGGGGTATGAATACTTTTTAAAGGCACTGTTTGCAACACTTGATGCTGTTTCTCCATTGAGCACTATGCATGCTAATGAGAGTGTCCTGTACACATGCTATTTATACGCCTGCTATGCATTAGTATGCTGACCTGACGCCTCGGCCATGTATCCCTGACTCGCCTGTCCTTCCTAGGTGCATGTCTGGCACTTATATGGCAGGATGGAGAGCAGCACCACTGTGAAGAGTAAACCCTGAAAGTACCTTCCCTTTGGCCAGCTTCAAGAGACCCCTGTGCTTGGTCAGCTTCCAAAGAGACCCTGAAGCCTCCTTGAAAAGGACCTGCCGCCAGCATTATGCTATTGCATAGGTTGCTTGTTGGCCTACTTGAGTTGGCAAAAAATGTTAAAGTAGAATTCCAGTTTTCATTTTTATTAAAGAACGGAGTGGCTGCTGTGTGTGCTGTAATAAACTGTAGTAGCATTAGCTACATGCAGTAAGTAGCGCTTTGTTCTGGCAGCAGTACGGGTGACTTCCTCTCTGCTGCCAGAATTAAAGACCGTCGGGCTGAGTGAACCTCTCCATAATTCAGGAGAGGCGTTTTTTTTTTATATCAATTAATAGTAAGCTTCCTCTGATTGGCCAAGGTGGAGAGGCAAGCGGATGATGTCAGTCCCGCTTACTGTAGCTAATGCTCCTACAGTATATTACAGGACACATACCTGCTGCATCATTCAATAGTTTGGGCCAGCTTGAACTATTTAAAGTGAAATTTAAACCTTGAATTCTACTTAATTAACAAAATGAATGAAAATTATTTTTTCTTAAAAAAAAAAAAGCCCCTTGCAAATGAAAACAAACGTGTCGTGTACACTTGTACGAAAGCTATGATTATGCCACACATGTTCGATATCCGCATGCATGCCAGATTGAGCAATAAATCTAGGGCCAGTTTTGGATACCGTCATTCTTTTGCGGTTTCAAGGGTACGCCTAATCTTGGAGCTCATATTTGGTATCTACTGGACACAACCTCATCGTTAATCAAAATATTGGGTAATATAATTGCCCCAACATCATGTGACCTAAAAAATTTCAATTGCCGCCTTTTTATTCTTCAGGGTTTCTGCTTTAACCACTTGACCACTGGGCAGTTAAACCCCCTTCCTAACCAGACCAATTTTCAGCTTTCGGTGCTCTCACAATTTGAATGACAATTACTCAGTCATACAACATTGTACCCATATGAAATGTTTGTCCTTTTTTTCACACAAATAGAGATTTCTTTTGGTGGCATTTAATCACCGTTGGGTTTTTTATTTTTTGCGCTATAAAAGAAAAAAGACTGAAAAATTTGTAAAAAACTGAATTTTTCTTCGTTTCTGTTATAAAATTTAGCAAAATAGTAATTTTTCTAAATACATTTTAGCCAAAATGTATACTGCTATGTATCTTTAGTAAAAATAAGTACAAATTGGTGTATATTTTTTGGTCTTTGTGAAAGTTATAGAATCCACAAGCTACGGTGCCAATATCTGAAAATTGATCACACCTGAAGTACTGACGGCCTATCTTAATTCCTGAGACCCTAGCATGTCAGAAAAGTACAAATATCCCCCAAATGACCCCTTTTTGGAAAGAAGACATTCCAAGGTATTTAGAAAGAAGCATTGTGTGTTTTTTGAAGTTGTCATTTTTTACCACAATTCTTTGCAAAATCAAGATTTTTTTTTTTTTTTTCACTAAATTGTCATATTAGCAGGTTATTTCTCACACACAGCATATGCATACCACAAATTACACCCCAAAACACATTCTGCTATTCCTCCCGAGTATGACGATAGCACATGTGTGAGACTTTTACTCAGCGTGGCCACATACAGAGGCCCGACATGCATGGAGCATCTTCAGGCGTTCTGCAGCACCCAGGCCATCTCTGACATTTCTCTCCTACATGTAAAAATCATCTATTTGCTAGAAAATTACACCGAACCCCCAAACTCTATATAAGTTTTTTTAGCAAAGACCCTAGAGAATACAATGGCGGTTGTTGCAACTTTTTATCTTGCACGGTATTTGCGCAGCAATTTTTCGAACGCTTTTTTTGGGAATAAAAACCGTTTTGTGCTTTAAAAAAAAAAAAAAACGTAAAGTTAGCCAAATGTTTTTACATTATGTGAAAGATGAAGTTACACCGAGGTAAATAGATACTTAACATGTCACCCTTCAAAATTGCACACGCTCGTGGAATGGCACCAAACTTCGCTACTTAAAAATCCCCATAAGCGACGCTTTTAATTTTTTTACTGGTTACATGTTTTGAGTAACAGAGCAGGTCTAGGGCCAAAATTATTGCTCTAGCTTCAAGGTTCGCAGCGATACCTCACATGTGTGGTTTGAATACCGTTTTCATATGTGGGCGGGACTTGCGTATGCGTTCGCTTCTGCATGCGAGCACACGGGGGCAGGGGCGCTTTAAAAAAAAAAATTTACTTTATTTTAGTTTGACACTTTTTTTCCCCAAAAATATTTTTTTTGATCACTTTTATTCCTATTACAAGGAATGTAAACATCTCTTGTAATAGGAATATGGCATGACAGGTCCTCTTTACAGTGAGATATGGGGTCAATAAGACCCCACATCTCACCTCTAGACTGGGAAGCCCAAAAACAACAAAAAATGATCCTGGCTTCGAACGTAGCGGTGAGTTGGTAGAAGCACCGGAGGGTGGCGGGAGGGGGGGACGTCCCCTCTCGCCTCCCGTAAGAACGATCAAGCGGCGGAACAGCCGCAATGATCATTCTTATGGTGTAGGTAATCACCGGCTGAAAAAGCTGATATCTGAATGATGCCTGTAGCTGCAGGCATCATTCGGATATCCCCGCACAAAGTCAAGGACGTCATATGACGGCCGGCGGGGGGGAAGTGGTTAAAACGTTTTTTTTTTTTAACAAAAAGTTAAGCATGGCTGGGTATGGGCAGGGTGTTGCAGAGTATGGGCAGGTTGGGCTGAGCAGGGATGGATGGATCTGTGACTTCAGTTGTCACAGAGCAGCGCTGTGGGCACTACACATCCAGCCCACAGCGCTGCTGCCATCCGCTCTCTCCCCTCTCCTCTCACACTGTACCGATCGGTACAGAGAGGGGAAACCGGCGTCATCACATGACGCCGGTTTGTTTACAGCGATCACGTGGTAAACAGCCGCGATTAGCGGCTATTTACCGCGATCCTTGATGCGCCATGTCTTCCGGACCCGACGGTCACGGATATTTCCGAGAGCTCGCCCAAGGGGGCGCGCAGGAGCAAGATTCTGGGAGGACGTCCACCCAGAATAACACCGCGCTGCAGCCGTCTTTCGGCTATGGCGCGGTCGGCAAGTGGTTAAGAACATGTATGTTTTGGGGATTTGAGGCCTAAAATGTGGGTTTTACATATGTTCTAAATAAGGGAATGGAACCTTAACCTTCTAGGCTCCATCCTCTATGTGCACCGTTTAGGAGATATTTAAGTTGTAGTCCGCCAAAATTCTTCACTGCGCATGCGTGGGGAAGAAACAAAACTAAGTGCCGTTTCTTCCCCAGCCTGTGCCGTGAATTGCGGCTCCCATAAGCATGCGCAGGAGTGACGTCACCTGGCTCCGACGAATCACAGCGCCTGAGTCCGTGTCCCGGAAGGAAGAGATAACAGAAGATGGACGCTGCCTACTCTGGGGACATCGCTGGATTCTTTTGCAGGTAAGTGGCACATAATGGGCTAGTATGCGATGCATATTAGCCCATTATTCTTTTTATTGGCAGGCTGCAGCAGCGAGCTGAAGAGGAAGTAAAACACATCAGGGTTTACTTCTTCTTTAAGATTATTGATTTTGGAACTTTGGGCTTTCAAGCTACAAAACGCTTGGATTTAAGTTGGGCCTTAAGGTTAGGGCTACAAAAACATTTGGCAGCAAATCAGTTGTGCATTCTGAAGTCAATGTGATGTTAATGACATGTCTGTCAACAAGCAGTTGCATAAATCAGTAGTACTGAGAAATGTATCTGTGTAGCCCTAGGCTGGCGTGGCAGAAAGCAACCAGAAGAGTGGGAAGATCCCAAAGTGCCTAGAAAGAGTTCAGGATGAGTGTGACCTGCATGTGCATAAGAGGGACTGTAATGCTTAGTTTGGTTGTTCTGGTGCATAATGTAATGGGGACAGTACACCAAAGTTATATTTTAATTATAGGTGGAGCCTAATAGGCTGAGTCTTCCCTTGGCATGCTCTTACCAGTAAGATCTCTGTCATATTTCTCAAATTTGAAGTGTACGTCAGGACAAAAAAAAGACAGGCCTGGTGATATCAAAAAGGAGTTGCAGTATAAAAGCCATTCCTCATAGCAGGAACAGTTTTTTTTTTTTTTGGTAAAATATGCAGTTGAGCATTCGTTTTACCAACCCACCCGCTGGCTACTAAGCTGCAAGTTAAGCATGGCCAGCTCCAGAATGCCTGGCAGCTGCTGCTCTACTGGCCTCGGATAAGCAATTCACCACAGATCACTTTTCAGAGGCAGTGGCGGTGCGTCCATGAAGGGCGCAGGAGCGCCGCCCCCCCTCTCCTGCTCTCTCACATAGATAGATTCGTGCATTGCATGAATCTATCTATGGTCGCCGCTGCCACCCACTATTCATGTGCCTGACCCCTTGTCGGGCGCCGAGCATATGAATTAGAGGCGGTGGTGTTTTGGAAGCGCCTGATTAGAGCCATAGGCTCTAATAGAGCCCACGGCTCTAATCAGGAAGCCTAACAGGCTTCCAAAAGGGTAAACAGCGGGCGCACTGCTGTGCTTTCACTGATTACTCAGAGTTGTGTTAGGGAAGCGAATACATGGCTTCCCTAACAATGACCCGCTTCTCAGCCAATCGGGTGCACCGGGTCTGGTTACCCTGTCACCTGATTGGCTGAAACAGGCGTCGCTATTGGACGCCTGATGGGACGAGAGGACAGGATTCGGAGATAAGGACGGTGTGGAGAAGTTTCCGGCCCCGCAGGAGACATGAAGGACCCCACTCGTCACCCGCTGCCCCACCAAGACAGGGTAAGTGCCGGGCAGACGGCGAGCGGGCGGGGGTCACACTGGCAACATATGGGCACGGTGGCGGCGTTTGATGGGCACGGTGGCGGCATTTGATTTTTTTTTTTCAAATATTTTTCAGTTTGCGACCCCTAAAAATTTTGAGCACCAACCGCCACTATTCAGAGGGGAAATGGAGAGTGCCGCTCAAGTAAACAAAACATCCTTGCCCTCCCTGACTGAGCTACATTGTCCTTTTATTTGTGTCTCACACACTTTCCTCCCAGCCACTGTAGCTCAATGTTTCAGTACCAGAGGCAGTGCTGTCAATCCAAAAAGCAGAGGGTGGGACTAGGTGAGGTCAGGTGCTTATTGACAAGCTACAGGCTTGTGAATCTGCAGTGACAATGCAGATTGCCATGTCCTGCAACTGCATTATTTTGTCATCTCACTGTAGTGCAAGCAGGCAGCAAGAGTGGCAACTCTGTTGTAAATTCAGGACCTGCACAGCATTTTTGCCACACAAATCTTTCCTGTAATGTCACACCCAAATCACATCAATATTATAGATGAAGATCCAACTTGGAGGCGACTTCCATTAAAGTCTATGGGCACAAGTCGGATAGTACAGGAACCTTTTCTAAAGTCGGAGCGGATTCAGTAGTGCTAATTCCATTCTCCTTGACTAACATGCGATTTCACATGTCATGGGACTTGGGGTCTCACAAGTCAGATCCCAAGTCATGGCAGTGTGAACTGAGCCTAAGAGCCCATTCACACAGGGGCGTCTTTGGATCCGACTCCAAATCGCCCCAGGTCGCCCCTAGTCGCCTCAGGTCGCGCTGGCTGAAGAAATCAATGTAAGTTAATGGAGCCGTCCTTATGCACACTACTGCAGTCGCTCCGACTTCAAAAAAGGTCCCTGTACTACTTCAATCCGACTTCTAGGCGACCTGTAACCATTCATTTCAATGGGAGTCGCCTCTCACTGTCTTAATAGGAGCAACTCTCCAGGAAGATAACATACATTTCTCCTGCAAAACTCTCTCTCCCCCCTCCCTCCCACAGAGCTGATTCTTGTTTGATTGGCCACTGGAATGTCTCCTGTCCTGCAGGCAACTTGGAGTTGCCTTGTAAATAGCTCCAGGTCGGCTGTGATTCATTCTCAAGTCGTGTCTGAGTTGCCTCATAAAATCGGGCTGGAAGTCCTGTTGCCCCTGTGTGAGTTTTGCAGGAGAAATGTATGTTATCTTCCTGGAGAGTCGCTCCTATTAAGACAGGGAGAGGCGACTCCCATTGAAATGAATGGTTACAGGTCGCCTAGGAGTCGGATTGAAGTAGTACAGGGACCTTTTTTGAAGTCAGAGCGACTGCAGTAGTGTGCATAAGGACGGCTCCATTAACTTACATTGATTTCTTCAGCCAGCGCGACCTGGGGCGATTTGGAGTCGGATCCAAAGACGCCCCTGTGTGAATGGGCTCTTAGGGAATGGTGTTATTTTGTGGGTTGTAAACCCACTTTAAAAAACAAAACAAAAAGAACACCTGCAAGACAAAGGCATAATGAGCTAGTATGCATAGCATAATCCCAGATGTCTTCAAAACTTATATGGGCAAGTCTTAGATCATATCCAGCTGCAATATATAAAATGTATGTTGTTGGGCCAGTTTATTTTTTGCTTTATCTGTCCTGTTGAGGATCTTGCCCTTCACTTTCTGTCCTGAAGACTCAACAAAAATTGTTCTCTGAAAAAGTAGAGGAATTCTTCTTTAAGTGCTAGTTCACACCAAACGCAGTTCTGTGTGCTTTTTT
The DNA here is from genome assembly GCA_029206835.1 of Rana muscosa. NCBI lineage: Eukaryota > Metazoa > Chordata > Amphibia > Anura > Ranidae > Rana > Rana muscosa. The sequence continues at coordinate 742,731,334 of CM055117.1, forward strand.
TCTGCACAAAATGCATGCTCAGTGTTTTCCATATATTCCAATGGCTCCAGTTCACACCATGCAGTCAGTTTCCGGTCAGTTTCTGCACTGGAAACTGACTGCATGGTGTGAACTGGAGCCATTGGAATACATGGAAACACTGTGCATGCATTTTTAGGGGGGAAAAAAAAAAAACCTCCTAAACTCCCCTGCCACTAAACTTTCTTTCCATCTCTTGTTTTAATAAAAGTAGCAATTTCGATTGCCCATTACTATCAGTGACAATGCCAATACCAACATGTGGAGGCCCACAAATTCTTGATTTTGTGATTGTAGATACCTTTCTCTGCACTTTCCAAATTCTTAAAGCGGATTTCCTACAAAAATGAAAGTATTAAAAGTCAGCATCTACAAATACTGCAGCTGCTGACTTTTTTAATAATTGGACACTCGCCTGTGCCAGGGTCTAGCGATGCGGGGGAGCGAAGCCCCGCTTGTCTCCCCCTCTCCGCGGCGCCGGCATCAGTACGGTGGGCGCCCGGCTGCGGCTTTACAGCTGGGCACGCACTGCGCATGCGCGAGCCGCGCTACGCCACGTGATTGGCCGAGCAATGATCTGAGACCGGTGACGTGTCCCAGATTGGCGAGAGGGGGGGGGGGGCTGAAAGGTAACCACGCTTCTGGCGCTGCGGTGCCCTGGGAGGAAGTGGGAGCTGAAACCCTCTAAAAAGAGGGTTTCCGCTCCCTCACCCCCCCCCCCCCAAAAATGACATGCCAAATGTGGCATGTCAGGTCGTCACCTTCCCTTAGACCCCTTTCACACTGAGGCGCCTGGAGTGGAGAACTGCTGTACACTAACAGGCAGCGGAGAACTACAGCTTCCACCATGCAGTGCGGGCCTCACGCTGTGAGCAAGCTTTCTAGTTATTGAGCAAGTGTTGGGTGGTTCCTCGTTGGAGTGCTGTCATAGCTGGCTATGACTGCTGTAGCGGGGCTATGAAAGTGAGCTTGGAGTGTGGTCAGCACTGGTAGAGATAGGACAGGACAACCAATGTCTTCCCTGACTCTGGAGCTCCCCCAGCATTGAGTGCTGGAGCGGCTGGTCTTTAACTTTTCTGCTCATCCTCACCATCTGGCTCTTCAGGCTTCTGCATGAGAATGGATGGGCCATGGTGTATGGTGAGTTGCTGGGCCAGCACTGTAAGTGTTAAACCTGGGGGTGGGGGCAGAATAGTTAGGTAGGAAAGTCCTCGGGCTGCATCCTCATCGCCCCTGTGCTTCTTCATCCTACTCCCCCCCCCCCCCCCCCCCAAACCCTGCCCTACCCTCCTACTCCTCTACCCTGTCCTCGCTTACTCCCCTACCCCCCCCCCCCCCTCCCAAACCATTCATGCACTCTTTTTAGGTAGGCAATTGGTATCGGCGAGTACTAAAAAAAAAAAAATGTTGGTACTCAGTGTTAACAAAATGGTGTCGGTGCATCCCTACTTTGTACTATTGTTGGATTTTTTTTTGGAGCTCAAATAGTCCCTTGTAAAAGTGATAGTCTTACTGCGATATTTTAATTGATTATATCTTCTATGTTTTTGTTTGCTAGAGCATATGATGGTGCTATTTTGTCATCCTTATAACCTTTGCAATAACTAGTGTCAGGAGCAATTCTGACTTTAGGCATCACATTGTTATGTGGATACATCATACATTATAATAACTGATATATGCATTTTAGAAAAGGCAATCTTGCTTTCAGCGATCATTATGTTCCTTTTAGTCGGGTCCATATGGAAAGGTTTGATATTTACAATGGATGCGTCCCCACGCCCTTAATTTCACCTTTTGTGCACTGAAGCATTGTGCAAATCTCTTTCACATCTGTGTGAAAATAGTTTTATGTCACTGTTCCAGTTTCCCCTTAGAATGGGGCTGGGATAGTGCATGTCCTTGTAAGACTGGAAATTTGTTTTCTCTTCCTGAATGACTTCATCAGAATGGTGCAGCTCAATCTTTTTTTTTTTTTTTTTTTTTTAATCCTTTTAATTTTCATTTGCTTAATCCATACATGTGATTTGTGCATTTAGTCTTACACATTGATATATAAACAAAAACATATTAAAATTCCTGTCCATACAAAAAAAAAAAAAAACCTAATCAATTTACAGTACAACAGTGACGTTTTAATTTTTCCCTTTTACTCCCCGCCCAACCCTTTGAATCTTAACAACCTGGGTCTTTTCTCCTGTTCGCAAACTCTCCCAAATCGAATACATTGTCATTAGCGCATTTAACTTCAATCTTTAGTATATTAATGTAGATTCTAATTAGCTTGCTTATCTTTTTATGAAGGGGCCTTTTATGTTCAAAAGACATGACCTTAAAAAAAAAAAAAGACAAGGTTGTAATATGTCCTTTTCTACTACTTTGTTGTCTAACTTTCATAAGCCAGCCATACATGCATCAAAATTTGGCTGGGACCAGACAAATTTTAAACCATGTATGGGGCAATGAGGTTCTTCCGTTCGACTACTGTAGAACCACCCTGTCAGATTTTCCCCCTCAATCAGCGCTGCAGGCTTATAGCCTTCAACTCTGATCAATGAATTCTGACGATGGGGAAGTCTCCCTGGTGTCAGAATATGTCACAGTGGGATGGATTCCCTCATTCATCTGAAATGTGTGGATGGGGGAATCTGGTCAGTGTTTGATTTAATAAAATAAAATAAAACTGGTTGTTAAAAAGAAAAAAAAAACCTGATCCATCTATGGGCTGCCGGAAGTAAACCCTGATGGGGTTTTTTTTTTCTTTCCTGCAAAGTAAAGGCATAATGTGCTAATATGCATCGCATACTAGCACGTTATGTGAAGTCTGCAAATAAAGCCCTTTTCGTCCCCGCTGTAGGTCGCATCCATCTTCGCCCGTCTGCCTTCTGGTGCCGCAGACTCTGCCTGTGTGACTAGCTAAAGCTGCGTAAAGTCACTCCCACACATGTGCGCTGGAGCCGCCGATCACGGCACAAGCTTCTGAAGAAATGGCACGGGTGTATATACAGTAAATATCTCAAACGGCACACGTTTAGGAGATATTCACAGTACCTATAGGTAATCCTTATTCTAGGCTTACCTATAGGTACAGAGAATACAGGAAGGTTTACTTCCTCTTTAAGCTAGCCATATAGTACTTGTGTGTTTTTTGTTTTTTTACCAGCCAGCGAACAGATTCCTCCATCCACACAAGCAAGGTGGATGGAGGAATCCCCTCCACTGGGACATTGTATTCTGACAGCGCAACTCTGTTGTCTGACTACACTGAATGACCGTGACAGCTGACTGAGGACAATTTTCCAACAAGCCCATTTGACATAAGCCGATCTAACAGTTGACTTCTGTAAAACAGGCATGGATACACATGGATGAAAATTCAGCTGGTACCTGCTGAACCTTCTAAAATAACAATTTAAGAACTAAAACATTGAGGTCTTCTATAGTGTGGTCTGGTTGTGAGAAGTGATGTCCCACAGGTGTGCAGAAACTCTCTTCTTACACTATAGAAGACCTCAATGTTTTAGTTCTTAAAGGGAATTTCAGAACTATCCAGGAAAGGAAAACATTTGAACTAAGAATGATAATTCTTTTTAACACAAAAACGAATGGCCTAAATTTAGATATTGGTTTCCTTACCCATTATACTAAGGTTTTATGACCCCCTCTGTGACTAGCATCTCCCCCCTCAAGTCTATAGCTCTCCCTCTGTCTTATCTCACTAACTCTGTCTTATCTCACTAACTCTGCTGCTATCTTTATTACCATTGATTTGTATGTTTTTTTTCCTTTCCCTCTGAGATTTTTTTCTTGTTTTGTTTCAACATTCTGCTAAAAAAATTGTGAATCAGTACTGCTTGGACCTTGAAGAAGGGGACATACCCCGAAAGCTTGTCCTGAAAAATTCTATGTTAGTGCAAATAAAAAAAGTATCACGGACAGTACTTAATTTTCTCTGTCACAATTGCACTAATACGGCTACAATTACGTCAAGTATAATATTCACAAAAAATCCAATTTCAATAAAAAAAAAATCTGATTAAATTTTTTTATTTTTTAAACCATTGATTTTTATCCACCCGGCTACTGACTAGCTTTTGTTTGCTTCAGGAGGGTTTCCTATAACGAACGTTGCATGGTTTATGCAAAAAATCTGCTTGAGTCTAGGTTCACATTGGAGTGATTTGACATGTTGGACGAGGTTGGAGGATAAAACGCCAAATTTTACTGAATGTCTAGCTTTTTTGTGTTGTAAAGCTTTGTTTTTTCACTGCTTTGTGGCTGGTAAATTTGAACTCACTGACACTGACCAGTCAGCCAATACACAATAAACCTGTCCTAGACAGTAATGCATTAATATTTGACTGCCTGGCCTGTTAGGAGTAGAGCTTGCATTTAAACCTAGAAGCACCACTTTATTTGGATATATGTATTCTTGTTTTTCTTTCTGAAAAGCAAAATTACAGTACATAATAGGGTGGTTTGGATATGAAATGCTAGAGCAGTGGTTCTCAACCTTGGGTCAAATTATGATTTGCCAGGGGTCACCGAATCCCGGGCTGTTCCTGAAGCCCGCCCTGCTCTCCCAGCCTTTTTCGCGCACGCCCAGCAGGGCTGTTTCTGGAGCCCATGGCCACCCACTCAGCCTATTCGCAGCTGCCCAGTTTACGGCATGGATGGGGCGGAGACTAGAGGTCAGCTGACTGGTGAGAAACGTGAAGTGGGAGGGGCTGAATGAGACCCAATCTCCTGATTTTAGCATACGGGTCACTGCTGCAAGACACCACAAAGCCAGAGACACAGTGAGTAACACTGCCTGTGATTATATATAAAAGTCCTCACTACAGTGCTCAGATCAGCATATGACCTTGATCCAGAACGCCCAAGTTGCCTGATCAGAACTCCCCCCAGCATTGCTACTCTTTCCATTCCCCCCCCCCCCCCCCGTCAACAAGCAGTAAGAGGAGGAATAAAAAGAGAGAATACATGGAAAAGAGGGGGAGGCACAAAGAAAAAGGGAGAGAAAGAATGAGAGGGAGATGGGGGGGAAAAAAAACAAGAAATTAGGATAGAGAGAGATAAAAGGGAAAGAAAGGAGAACAAAGAGTAAGAATGTTACATTGTAAAATGTGGAGTGGAAAGGACTCGGGGAGCGCTAAATGTCCAATGGTTAGGGGCGCAAATTACCTGCCTTGCCTTGGGTGCTGACAACCAACGGTACAAAAATAATTTTACATTTGGGAAATGTTATCAAGGGGTCACAACACTAGAGAGGTTGAAAACCACTGTGCTAGAGGTTGCCTTTTGCCATGCATTCCCCAGATCACTCAATCCATTTGAAAGGTTTGCTTTGCAGTGTGTAGATGAGAAAGCAGTTTTTCATGTTGTTGGTCTTGTGGAGTGCTTTACCACTAGGCATATATGACTGTTGTATTCATAATCGTATTCTCCTGAGCACTTGCTTAACAGTACTGTCTGTCAGGGTCATTTATTGGTTTTATTTTTCCTTATCTGGATGACTTGAGCAAAGAAAATTTGTATAAGGGCCCTTTCACACTGATGTGCTCCCATTGACTTACAATGGAAGGTGCCTTTTATGGTGCTCTTTTTAAAAAAAAAATCACAAAAGATGCAGCATGCAGGACTTTTCAAAGTGCAGTATACTTGGAGTGTGAACAGCTACATGGCAATTGATGGGAAATAGTTTTCATGCACATTTATTGACCTAAAAAAGGGTAGTAAAAGCCCACTGGGTTGAATGAAAAATGTGTGCGTACCCAACCTTGGGGGTCTGCAAATGTGTGTAAATTGCATGTAGTCCTGCAGCCGCACAAAAAATGCAGTGCTATAGGCTACAAAGTGCGTCCAGCTGCGATCACCACAGATCATCGTTGGCTATGCAGAGAGCCATGAATAGCTGTTGCCCCGTGACCTAATCAGTATAGTAAACGGGGCCAGCGGCTGCAACTAGCCACTGAGAACTGCAGCAGGGATCTCTGATTTCTGCCGCTACTATTTACACTGGTGTGAATGTAGCCTAGAAGAAAACGCACAGGGGTGCCATTAACTGTTAATAGCACCCCCTCTGAACACTGAAAAACACGGTGTGGTTTCCTGCATGTGGAATCGCATGGTTCCAAATGGCCTTGCAGTTCTTTCAAGGGCACATTTTAAAGTGCAGGAACCATTTTCATGCAGGAAAACACAGGCTTAGCAGCCCATTCAAATGAGTGCATACGCAGCACTGCACTAATGTGAACCTAGCTTTAGGTGATGGACGTTGATGTGGACAGAGATCAGGAAACCTCCATATGGTTTTTAACTGTCAGGAACCATAAATAAGGCAGAGACAGAAAATGCAGTTGAAATCGCAACTTTAATGTAATAGAAAAAATACCACAGTTAAATGTATTAAAAAACAGAAGCCAGGGTTTGGAAACCAGAGTGGGTAATCGGATGAGTCAGGATCAGGGAACCAGAAATCAGTGTTGTCAGGAGCCAAAAATCGGGAGCAGGCATCAGAATAGGAGTCAGCCAACCCAAGTCATACACAAGAACACACTGGAGATGACCACGCAAGGGCATGGAAGGAATGAGCAAAGCGGTTTAAATTACCTAAAATGGGAGGGTGTAGGCTAGACTAATGAGGCAGGTAATGGTAATCGGGTGAGTCACTATGGAAACAAGTGGCTGGTAATCGACAGCTGAGCAGCCTCTGTGCACTGAAAGAAACAAGCTGCTCGTAAATGGCAGGAGCCCAGCCCTGACATTAATGCACTGGTGCCATAGTGATTTTAGTTGCTCCATTACCCTAGTTTCTGTCTCTGCCCCCTCTCTGCTGAAAACAGGTCACAGAAGTTCAAAATGAACGGCACTCCTGTGATCCACTGGAGAAGGTACAGCCAAATGAGCTTTGGCTGCACTTCTCATTTAGTCTGGGTTCACACTAGTGCGACACGACATCTGTCCTACTTTGGATCCGACTTTGCCCTGCGACATGAAGCCGACATATGTCCGACTTTCAATAAACGGGGATCCGACTTGGATCCCCGCCAATATCGGGCACTGTGTTTGGTATGAATCTTGAGGGGGAACTCCAGGCCAAATTTTAAATAAAAAAAACCGGCATGGGTTCCCCCTCCAGGAGCATACCAGGCCCTTGGGTCTGGTCTGGATTTGGACGGGCGCCCCTACGCCGAAAAAAAACGGTGTGGGGGTCCCCCCAAAATCCAAACCAGACCCTTATCCGAGCACACAACCTGGCAGGCCGCAGGGGAAGAGGGGGGGATGAGAGAGCGGCCCCCTCCCTCCTGAACCATACCAGGCCGCATGCCCTCAACATGGGGGGGTTTGGTGCTCTGGGGCAGGGGGGCGACCTGCGGCCCCCCCACCCCAGAGCACCCTGCCCCCATGTTGATGAGGACTGGGCCTCTTCCCGACAACCCTGGCCGTTGGTTGTCGGGGTCTGCGGGCGGGGGGCTTATCGGAATCTGGGAGCCCCCTTCAATAAGGGGGCCCCCGGATCCCGGCCCCCCCACCCTATGTGAATGAGTATGGGGTACATCGTACCCCTACCCATTCACCTGGTGGAAAAAAATTGCAATAAAAAAACCACACAGCTTTTTAAAGTATTTTATTGCACAGCTCTGGGGGTCTTCTTCCGACTTCGGGGGTCTCCGGTGTCGCCGCCGCGCTCTCCGGTTCTTTCTTCCGCCAGGCCTCTGCTAACTTCTTTTTAGCTCTTTTGCTAACGGAGGCCCGGTCTTTTGCGTCGCCGCCTTCTTCTCCCGCTCTCCGGTTCTTTCTTCTGCTGGCCCCTCCACTAACTTCTTTAGCTCTTTCGCTAGTGGAGGGGCGCGGTCTTCCCGTCGGCGTCTTCTTCCCTCTTCTCCTCCTCAATGTTGACGCGTCGCTTCCTCCCGCTGTAATACTGGCTCTCCGCTCCGCATTAATATAGGCTTCTCATGACGTCAGTCACATGTTCCGGGGCACATGGCCCCAGAGCATGTGACTGTGACGTCATGGGAACATGTGACTGTGACGTCATGGGAAGCCTATATTAATGCGGAGCGGAGAGCCAGTATTACAGCGGGAGGAAGCGACGCGTCAACATGGAGGAGGAGGAGAAGAGGGAAGAAGACGCCGACGACGGGAAGACCGGCCCCTCCACTAGCAAGAGAGCTTAAGAAGTTAGTGGAGGGGCCGGCAGAAGAAAGAACCGGAGAGCGGGAGAAGGCGACGCAGAAGACCGGGCCTTGGTTAGCAAAAGAGCTAAAAAGAAGTTAGCGGAGGCCCGGCGGAAGAAAGAACCGGAGAGCGCGGCGACGACACCGGAGACCCCCGAAGTCGGAAGAAGACCCCCGGAGCTGTGCAATAAAATACTTTAAAAAGCTGTGTGGTTTTTTTTATTGCAATTTTTTTCCACCAGGTGAATGGGTAGGGGTATGATGTACCCCATACTCATTCACATAGGGTGGGGGGGCCGGGATCCGGGGGCCCCCTTATTGAAGGGGGCTCCCGGATTCCGATAAGCCCCCTGCCCGCAGACCCCGACAACCAACGGCCAGGGTTGTCGGGAAGAGGCCCTGTCCTCATCAACATGGGGGCAGGGTGCTCTGGGGTGGGGGGCCGCAGGTCGCCCCCTGCCCCAGAGCACCAAACCCCCCATGTTGAGGGCATGTGGCCTGGTACGGTTCAGGAGGGAGGGGGGGCGCTCTCTCGTCCCCCCCTCTTCCCCTGCGGCCTGCCAGGTTGTGTGCTCGGATAAGGGTCTGGTTTGGATTTTGGGGGGACCCCCCACGCCGTTTTTTCGGCGTAGGGGTGCCCGTTGAAATCCAGACCAGACCCAAGGGCCTGGTATGCTCCTGGAGGGGGAACCCATGCCGGTTTTTTTATTTAAAATTTGGCCTGGAGTTTCCCCCTCAAGAGCAGTACAGCACAAGTCGCATGCCAAAGTCGGATCATGCAAGACTGCGGTCCGACTTTGATCCGACTTCAATGATAGTCAATGGGCTGAAGTCGGATCAAAGTCGGACCAAAGTAGTACAGGGAGCATTCTCAAAGTCGGACCGACATGTGTCGGACCAGTTAAGACGGCTCCCATAGGGAAACATTGATTTTCACACGTCATGCGACATGAGCTCCCAATGTCGGAGCGTTTGTCGCCCCAGTGTGAACCAGGCCTTAATGAAAAATGTAACTCTATACTTTTTCCCTGTTCTGATAAATGGTGTATAAGGAACATAGATTCTTTTGTCACGTTGGATAAAATATCCAGAAAGAAAATGACATGGCAGTTGTACTTCTGCCATCATAGAACCATTAGTGATTATTACCATTATGATATTCGGTAGTATGCTTTCCATATCAAAAGTGGACATTTTTGAGTAAGAGGATTACATTTGGCAAGTTGGAAAACCAAATTTCATATTCCCAGTTTTCTGATTCTTTAACATTATCACCTGCTTAGAAAAAAACTGTCTTTCCCAAAAATCACTGTTGGAAATTTGTGAGCAAGGTATTGGACTCATGGTGTTTAAAGAAAACAGGATCTGTATGTTTCCTTTTTATTTTTCTGTCAGTTAAGTGTTTGTCATGGCAAGAGCCATCTTTTTCCATGGATGTTTTTTGTTACTCTTTCTGCCAGTTTAGAACAGACGTCGCTTAATGGAATCACTTGCCAATACTAGTATACATTCTGCTGTTTTGCAGCACTTTTTTTTAAAACTGATCCAAAAACCTCTCTTTTGGGGTAAAAATATAAAATCATATATTCATTTCTACGTTGTATTTCAATTATTTCTAGTTTTATTCCTATTAATTTGAATGATCCTGAAGTTTTGTAAACTTTGTGAAGATCCCCACACATTTACTAATTTGAATTCTGTGACATGTATTCATTATGTCCTGCCAGCAGACAGGCAACAACACTCATAGCATGGAAGGAGATTATTCAAGTAATCTTATATTGGTTTGTCAAATGTAACTTTTGTCAGTTACAATGCTTGAGGTTATCAAATAAAAGGATAAAGTGTGACTATAGATCTCATTTAAAACAAGATCAGTTTTTACATGGAAAGTCCAGATGGCCATACAACTTTTTAACTGACCATGTCTCTATATCTTTTGATGCTTTTTTATAATAATAATTTCGCTGAAGATAAACCTGTGCATTTCACAAACTTGGGCAGGAATTTCTAGATTCAGATATGCAGGCATCTGGAGCTAGCTACATTATACACAGATATTTATTTTTATTTTTTCAGGAAATGTCAACATTGGCTTAGAAACATGGGTGCTCCACCTGTGTCCCTCCAGCATAACTCCCAAAGGCAGAGACATAATGGAACTTGTAGTTCCACAACAGCTGGAGGGCCACAGGTTCGCACCCTAACTTGGGCCACCTACAACTCAGTATCTGTTAAGTGTTTTGAGTCAGGGATCAGCTACATGCTTATATTTTGTATGCACAGATTGAATTGTACAGGCTTTCGGTCTTTCAGCTCCCAGGAATGCTCATCTGATTGGTTCATTATGGGAGGGTCATACTCTTCTTGTTTTTATTAATGTAGTATGCAGCCTGCGAACGTCCCAAGGTTGCTTAAACTACTCAGTACACCAATATGGGAAAAAAAGTTAAAGCTGTAGTCTGGAGGCTTTAACTCTGAAAACCCCAGAAGAGATAAAAAGCCATCAGGTGCCAGCCCACCAGTGGTCAGCTGATATGCTCGTTAAGCCTATGAAATAGATAAATGCCTGTTACTCTTTCGTTCATGGATGGACACAGCTTCCTATTGACAAGTGGGTATTATCCTTCATTTAGGAATGACTAGGCAGAAATCTTGTAGAAAGTGTTAACACCTCTGGGTATAATGCCTCTCTGCACCTCGCAGATCAGTTTTTTTTTCTGCCTAGTAAGAAGAACATGGCTCCCTTTCGGCCCACTGGTCCGGGGGATTTTTTCTACGTTGGTTTTTGTTTCCTGCGATCTTCGATCAACTGCCGACTGGGTGACAGGCTGGATCCCAGATCCTTGTAGTCTCCCCAGTTTCGGCCATCGAGCGTGTGCCGACCCTAACTACGCGCTGGGTTTTCCACAACATGCCCGTCGTTCCACGGGTGGCCAGTGAGCTTCGCGCTCCAGGGCAGACATGGGATCATTCCCTAGGGTTCAATCACAGCAGGCCGGACCGACAGTCCCCTCCGTGCGCGGAAGATGATCTGTCCGGAATGTCTTCCAGCATAATCCATGCAGGAAAGGTAAGTAGCTCCCCTGCTTCGGCAGGGTGACTTGGCTGGACATTCCTGGAGAGATCAAGTAAGTGGTTGTAGCCCTTTATTTTCTCTCTCCCTGGGCTCTGAGCTAAGGCTGGGTGCTGGGGGTCACCTAGGGGGCTCCATCTGTAGCAGGATTGCGCTGTAGGCTGTCATTAGAAATGTAATTTTGCTGCTTACTTGTGCGTGCTTTCTCACTCAATTCTGTTGGTGTCCATTTTCTTGTGGTCCACGCCTGTTTGGACTCTGACTGCTCGGCGGCCATTTTCTTATGGTTCACGCCTGTATGTATATACCACCATTTTTTTGGTTGTCCACTGCCGCTTTCGCCTCCTATTTACGGCTCGGCTGCCATTTTCTTACGGCCCACACTGGTTTCAGTACGGCCGCTTGGTGGCCATTTTGCGGAAGTCTCAGCCTCTAGGGTGCACTTCACTGGCACAAAATCATACATAGACATGCTGATAAGGATCAGACTGACACAGGCAGCGGTGGGAGAGCATCTCAGGCGGGAGCAGATGGCAGCAAAAGCGGTACCGTTCTAAGGGTGGTGAGTCCTCTGGGAGACCCTGCATCTCTGTGGCAACTAGGAGGGTGGCCTATTGATACCTTGCCTGGAGTCCCTGTGGGTCAGGCGCGTGGGTCAGCATGACGTCTGAAGAGACGTCTTCTTCCCGGAAACACCTGAGTTGGCAGCTGGTGCCCCTGGATGGGAAGCTTTTGTTGCCAAGGTGGAAGCGGTGCGGTGGGAACACGGGGGGTGGTAAATGCCCCCGTCCCCAGCCATCTTCTGGGGATAATTCTGATGCACAACCAGGCCTGGATTCTGATGCATCAGAGACTGCAGACCGTGAGCGGTCAGACAGTGAGAATGACTCCAAGTAAACCAGCCCGCACTGCTAAGGTGTTGCCTTGTTTGGCTTATCTTGATAAGCTTTTGTACAAGGCATGGGTAAACCCACTTAGGGTTTTTTGTAGAGGTCGACCGATATATCGGCTGGCCGATATTTAGGCATTTTTGATAAATCGGCTTTGGCCGATTAATATCAAAACTGGCCGATATTATTCACTGGCTGCACTTCCTCCCCCCTCCTCCACACTTCTCCACACTTCTCCACACTTCTCCACACTCAGCAGCATCAAGCGCCGTGCTGTGTGTGTGTGTGTGTGTGTGTGTGTGTGAAACTGAAAGTAAGAGGAGAGAGAGAGGATGTGTCAGCTTGATGTCGGGGGTGGGCGGGACCCAGCAGATATTACACCAGCCAATGGGATGGTATCTGGGCGGGCCACCATGTCTAAAGCAGCCCAATCATTGGCTGGTGTAATTTAGCTGCTGGCCCGCCCACCCCCACATCGAGCTCAATTCTAACAGCTCTCTCTCTCTCTCCTCTCTGTCAGTTTCACACATTACACTCGGCTTAGTGTGAAACCTGCCAGTGCCCCAAGCCAGTGCCATCTGTCAGTGCCCCCAGCCAGTGCCCCAGCCAGTGCCCCCAGCCAGTGCCATCTGTCAGTGCTCCCAGCCAGTGCCATCTGTCAGTGCTCCCAGCCAGTGCCATCTGTCAGTGCCCCCAGCCAGTGCCATCTGTCAGTGCCCCCAGCCAGTGCCATCTGTCAGTGCCCCCAGCCAGTGCCATCTGTCAGTGCCCCCAGCCAGTGCCATCTGTCAGTGCCCCCAGCCAGTGCCATCTGTCAGTGCCCCCAGCCAGTGCCATCTGTCAGTGCCATCTGTCAGTGCCCCCAGCCAGTGCCATCTGTCAGTGCCCAAGCCAGTGCCATCTGTCAGTGCCATCTGTCAGTGCCCCCAGCCAGTGCCATCTGTCAGTGCCCCCAGCCAGTGCCATCTGTCAGTGCCCCCAGCCAGTGCCATCTGTCAGTGCCCCCAGCCAGTGCCATCTGTCAGTGCCCCCAGCCAGTGCCATCTGTCAGTGCCCCCAGCCAGTGCCATCTGTCAGTGCCCCCAGCCAGTGTCATCTGTCAGTGCCCCCAGCCAGTGCCATCTGTCAGTGCCCCCAGCCAGTGCCATCTGTCAGTGCCCCCAGCCAGTGCCATCTGTCAGTGCCCCCAGCCAGTGCCAATCAGTGCCACCAGCCAGTGCCAATCAGTGTCACCCAAATCAGTGCCCCCAGCCAGTGCCATCTGTCAGTGCCCCCAGCCAGTGCCATCTGTCAGTGCCCCCAGCCAGTGCCATCTGTCAGTGCCCCCAGCCAGTGCCATCTGTCAGTGCCCCCAGCCAGTGCCATCTGTCAGTGCCACCAGCCAGTGCCATCTGTCAGTGCCACCAGCCAGTGTCAGTGTCACCGCCAATCGGTGCCATCTGTCAGTGCCACCAGCCAGTGTCAATCAGTGTCACCGCCAATCGGTGCCATCTGTCAGTGCCACCAGCCAGTGTCAATCAGTGTCACCGCCAATCGGTGCCATCTGTCAGTGCCACCAGCCAGTGTCAATCAGGGCCATCTGTCAGTGCCACCCAAATCAGTGCCACCGCCAATCGGTGCCATCTATCAGTGCCACAGCCAGTGCCATCTGTCAGTGCCCCCAGCCAGTACCAATCAGTGCCACCAGCCAGTGCCATCTGTCAGTGCCACAAGCCAGTGCCAATCGGTGCCATCTGTCAGTGCCACTGCCAATCAGTGCCATCTGTCAGTGCCACCGCCAATCAGTGCCATCTGTCAGTGCCACCAGCCAGTGCCAACCAGTGTCACACGCCAGTGCCACCCAGTTCCAATTGCAAGTGCCACTGCCAATCAGTGCCATCTGTCCCAAACTAGTGCCATCTGTCCGTTCCAAACCAGTGCCCCCTGCTGCCAATCGGTGCCATCTGTCAGTTCCGAACCAGTACCACCTGCCAGTGCCATCTGTCAGTTCCAAACCAGTGCCATCTGTCAGTTCCAAACCAGTGCCACCTGCCAGTGCCAATAGAGCCATCTGTCAGTTCCAAACCAGTACCGCCAGCCAGTGCCACATGCCAGTGCCATCTGTCAGTTCCAATAGTGCCACCTGCCAGTGCCATCTGTCAGTTCCAAACCAGTGCCACCTGCCAGTTCCAAACCAGTGCCCATCTGTACTGAGGACATCAAGTGTGTGCTAGAGTGACAGGAGTAAGCAGGAAGGAATAGAGTGGGTGAGGGTTTTTTTTTTTTTTTTTTTTTTTTAATCGGCCTAAAATATCGGCCACAAAAATCGGCCACAAAAATCGGCATCATATATCGGCCATCGGCCGCCCCAATTTCAAAATATCGGCATCGGCCAGAGAAAAACCCATATCGGTCGACCTCTAGTTTTTTGCACCCCCAAAAATTTTGCTGTTCGGTACCCCTTGAGAGTTTCCTGAAAAAATGGACCTCTCCCCCGATAGTGCACCCCCTGTGTCCAGACTTAACAAGAAGTTACCACGATTTCAGTGGAAAGGGCTCCTGTCTTCAGGGACACTCGCTACCTATACACAGTGGGGGGCTCAGCCGTGCGTCCAGCATTGGCTGGGGTTTTCTGATTTCTCAGACACTTACTGAGTAGGCAAAAGATGCTACTCCAGGGGTTAAAAGCACGGGAGACTCCTCCGAATGAGGTAGCTCTGGCCGACCAGTTGGTACAGGACCTCAAGTCTGTCTGCGAGTCAGGCATGGATACTATCCCCTTGCTGTTTTGGGCCTCGGTTTATGCGGTGGCGTTACTCCGCCTGATTTGGCTAAGGCGCTGTTCTGCGGACCAATCTTCAAAGAAGGCCCTGTTGGATCTGCCCTTTTTAAGGTGACAGACTTTTTGTGATGCCACAGTAGGTAAGAGCACGTTGCTTCCGCAATCCAAAAAAGGTAGGGAGCCACGCCATAGGTAAGGGCCTCCTTCACCGCGCACAAGCGGTTCTTTCGTCCGCCTAGTGCGGCAGATAAAGGACCTCAGGCCGATAAAACGCCTGCTGAGGGACAGAAGCGTCCCTGGGTTCGCAAGCCCAACCTTGCTTGCCTACCGAACAGATTTTTTCCCTCCTAAACCGCCAGCTTCAGTCGACTTGTCCTGAAGCCCTATATGGGGCGGTCCAAGACCTGCTGATACGCAGGGTGGGCCTTCCTGCCTTTAGTACAGATACGGGTTCAGGGGTTCTACCCAAATCTGTTCGTAGTGCTGAAGGAGGGGGTTCGTCCAATCTTGGATTTCAGGACCCTCAACTGCTTTGTGAAGGTACAAAGATTCCAGAAAGGAGTTGGCTCGCTCTGTCTCCATATGCACCAGGCATCAGAGATGTCTGTGTTGGCAGCCGGGGAAGACCACTACCATTGGTGGCTCTCCCGTTTGGCCTGGCATCGGCACCAAGGGTGTTCACCAAGGTGCTTGCCCCGATTCTGGCCCTACTAAGACAGTGTGGAATCACTATCATGGGCAACTTGGACCATCTTCTTTTGAGGGTCACTTCAAGCTCAAAATTAGAAGTGAGCGTGTCTATAACCTGTCAGACCCTCAGATACTTGGTTGGGTGCTGAACACTCAAAAGTCAGTATTGGTACTGTCCTAACTCCTAGTGTATCTAGGGTTGATTCTGGACTCCTCAGAGGCAAACGTTTTTTTTTTTTTTTTTCCTTATGGCAAAGTTGCAGACCCTTGAGGCTGCAGTGCAGCAGTTGATATCCCAAAGATGGTTGTCGCGCCACTTTTGCAGGCGAGTCCTGGGCCTCATGGTAGCCCCTTCGAGTCGGTACCATAGGCACTGTTTCACACGTGAGTGTTACAGAAGGTAACTCTGTCCTGAAGGGTCAAGTGCCTTTCATCCCTGGATTATCAAAATCCGGGTGAGCCACCTAATCAGGACCTCCCTAGTTGGTGGCCAACATCACCGGCATTTCTGTCTGGGAAGTCGTTCCTTCCTTTTTACTGGATGGGGGTCACCGGGGATGCCTGTCTTCCCAGTTGCAGAGGAGTCTGAGGAGCTCAGTCTACCTGGGTTGCTGGACTCTGGAGGAATACCACTTGCAGATCATTGGCCTGAAATCCGGACGATCTGGCTTTGCTTCTCCACATGGTCTCCAGAGGCTACAAAGGCGTCCAGTCAGAATCCAGTCGGACAAACACCACAGTGGTGGCGTATGGCAATCTTCTAGGAGGAGCAAGCAGCTCTGCTGCAACTTCGGAGGTCGCTCACCTCCTAAGGGAGGCAGAAAGGAGCATACCAGGCCTGTCGGCCGTATACATTCCGGGTGTGGGAAACTGGCAGGTGAACTACCTGAATTGTTAGATGCTGGACCAAGGAGAATGGTCTTTACACCCGGAGGCGTTTCAGCTTCTTTACCAGAGGGGAAGCATGCCAGTCATATATCTTCTGGCTTCTCGACTCAATCGGAAGGTATTGAGGTTTGTGGCCAGGTAAAGAGACCCATGGGCAAACACGACAGATGCGTTGATGGCACTGTGGAGTCAGTACCGGCTAATCTATGCCTTTCTTCCTCAGAAGCTCGTTCCTCATCTGCTTCGCAGACTGGAGGCAGAGAGGATTACAAAGGTCCCAATTGCTCTAAATTGGCCTCGGCGTCCTTGGTACGCCAATCTAGTGCGTCTGACGCCTTTTGACATGTACGGCTAAGAAGGACGTGCTATCGCAAGGTCCCATACGCCATCCTGTTTTTTTACAGCCACTGGCTTAACAGCATGGCTTGAGAGCCAAGTGCTAAGAGACCGCGGCCTGTCAGACTCGGTGATCTCTACCATGAGGAGTGCTCGGAAATCATCCCCTAGGAAGATTACCATCGCACTTGGAAGGACCTGCATATCCAGTTGTGAGGAAATGAGGTGGCATCTGCATACTTATTTGGTTCCAGAGTCCTGCTGTTCTCGGCAGGTAACGGGCCAAAAATTTTAGGGCAGGTATCTGCCCTGGCTGTCTTTTTCAATGACCACTGGTGGTTCACTCTCTAGTGAGAACGTTTGTACAGTGGGTTCGACAGGCGGCCCCTCTTGTACACCCCCCACTACCTCCGTGGGGCTTGTGTAGCAGACTTCCTTTTGGCGTCTACGAGAGGACCTGCTGGTGCAGGGTCCCATATGCCATCCTGCTTGCAGTCAATGGCTTCAACGGAATGGCCTCTAAGTTGGGGTGACCAGACATCCCCAGTTTCCGGAGACAGTCCCCAGATTGAGGAGACAGTCCCAAGACCAAGTCTGTCCCCCGTTTTGTCCCCGGATTGGATTTGAACAGGGGCTGGGGCAATTTCAAAGATAGTCAGTGCAGAATAAAAAAATTCTGAATTACACACCCCCGCTCTGCCACTCCTACTAGCTTATGGGGGGGGGGTGTATTTTTTTTTTCACTATCTGTGCCCCTTTCTGATGATCATGTGCTGGTCGGAGTGGAGGGTGCATGCCAGTTCCGCTCCCGCTCGCATGTTCTTGAGTTTTACTTTTTGATGAATAAAGAACTTTTATAATAGTCTTTTGATACCATTGCTGCTTAAAAATTTCTTGGGAACTTTCCCATATCGCTCGCATGTTCTTCTGCCTAGGCTCAAGTCCCGGCAAGCCGCCTGCTTATCTCCTTGCCTTCCCTGGCGGAGTGATCTTCCTCCGCTCCCCATTAGTAGGCGAATGCCCAGAGTGTGAGACTTGACAGGCTGTGAGGCGGCGGCGATGGGCAGAGAGTTGCTGATTGCCGCCATTACTAGTAAAAAAAAAACATGTCCCCGGATTTCATTTTAAAAATCTGGTCACCTTACTCTAAGTGCCTCAGAAACTACCGTTTGAGAACATCAGGGAGATTCCCTGGTTGACACTTTCTCAGAAAGTTGTTCTTTTGGTGGCTGTTACGTCAGTTAGGATGGGTTTCTGAGCTGGCAGCCTTGTCATGCAAGCCTCCCTATCTGATCTTCCACAAGGATAAGGTGGCGCTGCATCCGTAGCCTTCTTTCTTCTTAAGGTCGTGTTTCGACCTTCCATCTCAAGGAAGACATTGTACTGCCATCCTTGTGTCCTCATCCGTCAGATCCTAAGGAGACGACGTTGCATTCCTTGGACGTTGTCCAAACTCTGAGAGAATGCTTGTCTGGTACTGCTACGTTCCAGAGTCCAGACTCACTGTTTGTTTCGGTGGCTGGTCCCAAGTAGGGCCCAGCGGTCTCGTCGGCCACCATCTCTAGGTGGATCCGACAGATCGTGATCAGGCTTACGCCATGAAGGGTCAGGCGCCTCCTTTTCCCGCCGCATTCGACCAGAGCAAGAGGTGCCTCTTGGTGTTACGTCAGTTAAGATGGGTTTCTGAGCTGGCAGCCTTGTCATGCAAGGCTCCTTATCTGATCTACCATAAGGATAGGTGGTGCTGCGTCCGCAGCCTTCTTTGCTTCCTAAGGTCGTTTCGACCTTTCATCTCAAGGAAGACATTGTTCTGCCATCTTTGTGCCCTCATTCGTCGAATCCTAGGAGACGACGTTGTATTTTTGGACGCTGTCCAAGCTCTGAGAGCATCAAGCGTCTGTTTCACCAGGTGTGCAAGACGGCGACCTGCTCGTCCGTTCACACTTTCACTAAACTTTACAAGTTTATGTGTGTGCATCTTCGGATGCTTCTTTCGGCCACAAGGTATTGCAGGCGGCTGTTTAGAGTTGCAACTCCTCCGTTGAGGAGCTCTGTTTTGTTTTGGGGTGAAGTTGTTTTAATGCTGTTCCAACCCCTCGTTTTTGACACTGCTTTGGGACGTCCCACTTGTCAATAGGAAGCTGTGTCCGTCCATGAACGAAAGAGTAAATAGGATTTTTTACTCACCGTAAAATCCTTTTCTCCGAGTTCATCCACCCCTCGTTTTTAAGTTTGTACTGCTTTTTGACGAACTGATCTGCAAGGTGCAGAGAGGGGGATTATACTCAGAGGGTCCGCCCCCTGGGCAGTGCTGTAGAGAATGTGGTGTGTTAGCACTTTCTACAAGTTTTTTGCCTAGTCACTCCTAAATGAAGGATAATACTCACTTGTCAATAGGAAGCTGTGTCTGTCCATGAACTCAGAGAGAGGATTTTACGGTGAGTAAAAAATCCTATTTTTATCAGGAAAGAGGAGGCATGTAAGGAATGACTATTTGGCCTCATGCACACTGGATGTTAAAATAACATTATAAAAACACCAGTAGCTTTGCAGTGAGTTTTTCAACTTTTTTGAACGTTTTTGCAATAGCGTTTTTCTGCGTTGCCATTTTTTATTTTTTTTAAGCAAAATTTTCATTTAAATTTTTTTTCCCAATGGATCAAAAACGTTAAACGCTGGTGAGCGAAGTTTTTGAGCGTTTATCGACCGTTATCAGCGTTACAGCGTTTTTATAGCTGAAAAACGTCTCTCAGAACCCACTAGTTTTTTTTTTTGTACTCCTCAAAAACGCCACTGCCCAAAACTGCTCATAACAGCCTATGCGTGCATGGAGGACACATGGGATAACATGATGTAGAGTTTAATGACTGTAGAAAAAAAGGTCTACAGCCAAAAACAGCTGCTGTAAAATCGTCAAAAAATGTCCAGTGTGCATGAGGCCTTAGAAAGCAGAAAGGGTGGTGATTTCTGAAAAAAATAAAAAAAAGCACTGCAGAGATTTGAGTTCCTGATAATACATATGGTACCATTTAATATTACCGTATTTAGATGACTCATGTTTAGTGTAAATATTGCTATTAGTAAGTGTTAATTTACATAAGGCCAAGCATATTTATGTGATTAAATATTCAGACTTGATATTGCTTCAGAGTTTGGTCCTGTGCTGTTCCTCTGTGTGGTCTGCTCACATGGACTGAAAACAATACAATTCAGAGCTACAGACTAGATGTGTTTAAAAAAAAAAAAAATATATGATCTGCAGTATGGAGCAGTTGAAAAGGTCTCCAAAAAAAAAAAAAAAGTTAAATAATTTACTTAAAACTGAAGTGTTGTCATAAATTATATTTATTTTTTCGTCCATGGACGGACACCGCCTTCTTAAGTCTTGACATTTGGGTTAGGTTCCTGTTCAATAGGAGAGGACTAGGCAGAACATGTTAGATATTTAATACATGTTACTTTTAACAGAGTTGAACAGCCCCGCCCAGGGGGCGGTCCCTCTGGACATAACCCTCTGCCCTGCAGTCAGCAGCTCAGTTTTTTTTTTCCTGCCTAGTAGAGAAGGACCTGGCTCCCTTTTGGGCCTAGAGTCCTGAAGGTTTTTTTTTTTTTTTTTTAATTTTATTTTAAGAAATCTATCTACTGCCGGCTGGGTGACAGGCTGGATATTATAGATCCTTGTAGTCCCCCCAGTCCGGCCATTGAGCGTGAGCAGGCCTTAGCTACGTGCTGGGTCGGCCACGACATACCCCATGGCTCCAGGGGTGGCCGGTGAGCTATTGCTCCGGGGTTCCCATATGACTGGGCTGCTTGCTGTCTCAGTCACAGTGGACCGGGCCGACAGCTACTCTGTACTGCTTGGTTGTAGGTCTGTCAAACACACCAGCAGGTCCTTGCACTGACGGGTAAATAGAGTTCCTCCTGCCTCGGCAGGATGAAACAGCTGGGCATTCCTAGGGGGGTAACATTAGGGGGTTCTCCTGCCCTCCCCTTCCTTTCCCGCTGTCACCCTTTTTCCTCCTCCCCTTGCGAGGCTCGCTGCGACCGGGGTATACCGGTAGGGGGACTCCTGGTCCTGGCTGGGGACTGTGTGGGGGTGTCCGGGCCCCTCTCTCTGTGGGGGGGGGGGGTAGTTTTTTTCTTGGAAGCCTCCGCTGCGGCCTTCTCGTCCACGTTGCTGGTTTTTGGGCGTCATTTTGGTAGCGCCGGCGCCATTCTTCTGTTGCCTGCTATTTACATGGTAAATTTCCATTGGTGGCCATTTTGCCGTGGCCGCTCTGTGAACCAGGTCTGCATTGCGGACAGCCATTTTCTTGTAGTCCGCGCCCTTTTCTCTGAGGCGCCTGGCGGCCATTTTGGAGTGGGTTTTGGTCTCTAGTGCTGGATGGCTTCCTGAACGGCTTAATTCAACTCAGTTATTCAGACACACGGTGTGTGTGTGGATGGAGAGCGGGCAGCGGCGCTGAACAGTCTCTTGCTGGGTGGTGAGTTCCCTGGGTAAACCCCCTGGTCAGTGCAGCAAGGAAGGTGGACTTTTTTTGTCAGGTTCTTGACTAAGTCCTTAAGGGCTGTCAGTGGGCAATATGGAGTCAGAAGCTGGCGTTTTTCCCCCAAACATTCCAGAGGCAGCAACTGGTGCCCTTGCACCTGCGGTTCCCCGTGGACTCTTTGTCGGCAGTCCTGGAGTCATTTGTTGCCAGGGTGAAAGCGGCCTGCGAGCGTAAGGGGGGTACTAAGCGCCCCCTCCCCCGCCATCTCCTGGGGAATGTTCTGACTCTGGCCTGGCTGCGGCTCAGGACCCCGGTTCTGGTGTGTCAGAAGATGCGGACCAGGACCTTCCCAGTGAGGAGGACCCCTCGTCCGGGTCAGCTCAAGACAGGGCACTTGTGAGTGGACACTCTCAAGCTGGAAGATACAGCTGGGACGTCCCTTTTGGGTCGCACAAACCGAGCCGCTCTTAAGGTTTTTCCTTATGTTGATTTCTTTGACAAGTTCATAGATAAGGAATGGGAATGGCCGCAGAGGTCCTTTGTGGTCCCTCAGCGCATGGCGTTGCGTTACCCATTTGAAGAGAGCCTTTTGAAAAAATGCGCTTCTCCTCCAGTCGTTGATCCCCTGGTCTCTCGGTTAAATAAAGTAACCACTATCCCGGTAGAGGGGACCCCTGCCTTTAAGGACCCTACTGATAGGATGTCGGAAGCGGTGAGCCGCTCCATGTTCACAATGCTAGGGTCCGCGTTGCGGCCTATATTGGCTGCGACCTTGGTGTGTCAGACACTCACTGAGTGGGCTAAAATATTGCACCAGACAGTGGAGGAGCATCAGCTTCCTCCAGAATGCGTGTCACTGGCCGAACAATTGGTACAGGGACTTGTGTACGTCTGTGATGCAACCCTGGATGCGGTCCCTTTAATCTCCAGGGCCTCCGCATCTGCGGTGGTGTTGCGCCGCCTGATATTGCTGAAATGCTGGTCAGCTGACCAAGCTTCCAAGAAAACTCTGGCAGATTTGCCTTTCAAAGGTGGGAGGCTGTTTGGTGCCTCACTGGACATCATTAAGGATGTCACTGGAGGTAAAAGCACACTTCTTCCTCAGTCCACGAAAGGGAAAGAGCCGCGCCATAAGCCGGGGCCCTCCTTTCCCACGCAAAAGCGGTATTTTCGTCAGTCAGGACCTGCTGGCAGATACTTCCAAACGGACAAAGGTCCAGCTGGGGGACAGAAGCATCCCTGGGTGCGCAGTTTTGCCCCCGCCCGACACCTGGGTGGGGGGACGGCTTCGCAGGTTTGCAGCTCGGTGGACCTCCCTGCTCTCCGACCAGTGGGTCTTTTGAGGTGGTCACTTCGGGGTACAAGATCGAGTTTTTCTTGTTCACCAAACAGATTCTTACCCTCAAATCTGCCTCTCCTCCTGGCTCGTCGGACTGCCCTGCAGGGGGCAGTGCAAGACTTGTTTGGGTGCGGGGTGATCATGCCCGTACCACCGCAGGACAGGTTTCAGGGATTCTACTCGAATCTGTGGTCCCAAAGGATGGAGTCTGTCCAATTTTGGACCTCAAGGCCCTCAATGCTTTTGTAAAGGTTCAAAAGTTCAGGATGAAATCGACTCGTTCGGTGGTCGCTGCGCTCCATCCGGGGGACTTTCTGGTGTCCTTGGATATCAAGGACGTATACTTGCATGTCCCCATCTGCATCAGGCATCAGAGGTTCCTGCGCTTTGCGATCGGCGAAGACCACTATCAATTTATGGCTCTTCCCTTTGGCCTTGCGTTGGCACCAAGAGTTTTTACCAAGGTGCTTGCCCTGATTCTAGCTTTGCTGAGACAGCGCGGCATTGCTATCGTGGGCTACTTGGACGATCTTCTTCTGAGAGCTGCTTCAAGCTCAGAATTAGAGGAGGACGAGTCTATAGCCAGTCAGACCCTCCGGGAGTTTGCGTGCTGAACCTCCAGAAGTCGGTGTTTAGTACTGACCCAGCGCTTAGAGTACCTGGGGTTGATTCTGGACTCCTCGGAGGCAAGAGTCTTTCTTCCTTTGGAAAAGTTGCAGACACTCCAGACAGCGGTGAAGTTGTTGACATCCCACGAATGGTCGCTCCGTTTTTGCATGCGAGTCCTGGACCTCATGGTAGCCTCTTTCGAGGCAGTACCGTTGGCCCAATTCCACACACGGGTCTTGCAGAGGGAGATCCTATCCAAATGGAACAAATCTCTGTCGTCTCTGGATCGTCAAATTCAGATAGGTCGTCTTGTCAGGGCCTCCCTGAGTTGGTGGCCGAGATCCCCAGCTCTTCGGTCCGGGAAGTCATTCCTCCCCTTCCATTGGACTGTGATCACGACGGACGCCAGCCTGACAGGTTGGTGGGGGGGGGAGTCTGGAGGGGTTCAGGCGGATTAGGGCCGCTGGTCTCTGGACGAATCCCACCTGCCAATCAATGTCTTGGAACTCCGGCCGATCAGGCTGTGCCTCTCCACGTGGTCTCAGAAGCTACAGGGGCGTCCAGTCAGGATCCAGTCAGACAACCACATGGCAGTGGCATATGTCAACCATCAGGGAGGAACAAGAAGCTCGGCTGCAGCGTCTGAGGTCACTCACATCCTGCGGTGGGCGGAAAGGAGCGTTTACATTCCGGCCGTAGAAAACTGGCAGGCGGACTTTGAGTCGCCAGATGCTGGACCAAGGGGAATGGTCATTACATCCGGAGGTTTTTCAACTCCATTGCCGGAGATGGGGCACGCCAGACGTGGATCTCTTGACTTCTCGACTCAATTGCAAGGTGTCGGTTCGTGGCCAGGTCCAGAGATCCCTGGGCAGACGCGTTGGTGGACCCGTATTGGCTGATTAATGCCTTTTCCCCACTGACACTTCTTCCTCGTCTGCTCCACAGAGTGGAGGCTGAGGGGATCCCGGTGATCCTAATTGCCCCAGATTGGCCTCGGCATCCCTGGTACGCCGATCTGGTGCGCCTGTTGGCGGATGCACCTTGGCGACTACCGATGCGGAAGGACCTTATCTCGCAAGGTCCCATACTTCATCCTGCTTTACAGTCGCTGGCTTTAACGGCATGGCTATTGAAAGCTGGATTCTAAGGGACCAAGGCCTGTCGGATTCGGTCATTTCAAACATGTTGACGGCACAGAAGTCATCTTCTCGGAAGATCTACCATCGCACATGGAGAGCCTATATCTCTGTGTGAGGAGATGGTTTGGCGTCCACTGACATATTCGGTTTCCAGGATCCTGCTGTTTTTACAGCGAGGAGTGGATCAAAATCTTGCCTTAAGCACCATTAAGGCGCAGATTTCAGCCTTGGCTGTTTTTCTTTCAACGACCCTTGGCGGCTCATTCACTGGTGAGTACGTTTGTGCAAGGGGTCCGACATGTGGTTCCCCCAATTAGACCGCCACTTCCTCCGTGGGATTTGAATCTGGTGCTCTTGGTTGTTCAGGAACATCCCTTTTGAGGATATACGAGAGATTCCTCTCTGATGCTCTCTCAGAAAGTTGCCTTTTTAGTTGCCATTACATCGGTCAGAAGGGTTTCTGAATTGGCGGCCTGGTCTTGCAAGTCACCATACTTGGTCCTCCATAAGGATAAAGCGGTGCTTCGCCCGTAGCCCTCATTCCTTCCAAAGGCGGTTTCGGCCTTTCACCTGAATGAGGACATTGTACTTCCATCCCTGTGTCCTCGGCCGTCGCATCCCAGAGAGGCTGCGCTACATACTTTGGACGTGGTACGGGCGCTGCGGGTGTACCTGTCTTTTACGGCTCCGTTCCGGAAGTCTGACTCACTTTTTGTGTCAGTGTCTGGTCCGCAGAAGGGCCTGGCGGTCTCGTCGGCCACCATTTACCGGTGGATCAGGCAGACCGTCATCCAGGCCTATGCCCTTAAGGGGCGGGCGCCTCCCTTTCCTGTCACAGCGCATTCGACCAGGGCTATCGGTGCCTCCTGAGCTTTCCGACATCAAGCGTCTATCTCACAGGTGTGGAAGGTGGCGACCTGGTCGTCCGTTCACACTTTCTCCAAATTTTACAAGGTTGATAGGAGTGCATCTTCGGATGTTTCCTTCGGCCGCAAGGTTTTTCAGGCGGCTGTTTGAGGTTGCAACTCCTCCGTTGAGGAGCTCTGCTTGTTTGGAGTGAAGTTCGTTTTTTGATTCCTGTTCCCAGCCCTCGTTTTTTTGACACTGCTTGGGGACATCCCAAATGTCAAGACTTGAGAAGGCTGTGTCTGTCCATGGACGAAAAGAGAAAATAGGATTTTTTTTTGTACTCACCGTAAAATCCTTTTCTCTGAGTTCATGGATGGACACAGCACCCACCCCTCCCTTTTTTTTTTTTACTGCTTTTTACGAACTGAGCTGCTGTGACTGCAGGGTGGAGGGTTATGTCTGGAGGGACTGCCCCCTTAACTCTGTTAAAGTAACATGTATTAAATATCTAAAATGTTCTGCCTAGTCCTCTACTATAGAACAGGAACATAACCCAAATGTCAAGACTTGAGAAGGCTGTGTCCGTCCATGGACGACAGAGAAAAGGATTTTACGGTGAGTACAAAAAATCCTATTTTTCCTTCATAGGTGCAGTGACGTCACTTGTAATAAAGTATGTCCCTCATTGTGCAGGTTGCTGCATTGTGTAGAAATCATCTTTGCAGGGTGCCTGGTGCTGATATTCTGACATGACCAGGTTAAGGCTCCATGCACACTGACTATAAGCTATAAAAAAAATGCCAGAAAAATGCTAAATAACATTCATAATCACTTTTTTGTACCAGCTTTTAGCAGCAATTAGGAGCTTTCATCTTTTTTTTCTGCTGGCAAATCGCTCCCAAAAAATGTATAAATATTTTTTTCTGCTCCTAGAAGCTGCAGCTGGGTGGGGTGTAACAAGATGTCAGCTGCTGCTTTTATGTAGCCAAGTGCGCAGGGTGTAGCA
Source organism: Rana muscosa (assembly GCA_029206835.1). Classification (NCBI taxonomy): domain Eukaryota; kingdom Metazoa; phylum Chordata; class Amphibia; order Anura; family Ranidae; genus Rana; species Rana muscosa. Next base: position 742,757,611 of record CM055117.1, read on the forward strand.
AGATGGGCGTCGCAGGCAGCATAGAAAAATAGTTTGTTTTTATGTCAGTGCCTGCCCATAAGTGCCAGCCATCTGTCAGTGCCCATCCATCAGTACCAGCTATCCATCAGTGCCACTGCCAGCTATCAGTGCGTGCCACCTGTCAGTGCCGTCTTTCAGTGCCAGCCATCAGTGTGTGCCACTCATCAATGCTGCATAATCAGTGCCACCTATCAGTGCCCATCCATCAGTGCCACTGCCAGCCATCACTGTGTGCCATCTATCAGTGGCATCTTTCAGTGCCAGCCATCAGTACATGCCACTCATCAGTGCCACCTATCAGTGCCCATCCATCAGGGCCACTGCCAGCCATCAGTCAGTGCCACCTTTTAGTGCCCATCAGCCAGTGCCATCTATCAATGCGTCACATGACATAAAAAAAAAGAATCGGTATCGGCGAGTACTTGAAAAAAAGTATCGGTACTTGTACTCGGTCTTAAAGTGGTATCGGGACAACCCTACTCTGCACCCTTCTCTCTCAGATTATGTTTCTCAGCCAGCATGAGATGCCCTGTCAACATTAGTCTGGCCAGAGTCGGTGCAAGAATTTTTGTCTACATAGTCGAAGGTGCATTTTTCTGAGGAGAAGCAGTCACTCAGAGCCCAGTCTCACTCTTGATCCTGACCGTTTTCAGTGGCCGCTCATTCAGGCTGGCTGCACCCTGCTGTTCGGGTACAGGGGATCCGGCTGGGTGGAGGAGGAGTCACTGCTACCACCACAACACTTAGGAGCCACAGCGGGAGAGGAAGAAATAAACCCCAAAGAAAAGCTGCAGGGGAGGGGGACAAGATAGGGTCTTCTGAGCCGGAGATAGACCGTGGAGGCGGATCTGTGTTGGGCAGAAACTCCCTCAACCAGCATGGGCGGCTTCATGCACTCAAAACTGCCCCCCCCCCCATCGACTCTCCCTGCTTCCTCCACGTGAGCACATGTAAGAGCTGTGCAGTACCCCGGTCCACCAGATTGTTGGGGAGGGGGCGCTGTGCCGTCACCGGAGATCCGTAGTTACTGGAGAGCACTGATGGGATTTGGGGAATTATTGACCGCTTGTCCGCATGGGAAGACCGCCCCTCCAAAGGGGACTACAGCTGACAAGAAAAAAATCTGAATCCCCAGCAATTGGCTGGGAATTTGGATTTTAACGCTCCCCTTCATCCTAGCGCTCTGAATCCAGAGACAAAACTGGGGACAGATAGGCTCCCGGGACATTGTCCTCAGTCCGGAGACATCTGGTCACCCTAGAGTAGGTGAGCCAGAGTGCAACCCTGCAAACTGTGGTTGGAAGATGTGGTTTGTCACCTAGAAGCGGTCTGCCTTCTACAGGTCCTTCTCAAAAAATTAGCATATTGTGATAAAGTTCAATATTTTCTGTAATGTACTGATAAACATTAGACTTTCATATATTTTAGATTCATTACACACAACTGAAGTAGTTCAAGGCTTTTCTTGTTTTAATATTGATGATTTTGGCATACAGCTCATGACAACCCAAAAATCCTATCTCAAAAAATTAGCATATCATGAAAAGGTTCTCTAAACGAGCTATTAACCTAATCATCTGAATCAACTAATTAACTCTAAACACCTGCAAAAGATTCCTGAGGCTTTTAAAAACTCCCAGCCTGGTTCATTACTCAAAACCACAATCATGGGTAAGACTGCCGACCTGACTGCTGTCCAGAAGGCCATCATTGACACCCTCAAGCAAGAGGGTAAGACACAGAAAGAAATTTCTGAACGAATAGGCTGTTCCCAGAGTGCTGTATCAAGGCACCTCAGTGGGAAGTCTGTGGGAAGGAAAAAGTGTGGCAGAAAACGCTGCACAACGAGAAGAGGTGACCAGACCCTGAAGAAGATTGTGGAGAAGGACCGATTCCAGACCTTGGAGGACCTGCGGAAGCAGTGGACTGAGTCTGGAGTAGAAACATCCAGAGCCACCGTGAACAGGCGTGTGCAGGAAATGGGCTACAGGTGCCGCATTCCCCAGGTCAAGCCACTTTTGAACCAGAAACAGCGGCAGAAGCGCCTGACCTGGGCTACAGAGAAGCAGCACTGGACTGTTGCTCAGTGGTCCAAAGTACTTTTTTCGGATGAAAGCAAATTTTGCATGTCATTCGGAAATCAAGGTGCCAGAGTCTGGAGGAAGACTGGGGAGAGGGAAATGCCAAAATGCCTGAAGTCCAGTGTCAAGTAACCACAGTCAGTGATGGTCTGGGGTGCCATGTCAGCTGCTGGTGTTGGTCCACTGTGTTTTATCAAGGGCAGGGTCAATGCAGCTAGCTATCAGGAGATTTTGGAGCACTTCATGCTTCCATCTGCTGAAAAGCTTTATGGAGATGAAGATTTCATTTTTCAGCACGACCTGGCACCTGCTCACAGTGCCAAAACCACTGGTAAATGGTTTACTGACCATGGTATTACTGTGCTCAATTGGCCTGCCAACTCTCCTGACCTGAACCCCATAGAGAATCTGTGGGATATTGGGAAGAGAAAGTTGAGAGATGCAAGACCCAACACTCTGGATGAGCTTAAGGCCGCTATTGAAGCATCCTGGGCCTCCATAACACCTCAGCAGTGCCACAGGCTGGTTGCCTCCATGCCACGCCGCATTGAAGCAGTCATTTCTGCAAAAGGATTCCCGACCAAGTATTGAGTGCATAACTGAACATAATTATTTGAAGGTTGACTTTTTTTGTATTAAAAACACTTTTCTTTTATTGGTCGGGTGAAATATGCTAATTTTTTGAGATAGGATTTTTGGGTTGTCATGAGCTGTATGCCAAAATCATCAATATTAAAACAAGAAAAGGCTTGAACTACTTCAGTTGTGTGTAATGAATCTAAAATATATGAAAGTCTAATGTTTATCAGTACATTACAGAAAATAATGAACTTTATCACAATATGCTAATTTTTTGAGAAGGACCTGTATATTCTTCAGGAGCCATACTATTTTTAGAAGAGTCAAAGGTTAAAAAAGATAGTGGGCATCTTCTAAGAGGCATTATAACGTTTTTTTCACAATGGTGCCTATACTAGGCTAATGTACATGTTTGTATATTTTCCTCCTGGAAAGCCCAGGTGCTGCATACAGCCCCCTATTTTTCTATGTTTCTTCACTCCATACATCAAGATTTCTTAATCCATTGCCTTTTTTGTTGTCATTCTTCATATTTTACCAGTATTCTTGTTCTATTAAGATATACTAGAAGCCAGCATTCATTTTCTGCACTTTAAATATGCTCAAGGGTAATATCACTCCTTTATTTCACACTGCAATAAGCAATGGTGCTACACTGTCTGCTATGAATAGTGACTCAGACATGACTTTGTACTCGCATTTCTTGGCTGGCTTTCCATCTGAAAACTAAAGGAAATACCTGAACAATGATGATTATTTGTTATTCAAAAGAAAAGACCAAGTTTAAGGACATTTGCTATGTGTTACCGCATGTAAGTTGATGTGTATTATACGCAGTAAGGCAGTTCATGCATTTTGATTGGGCTGCCAAGGCACCACAAAGTGAACATGCTGCATCTTTAAAGTAAGTAGTACTGTGTGTTTAAGTGCAATGAACAGATCTGAATGCAGCCTTAGTACAAATTTTATCTATTTGCTTGACAGTATGAATTCACTATTTCAATATTTGTATTTAAAGTTTTTTTTTTTATTCACAGTATACACAAACTTTTTCTCAGTCTTGTTCGTGTTGTAAACTGTGTGTAAATGAATCTTAAAAAATATGTGCATAATTTTGTGTACAGCATACAAAATCATTTGGTTTTTCTTGCAGGGGTGCTGCGTTGCCACACATTCTAAATTGTGCCCCAATGCATATGTACGTGCGGTTTGTGTGCATTGGGCAGCCCTCGCGCAACACACTTTAACATGCTTCAAAGCATGCGTGTTACCCCAGCGAGTAGATGTCCAGTCTAGCCTAAACCCATTACTTGTTCCCTGAAAAGGCCTTTTTGTATATTCCAATTACAGTCTCCTTTTAGGGCCAGTGCACACCACATGCAGGTCCAGTGTGTTTGTTTTTTTTTTTTTGTCTGCATCAAAAACACATGTAAAGTAGGTTATATGGTTTCAAATGGAATAGTTCACACCACTGCAGTCAGTTCCAGGGCATTCAGTCCCAGAAATAAAAAGTGAAATGTGCTGCATTTTTCCTGGACTATACTGGAACGTGGTAAAACACACCAGAATGCACGAACGCATCAGAATGCACGAACGCATCAAAAACACACGGGATCCCCAGTAAAGTGGAAAAAATAAGCATCTGGAATGCATCCGAAAACACACTAGAACACATTAAAAATGCACATGCAGAAACCCATCTGGAACGAATTTGGAGCCTTAAGTTTACTTTTGTAAAAAAAATAAAATAAATGCACTTGTATTTGCAGTGATAAAATGCATTTACTTGAATGGACTAAGAGTGCGTTAATGAGCATGCTTGCAGTCTGAGAACTACTGCCATGGGGGAAGATGGGACTTGTTGTTTATTCATTCACATAGACACACCCCGATTTTAAAATGCAACAGCGGCTTTGGGGGGAGAGGAACCCCCACCTGCTGTCATTGGGGGTCAACAGCTTTATATCCCGGTGTTGGCCTGGTCAGCGCAGGCAAATACTTAAGCCCCGTACACGCAATCGGATTTTCCACAGACAAAGCCTCTGACTTTTGTCCGAAGGGCGTTGGCCAGGAACTTGTCTTGCATAGAAACAGCACACAATTGTCGGCCAACAAACACAAACGTAGTTACTTTCTATGTGGTTTTTCTACTCTTTAGCGCCACCCTACTAATGTTGTGTTTGAGCATTGCTTCCGAGCATGCGTGTTTGTCCTTCAGACTTTTGTCTGACGAACTTGTGTACACACGATCGGAAAATCCAACAGACCGTTGTCCACAGAAAATTTTAAAGCCTGCCATCCAACATTTGTCAGCACAAAATCCGACAACAATTGTCCGATGGAGCGTACAAACGGTCAGATTTTCCGCCAACAGGCTGTCTGCACACAATTCCCATCGGAAAATCTGATCGTGTGTACGAGGTTTTACGCCCAGTGTGTCCATGCAGCAGAACAGGCTCCTTGGGAGGGTGGAGCATTGAGCTATAGTCCACTTTCATACTAAAAGGACTATGGCATGGAACAGTGGACCCAGGGCTGTAGGCTTCATCCTGCTGAATGCTCTTCAAAGCCCCTAGGCTCCAGAAATCATACCCAGATTCAATAATCCCAGGGAAAGCACCAAAGCTAGCTTTCTCCACTTAAAGCGGAGGTCCACACAAAAATGGAACCTCCGCTTTTCGGAACCCCCCCTCCTCCGGTGTCACATTTGGCACCTTTCAGGGGGGAGGGGGGGTGCAGATACCTGTGTAATAGTTATTTGCAGTGCACCCACTTGCGGGCATAGACTCCCACAGGAGTCACGCCCCTTCCCGTCCCTCCCCGATGTCTTCTGGGAAAGGCACAGGTCCCAGAAGACAGTGGGAAGCATTCGGATCGCGCAGCAGGGAACTGGGAAGTTAAGTCGCAACGCTTCGCTTCCTGATTCCCTCACCGTGGATGGCGGCAGGGGCCGCCGAGAGCCGAGCGATTGATCGGCTTTGGCTGCCGACATCGCGGGCACCCTGGACAGGTAAGTGTCCATTTATTAAAAGTCAGCAGCTGTAGTATTTGTAGCTGCTGGCTTTTAAGTTTTATTTTTTAGGCGGACCTCCGCTTTAAAAAATTTTTTTTTTTTAGCTCCCCCTCTACCTGCATAAGAAGAACCCTGAGAGACCTCAAACTATTATGACACCATGACTTTGCACATCTGATTTTCCCACTAATGTTATGCACTAATATCGCAATCTTTTGGTCCCATAACAGATTTTACTTATTAATTCTATTTCAGCTTGTTTAAAATATTCATGTGCTATGTGGTTTAGGGCTAGTTTTAAATTTTTTTTTTTCTTCTTCCTTTTGTGAAATGCAAATTTTTTTTCCCCTTGTAAATGCCATTTGGATACACCCACCTACTGCAGATTTTCCGCAGCCTTTTGATGTTGTCAGTGCCAATTTTCCTTCAGGCACAGTGATACAATCTCCAGTGACAAACATATCTCTGAGCTGTCAGCCTATTGCTGTCTGCAGAAGTGATATTGTTCAAATATTACAAGCTAGTTCTGAAGTAGTGAGTGGAGAGATTTTTCTTTGTGTGTGTGTGTGTGTGTGCATTCATTAATGGCCTTGTATCCTAAGTCTTACTAAATCAACAACAGTAAAATAATTTGGTATATGCAGTAAAGCATGCTTGTTATACTTGCTGTGGAACCTAAGGGGTTAATCCTGTGCATTGTGTTAAAAGGCTGTTTGATCCTGTCTTCTCTGATCCTCCCCTTCTTCCACAGCCCCCAATTCATCTGCTGATGGTACAGAGCCTTGGGGGCACTCTGCATATGCTGTGTGTATTGCTAGAGATTTTTTTATTTTTTTTGAGGGGAAGATGCATGTGATCAACACAGGACAAATCAGCACTGTCCAGACAGGGTCAGGGATCTTGCAGCCTCATAGGACAGTCGGAGGAGAATGAAAACTCCTCCTACAAGCTTTAACCAGAGCTCGGCCAGATACTGATAATCACAAGACTGCTGTATACTGCCGATGAGAAAAGGTATTTAGCAGTTTATATTTACTAAATAATTGCATTTCTATGTTCTGCGGGACACCAAATATAGTAAATGCAGGGTCCTGGATTTTAACCCTTTAATCTTCATCTAAATTCAAGAACAAAAATGTAATGGTACATTTTACCAGTCCTTGGATGTGTTGGCTTTAGTTTTTTTTTGTGATTTTTTTTTTTTTTTTTCCTTCTATTTCTGTATGTGGTTCATGGCACTGCAATCATTTGAATAAAATAAAAATCTACCCTTTTCCTAATCAATATACAGCTTTCACATGAAACAAAGCTCTTTCTGCAGGGAAATGTAACCAGGAGGAGCTTCTAGTTCTTTGCTGCTGGTCACATGTTCAAAAAAAAAGCTGCCTTTATGAATACAGAGTAAAAATTGGCATACAAATATATATTTGAAATTAAATCTTTATTTTTTGGCAATAACCTGGTGTGGGCGGGTTTCCTCGAGTCGCAGGCTGTCAAGCCCCTCCAACCTGTGTCTTAGAATAAGAGGGAGGTGAAACCCCCATTAATCTATATGTAATGTCCCACCCCCATTGTGTTTAGCTGGTTAGTGGGCATGGAAGAAGTGGGAGTGGGCTGTCATTTACCACCGGGTATATACCCACATGTGTGACTATATAGTCACATGGGCTGCTCAGAGGTGATGGGGAGGAAATTCTCAGCATAGCAACTCACTGAATACTGAGCATGTGCAGATTTGCCTCCAAAGTTGGCATAAAGAGTCAGTGTTTTTATTTTTATTTTATTTGTAACAGGGTCTCTTTAATTTAAATCGCATCTTGCAGTAAAATACAAGGTCTACTTGCGCTGTCCACGCCTCGTCTCCCTTCACAAATTACCTATTAGTGGGTGTAAAATGTTACCTGTAAAGAAAAGAAATTGGGTTTTTACACTTGCCCCACTCCTGTCTTCCCCCAGCGGTGCCTAGGTTAAGATGTCACATCACAGCTAGATCCTGGGGAATACAGAACAGCTAAAGCCTTGCAGTGGACTGGGATATCTTTTCTTGAGATTTTATCTGCTCTGTATTTCCCTGGAATCTTCTCAGAAGGACAGTGACATCACATCTAGCGATGCGGACGATGGGAGCAATGCGGTAAGTATAAAGGCCCATACACACGATCTGACTTTTTGAAAACAAACGTCCAACGGACCTGTTTTAGCGGACAATCCAACTGTGTGTATGCTTCATCGGACAAATTTGTGTTTTTCATCGGACAAATGTTCGCTGTGAAAACATACAAACTTTCCGGCAACAAATGTCCGATGGAGCAAAATCCGATTGTGTGTACAACACAAGTCCATCGGACTAAAGTCCAAAGTACAAACACACATACTCGGAACCAATGCTAAAGATCAACCAACAATATCAGAAGTTGCCCAAAGGGTGGCGGTAAAGACCAGAAAAACCACGTAATTTGGTGAAAGTTGGCTGAAAAAGTCCTGCCGTGTGTATGCAGAACAAGTTCACGGCCAACGCCTTTCGGACAAAAATCCACGGAAAAGTCAGATTGAAGTCCGATCGTGTGTATGAGGCTTAATTCTAACTAAAGCCTCGTTCACACAAGGAGAATAGATTGTAAGCTCCACGAGGGCAGGGATTGATGTGAATATGCAATATATACGTGTAAAGCGTTGCGCAAATTGACAGCGCTATATAAGCAATAAATAAAATAAAAAAAATCGAATGAATGATTGTCCCTTTTTGTTTTGTTTTACGGTATATGGTTTTGTTTTTTGCATGCTAGTTTCATATTGAAAATTAAGAGGTTACTAAACTTAGTAAAATTCTTGTACTACAGAATACAACTTCAGAAGTGATTTAATGTGTTCTTTTATCTCCAGGCATGAGTGGTCTTTCTCTTCCAATTTTTTTTTTGGACTAATACCGTACTGATTATATGAAAATTGTACGCTCTGGTATCATACAAGAAGATTTTTTGCGTTTTGTCTCTTTGGATAAATTCAGATGAACTGTCATGATTGGCTCTCGAAAGCTGTGTACGAACGACCAGATTGTCAAATGATCTCTTTGAAAGCATTATTTTTCATTCAATTTTCTGATTGTGTGTACTGGGCATTAAACTGGCCATATATATGGTAAGTTTATCAAAATTGTGGAAGCTTTTTCTGAGCTTTTCATTGGAATTAAACGGTCATATCTGTGAAACCATCCACAGTTTTAGGTTGAATATATTTTTTCCAAGTTTTCAGAAATTACAAAAATGTTATTGAAAGAGAAAAAAAAAATGCAAATTCACATGGAAATTGTGAGTACAACTTGACATTTATCACACAGGAACAGTTGTCAGACAACTTCCACATAAGGGCACATTAACCACTTAAGCCCCGAACCATTTCGCTGGCCAAAGACCAGGCCACTTTTTGCGATTCGTCGCATCGCTTTAACTGACAATTGCGCGGTCGTGCGACGTGGCTCCCAAACAAAATTGACTTCCTTTTTTTCCCACAAATAGAGCTTTCTTTTGGTATTTAATCACCTCTGCAGTTATATTTTTTTGCGCTATAAACAAAAATAGAGTGACAATTTTGAAAAAAATGCAATATTTTTTACTTTTTGCTATCATATCCCCAAAAAAATATATAAAAAAATATTTATTTTCCTCAGTTTAGGCTGATACGTATTCTTCTAGATATCTTTGGTAAAAAAAATCGCAATAAGCGTTTGGTTTGTGCAAAAGTTATAGCGTCTACAAAATAGGGGATAGTTTTATGGCATTTATATTATTATTATTTTTTTTACTTGTAATGTCGGCGATCAGCCATTTTTTATCATGACTGCGACATTATGGCGGACACATCGGACACTTTTGACACAATTTTGGGACCATTGTCATTTTTACAGCGATCAGTGCTATAAAAATGCGCTGATTACTGTAAAAATGACACTGGCAGTGAAGGGGTTAACCTGTAGGGAACGCTGAAGGGGTTAAGTGTGACCTAGGGAGTGCTGCTTACTGTTAGGGGGCGTGGCTTGCCGTGACACGTCACTGATTGCTGTTTCCGATGACAGGAAACAAACGATCAATGACGTCACTAGGCAGAACGGGGAGATGTTGTGTTTACACTATCATCTCCCCGTTCTTCAGCTCCGTGATACGATCGCTGGACACAGGTCCTGCAGCTCGTGGCGACAATTTAAAGGGGACGTATATATACGCCCATTTGCCTGTTGTGCCATTCTGTTTGTGGGGCGGTCGGCAAGCGGTTAAGCAATATCAATTACTGATATGAAAATAGGGATATCTTCTAATAACCACCCAGATCTATGATCAAAGGTGTTGGCAATGTCTATACGGTCAGGGCATTTGCGGTTATAAATAATCATTGCTACGTCAAGTGATACAAGATAAACCATAAATAATACTCTGAGGAAAAAATAACTAGAGATGGGGGAAAAAGGAAGAAGAGGAAAAGAGGAGCGAGGCAGAGGAGGGAGAGAATAGTATATAGTGGATACGAGTCTTCCTGTTTAATATCACAAAATGACCAGGGCTTATTTTTTGAGTTTATTCCTCAGTTTCTCAGAAGTGGAGTAGTGCATCCAAATGTACCATAGGGTGGTAACTATTCAGTTTTTATTTTTTTTCCAAGTTGGTGCCATACAATCCTTGAGTACAGGTCAATTAAAGATGCCTTTCCACAACTGGCATTGTGATACTTCCATAACAATTCTTTCATTTACGATAGTTTTTATTTTAACCCAGAAGTTTACTGTGGAACTTTGTTAGATTTGGCTATTTTTTATTGTAAAAACTACTTAAACTTTCAAAATTGCCAGTTTTATAACCAGCATAAGATCTGCATTGTTAGTAGGCTAACAGTTTTGCCATTCACCATAAGTTGACCAATTATAAATCCCTGGCACAATGAGATGGTCTTTTACAAGGTTTGGTAAGAGACCATGACACCAGTGGGTACCCGTTGCTTTACAGATGTCAAAGGGTTAGCATTGAAGATATGGCCATCTGAGGCCTTATTGGCACTTGTTCACAGATCCTTCAGTGAGTCGCCATGGGCAGTCATTCTGAGGGTCAGATTGGCATATTACAAATCTTTGCATATGGTGCTGTTTTTAGCCTACATTACACTTTTTCTGGAAGCTTGCTAACATTGCAAGTGTCATGACCCTGCTAGCTTGCACGCACTTCTCAAAGATGATCTGTAGTGCACAGAAGGATATGAAAACCACAGCTTAATTATTATAATGTGTTCCTTTTCTTGGAATCATAGCTTGGGTTTCTTGTTTGTAGAGTTTCTGTGGTTTTTGAATATTGATGATAAAGAAACCATACCTTTCCTCTTTTCATTGATTTAATGTATATTTTTTACAGTGCCTGTTGTTATTGCATGTTAGAGATTTTCTGCAATGAGCTTTTTACTTTATTGATCAAAAAAAAAGTTTTGTCCGAACTAGTATTTCCTTTTTTTTTTTTTCTTTTTTAAAAGCTATTGCTTTTATAAATGTGGATATGGGTGGTATTTTCCATCAACATCTGCTCCCTATTTGTGAAGTCCCTTATGTAAAGACAAGAATGGATAAAAGAATTCAAACGGAAGTTTGTTTCTAATTTTGTTCACATATTCAGTTTTATGGCCTGATCCAAACCATAATGTTTCAAGTGAACCTGTCATGATATGAAAAGATTCAACTATCATTTAACCCTAGGAGCCCCCAGAATTCTCTTTTGCTTACTCGTATTCCATTCTGATTCTGGAAAGAGAACTTGTTCCTGATATGCTTTAATGTTCTTTCAGTTGGGCGTTGCCTTTTTTTTATCAAGTAAAAAAAGATGAGCTTTCATCTCATAGTGTCAATGTTTTCGGTCATATGCTAGGCTAAGGGCTCATGTACACAGGGCACTTGAAAACCTCTTCTGAATGCTGGAAACCAACGCTGAGTTTAGCAGCGGTGATGAGCATTTGAGGTTAGAAGATAACCTCATGAGACCCTCCCAAAAGCCCACCATGCATTAAAAAAAAAAAGTAAATTAACTATTTCAGCCATTCTGTGAGAGAAGAGACAGCAGCATCAGAGAGAGCAAGAGTGCTTGTAGATAGATTTTGTGTTTACACTATGGATCCCATCATTAACATAAGTGAGGAAATGCTCCTGATGTTGCTGAGGCTCTGAAGACGTAGAAAATTATGTGAGAGGACCAAAATTTGTTGCTACTGGACTAATCCATTGATGCAGGCAACAGCATGTGGTAAAAAAATATTTTTTTTTCCAACTTTTATATGCTCAAAAATGATCAATTATTTTTTTTCCTTTTTAAAAACTCTCCTAAATATGATCACGCATAAACGCAGTTTACGGCGGTTACATAAGGTTATAAGCATTTGGCGTTTGAAATGCCGGTAACCTACAGTCCTGAATGCAATTTTTCTGCTTTCCAAAAAAATGGCAGTAACCTCAACTGCCTCTAAACTACTATAAACGACTGAGAGTACATGTACACATAATATACGCCTACCTGCTCCTAAACTTCAGTTTAACAGATGTAGTGTACATGGGGCCTAAGACCCCTTTAACACAGAGGCGGTTTTCAGGTGCTTTAGCGCTAGAAATGGCCTCTGAAAAGAGCCTGAAAGTCGCCTCCCAATCATTGTAGTATGTCTTTTCACACTGGGGCGGTGCGCTTGTGGGACGTTACGAAAAGACCTGCAAGCAGCATCTTTAGGGCGGGTTGGGAGCGCTGTAAAATAGCAGCACCTGGAACACAAGAGTCTATCTGATCGCTCAGCCATTCAGAGAAAGCGATGTATTCTAGCGATGTATTCTAGCAATGAATGCAAAGCTTCTTCTGATTGGTTAAGTCAGAGGTTGTGACATCAGCCTGCCTCTCTGACTCAGCCAATCAGACTGGGCGCTGATCAGATAGACAAATGTGTTCCGGGTATAAGACGAAGTCTCAGCTCAAACACCGTGCAGTAGGCTGTGTGTAACCTCAGCTACATATAGTTTAGATCGCACATCCAGCGGCCCTGCATGTCAGCAAAGGCCAGTGTGGCCCAAACAAACTATGTAAAGTATATCAAAAGCTTTAAATCTACATGCACCTAGTTGCTTCTCGTACGTTTTTAGTATTTTTCCAAACAGCTGCTGAATCTTACACTAAGGCCCCATGTACATGGGACGCTGTTAAACTGTCTCTGAATACAAGTTTGACAACTTTTTTCAACTGCCCCTGAACTTATTCAATGTTATCCTATGTGACCATGTACATTGTCTCGTTTATTGCTGTTTATATGCAGTTGCGTTTAACCTCGTTTTTCTGAAAGCAAAAAAATGAGTTCAGATGCAAAAATTTCCACGTTTCAGACGCAAAACGCGGTACCACGTTTAGCCGCGTTTTTCGTTTATAAGCGTTGTAACGGCACCCCAATATCCAGGGGTATTAACGCCGTTTACGATGTTCCCTCTCCTAGACACACATCCACTCGCTACCAATATCCACAGCTAAACGACCCTTTCCTATAGGAGCCGACCCCTCTGGAAGAAGACGAGACGCACTCTGTCTCTTCTGTAGTTGGAATTGAATTTATTATTGACAAACATTGTAACTTTATACACAATTCAGGGCACATGATTTAACATGAACAAGGGCCCAGCTCCACCCACACATCCCAAAACTCAACACCTCATCCTGACGTCTGCTAGGCTTCAAAAGATCCCAACACAATAGAATATACGATCTCCAATACACATCTTCCCACAAAGGGTTGGCAGCCAGTCTGTCTGGCGACAACAGGTTCTAAACCCTTTACATCTTAAATCCCTTTGTATTGTAAATCCCAGTCTCCCAATACACACAAGTATAGGGTTAATTACTTCTATTCACACCAGACCTTCCCAAGTCATACTGAACAATAGAAAGCAAATTACCTTAATTCCTCACAGCCATGATTACACAAAGTCAGGGCTGTCGGTGATGATATTAGCATCTAAGAGTATGTGTCTAAACATCATGAAGGCGTCACTTTCCAATTAACCTGTTGAGGTCATAATCAAACAGTAGAGAGTTCTTTGCAGGTATCCTGGGGAATATGGTGGATGAATATTACAGACCCAATCTAGATAAAATGTATGTACAGCATTGAATATGGCCATCATAGACCATATTGGGGTTTTCATTCACCCTGTGCCCCTAATAGAGACACAGGGTGATTGACACATAAGAGCCATTGGGGAAGCTGGCGCAAGGGTATTTCATACTTCCTAAGCGATTCTGAGTTCCCCGGGCCTTCCCGTTACAAGCGTTTTTAAAGGTGACCCATTTTTTTACATTAGAAATCTCAAAAATGATGGCAAATGATGAAAAACCATTATATATATATATATATATATATATATATATATATATATATATATATATATAAAAAATTGGTTGCATTGTGGACAATCCACCACTTGTGGCAAGTGGACAATCCACCACTTGTGGCAGGTGACGTGGCCAGGTGAAATGGCAAGTGGACAATCCACAACTTGTGGCCAGTGGATAATCCACAACTTGTGGCAGGTGACGTGGCAAGTGGACAATCCACAACTTGTAGCAGGTGACGTGGCCAGTGGATAATCCACAACTTGTGGTCAGGTGACGTGGCCAGTGGACAATCCACAGCTTGTGGCAGGTGATGTGACAAGTGACACACTAAATACAAGTACACTGCTGCTCTCTCAGCTGCTGCTACTCACTCTGGTCTCACAAAATGGCTGAAATGGTTAAATATACAGTTTTTTGAGCTTAGGGAGGGTCTTTATGATTGTTAACTAAACGCTTATAGACGCGAACGCGGTAAAACGCTGCTAAATGCGGCATTCAAATGCGGCAAAAACGTTTCTAAACACCGGTTTCAGCTTTCGTTCAGCAGTGTTTGCACCAGCGTCCCGAGTACATGGGGTCTAACATAAAAGATTCATGCAATAATAAATAAGTTGCAGTGTCCTATTCAGTATCTCAACTTGTCTGTTGTAATTATTCAACAGTGCAAGTGATGTTTTTAGCACACTGATACATATAGTATAGGTTTTTGGTTATCGCAGTTAAGAGGTATGTTTTTTTTTTTTTTTTTACCCCGTCATACTTACCTAGGTGGCTGCAGCATCAGTCCCCCGGCGTCTCTTAACTGAGAACCGAGCGATCGAACTTTGCCGATGGCTCGGTTCTCACAGCTCCCCGAGCAAAGAGCTGTTGACTGTCAATCGATATCTCTTCGCTCTGCTCCTCCACGCTCACTAGAGCGCTGAGCTGTGGAGGGGGCGGAGCGCCCGTCTCAGGCTCTGTGGCTCGCTGAGACTGGTATCAGTCCAGGTACCTGGCGGATCCCGACTGCCATTGTCGTGATGTGGTGCCTGGACTGATTCATGTGATGTCAGCAGAAAGTGGACTTCAGTCCGCTCTGTTCTGAAAAACGGGTCACAGCAGTGCAAAACAAATTGCTCTCCTGTGACCCTTAGGAGAAGCCCAGCCAAACAAGCTCAGACTGGACGTCTTCTTTTAAGGCTGGTTTCACACTGGGGCGGTGGGTGCGGTGGCGGTATAGCGCCGCTATTTTTAGCGGTGCTATACCGTCGGGATTGCTGAGGGGTTCGGCCGCTAGCGGTGCGGTTTTAACCCCCGCTAGCGGCCGAAAAAGGGTTGATACCACCCGCAAACCGCGGTGTCCCATTAATTTCAATGGGAAGGAGCGGTGGAAGAGCAGGAAACACACCGCTCCTCTTACCGCTCCAAAGATGCGGCTAGCAGGATTTTTTTCACGTCCTGTTAGCGCACCGCTCCAGCGTGAAAGCCCTCGGGGCTTTCACATTGGAGAGACAGCAGCTGCTGTTTAGGCTCAGTTTGCAGGCGCTATTTTTAGCACAATAGCACCTGCAAACCGCCCCAGTGTGAAAGGGGCCTAATTTGGGCTGTTTCTTTGTTTTTTGCTCTTGGCATCATACACATCTGGATATGCCAATCATTTTTTATAATTTTTTTTTGTATTAAATGATTTGTCAATTTTTTTGTGTTGCCTTTATTAGAAATATAAACACAAACTAGTATAACAATATAGAAAAGGAGTCAAAAACGAGAATGGCGAGTGCTACAGGAATATGAAGTGGCATAATTTGTTCTTTAACCACTTCCCTACCCAGCCATAGTCAAATGACATCCACAGATGGGATCTCCCATCCTGGGTGGACGTCATATGATGTCCTCGGCTTTGTAGGGGGATATCTGAATGATGCCTGCAGCTATAGGCATCATTCAGATATCCTTTTGATGTGCCGGCGATTCTGTGCACCATAAGAATGATCATAGCGGCGGTTCCGCCGCTTGATCGTTCTTATAGGCGGCGGGAGGGGACATCCCCCCTCCCGCCGCCATCCGGTGCTTCTCCGGGCTCTCCCGTGTGATCGGGAACCCGGAGCGAATCTTCCGGCGCCGGTGGTGGGTCACGTGACGAGCATAGAGATGACTGGTGACCAGAAGGGCACCAGTCATTTCTATGATCGTCGGAGGCACGGGCGCGATGTGATGACGTCACGCCCGGGTCCTCAAATGTAAACAAAGCCGCCATTGCGGCTAGTAAGTATGAGATCGGTGAAAAATTTTTCACTGATCTCATGCTTTCCAGCCTGGAGGAGAGATGTGGGGTCTCATTGACCCCGCATCTCTCAATAAAGAGGACCTGTCGCACACATTCCTATTACAAGGGATGTTTACATTCCTTGTAATAGGAATAAAAGTGATCAAAAAAAAGTAAAATAAGCGTAAAAAAATAAATAAGTAAAAAAAAAAAATATTTAAACGCCCCTGTCCCCGGTAGCTCGCGATCAGAAGCAAATGCACACATAAGTCGCCCACATATGTAAACGCCGTTCAAACCACATATGTGAGGTATCGCTGCGTGCGTTAGAGCGCGTGTAACAATTCTAGCACTAGACCTCTGTAATTCTAACCTGGTAACCTGTAAAAAAAAATTAAAGCGTCGCCTATGGAGATTTTTAAGTACCGAAGTTTGGCGCCATTCCATAAGTGTGCGCAATTTTAAAGCGTGACATATTTACTCGCCGGAACATCATCTTTCATATTTTTCCAACAATTGGGCTAACTTTACAGTTTTTTGTTATTTTTTAATTCATGAAACCATTTTTTTTTTTAAAAAAGGCGTTTGAAAAATTATTGCGCAAATACCGTGCAAGAAAAAAGTTGCAATGACCGTCATTTTATTCCCTAGGATGTCTGCTAAAAAAACATATATAATGTTTCGGGGTTCTGCGTAATTTTCTAGCAAAAGAATGATTATTTGTAGGAGAGAAGTGCTAGAATAGCCCCGGTATGAAAGTAGTATAAAAAGCCCTGTATTGAAGTGGTTAAAGTGGACCTAAACTCCAAAAAAATAAAGTTTAAGTGCGCCCAGGAGGGACAGGTGCATTGTCTAGCCCTGCTGTCGGCAGCCTTTTAAAATCTCTGGCAGGCTGTGGCTGGACAGAGCTGTGTTTAGGGCCCTGTGTGTACAGGGATTAATGCCCAGAACTCAGATCTTCTAGGTAGCACCCTTGACATGAATACCACAAGGTACAGCATTCAGTTTCGTGCAGCTGCAGCCTGCTACAGTCTTTGGGCTGCTGACAGCAGGGCTGGAAGCTGCACATATCTCTCCTGGGTGGAGCTCCACTTTTGTGCTGCTCACTGTTCTTAATAGAGAGGACTGCAGTGCAAAGATCTATCTTGCTACTATATATTCTCTTCTGTGGATGGCTGCTTCCTGCCTCTCTCCTGCTGCTGCTTCCTGAATATTCCCCCACCAATCGTTAGATCACCAATCATCAGAGGGGCAGATCTGACAGGAAGCATAGGCCTCTACCAGGATAGCTGCACAGTGCAGAACAAAGCATAGTGGTGAAAAGATCAGTGGCAGGGAGCCTACAAGCAATAGTGGGGACTAATCATTTTACTTCTGCTTGCCTTTTTCACACACAGATTTAACGGAATAGAATCTCTTTAAAGGAGTTGTAAAGGCAGAAGGATTTATTATCTTAATGCATTAAGATAAAAAAACCTGTGTAGCAGCTCCCCCAGCACCCCCTAATTACCTACCTGAGCTCCTGCTATCTCCAGCGATGTCCACGATCCCCTCAGTCATCCAGTACACTCCTCCTGATTGGCTGAGACAGAGCAGCAGCACCATTGGCTCCCACGGCTGTCAAAGGGGAGAGAGGGGCGGGGCCAGCTCTGTGTCTGAATGGATACACGGAGCTCTGACTCCGCTTGGGTGCCCCCCCTTATCAAGCTGCTGGCTGAGGGGCACTCAGAGGGAGGGGCTAGGAGCAGCAAAGAGGGACCCGAGAAGAGGAAGATCTGGGATGCTCTGTGCAAAACCAACTGTACAGAGGTGGCAAGTATAACATGTTTGTTATTAAAAAAAAAAATAGCCTTTACAATCACTTTAAAGGGGTTGTAAAGGTTCATTTTTTATTTTCTATATAGGTTCCTTTAAGCGAGTGCATGGTTGGTTCACTTACCTTTTCCTTAGATTTCCCTTCTAAACATTTTTTTCTTTTTTGTTTCCTTTGTCTGAATTTCTCACTTCCTGTTCCTCCTCAGTAAGCTGTTCAGTAAGCTGTTCAGTAAGCTGTTCTGGCTGACTCAACACCACTCGGATGATGGTGTGAAGTTTACTGAGTAGAAACAGGAAGTGAGAAATTCAGACAAAGAAAAAAAAACATTTAGAAGGTAAATAGAAGGAAAAGGTAAGTGAACCAACAATGCACTAGCTTAAAGGAACCTATTTAGAAAATAAAAAACGAACCTTTACAACCCCTTTAAGCTTTTTTGTCTGCATAACTTTGTCTTTTTCTGTTCATTTATTCAAAATATACAAAAGCCAGAGCACACTGGATTGCACAGAAAAGCAATTTAATAAATCCATAAAAAGCAAGAATCAAGACATGTACAAAACCACAATATAAACAGGTCTATAAGTGATATCGGGTTTGCTATTGCTAAGGGAGGGTGCCTTGATTTACATATGTGAATAGATCTAAATTTGATTAGAAATTAGAAAATAGAAACTTGCTGTACTGAGAATAAATGTCCTACGCAACAATTCATATTTTTTAAAGCCCATTCCAATCTTGGTGCCTGTGACAGCAGGCTTTTGTTCAATTCAAGTGAGTTTTGTGTTCTCATGCAAGCCTATGGGATTGTAAAACCCACCCCTCAGGTAGAAGATCACCTGCAGTTTAAATGCACCTGTCAAATAGGAATAATCTCTGAAGCATTTCAAACTAAGGCACTGAGGCAGTTTTCAGGCGTTTTTAGTACTAGAAATAGTGCCTGAAAACTGCCTCCCATTGATTTGCAATGGGTGCTTTCACATCTGGGCGGTGCGCTTGCGAGACGTTGGAAAAAGTTTGCGACGGCAAAGCACCGCAAAAGTGCTGCTTAAACAGCTGTAAAACGCTGCTAAAACGAGTGGCGATTTACTGCGAATGCACGGGTAGCCCCAGGATATCAATACCTGACTATGAGCCCTGAAATATGGCCACAGTCCCAGTATATAGCTCAATGTTACTGTAAAATCTACAACAATGTGCTAATGGGGGATTTGACTCCTTTCCTCAAAGATCAGAAAGAAACCTTTTAGGAAAACCTTGTTTTGTAGGTTTAAAAATTATCGATTGACTGGATTTTCATGTAGGTTGTTGGCTCTGTTTTAGGTCCATCTGCCTACTGTTGGTTTTTTTTTTTTTTAACCATAACTAGAGTGCAAAATCTGGTGCAGCTGTGCATGGTAGCCAATCACTTCTAACATCAGCTTGTTAACTTAAAGTGGAGTTCCACCCATAAATTGAACTTCTGCTTTTTGAAACCCTCCCCCCCCCCTCCGGTGTCACTTTTGACACCTTTCAGGGGGAAGGGGGGAGCAGATATCTGTCTAATACAGGTATTTGCTCCCACTTCCAGGCATAGATCGCCGCAGTATCTGCGACGATCTATGCCATGTCCGCCCCCCCCCGCTGTCTTCTGGGAGACGCACAGGTCCCAGAAGACAGCAGGGACCAGTGAGCGCAGTGTGACTCGCACATGCGCAGTAGGGAACCAGGAAGTGAGGCCGCAGGGCTTCACTTCCTGATTACCTTACCGACGATGGCGGCGCCTCCACCCGAGAGTTGAGGGACAGATCGGCTTTATGTGCTGACATTGCAGGCGCCCTGGACAGGTAAGTGTCCTAATATTAAAAGTCAGCAGCTGTAGTATTTGTAGCTGCTGACATAATTTTAATTTTTTTTTGGCTGGAACTCTGCTTTAAAGTGGTTGCAAACCCCATTTATGAAATTTTGTCCTAAGCACATATATCTGTAGTGTTTATCTCTCTCCAAAGCTCTAAGTGCTGTCTTTCTGCTGCTCCAGCCAAGTCACTTCTGACCAGCTCTCCGACATACAAGACAACAGCAACTAAAAAACTGAGTCGAGGAGGAAGATTTATAGGTAGATAAGCAGAGAGCTTGTCTATTCAGAGTATAGCTCTGCATGTTCCTTCCTCTGCCTATGAAGAGGGGGCTGTGTGCCTTTCCTCCAATCAGCTCTCACACAGTGTATGCCCAGACTCCACACCCACTGCTGAACGAGGAAATGTGATTTCTAACACAATCTGCACTTTCCAAAGAGTGTGGAAAGGGAAAGACAGCAGATATTCATGTAAAACTTATGTAGGGAGATTTGTTTAATCTGTTTATCATCTGAGGCGATTCGCTTCACTGGGTATAGGAGAAGGTTTACAACCACTTTTAAGTTTTGACAAAAGAAAAAAAACCCTGGAAGCTGACTGGTTTCTTTGCAGAGATGCACCAGATTTTGCACTCCATTTTTATTAAATCAACCCCATTGCCTCTGCATTTAAAAAAAAAAAAGACATAGGTAGCTTTGTCCGAACTATTTGTGATTTCCTCCATCAACTTTTCTACTGACCAGTTTTTATTGCACCATTCTATGTTCGCATGTCATGCTGCAAATTACTTTCGATGTCTTTACCTCTCTAAAGAGCTGAATACTTTAAACCAAAAACATGTGACACATTTCACTGGCTCCACTCTTTCTCTGGTAAAGCTCATTTTGTTGTATTTTAACAATGCCGGCCAAGAGAAACAAGTCATCAGTTCACAGTAAAGGCTTAGAAATTAATTTGTTTTTACATCTTGTGAATTCAGCACATCTTTTTGCCTGTGTTTATTTTTAAGGGTTGACACCCTTTATCGCAGGTAGTTATGAGAGCCTGGACTCTCTGCGATGGATTAGTGTGTTATGCTGATAGCTGAAGGATTGATTGGAGATAATAGTGGAATGTAAGATTCCTGCTATCAGGCACACATGTAAGAGCTACTAACATAAAAGGGAGCCACAAAAATATGGTGCTGGAAGTAAATGTGACTTTCTAGCAGCATGTGATCCAGCTTCTTTCTGCTTGAACAGTCTCCTAGGAAAGTATTGTGACTGAGCCCACACGCTAGTGTGATTTAGTTGGGGTTAAAGTATGCAATTAAGGAAAGGTTCTTAGAAGTCTTCCCATGAGATGCGGAAGTAGAGGTATTTCATTATTAAGATAAGACTAGGCTGAAAACTCTGAGCAGTCTTGGCAATAAATTGCTTTCCTCCCAATTACATTGTACAGCTGCTGTTCTAAAAGCTGAGAGAGGGTATTTCTCTGCATATCTTTTCAGCCAGAGTCTACTATATAAGTGGAAGAGCTATTCTTCTAATATGTCACATAAAATGTCAGCTAGCACAGTGTTGGGCAATAAGACTTCACATGGCTACTTGCAACCTCAGTAGATAAACACTAGTCCTCTTGACCCAGAAACTATCTGTCTTCTAAGTTATTCTTGTGTCAGAGCACAGGGTTTCCATTTCTACAAAAGATCCG
This sequence comes from Rana muscosa, assembly GCA_029206835.1. Taxonomy (NCBI): domain Eukaryota; kingdom Metazoa; phylum Chordata; class Amphibia; order Anura; family Ranidae; genus Rana; species Rana muscosa. The sequence continues at coordinate 742,779,277 of CM055117.1, forward strand.
ATCTGCTTTACTGTCGCTGCTACATTTCTCTGATAGACTAAAATGGAAATGATTTATTAGTATATTGAGGGAAGACGCTGCTGTAGGTTTGAAAGTTTTTTTTTTTTGTTTTTTTTTGTCTCAAAACTACTTTGGAATGAAAAGCCAAATATGCACATATATTGTTTCATGATGCCTATCTCTCCTGCAACTGTGTGACATGCTGGAGTAAGCACTGGGAGTGGATGTTGGAAATGGAAAGACCTGGAATGTTTATGTAGGGTTCATGAATGTAAAGCTAGAGAGTATCACGAGTTTGTTCTTTCATGTGCTGCACAATTATTTTGTAGAGATCAAAGGAGTTGTAGCACAAATACATGGAAGTAATGTGATTAAACCACTGACCGGTAGTGGTCTCTTGAATTCTGAAAATGTTTTTGCAGAAATAACTTTTCCATCAGTTTAGGGTTTGCTGTGCAGAATTATGCTTGGTATACACATTCAGCTCTTTTCTGTCAACCTAGGAGGCTGAACAAAAACAAAAAATGACATTGCTGTACAATGTTAGTGTAGTAATCTCTTCTTCTGTACCTTACCTTTCTTTGTGTTCTGACATCGAGACCCCCCCCCCCCACCGCCAATCAGTGCTCTCAGCCAATGGCCAATCTGATCGAATGCTGGTTTTCCAGCATGTCTCTTCCTTAAAGCGTTTCTTCATTTGGAAGGACTGCTGTACACATGGTCCAAATGTCATCCTGTTTCTGCTGAACTGCCTGATATTAGGACCGTGTGTACCCAGCTTAAAAAAATATATTTAGGTTTATCTAGATTCTTCATGATCCCATTCGCATCTTTTTAAACAGATAGATAAACATTGATTTTATATCATGATGGCATTAAAGTGGTTGTAAACCCTATAAAACAACTTTATGCTACAGGTAAGCCTATATTAAGGCTTACCTGTAGCTACCAAGGATATCTCCTAAACCTGCTCGGTTTAGTAGAAAACCCCTGTCCCTTGCATGTGCCAATGTTATCGACGCACTGGGGCAAGCTGAAGCAATGGCACCTATGTGCAGTTGCTTCAGTCTGTGTGCTGCTACCGGCGCCTCCCGCGCACATACGCTGGAGTGACATCATCGCGGCTCTGGCCAATCACAGCGCCGGAGCCGCGATACCCTGAAGCAAGCCCCGGTGACATGTCGGTGGCCAGAGGGGGAGACGAGGACCGCTGCGGGGGCTTCGATCTGAGGTAAGTAATACATAATGAGCTAGTATGCTATGTATATGTATACTAGCTCATTATGCCTTTGTCTTGCAGGGTTTTTTTTTTGTTTTGTTTTTTCATTTGGCTTTACTTCCTCTTTTAACTGTATACAAAATATTCCAACTGTATATGGGAATGGACTTGTGTAGATCATATATTTCAGAAATGTAATGATTATAAACCCTACAAAAATTCTCAGCAGAAACACCAGGGGGCAAGATGAGCAACATGAAGGTGTAAAAAAACAAAACAAAAACATTTTTAGCCGTGTTTGTGTGGTGTAATGGAATTCTTTTTGAAAAGTGTTTATTAGCTTTTGAATGTTGAGGTGATTCCTGAGATTGGAAGAGGGTTTGTGGATGGATATAGATAGATTCAGCTGTGAAGGAAGGCAGGATGTGCCTAGCTAGCTGAGGGGGAAGGAGGGTATGGCTGTCAAATCAGGGTGTAAGGTATATCATATATGGCGTTTAGACTGGAGAATGTAGGATTTGGCTGTCGTGTGTTTAACTATTGTATTAAATTAAGTATTTTTCTTACTTTCCAGGCAAAGCCAAAGCTCATTGAACCCATTGACTATGAGAATGTTATTGTACAGAAGAAAACACAAATACTGAATGATGCACTACGGGAGATGCTTCTCTTTCCGTATGATGATTTTCAGGTAACAAAAAAGAATTTTTCTGTGATCTCTTATTAGCTTTTAAATGAATGGGTTTTCTACTAGCATGAATGGGTGGTCTCCAGCCAGCTAAGTTGTTATATTACAGTTAAAGCAGAACTCCGGGATTGGCAAAAAAATCCCCCATTAGTACTTCCCTCTACACAAAACCCTACACCGTAAATACATTTGTGATATTCCTTACCATTGAAGAGAAAAGTCCATTTGAATTTTCAGGAAGTCATCTCTAAGTCAAAAAATGCCAGCATCTATTATGCCAAGGAAGGTGGTGTTACACCAGGGATTGCTTCCTATCCTCTCCTCTCTACACAGTAATGAAACTACACTTCCCATCATGCTTTAGTAATTGCAGTGAATGGCACTCACTCCCCAGCAGCTATGGGTTTAAGTCTGTACAGCCACCCAGTTCCACCCCCTCTCTTCTCCTGCTTATACCCAAAGACTGTAAAACCCTGTATCTCTCTCCCGTGTGTCTCCGGTGATTGGCATAGTTAATACTGATCTCTGAAGTCTGGACTGTCACAGTGCCTCCTTAATGTCACTAGTGAGATCTGTACCCCCTGTGTGATTGCCTGGCATGTATGTGGTTAAATAGTTTAAGGGAACTTGTCAGCTTCAACTGGGCTTTGTGATGAGAGAAGGGGAGCACTGCCTCTGTTGGAGGTTCAGACCAGGTATCTCAGACATGCTGGTGCACCCACTGCAGCGAACAGAAAGTGCTGGTTGAACTAAACTACAGAAGGGATGTGACGAGACCAGTGGAATGCAAGGCATAGCAGCCTTGTGGTCTTGCAAACAGGAAACCACAGGGAATAAATCCCATTATTTAAAAAATGCACAGGCTGTTTCTCAAAAACTACAGAGACAATCAGAAGATGGAATACATATTCTAGAAGGGTAGGAATGCAGCATTAACTATATGAAAAAGTTCTTCCCCGGACATATTCACATGTTATGCACAGTGCCAGGACAAGGTCACCTGCGGCCCAGGGTAAAAATGCCAAACTACCCCCCCGGTTTAATATGAATTTGTGTCTTTGAAGGCGAGAAACGGTGTGGGATCAGAAATGAGGTACAGCAAAGGTGGACTGGGGTCTTAGCCCAAGGGAGTCTTCTTTCCCTTTTTTGTTTTCCCTTTAACATTTTTCTCTATCAAGACCCCTGTTTTGGGGACAATTGGTTCTGTTCCTAATGTTTACTTCAAAACCGATTTTTAGTGGACTTTAGAAAATACATACTCTGTATTAGGGTTAGACTCTGGAAGGTTAAGATGGTAAGTCTTGTCATCACCCTGCCCTGGATGCCTGTCTAGTGCCTGTAGTGCCACATGGATCTGGAGCCCTACCACATGCTTTGCACTTGTGATCTGTTGAATTGTTTAGTACATTATGCAAATACTGTTTGTGTTTGATGATCCATTGTTAAACAACTTTTTTAAATAGTGAACTGAAAACATGTTTGTAAACCTGGTATTATGCAAAATGATTGCAACAAAAATATTTAAAATTACAGTAGGTTTAATTATTTTAAAAAAAACATTTACCCACACGTTTAAACAGTATTTTATTTTAGTAGTTTCAGCAGATCACCGTTTTCTTTTAAGCCTGTTCTAATTGTGTGGGTGTGCAATGCACTGTAAAATGTCGATCCTGCTGTATTTTTTATTTAATTTTTTACTGCAAGGTATACTGTAGAGAAAGTGGAATTAAAATAAGCATCTTTGTTGCAGTAATAGTAACTCCCAGCATTGATGTCAGTAGATACAGTAATAATCCCCTGCACTGGTGTTAGTAGCAGAAAAAAATCCCTTTCATTAGTGAAAGTATACACAATAATAACCGCCAGCATTGGTGCCAGTATACACCATGATAAACCCCAGCATTGGTGGGAGCATACACAGTAATAACCCCTGGCATTGGAGCCAGTTTACATAATCGCCTCCAGCATTGATGCCAGTTTACGCATAAATAACCTTGAGGATTTCACAAACAAGATTTCCCAGCACATATTCAGCATTAGTGCTATTTAAAACATCCCTTCCCATTGGTGGTCAGTAGCAGTACTAATTAACCTTTTCAGAATGCAGCATGAAGGGGTTACTATCCTCAGCCTTCTGCTATTAGGTACTCCTGTGTTTAATTGCCTGCTTTACATCCATCCTGCTCTCTTCCTGGGACTAACCTTCACCTGTTGGGCACAGATCACTCTGCCTGACATCAGTCAGGCTTCTTTTAGTGGTAAGCGCAGGAGTGCAGAGGGCACCCCAATATTGTTGCCAGTATACAAAATAATTCCCTGCATTGGTGCCTGCAATAATAACCTACAGCATTTGGTTTCCGCAAACTCAGTCGCTGCCCTCCCCACATTAATCTTCCGGGGCGATAGGTTTATTACAACTAGTGGGCTGTCAGAATCTCTCGAGAGCTTGACTATGCCCACCTTTTCTTGGCTTCTATAAATGACACACGAACTATAAATGAAGGGGGCAGAGCTATCATCATCCACCCATCCCCCATTCAGAGATGGAGTAGGACAAAGCAAGATTTCTACTCAAAGCAGAAGAATCAGGACAAAACACTTCGTACTAACCGTAAGCTATGTCCCTTGTGCGGATTCTTCTTTTTTTTGTTTTTTGCTAAACTTGGGCTTTAACAATTTTTAGCTCGTGGCCAAATTATTTTGTGAAAATTTAAATCAAAAGTTTACACGAGTCGGTTCTACTAAATGGCAATAAGACGAGGACCGTTTGGTTTTGGAAAGACCTCAAAGACTTGGTCCCTCTATCACCATGCAGTAAATCTGAACAAAGGCAAGCTTTTAGAAGGTCCAGTATTTTTAGATGCAGTGTTTGATCCTTATGGACTAATGGTCTTGTTTCATTGTGTGTGTTTTTTTCTACTGTTTTGCTGAAACTGGCTAAAGGTTATTTTCCATTACTTGTTATGTTCACCCCTGTCCTGCAGTATGAGCAAACAAACTGCCATACTGGGTTGTTTTACAATATGAGAGTTTGCATATACCTTTTTAAGGGGTTGTAAACCCTCCTTGGTTTAAAAAAAGAAAAACCCAATCCGCCTCTTGTGGGCTCCCCCGGCGGCGCTGGTGGCTCCTCCTCGCATCAAGTGCCCACGTTTGGAGAAGGCTCTCCTAAAGTGGACACCCAGGCTGGCGCGCTCCCGAGTCTTGCTTCTGCGTCCATTCACACAGAGTGAAGGTGTCGGCCCGCCGCCCATGTCATTGGATTTGATTGACAGCAGCAGGCGCCAATGGCTCCGCTGCTATCAATCTATCCAATCAGGACATGAGACACCAGCTAGAGCTGGTGTGCTCGTTCCCGGCTGGAGAAAGATCAGGTTCAGGTAAGTAAAACGGGGGGCTCGGGGGGCTGCATGGTTTTTCACCATCGAATGCACTAAGGTCAAAAACCATGAGGGTTTACCCTTTAACGAGGAGCTCCAGTTAAATAAAACAAATACTACACACCCCAAAACAAATACTGTAGCTGCTGACTTAAAAAAAAAATATATATATATATATATATATATATATATATATATATATAAAATATATAACCTAATATATAAGGACACTTGCCTGTCCAGTGATCCAACAATGTACTCGCCTGAGCCGATTCTTCAATCGGCTTCGGGTGCAGGCGCCGACAATTTAAAGGGAAACAGGTAGTGAAGCCTTGGGCTTCACAGCTGGATTCCCACTGCACATGTGCAAAGCATGCTGTGCTTTGTGACTGGTCCCGGCTGTGGGGGGAAGAAGGGGGGGGGCGAACTGCTGGCTCAGAATGCTGCCACGCATCTGACGTAAGTTGGAGCAGGTATCTGTCAAAACCAGGTACGCACCCCCACTCCCCCCCTAAAAAAAAATTGTCAGATGGCAGAGGAGGGGAGAGGATGCGAACAAGCAAGCACTTCCCCTTTTTGGGTGCAGTTCCACTTTAAGTAAGCCAATTTGTGCCCACAGAATTGGCATATATGGTCATCTCTAGTTTCATTGAGAGATAATGGTCTTGTACTGTTTGATGCTCACCTACCATAGTAGGACTATTTGTACCTTGCACATTAGCATTTTAGTCCTGTGCACAACATAAGTAAATGTTCGAAAGCAAATCTAAATTCATCCCAGATGGTTGGGCGTAGAAAGCAGGCAGCTACTTAAATGAAACCCATGCAGCTTATGCCTGGCTGGCCATCACAGCGCAGAGATCATTTTGTTTATGCAAAATGATAATGACATTTTTTTTTTGTTCATTACTACCATTAATGAAACACTCTTCTATGCCCTTTGATATTTAATTTACACAAACCATAATCCATATTTTATGATGATTTTTTGTTAAATTGGGTTTCAATACTGTTCTAAATCCTAGCTTTATTTTACCCCGTAACATTTTCTGTTCTGTTCAATCCATTTCCTCAGTGAAGGCTTCCTGCTATTTATTTTTACCCCAAGTATTTGTTTAACATTATAGAGATAACAATCTCTGGTCCTAGAAGCAGGAAGCCAGGCCCTTGTTAGTACAAAGGTACTGGAAGCCTCTGCATCCGTCTCTTCTTGAAAATAATAAAGTAAAGAAGCTCACGTCAACTAGGAAGCAGCAGGGCATGTATTTTTAGGGCATCACCCTTGGTTTGAATCAGACATTTTAATGTCTGTGTGTATACATCTACTACTGCTTATGAGTTAGATTGTAAGCTCCTTGAGGGCAGGGACTGTTGTGAATGTACAATATACTGTACATGTAAAGCACTGTGTGAATTGATGGCGCTATACAAGTACCTGTACAAAATAACTACAATATAAGATTTTTCAAAATCCTAAAGCCCAACTCTGTGCCACACTGCTAAGTAGGGATGTCCCGATACCGATACTAGTATCGGTACCGATACCAGGCATTTCCCGAGTACTTGTACTCGGGGAAAATGCTCCTATGCTTCAGCCGATACTTGGGCAGTCAGTGATGATCGGTGCGGCGGGGGGAGTTACAAGCACTGATCACCGCTGTATAGATTTCAATACAGCCCGACAGCTTCTCCCGACCCCCCCCCCCTTCTTTTCAGCTGTTTTAGTGAAATCTATACAGCGGTGATTGGTGCTTGTAACTCCCCCCAAAGCCGCACCGATCACCGCTGACTGTCCCTGTATCCTCCTCCAGTTCCCCCATCCATGCTGCTCTCCCCCGTGCGCTCCGTGTCCCCCCCCCCCTCAATGCTGCTGATGTCTTCCGTTATTCCGCTCTCCCCCGTGCGCTCCGTGTCCCCCCCTCCATGCTGCTGATGTCCTTCATCTTTCTGCTCTCCCCCCCCCCGCGCTCCGTGTCCCCCCCTCCTCGCTGCTGCTGTCCTCAGCTCTGTGCCACCCTCCATATCCTCCTCCGCTTCCCTCTGTCAGGATGGAGAGCGGAGGTAGGAGCCGCTAAACCCGGCTCCTACCTTTTCCGAATGTACAGAGTCAGTGACTGACTCTGTCCATTCATATAACTGAAACATCGTAACCTGTGTGTTTACGATGCTTCAGTTTTATGAATGGAGAGGAGCCGTTGTTTCCTCTCCATTCATTTTCAGTGCAGCTGAGAAAGGGACTGGGGAATCTGTTTCCCTAGTCCCTTTCTCTGTCTCAAAGGGGAGATGTCAGAGGTCTGTTAAGACCCCTGATATCTCACCAAAGCCCCCCAACAGGGCTAGAAATAAAAAAATAAATTGCAATAAATAATAAAAAATAAATTGTAAAAAATAAAAAATAAATACACTGAGATCATCCCCCCCCCCCACCCACCCCAACAAAGCATTGTAAAAAAACATGGCAAAAAATAGTAAAAAAAAAAAGAAAAAAATACTGACACATAAAAAAAGTATCGGTATTCGGTATCGGCGAGTACTTGAAAAGTATCGGTACTTGTACTCGGTCTTAAAGTGGTATCGGGACAACCCTACTGCTAAGGATTAATAGCTTGCTTTGTCTAGGGTAGAGAAGAAACCGTTTTACTTGCCTAATCCTCTGCTCCTCTGGCAGGCCTTGCCTAATCCTCTGCTCCTCTACCTCGCCATCTGGCGGTGATCTGTCCTTCTGAGTCCTCACATTCAATGCAGGTCTGCAGACCCTGCTCTGGTCTTGATGATGTCAGGACCCTAGACCAATGGAGCATGTGCAGACAATGCAGTGAGGAGCGGAGAATGAAGTAAATCTCCTTTTATATTTCCCATAGGCATAAACAAAATAATCTTTGCATGAAGGCATAACCTAGCTCATATTGTAGATTGAGTATTTTAACTTTTTTGATGGGTTTATTTTGTTAAATCACAGGCAATACTGTTCCTCATTGCTGGAATGGGCCCATACAAACCCCCATAAAAAAATAAAACCTACAAATACTGATGCCTAAACCCCAGCTCCAGGCAAATAAAGTATCCTTTGCAGTGGTGCTGTGCCTGCACTGCAAGGGTTAATAGCATGTTTTGTCTAGGGGAGAGGAGAAACGGGTTTACGTACCTGGTCCTCCTGTCCCCCGGGAGATGGCTCTCACCTTGATCCAGTGGTGGGCTATGGCGACAATTATGTCAAGACATCTAGAGCACTGGGGTGCAAAAGCTGTGGGGACCAGCTTGGCTGTGGGGAGGAGCAGAGGATTGGCTAGGTATATCATCTTTTATCATTCCCCCTAGACCAAGGGTCTCCAAACTTTCTAAACAATGGACCAGTTCTTGTTCTTCAGACTTTAGGGGGGCTGGACTAGGACCAGTGGGAGTAAACCATGTCCTATCTTTGATGTCAGTGGGAGAAAAAGTGCCCCATTGTTACGGTCAATTGGAAGATTAGTGCCCTTTTGTTAGTGTTAGGAGGAATAGTGCCCCTTCATTTGTTATTATGTATGAAGGTAGGAATTGTGCCCCATTTTAGTGTCAATGGAAAGAACTGCCCCATCATTGGTGTCCATGGGAAGAATAGTGCCCCAGTGTTGGTGCCAGTGGATGGAATAATGCCCCATGGGCAGGATAAAGACAAGCAAAGAGCCACATCTGAACCCCGGGCTGCAGTTTGGAGACGGCTGCCCCAGACCAAAATAAGCAATTAACCCTTGCAGTGTGGGTACAGCATTATCTGCCTGGAGTTGAGCTTTAGGATTATTTTCTTTAATAAAGATGGTCATATTTGGATAGAGCTCTCTGCAATGAAAACTAGAGGTCTTTGTCCTTGTTTCAGACATTGCACTACTGAATCTCCTCTGCGGGTTTTCTGTCTGACCCAGATGCCAGTTACTACATGACTACAATATGGCAAGTGATGATCAAACCAGCCACATCATGTGTAAATGTGAAGCTATGTACTGCCACACTGAACATGGCGATCTAGTTGTGATTGCATGGCAATGACCATAAAAGCTTTTTCCCAAAATAGCAAGCATGTTATCTACTGGCAATGCAATGGCCCTTGCATATACTCTGATTATTGGAAGGTTATGCCTAAACTGCATAGATCTATAACATACTGGAATCCTGGCAGTCCATCTTGGTGCCATGTGACACCTGTGTACATTATTGTCAGGAATTCTTTCATATATTGTAAATCAAAGTTATCAAGTTTATGATAAATTGATGCTAACTTTACAAAGCATGCATTCTCCTATACCTGCATTGACATTTATTCTTTTTAACAGGATTTAATTCAACTTTTTGCTTTTTTAGATATCAACCTTAAAGCGCCAGGGTCGATATACATGTTCAACTGTTCCAGACAATGCAGAGAAGGAAGCGCAGAGTCTCTTTGTCACAGAGGTAAATATTTCATCTGTGTATTAAGCGATTTTCCTGTTGATTTCACGTGGCATTTATTGTGCGTGTTTAACATCATCTTTATTTATGGAGGTTTAATGTGGACATGTAAGCACACGTTCTTATGTATGAAATCAATAGCCAAACTTTGTGATACTTGTATGTACATTTGTGCTTTGAATGGGGCTGAAATGCTTGCGATGTCTACAACACAGGTGTGTTGTGTGTGTGGTTTTGAAGGTGAGCAATCGGAGTGTATTAGAGCTCCACAATCAATCGTTAAAGAATTGAGATCACGATTCAACCCCCCTCACAATCTTAAAACTGCATTTTCTCGATTCAGTGCAGAGCCGTTCTCTGCTCACTGCTGACAGCTGTCAACCCCCCCCCCCCCCTCCAAAAAAAAAAAACAGGCAGCCTCAAAGTTTAGCACATCACTTAGGCAAAGATAAAGAGAAACATTGTAACAGTTCTTTTAGATCAAAGGGATGAATTCCCGTCAGTTTAGCCACTAAGACTAAACCCTTTTTTTGACCATTGTTGCTAACAAGTTAAAATCAGTATTGTTTGCTAGAAAATAACTTAGAACCTCCAAACATTTTATATATATATATATATAATATATATATATATATATATATATATATATATATATATAGTGTGTGTGTGTGTGTGTGTGTGTATATGTGTGTGTGTGTGTGTGTATATATATATATATATATATCAATTTTTAGCAGAGACCCTAGACAATGAAGCGTCGGTTTTCAAACGCATTTTTTGGGGGGGAAAATTAACTTTAACTTTTTCACTGCCAGGTCCGTACGGCATATGGAAAAGTGCCCGTAACTTTAATGACCATAAGCTTACATCAGATTTGTCAAGCAGACTCTGCTGAATAATTCTATAACTCTGACCAGCGGATTACAACCCGCTAATCAGTTATTAACCCTTAATGTGACGCCCCCCTGCCTCTCCCTCCCTGTCCCCCTGCCTCTCTATCTCCCGCCGCTGACTTTCACTTAGACCTACTCCCCCCCCCCCCACTCTCCTCTTTTATCCTCTTCACCCCCTTCTTCCCCCCAGCACTAAATACCCCCCCCCCACAAAACCCGCTCCCTGGAGCCACCATCATTAGCCGGCATCCCTCCTCTGCCACTCCCACCGGCGTCAGGTGCTGCATGGGGTTTGGGGGGGGGATCCAGATGTCCCCCCTCCAATATCTCTCATCGCCCCCTATACTGCCCACGCACCCCCGATCCATGACCGCGGGAGGGGGGGTGGGGGTGAAGTGGCTTGTAGGCGCTTGGTAAACGTGTTTACCAACCCCCCCCTCTGTACAATGGATATAGGCAGTGATCGCTGCTATATCGACTGACAGCTGATCCATTGTATGAATGGAATCTCTATTCAGATTCCTTATTCATTCATGTAAAGTGCTACAGAGAAAGGGACTATCTTCAGTCCCTTTCTCTGTCTCAAAAAGTGATATGGGGGTCTGTTTGGACCTCCTGATATCCCACTAAACCACCCCCCGAACTCACCCCCCCCCCCCCCCCCCCCCCCCAAGCTCACCCCTCCACGATGATGGACCAACCCCTCCACAGTGACAGTACTCCCCCCTCCACGGCTTCCTCAGCTTCTCCTTGCGGCCACCCCGATCCATCCTGTTGGGTTCGTGTGCAATGCTCTGTGCCCTGAGTCCCACCTTTTTCAAGCCAATTAGAGCCTCAGGCTCTAATCATGTGGCTTGGAAAAAAATAAAATCATACAAACGCCCCTGTTCCCCCCAATGAACCAGCCGCTCCTGGTAAGACCACTTTCACATGGAGCGGACTCTGTCAAGCTGATCCCGCCTGCTCAGCAGGGGATCGGTCTGCTGATCCCCACTGAGCAGGTGGATGACAGGTTCGTTAACATGCTGCTGATGCAGAGCGGACACAGCCCGCTATTCTCTATGGGGCGGTCGGATGGAAACGGGCCACCTGTCCATTTCCATCGAATGCCACCTGATCTGCTAGATGGATGGGGAATGTAAGCCCCATCCGTCTGTTTTTAGCGGACTTGACCGCATGCAGGTGGGTGTAAACGGACACATACATTTATATCAGGCTCTCCATAGAGAACAATGGGTGGGCCGATTGAGCCCCCCTGAAAAACGGACAGGCAGACCCGATCGGTCTGCTTGTGTGAAAGGGGCATAAGGCCTTGTTCACACACAGCGTACCTTTACAGGGATGCGCAGGTGTTCTGTGCAGACAGTCCCATTAATGTCCTTTTTGGGATGTAGCACCTGCATGAACAGAGGCGTTGCTCCCAATTTTACATCCATGTGGGTCTGCATGCATGTCCCTGAGCTCACACTGTCTGCGTTCGGGGTCATGTACCCACACGGATGTCAGATTGGGAACAGCAACTATGCCTGTGCAGGCGTTGCATCCCAATTGACATAAATGGGACTGCCTGTGTGGGGATGCATGGAACACCTGTGCATTCCTGTGTGGGAAAACAGGGGCCTCCATAGGCGTACACTTTAGTATGCCACATGTGACTGATGCTTTAGTAGCAGTTTAGCAGGAATTTTGTTGTGTTAGTGTACACTATTAATGATTTTAGTTTATTTTTAGCAAAAATATTGATTTGATAAACTTTTGCGCAAATATCGCTCTGCGTTAAAAATCAGTAGCACCTTCTTTTTATTCTACTGGCCATGTGCTTTAAGAAAAGGTATGGTTTGGGAGGTCTTTTACAAATTCTGAAAGCTGTAAGTGAAATATGAAAACCTTCAGATTTTTAGAGAAATTTGGATATTTATATTTCTCTTACCGTCCATGGACTGACACCGCATCTTCAATCTTGACAAAGTGGGTTATGTTCCTGCTCATAGGAGAAGACTAGGCAGAATGTTCGATGTTTTGACATACAGTCCCTTACCAGAGCTGAACAGCCATGCCCAGGGGGCGGTCCCTCTGGACATAACCCTCCTACCTGCAGCCAGCAGCCTCCGTTTTTTTTTCTGCCTAGCAGAGGACGTGGCTCTCTTCAGAGCCAGTCTCTTGAAGAAATGTTTTGTTTTTTTAACTTTTATTATTTTATTTTTGTGATTCTTCTATCAACTGTCGGCTGGGCAACAGGTTGGGTAGTTCGCTATCCTCGTAGTCTTCCCAGTCCGACCATCGAGCGTGCTGATCCTCGCTCTGCGTGAGATCAGTTCACGACATACCCCATGGCTCCAGGGGTGGCCGGTGAGCTTTTTGCTCCAGGGTTCACATAAGATTGAACATTTTTGCTGTATCTTTCGTGGTGGACTGGCCGACAGCTACTCAGTACTGCACTGTGATAGACCTGTCAGGAACACACCAGTGGGTCCCAGCTGGACGGGTAAGTACTGTTTCCCTGCCTCAGCAGGTGAGTACATGCTGTGTGTTCCTATGGTAGGGGGGTTTTCCCTGTCTCCACTTTGTTTTTTTGCTACTCTCTGTGGCCTACACTATGGCAGTGCGCTGACTGGGGGGTCCACAGGGGTCTGCATTGAGGTGTGGGGGTTTAGCTGTGTCAGCTTGGGCCTTGCGCGCTGTTTGGCGCCATGTTTTTTTTGTGTTTTACTTTACATTGAAAAACGCATTTGCGGCCATCTTGCCGTAGCCGCCCTATGATGCATTTGTAATTGTGGCGGCTATTTTCTTGTAGCCGCGCGCTCTTGTGCTTGTTTGGCCTCGATCGCTGACTGGAACGGCGCGTGTCTCCTCAGTCTCCTCAGTCTCCTCAGTCTCCTCAGTCTCCTCAGTCTCCTCAGTCTCCTCAGTCTCCTCAGTCTCCTCAGTCTCCTCAGTCTCCTCAGTCTCCTCAGTCTCCTCAGTCTCCTCAGTCTCCTCAGTCTCCTCAGTCTCCTCAGTCTCCTCAGTCTCGACTCACTGTTGACTCACTGTTGACTCACTGTTGACTCACTGTTGACTCACTGTTGACTCACTGTTGACTCACTGTTGACTCACTGTTGACTCACTGTTGACTCACTGTTGACTCACTGTTGACTCACTGTTGACTCACTGTTGACTCACTGTTGACTCACTGTTGACTCACTGTTGACAGACACGGGCAGCGGAACCTAGCGGTCCTGGCCGGGTTGGCGAGTCCCCTGTGTAACCCCCCACAGTCAGTGCAGCCAGGGGGTGGACTTTCTCTCTCATATGGACAAAGTCTCAGAGGGTGGTGGTATCATGGAGTCAGTGTCACCTGCTTCCCCTTTCATGTCAGAAGCAACTGGCAGTGCTACTGCACGTGCGGTCCCTATGGACCAGTTGTCGGCAGTCCTGGAATCATTTGTTGCAAGGATGGAAGCAGAGTGCAAGGGGGCTAAAAAGCGCCCGCCCTCTCCCCACACCATCTCCAGGGGAGTGCTCTGATTCGGATATGGGCATTGCTGTGGCACAGGACACTAGCTCAGAATTTTTGGATATTTTTGACCAGGACATTCCTTGTGAGGAATACTCCTTATCTGGGTCAGTACATGACAGGACACTTGTTAGTGAACTCATTGATGCTGTGAGGGACACACTCAAGCTGGATGCTGCGGCTGAGGAGCCTGTGAGGGAGTCGGTCTCCTTTTTGGTTCTTTTCAAGCTAAGCCTAAAAAGGTTTTTCCCTGTACACCTTTTTTTGACAGATTCATAGATCAGTTTTGGGACAAACCACAGAAGACCTTTGCGGTCTCACAGCGTCTGGCGGTTAGGTACCCCTTTGAGGACAGCCTGCTTAAAAAATGGGCCTCTCCTCCGGTGGTCGACCCCCCGATTGAATAAAGACACAACTCTCCCGGTTGAGGGGGCCCCTGCTTTTAAGGACCCTACTGATGGGAAGTCTGAAATGGTGAGCAGAGCCATGTTCACCATGCTGGGATCCGCGCTGCATCCTCTTGTAGCGGTGACCCTGGTGACTCAGACGCTCACGGAATGGGCAAAGCTTATGCACCAGCATGTGCAGGAGCATGATATTCCTCCAGAATGCATTACATTGGCAGACCAAATGGGTACAGGGCCTGCTGTATGTGTGCAATGCCACTATGGAAGTTGCCCCCCTAATTTCTAGGGCCTCGGTGTCTGCAGTGGTTTTGCGTCTCCTAATCTGGTTGAAATGCTGGTCTGCTGACGTGGCCTCTAAGAAGCTCCTGACAGATTTGCCTTTCAAGGGCGGAAGGCTATTTGGTGCTTCCCTGGATAACATTATTAAAAATGCCACGGAGGGTAAGAGCACCCTTCTTCCTCAGCCTCCTAAGGCGAAGGAGCTGTGCCGTAAGCCGGGTCCTTCCTTTCCCACTCAAAAGAGTTTTTTTCGTCAGTCAAATCCCTGGGAAAAATTCTCCCGGACTGACAAGGGTGCGGCTGGGGGACAGAAGCATCCCTGGGTGCGTAAGCCGACCAAGCTGGCAAACAAGCCCGCCACTGCATGAAGACTTTCCCCCGCCCGACTCTGGGGTGGGGGGACGACTTTGCAGGTTCGCGGATCGGTGGACCTCCCGGATCTCCGACCGGTGGGTATGCGGGGTGGTTGCCTCGGGTTACAGGATAGAGTTCCTTTCCTAGCCACCAGACAGGTTCTTTCCCTCAAATCTCTCTCTCCTTCCAGCGCGTCGGGCTGCCCTGTTGGGGGCAGTGCAGGACTTGCTGAGGTGCGGAGTAATTGTGCCGGTACCGTCAAAGGAGAGGTTTCAGGGATTTTTTTTTAATCGGTTTGTGGTCCCAAAGAAGGACAGAGTCCGTCCAATTCTGGATCTCAAGGCCCTAAATGCCTTTGTGAAGGTTCGGAAATTCCGCATGGAATCCATTCGCTCTGTGATTGCTGCGCTCCACCCGGGAGATTTTCTGTCATCCTTGGACATCAAGGACGCCTATTTGCATGTCCCAATCTTCGCGGGTCACCAGAAGTTTCTGCGCTTCGCTATAGGCGTAGACCACTATCAGTTTGTGGCTCTTCCCTTTTGGTTTGGCATCAGCCCTGCGGGTTTTCACCAAGGTGCTTGCCCCGATTCTAGCTTTGCTGAGACAGTGAGGCATTGTTATCGTGGGCTATCTAGACAATCTTCTTCTGAGAGCAGACTCTGGCTCAGAATTAGAGGAAAATGTGCTGATAGCCAGTGAGGCCCTCAGAGAATTCAGATGGCTAATGAACATTCAGAAGTCGGTCCTGGTTCCGACTCAGCGTCTGGAGTACCTAGTATTGATCCTGGACTCCTGAGTCGAGGGTATTTCTACCCTTAGAAAAGTTAGACTCTTCAATCTGCGGTACGGGTGCTGATGTCCCGCAAATGATCGTCACTCCGTTTTTGCTTGAGGGTCCTGTGACTCATGGTGGCTTCCTTCGAGGCGGTACCGTATGCCCAATTCCACACTCGAGTCTTACAAAAGGAGATCCTATCTTGCTGGAACAAGTCTCCATTATTGCTGGATCATCAGATCCAGGTGAGTCACCTGGTCAGGGCATCCCTGACGTGGTGGCTGAGATCCCCGGCCCTTCGGTCGGGGAAGTCGTTCCTTCCTGTTCAGTGGACTGTGATCACAACGATCGCCAGTCTTTCAGGCTGGGGCGGAGTCTGGGGAGTTCTGTCAGCCCAAGGGCTCTGGTCTCCGGACGAGTCCCGTCTGCCGATCATTGTCCTGGAACTCCGAGAGTCCCTGCAGTCTCCTCGACTACGAGGAGAGGCACAGTCTGATTGCCCGGTCAGGATCCAGTCGGTCAATGCCACGGGCGGTGGCTTATGTCAACCATCAGGGGGGAACTTGGAGCTCAGCTGCGGCGTCCGAGGTCGCTCACATCCTAAAATGGGCGGAAAGAAGTGTGCCGGCTCTGTCAGCCGTTTACATTCCAGGAGTGGACAACTGGCGGGCGGACTATCTGAGCTGCCAGATGTTGGACCAGGGGGAATGGTCCTTGCATCCGGAGGTGTTTCACCTCTTTTGCCAGAGGTGGGGCACGCCGGATGTGGACCTATTGGCCTCTCGACTCAATCCGCAAGGTGTCGAGATTCGTGGCCAGGTCCAGGGATTCCTGGGCAGACGCGTTTGGTGGCCCCGTGGGGTCGGTATTGGCTGATTTATGCCTATCCTCCACTGAAGCTGCTTCCTCGATTGCTTTGCAGGGTGGAGGCCGAGGGGATTCCGGTAATCCTCATCGCTCCAGATTGGTCTCGGCGTTATTGGTACGCCGATCTTGTGCACCTAGTGGTGGACGTTCCATGGCGACTGCCGATGCGGGAGGACCTTCTGTCTCAAGGTCCCATACTTCATCCTGCTTTACAGTCGCTGGCTTTAACAGCATGGCTATTGAAAGCCAGGTGCTGAGAGACCGGTGTCTCTCGGATTCGGTCATCTCGACCATGCTGAGGGCACGGAAATCTTCCTCCAGGAAGATATACCACCGTACCTGGAGGGCCTACATCGCTATGTGCAGAAGCTGGATTGGCATCCACGGACGTATTCCGTTCCCAGTGTGCTGTGACCCAAAAGCTTGCATTAAGCACCATTAAGGGTAAAATTTCGGCTTTGGCTATTTTCTTTCAGCGGCCGCTAGCGGGCCATTCTTTGATTAGTACCTTCATACAGGGGGTCCGACATGTGCTCCCCCCTGTTAAACCACCTCTTCCTCCTTGGGATTTGAATTTGGTGCTCTCGGTTCTTCAGGAACCTCCTTTTGAAAACATCGGAGAAATTCCTCTCTTAACCTTATCTCAGAAGGTGGCTTTTCTGGTAGCCATTACTTTTGTCAGAAGGGTTTCTGAGTTGGCGGCCCTGTCTTGCAAACCGCCATACTTGGTCCTCCATAAGGATAAGGCGGTACTACACCCGCAGCCTTTTCTCCTGAAGGTGGTCTCGGCCTTCCATCTTAAGGAGGACATTGTGCTTCCATCCTTATGTCCTCGTCTGTCGCATCCCAGAGTTTGCGCTCCACACGTTAGACGTGGTACGTGCCCTGCGGGTGTACCTGTCTGCTACGGCTTCGATTCGGAAGTCTGACTCGCTGTTTGTGTCTGTGTCTGTTCCAAAACAGGGCCAAGCGGTTTCGTCTGCCACCATTTCTCGGTGGATCAGGCAGACTGTCATACAGGCCTATGCCCTTAAGGGGCGGGCGCCTCCCTTTCAGGTTACGGCGCATTCAACCAGGGCAATTGGTGCTTCCTGGGCTTTCCGACATCAAGTGTCTGTTGTACAAGTGTACAAGGCGGCGACCTGGTCATCCGCACATACCTTTTCAAAGTTTTATAAGGTTAATGATGCTTCCTTCGGCCGCATGGTTTTGCAGGCGGCTGTTTAATGTTGCAACTCCTCCGTTGAGGAGCTCTGCTTATTTGGGATGAAGTTTGTTTTTTCTTTTTCGTACATCACGGGACACAGAGCGACTTAGTCATTACTAATGGGTTATATAGTTTACCTTCAGGTGTTGGCACTGGCCAATTCCAAACCGGAAGTACCCTCCCCTATATAAGCCCCTCCCACCCGGGAGCACCTCAGTTTTTTGCCAGTGTCTAAGGTGTTGGCCAAAGAGTAACATGTGTTTTCACTGGGCTTGCGTACAGGTTCTTTTGGGCCTTAGTAAGCTGTTCCGGATCCCACCAAAAAAGCTTCATAGCTAAACGGTCGGTACCCGGGCCTTGCAGCAGAAGAGCAAGGTTTTGCCTGTAATGCTTCTCTTAGGAGGGCTGGACCCTGGGATCCAGAGCTCTGGTCATACCCACGACCAAGACGCTGTCTGTGCAGGGTGCTATACAGGTCCAGGGGAGTGGAATCCTTGGGAACCCGGTCCCTGAAGGTTTAATTACAATGCCTGCCGTGATAGGTGAAGTTTGGACTTTTGTGGACCAAACAAAGTCCTGCGGCGGGGATCAGGTAAGTGGGGGCCCTCAGGAACTTGGTTCTATTGGGGGACCCCCAAGCCTAATTTGTCTTTCTGTCTGTTACCTAACGGTATTCCCGCTAAATATCTGTGTTGCCTATAACTACTGAAAATGTAAAATTTTAATAGTAGTCAAGAAAAAAAAAAAAAAAAAACAGGGACCGCGGTACCTGTGTTAAACCACTAGAGGCCGCTGTAGTCCATTTTTCTTGTAAATGTGGATCTTTGGTTTTCTCAACTCAAAAGATCCAGGCAGCTGGTAAGTTTCTCTGAGGGAATCCACTTCCTCTGCCCTGTTGCTGCGTTCATCCACCGCACAGGCCCTCCGGCAAAAAGGGCCCTGGCTCCTAGTCCTCTGTTGGTTTTCGAAAAGGGCGCCATTGGCGCACGGGCGCGCGCGCGGGCGCGTGCACGCGCCTCCTATGAAAAAAAAAGGGGCGGGGCGGGTGGATGACGCTCGATGCGCGCCGCGGCGCTTCTGCGCATGTGCGGGCGTCCCAGCATGGTTAAAAGACACAGTACAAGTGTCAGCTGCATGCAAACAGAGCTAGCAACAAACAGTGGCACACAGAGGCGGTTGATGCAGGCATCCCCATAGAAAGGCACTTTAGTGGACACCAGCTGGTATATAGCAGCACCTGTGTTAGACTATTACCAGCAAAAATTGGTGTATGACGACGGGAATACCTCAGCTTTGTGCTTAAAGGATATGTCGTCCAGACGCTCCGGAAATAGATCTTCCAGGAAGCCAAAGGGGTCTCCATCGGGCTCTGAGGATATTGGGCATGCTTGCACTGCACCAATCTCCCCTGAGAATGCAGAGGTCAGTAGCCGTAGAAACCCCGCAGGAATGCCTGGTGCTGCGGCTGTCCCCAGTCCACCTGCTCCTGTATATATAACAGAGGAGGTTTTATCCTCAACTCTGGGAGGATTGGAAGAGAGATTAACAGCATTGATCGCTGCTTCCCTGTCACAGGAAAAGCGCGTCCGATCTCCGTCTCCTCCTTCAGAGTGCCTGTTAGTGGAGGAACAGCCCCACACAGAGATCGACCTACCTGAAGGGGATCAGGATGAGGTTGATTCACTTATAGAGGAATCAACAGTGGAAGAACCTTTCTCAGCTTCTCAGGCTGAAAGATTATGGGTTCAGTCTCTGACTAACATGGTCCGATCAGCATTTAAAATGCCTCTGGCGGAACCACCATCCACTACGGTTTCCTCGCTGGGGTCGCTAAAAGCTCCCCAGGCGGTCTGTTCCTTCCCAATCCACCCTTTATTAGAAGGGCTTATTTACCAGGATTGGGAGCATCCTGATAAAATATTTGCTCCCCCCAAGAGATTTCCGGTGATCTATCCCATGGAGGATAAGTTCATAAGAAAATGGAGGGTCCCTATAGTGGACGCAGCCATCTCTTCTGTTAACAAATCACTGACATGTCCAGTAGATAATGTTCCAATGTTCAAAGACCCAATAGATAAAAAATTGGAGTCTTTACTAAAATCTGCTTTCTCTACAGCAAGTATGGTGACACAACCTGCGGTAGCAGCGATTGGAGTCTGCCAAGCAGTGAAAGATCAGTTGAAACAAGTCTTAAGGGACTTACCAGATCAGCAGGCTCATGCCCTAGCTGACCTGCCTAGAGCCTTGTGTTTTGCGGTGGACGCCATAAAGGATACAATCCAACAGGCCTCCCGCTTTACGCTGTCTATAGTACATATGCGTAGGCTTCTGTGGCTCAAAAACTGGTCTGCTGAAGCTCCCTGTAAAAAACTGCTGGTTAGCTTCCCATTTCATGGAGAACGCTTATTTGGAGAAGATCTGGACAAATATATCCAGAAAATTTCTGCCGGTAAAAGTTCACTCTTACCGGTTAAGAACAAGGGTAGAAGTCCTTCTTTTAAGAGGCCTACCTCTCCAGTCCCGGGCACATCGGCTGTGAAGCAGTTCCGACGGCCTCCGCGGTCAAATTCAGGGGGCAGAAATCAGGGACAATCACAGGGTAACAAGAAGCCCTGGATCAAGAGAGGTACAAAACCTCCCCCTAAGGCATGAAGTATTGCCCCCGCTCAATCGGGTGGGGGGAAGACTTCAGTTGTTCACAGAGACCTGGCGGGACACCATCAGAGACAGATGGGTGCTCTCCGCAGTAAGTCTGGGATACAAGCTGGAGTTAAAAGGCACTCCTCCTGCCCAATTTATGAGGTCAAATGTGCCAAGAGATCCCCAAAAGAGAGGATCCCTCCTTCTGGCACTAGAACAACTATTGCTCCAAGGGGTAATCATGAAGGTTCCCCTGGAAGAAAGCGGATTCGGGTTTTACTCGAACCTTTTCACAGTCCCCAAACCAAATGGGGACGTGAGGCCCATATTAAATCTAAAAGGGCTAAACAAGTTCCTAAATATCAGGACTTTTCGGATGGAGTCGATCCGATCAGTGGCCACCGCCCTACAAGGGCAGGAATGGCTAGCCTCGATCGACATAAGGGATGCTTATCTGCATATTCCCATCTTTCCGGCCCATCAGAAATTTCTACGCTTTGCAGTAGAAGGGCGCCATTTTCAGTTCAGAGCCTTACCTTTCGGTCTGGCCACAGCACCACGAGTGTTCACAAAAATTCTGGCCCCATTATTGGCCAATCTAAGAACACAGGGTGTAACGATAATGGCATATCTAGACGACCTGCTACTAATAGACCACTCAGTGGAAAAGCTGGAAGTAGCTATTCACAAGACAATCGAGTATCTGGAATATCACGGTTGGATTATCAACCGGGACAAGTCAGCTCTAAGACCAGTCAAAAGTCTGGAATACTTAGGGCTAAGGCTGGATTCAAATCAGAGAAAGATTTTCTTACCTCCAGAGAAGGTGTCGTCTTTAAGAAATTTGACCCACTTAGTGGGTACAAAAAGAAAACCATCCATACGTCTCTGCATGAGGCTGCTGGGAAAGATGGTGGCTTCATTCGAAGCGGTACCCTACGGTCAATTCCATTCAAGGAATTTGCAAAGGGCCATACTGTCAGCCTGGAACAAAAAAGTTCAGGCTTTAGACTTACCAATGTCCCTGTCCCCTTCCGTTCGCAAGAGCCTCCATTGGTGGTTGGTGCCCCAGAATCTGGAAAGAGGGAAACCCTTCAGTCCGGTTTCTTGGAAGGTGGTCACTACAGATGCCAGCCTCATCGGCTGGGGGGCAGTGCTGGAGCAATGGTCTCTCCAGGGCAGGTGGTCAGAAGCAGAAAAGGCCCTGCCCATCAATCTCTTAGAGATACGAGCAGCCCGGTATGCCCTAGTAGCATGGACATCCAAACTCCAGGGGTCCCCTGTCAGAATTCAATCAGACAATGCCACGGCAGTGGCATATAT
The DNA here is from genome assembly GCA_029206835.1 of Rana muscosa. Lineage (NCBI taxonomy): Eukaryota > Metazoa > Chordata > Amphibia > Anura > Ranidae > Rana > Rana muscosa. The sequence goes on from CM055117.1 coordinate 742,801,233, forward strand.
CAATCATCAGGGTGGCACCAAAAGTCGTGCAGCCCAGAAGGAAGCAAATTGCATCCTGGAGTGGGCAGAAAGATATGTCCCAGCCATATCTGCGGTTTTCATCCCAGGAGTGGAAAATTGGAGAGCGGACTTTCTAAGTCGCCAACAATTATGCCCGGGGGAATGGTCTCTTCACCCCGAGGTTTTCCAGGCAATATGCCAGCGGTGGGGAACACCGGATGTAGATCTGCTAGCATCCAGATTCAACGCAAAGGTGGACAGGTTTGTGTCTCGCACAAGGGATCCCCTAGCTTGCGGCTCGGATGCCCTAGTGTTCCCTTGGGATCGGTTCAAGCTGATATATGCATTCCCACCGCCACAATTGTTACCGCGATTACTCCGCAGAATCAGGGTAGAAAAGAAACCAGTGATTCTGGTGGCTCCAGCGTGGCCCCGAAGGGCATGGTACGCGGAGATTGTAAAAATGTCAGTGAGGAGTCCTTGGACCCTCCCACTTCGTCCGGACCTGCTGTCGCAAGGACCGATATACCACCCTTCCTTACCAGCCCTAGGTTTGACGGCCTGGCTATTGAAGCCCACATTCTGAAAAAGAGGGCTCTCTAATTCTGTGGTATCTACCATGATCAATGCCAGGAAACCGGTATCCAGGCAGATCTATTATAGGATCTGGAAAGCGTACATTACGTGGTGTGAGACCAAGAAATGGCATCCACGTAAGTACATGATAGGGAGGATTCTGGACTTCCTACAGTGGGCTGTAGATAGGAAGCTGGCCTTGAGTACTATCAAGGGTCAGATTTCGGCCTTGTCAATATTTTTTCAAAGGCCCTTGGCTTCGCATTCACTAGTCAAAGCCTTTATACAAGGAGTGATGCGTATTAGCCCTCCGGTTAGTATTCCCATATGTCCTTGGGACTTAAACCTGGTTCTGTCGGTTCTACAGGAACAACCGTTTGAACCATTACAACACATTTCCTTGGTTCTTCTCACCAGGAAATTGGTTTTCTTAGTAGCCATTTGTTCGGCTAAAAGAGTGTCGGAATTAGCAGCTATGTCCTGTAAGGAGCCATATCTGGTTGTCCATAAGGACAGAGTAGTATTACGTCCTCATCCAGCCTTTCTTCCTAAGGTGGTATCGAGGTTTCATTTGAACCAAGATGTGGTTCTTCCTTCTTTTTTCCCCAAACCTAGCTCAGTAGAGGAAAAGTTATTACATTCTTTGGATGTGGTAAGAGCAGTTAAAGCTTATCTAAAAGCCACTGCTCAGATTCGCAGAACGGATTCTTTGTTTGTTCTGCCGGAAGGCCCCAGAAGGGGTCAGGCAGCATCAAAATCTACTTTAGCCAAGTGGATTCGACAGGTCATAATACAAGCCTATGGCTTGAGAAAGAGACCGCCTCCGTTCAAAGTTAGGGCGCACTCCACAAGAGCGGTTGGAACTTCATGGGCAGTGCATCACCAGGCCTCCCTGGCTCAAGTATGTAAGGCCGCAACATGGTCTTCGGTACACACGTTTACTAGATTCTATCAGGTACACGTTAGAAGTCAGGAGGATGTCGCCTTTGGGCGCAGTGTGTTGCAGGCCGCAAAAGATCCTCATGCCTGATGGCGCCCAGCTTATGTACCCCCCCCCTCATTTGGCATTGCTTTGGGACGTCCCATTAGTAATGACTAAGTCGCTCTGTGTCCCGTGATGTACGAAAAAGAAAAAGGGATTTTTATAACAGCTTACCTGTAAAATCCTTTTCTTGGAGTACATCACGGGACACAGAGCTCCCACCCCTCTTTTTGGGACACTTATTGCTTGGCTACAAAACTGAGGTGCTCCCGGGTGGGAGGGGCTTATATAGGGGAGGGTACTTCCGGTTTGGAATTGGCCAGTGCCAACACCTGAAGGTAAACTATATAACCCATTAGTAATGACTAAGTCGCTCTGTGTCCCGTGATGTACTCCAAGAAAAGGATTTTACAGGTAAGCTGTTATAAAAATCCCTTTTTTCCTTGATACTGTTCCCACCCCTTGTTCTTTGACACTGCTTTGGGACGTCCCACTTTGTCAAGATTGAAGATGCTATGTCAGTCCATGGATGGTAAGAGAAAATAGGATTTTTTTGTACTCACAGTAAAATCCTTTTCTCTGACGTCCATGGACTGACACCGCACCCACCCCCACCCCTCCTTTTTTGAGTTTGTACTGCTTTAATACGAACTGAGGCTGCTGGCTGCAGGTAGGAGGGTTATGTCGGGAGGGACCGCCCCCTGGGCGGGGCTGTTCAGCTCTGGTAAGGGAATGTATGTTAAAACATCTAACATTCTGCCTAATCTTCTCCTATGAGCAGGAACATAACCCACTTTCTCAAGATTGAAGATGCTGTGTCAGTCCATGGACGTCAAAGAAAAGGATTTTACGGTGAGTACAAAAAAATCCTGTGTTTTCTGTACGTTTCTGATTTTTACAATTTTTTGCAAAAAGACACAATGTAAAAATTACAAATATTTGTTATTAGCTCAATACAGGTTAGCATATATACTCGAGTATAAGCCGAGTTTTTCAGCATTTTTTTTGCTAAAAATGCCCCCCTCGGCTTATACTCGAGTCACCTTTTTTGCGCCTGATCTCCCAGACTTTGGGGACCCGGTACCGGCTGGTCGTAGGTCCCTTGGACCCCAAACTTGGCACACATGTAGCCCCACTTTTCCTCTACAATTGTGCAAAGTTTGTTGTCCAGGGGACCTACGGCAGGGGAGCACCGTTTTTTCAAATCCGGGCACCCCTTCCATAGACTCCCATGTTAAACGTCAGTCTAGGCATGGGCACAGTGAGGCATACACATGGACAAAGTGAGGCATGCAGATGGACACCCTAGGCTTATACTCGCGTCAATACGTTTTCCCATTTTTTGTGGTAAAATTAGGTGCCTCGACTTATACTCGAGTATATACGGTAATCTTTTTATTTAGTAGTAATTTGGTAAAATTTGCTGTGTATTTATCTGCTAATTATGATTTTCGTGGATTTTTAGTAAAAATATGGTTTTGTTTAACATTTGCGCAAATATCGTCAGACCTTAGAAATCAGTAGCACCTTTTTCTTATTCTACTGATCATGTGCTTTCAGAATATATATGGTTTTGGGGGGTCTTTTACAAATTTTGAAAGCTAGAAGTGAAAAATAAAAAAGCAAAGGAAAAATTACAAGAAGGGTCTGGCCACCTAAATGTACAAAATGGAGCATTAGGGCCTGGCAGCAAAAGGTTTAAAATGAAGTAAACTAAACGGTAAAATTTTTTTTTACAGCAACAAAATTGTGATGCTCATTTTAGCCAGAATCGTGCAGCTCTCTAGAATGTATCTAAATCTTAAGTTTGATGAATCGGGGATGGTACATACTTTGGGCAGGCGGTGATTATATTAGTTTAACTTTTAGGTTCTCTCCGACCTCCACCCTGATACGCCTGGAACTGTGGTTGTTCTGGGGTGCTTCAGGGGTTAATATGACTGGCTGGACCTGTCGGATACATTTGTCCAATGTGCTGCATATGCCTGCCCTTTCCACCCTCTGTTCTACTCATAAAAACTCGATCACTTTCCGCTATAAAAAAACTCCATGAATGGAGTCAGACTTTTTTCATTTGTCCACCCCTCGTCTGGTCCGGTCTGATGCTGCATCCACCTAGGTAAGTATGATTAGCAGAAAAAAAACAAAAAACGTACCTCTCTTTTCTCCTTTTCAAGTTTCCCCACTTTTTTTTTTTTTTAACAAAGTTACACACATACACACACACATATATATATATATATATATAATATATATATATGTATGTGTATATGTATATGTATATGTATGTGTATGTATATGTGTATGTGTATGTGTATATGTATATGTATATGTGTATATGTATATGTATATGTATATGTATATATATATATAGCACCAAACTGTCAGTAGCAGATTCTTTGAGTCCTGAAAGTTGCGAGGTGGAGCCTCCATTGGTCAGACTTGTTTTTTCCAGCACATCTACAGATGCTTGATAGGATTGAGATCTGGAGAATTTTGAGGCCAAGTCGACACCTTAAACTCATTATTGTGTTCTTCAAACCACTCTTGAATTCATCAGACCAGGTGACCACCTTCTGTTGCTCCATGATCCGGTTCTAATGATCTTGTGTTCATTGTAGCTCTTCTATTGGGTCGGACTACACAGGCGTACCTTCGCTCATCACATGCATCAGTGAGCCTTGGCCACCCATGATCCTGTTGCTGGTTTGCCAGCTTTCCTTCCTTCGGCCACTTTTGGTAGGCCCTGACCCCTGCAGACCAGGAACATCCCACAACAGCTGCAGTTATGGAGTTGCTCTGACCGAGTCGTCCAGCCATTACAGTTTGGTCCATGTTAAAGTCACTCAAATCCTTACACTTGCCCATTTTTATTTCTGCTTTCAACACATTTGCTTCAGGGACAATATGTACACATGCTACCCAATATAGCCCATCCACTTTCAGATGCTATTATAATGAAATAATCAATGTTTCTCTTTTCGTCCATGGACGGACACAGCCTTCTAAATCCTTGACAAAGTGGGTTATGTTCCTGTTCATAGGAGAGGACTAGGCATTACATGTTAAATGTTTACACATGTTATAACAATCGGAGTTGAACAGTCCTGCCAAGGGGGCTGTCCCTCCAGACATAACCCTCCGCCCTGCAGTCAGCAGCTCAGTGTTTCCTGCCTAGCAGAGAAGGACGTGGCTCCCTTTGGGCCCAGAGTCCAGAAGAATTTTTTATTTTTATTTTAAATGATATCTTCTATCAACTGCCGGCTGGGCGACAGGCTGGATATTATAGATCCTTGTAGTCTTCCCAGTTCCGGCCATCGAGCGCGACAGTCCTTAGCTTTGCGCTGTTTCTACCACGACGTACCCCATGGCTCCAGGGGTGGCCAGTGAGCACATGCTCCGGGGTCCACATATGACTGGGCTGCTTGTTGCCTCACTAACAGTGGCACGGGCCGACAGCTACTCTGTACCATCGGTTGTAGGCCTGTCAGGGATGCACCAGCGAGTCCTCGCGGGGCAGGTGGGGGAACAGCTGGGCGTTTCAGGGAATTAGGGGTTCTCCTATCCATGTTCACCCTGCTGGGGTCTGTGTTGCGGCCTATTTTGGCTGCTACCTTGGTGTCTCAGACACTCGCTGAATGGGCAAAGATTTTGCACCAGGCTGTGGAGGAACATCCGCTCCCTCTGGAGTGTGTAAGACTGGCCGACCAGTTGGTACAGGGCCTTGTATATGTATGTGATGCCACTCTGGATCTCCAGGGCCTCTGTATCTGCGGTGGTAATGTGCCGCCTGATTTGGCTGACATGCTAGTCCGCTAACCAGACTTCCAAGAAAGCCCTGGCAGACTTACCCTTCAAAGGTGGGAAGCTTTTTGGCTGCTCGTTGGATGACATCATTAAGGATGTCACTGGAGGTAAGAGCACTCTTCTCCCTCAGTCCACTAAGGGGAAGGAGCCGCGCCATAGGCCGGGTCCTTCCTTTCCCACGCAGAAGCAGTATTTTCGTCAGTCAGGGCCCGTGGGTAGACCCTCCCAAGCTAAAAAGGGTCCAGCTGGGCAACAGAAGCGTCCCTGGGTGCGCAAGCCTGCCACTGCATGAAGTTTTGCCCCCGCCCAACTCATGGGTGTGGGGGGTGGGTGGCTTTGCAGATTCACGGCACGGTGGACCTCCCTGCTCTCCGACCAGTGGGTCTGCGAGGTGGTCACTTCGGGGTACAGGATCGAGTTTCCTTCCTGTCCACTGAACAGATTCTTTCTCTCAAATCTCCCTCTTCTTCCGGCCCGTCGGTCTGCCCTATTGGGGGCAGTGCAAGATTTGCTGGGGGCCTGCGTGATCTTACCTGTACCACTGGAAGAGAGGTTTCAGTTTTTTTTTCGAATCTGTTTTTGATCCCGAAGAAGGACGGAGTCCGTCCGATCCTGGACCTCAAAGCTTTAAGTGTTGTACACACGACCGGTTTTCTCGGCAAGAAAAGACAATAAAACTGTTGGAAGAGTTTTCTTGCAGAGAAAACGTGCGTGTGTACGAGGCTTTCAGGTTTCTCGTCAAGAAAACTGCCCAGAATCTCGACGAGAAAAAATGAAGACGGGGGAGCGCACCTTCTTGTAAAACTAGTGTTAGTAATGGAGATGGCACATTCGTCACGCTGTAGCGAACTAAAAGCACGAAGACTGAAAATCGTGAATGGTCTCTCACTAAACTTTTACTAACACGCAGTAACACAAGCTTAGCAAAAGCAGCCCAAGGGGTGGCGCCATGAGATTGAAACTCCCCATTTATACTGCCGTCGTACGTGTTGTACGTCACCGCGCTTTACAACGATGAGATTTTGGATTGACAGTGTGTATGCAAGGAAAGCTTGACAAGAATCTCGTCAAGCTTGACAAGAAACCCGTCGAGAAAAATGACTTTTTTTTTTGCGGCGAGATTCTCGGCCGTGTGTACGAGGCTTAAAATGTCTTTGTAAAGGTGCGGAAGTTCCGCATGGAATCCATTCGTTCAGTGGTTGCTGCGCTCCATCCGGGGGACTTTCTGGCATCCCTGGACATCAAGGATGCATACTTGCATGTCCCAATCTGCACAAGACACCAGAGGTTTCTGTGCTTTGCAATCGTCGAAGACCACCATCAGTTTGTGGCTCTTCCCTTTGGCCTAGCGTCAGCACTGAGGGTTTTCACCAAGGTGCTCGCCCCCGATTCTAGCTTTGCTGAGACAGCGAGACATTGCTATCGTGGGCTACTTAGACGATCTTCTTCTGAGAGCAGCTTCTGGCTCAGAATTAGAGGAGGATGTGGCTATAGCCAGTCGGACCCTCCGAGAATTCGGTTGGGTGTTAAACATTCAGAAGTCAGTCCTGACACCGACTCAGCATTTGGAGTACCTAGGGTTGATTCTGGACTCCAAGGAGGCGAGAGTCTTCCTTCCTTTGGAAAAATTGCAGACTCTCCAGTCTGCGATAAGGTTGTTGACATCCCGCAAATGGTCGTCCCTCCGCTTTTGCATGCGAGTTCTGGGTCTCATGGTAGCCTCCTTCGAGGCAGTACCGTATGCCCAATTCCACACTCGAGTCTTGCAGAAGGAGATCCTGTCCAAGTGGAACAAATCTCCATTGTCTCTGGATCGTCAGATTCAGATCAGTCGCCTGGTCAGGGCTTCTCTGAGTTGGTGGCTGAGATCACCGGCTCTTCAGTCAGAGAAGTCGTTCCTTCCCTTCCATTGGACTGCGATTACGATGGACACCAGCCTCACAGGTTGGTGGGGGGAGTCTGTGGAGTCCAGTCGGCCCAGGGTCGCTGGACTCCGGACGAATCCCTTTTGCCGATCAATGTCCTGGAACTTCGTGCGATCAGACTGTCTCTCCTCGTGGTCGGGGAGACTACAGGGACGCCCGATCAGGATTCAGTCAGACAACGCCAGGGCGGTGGCCTATCTCAACCATCAGGGGGGAATAAGGAGCTCGGCTGCAGCGTCCGAGGTCCCTCACATCCTGCGGTGGGTGAAAAGAAGTGTGGCGGCTCTGTCGGCTGTCTAAATTCCGGGCGTAGAAAACTGGCAGGCGGACTATCTGAGTCGCCAGATGCTTAAGGGGCGGGCGCCCCCCTTTCCGGTTACGGCACATTCAACCAGGGCAATTGGTGCTTCCTGGGCTTTCCGACATCAAGCGTCTGTCTCACAGGTGTGCAAGGCGGCGACCTGGTCGTCCGTGCATACTTTCTCCAAATTTTACAAGGTTGATGCTTCCTTCGGCCGCAAGGTTTGCAGGCGGCTGTTTGAGGTTGCAACTCCTCCGTTGAGGAGCTCTGCTTGTTTGGGGTGAAGTTGGTTGTTTTTTGATACTGTTCCCACCCCTCGTTTTTTTACACTGTTTTGGGATGTCCCATTTTGTCAAGGATTGGGAAGGCTGTGTCCGTCCATGGACGAAAAGAGAAAATAGGATTTTTTTGTACAAACCGTAAAATCCTTTTCTTTGTCGTCCATGGACGGACACAGCACCCACCTCTCCTTTTTTAGGTTTGTACTGCTTGTTACGAACTGAGCTAGTGACTGCAGGGCTGAGGGTTATGTCTGGAGGGACCGCCCCTTGGGCGGGCTGTTCAACTTTGATTGTTATAAAATGTGTAAACATTTAACATGTTCTGCCTAGTCCTCTCCTATGAACAGGAACATAACCCAGTTTGTCAAGGATTGAGAAGGCTGTGTCCGTCCATGGACGACAGAGGAAAGGATTTTACGGTGAGTACAAAAAAATCCTATTTTTTCACTTTACCTGTTAGTAGTCATATTGTTATGGCTGATGTCCACCTCTGCAGCCTTACCTTCAGTCATGCACTGTTGTACAGGCTCCTCTCCTTATTTCCTTGCTTGATGACATCCAGCATCATTTAGGTAATTTTCCTCCCCATCCTTACTGTTCCTGGTCCATTCAAATGATTTAATTTTTTGCACTATTGATAGCTCAGCATTACATGTGAGCATTACCTAGCGAAGCCTGTTGTAGTAATGCTCACGCCTCCGGACTCCTATTCACCCATAAATACAGTTGGATATTTGCGTGACTTCTCCAAAAAGCTCACCCAGTACTTGCATCAGGACTGGGGGCTTTTGCGAGGAGTACTGAGAGAGAGTGGTTTGATTTTCTTTATTTTTTGAAGCTATATATTGCACCCAGCTTACCCCTCTCACCAGCTATAATCTCCTTGCATTGCATAGAGACCCATGGATGAGGTTACTGGGTCTAAAATAAGGTGTATAAAGAAAACAGGTTTTATGTCAAAAGTTTATTGGTATTAAAATTCACCTTTTGAAGATAAGTCTAGCGTTGCTCATACAGTATTTTGTCTTAGCAGGCACATGTAGCAGGCAACTTTTCTATGTCCACTTGTGTGCAGAATTGGAAAGTTATTTCACACACCCGGTTCAAGAACTGTGGCGCCACTTTTGTTTTGTTTTGCCTTGGAATAGATTATTTCAGTACACACCTAGCACTGTACACTCGTTTAACCATAATAAAGTGCTAAAATCCCCTTCATGAACATTTGCCAATTCCAGAAAACTTTGTATGATAAAAGATTATGTATCCGTGTGCAGAACATAAAAGGATACTGTTTAGGATGAAAATAGAGCAGCACTCAAGCAGAAAGCCTACTCCTGGTGTTGTGCCAGTTGTTTTCTAAATCCAAAAATTGACATCACACCTCCTTGTTTACTTTTTATCTTATTTTAGGCCTCATGCATGCTGGACATTTTTACAGCTGCTCCTAGGGGCGTCTAGGGGTTTTTTTTTTTTCTGTCTATAAACACCCCTGTATGTCAGCCTATGTTTCTAGTTTAGTGGCTGGAAATGAAACCCACTGCCTGTGCGTCCAGCAACAGAGTTTTGGCAGAAAAACGCATGTTAACGCTAGGTGCGTTGAGCATTAAATTGTTATTCTGGCCAATGAAATTAACGCCAAAACACTTGATGCCTATAAACCTAAAAGTGGCACTTCTGTTCATTTGTCTCCTTCCCCTCCCCCTCCGGTGCCACATTTTGCACCTTTTAGGGGGGAACGGATACCCTCCTCCTTTCCCTGCTATTGGGCCATTAGGAGAGAGTAGCAAAGTCTTGCGCATGCGCAGTAGGGTTCCCGTTGTGAAGCCGTAAGGCTACACTGCCGGGTTCCCTTACCCGCAATGGCGGCAGCAGCACCAGACAGCTGATGGAAACATCAGCTATGGTGCCGACATCGCTGGACTCCAGGACAGGTAAGTGAGAGTAGCTGCTGTTTTTTACATTTTGCAGCGCTGGGCGGACATCCGCTTTAAGAGCCCTTTCACACTAGTGCCGCTATTTTACCGTCGTATTCGCGGCGCATTTTGGCCGCTAGCGGGCGCTTTTAACCCCCGCTAGTGGCCCAGAAAGGGTTTAAACCGCCCGCTACAGCGGCGTATTGCGGGTGGCGCTGTCCATTGATTTTAATGGGCAGGAGCGCATTAGGAGCAGTGAGTCCACCGCTCCTAATGCGCTCCAAAGAAGCTGCTGGCAGGACTTTTCCTGACACCCTGCCAGCGCACCGCTCCAGTGTGAAAGCCCTCGGGCTTTCACACTGGAGACAATAGAGCAGCTGGTTTAGGGTGGATTGCAGGCGCCATTTTTAACGCTATAGCGCCTGCAATGCTGTAATGCTGAGCTATCAAGAGTGAAAAAAATTAAATCATTTGAATGCAATATGCCATCAGTGTGAAAGAGGTCTAAACATGTTACACTCTTTTACAAGTGTTCAACATTTTTTCAGCCAAAATGCTGCTGCCAGGAGGAGAAGCTTCTAGGTGAGTTTGCAAATAAGGATACGTTTTTAGGCGTGTTCGCAAACCGCACGTGCAGAGCCCACCAGAAAGTTGGAACAGCGCTAATCGCAAGCAGTGAGACGTTGTCCTGATGTGCGGCTCGGGGAAATGTCTCACTGCAGGTGATTAGTGCTGTGCAGTGACTACTTCCTGGTGGGCTCTGCACATGCGGTTTGCGAACACGCCTGAGCTTATACTTATTTGAAAAATGTCCGGTGTGCATGAGGCCTTAGAATGAGACAAGGTACCATAGGAGTGCGCAGCCTATTGCAAGTGTGTGTGTACAGATGTGTAGGTGTATGTACATACAGTTGTGGTCAAAAGTTTGCATACCCTGGCAGAAATGGTGATATTTTGGTATTGATTTTGAAAATGACTGATCATGCGAAAAAAAAGTGATCATATGAAGCTATTTATGATAAAACAGTTCTTTGACTACTTTTTAAATCATAATAATAACCTAAATCATCCGAATGGCCCCGATTACGTTTTTACATACCCTGGAATGTTTTGCCTTGGTACAGACACACAAGGTGAGATACACATGTTGAAATGGCAATTAAAGGTTAGTGGTTGTAAAGGCAGAAGTTTTTTTTTATCTTGATCCATTCTATGGATTAGGATAAAAAGTCTTCTATGAGTAGCAGCCCCCCTCAGCCCCCAAAATACTTACCTGATCCCCCTCTCTATCCAGCGATGTCCACGAGTGCCTCGGCCATCTCTCCCTCCTGATTGGCCGAGGCACAGCAGCAGTGCCGTTGGCTCCCGCTGCTGTCAATCAAACTAAGCCACTCGGGGGGGGGGGGAGGAGGCGGGGCTCAACATCTGCTTTGTGTCTGAATGGATACACGGAGCTGCAGCTCGGATCGGGTCCCCCCCCCCCCCCTAGCAAGCTGCTTGCTGTGGGGGCACTCAACAGGAGGGAGGTGCCAGGAGTTCCAGCCAGGGAACCAAGAGGCGGAGGATCCAGGCTGCCCAATGCAAAACCACTGCACAGAAGCAGGTAAGTATAACATGTTTGTTGTTATAATAGAAAAAAAAAAAACGAGACTTTACAATCACTTTAATTTCCCACATCTGTGTCTTTTAAAATTGCAATTAGTGTCTGTCTATAATGAGTAAATGAGTTTGTTAGCTCTCACGTGGATGCACTTAGCAGACTAGATACTGAGCCATGGGGAGCACACAGGAACTGTCAAAAGACCTGCATAACAAGATAATGGAACTTTATAAAGATAGAAAAGGTTATAAAAAGATATCAAAAGCCTTGAATATGCCAGTTGGTGGTGCTCAATCACTTATTACGTTTGTGTAACACAGTGGGTGGACATTTGGATTCTGAACTGGAGCATTGGTCATGTTTTATATATAGACACTATATTTTAAGTTTTTGTAATTTTTAGACAAAATACCTTGGTGTTTTGAATGTATTTGATTAATATTTATTATTATTCAGAATTTATACAGCGCCAACAGATTACGCAGCACTTTACAGCATAAGGGCGGACAGTACAATTGCAATACAATTTCAAACAGTATATTGAGCGTTTTTTTGTTACATTGTTCTATTATAATATGTGTGTGTGTGTGTATATTCACACTATCTCACAAAAGTGAGTACATCCCTCAAATTTTTGTAACTATTTTATTATCTTTTCGTGAAGAAATTACACTTTTTGCTACAATGCAGTGGCGGCTGGTGCTCAAAATTTTTGGGGGGGTGCAAACAAACTGAAAAAAAAAAAAATCAATTGCCGCCACTGTGCCCATTAAACGCAGCCACTGTGCCCAAACGCCACCAGTTTGCCCCCTCAAATACAGCCAGTTTGCTTCCATATACAGCCAGTGTGCCCCCATATATATACAGCCAGTGTGCCCCCATATATATACAGCCAGTGTGCCTCCATATATATACAGCCAGTGTGCCCCCATATATATACAGCCAGTGTGCCCCCATATATATACAGCCAGTGTGCCCCCATATATATACAGCCAGTGTGCCCCCATATATATACAGCCAGTGTGCCCCCATATATATACAGCCAGTGTGCCCCCATATATATACAGCCAGTGTGCCCCCATATATATACAGCCAGTGTGCCCCCATATATATACAGCCAGTGTGCCCCCATATATATACAGCCAGTGTGCCCCCATATATATACAGCCAGTGTGCCCCCATATATATACAGCCAGTGTGCCCCCATATATATACAGCCAGTGTGCCCCCATATATATACAGCCAGTGTGCCCCCATATATATACAGCCAGTGTGCCCCCATATATATACAGCCAGTGTGCCCCCATATATATACAGCCAGTGTGCCCCCATATATATATATATACAGCCAGTGTGCCCCCATATATATATATATACAGCCAGTGTGCCCCCATATATATATATACAGCCAGTGTGCCCCCATATATATATATACAGCCAGTGTGCCCCCATATATATATATATACAGCCAGTGTGCCCCCATATATATATATATACAGCCAGTGTGCCCCCATATATATATATATATACAGCCAGTGTGCCCCCATATATATATATATACAGCCAGTGTGCCCCCATATATATATATATACAGCCAGTGTGCCCCCATATATATATATACAGCCAGTGTGCCCCCATATATATATACAGCCAGTGTGCCCCCATATATATATACAGCCAGTGTGCCCCCATATATATATACAGCCAGTGTGCCCCCATATATATATACAGCCAGTGTGCCCCCATATATATATACAGCCAGTGTGCCCCCATATATATATACAGCCAGTGTGCCCCCATATATATATACAGCCAGTGTGCCCATATATATATATATATATATATATATATATATATACAGCCAGTGTGCCCATATATATATATATATATATATATATATATATATATATATATATATATATATATATACAGCCAGTGTGCCCATATATATATATATATATATATATATATATATATATATATATATATATATATATAGCCAGTGTGCCCCCATATACAGCCAGTTTGTCCCCATATACAGCCAAATGCAGCCAGTTCCCCCCCACATACAGCCAGTTCCCCCCCACATACAGCCAGTTCCCCCCCATATACAGCCAGTTCCCCCCCATATACAGCCAGTTCCCCCCCATATACAGCCAGTTCCCCCCCATATACAGCCAGTTCCCCCCATATACAGCCAGTTCCCCCCCATATACAGCCAGTTCCCCCCCATATACAGCCAGTTCCCCCCCATATACAGCCAGTTCCCCCCCATATACAGCCAGTTCCCCCCCATATACAGCCAGTTCCCCCCCATATACAGCCAGTTCCCCCCCATATACAGCCAGTTCCCCCCCATATTCAGCCTGTCCCCCATATTCAGCCAGTTTGTCCCCCATATTCAGCCAGTTTGTCCCCCATATTCAGCCAGTTTGTCCCCCATATTCAGCCAGTTTGTCCCCCAAATGCAGCCTGTCCCCCCCCCCCCCCAGCCCTGCACTTACCTTCCTCGGTCCGCGCCGTTCTCGATGTGTTCTTCCGCCCTCGATGTCGCTTCAGCCAATCAGGTTGCCGGTAACCAGATCCGGTGAACCTGATTGGCTGAAACCTCCACACAGTCTTCTTCCAGGAACGCACCCCTGTGCGTACCTGGGAGGAGTTTTTGGAAGCCGAATACAGCGTGAGAGCTGTATTCGGAAAGCCTATCAGAGCCGCTGGCTCTGATATACACTTCCAAGTTACACCCACCGCCGGCCGCCGCTCTAATTCATATGGCCGCCGCTCACCAGGAGGCCGGCCATATGAATAGTGGGCAGCGGTGACAATACACAGATTCATGCAATGCATGAATCTGTGTATTGTCTTTCAGTGGCGGTGCGGGAGCGAGAGGGGGCGGCGCTCCGGCGCCCTCTATGGACGCACCGCCACTGCTACAATGTAAAGTATTGAGTGTACAGATGGTATAACAGTGTAAATTTGCTGTCCCCTCAAAATATCTCAACAACACTCCATGTCTAAACCGCTGGCAACAAAAGGGAGTACACCCCTAAGGCAAAATGTCCAAATTGGGCCCCAATTAGCCATTTTCCCTCCCCCGTGCCATGTGACTGTCAAAATTTAACCCAAGGTGTCAATATTTTTTGTGACCACCATTATTTTGCAGCGCTGCCTTAACCCTCTTGGGCATGGAGTTCACCAGAGCCTCACAGGTTGCCACTGGAGTCCTCTTCCATGAGTGCATCATGAAGCTGGTGGATGTTGGAGACCTTGCGCTCCTCCACCTTCCGTTTGAGGATGCCCCACAGATTCTCAATAGGGTTTAGGTCTGCTTGGCCAGTCCATAACCTTTTACCCTCAGCTTCTTTAGCAAGGCAGTGGTTGTCTTGAAAGTGTGTTTGGGGTTTGTTATGTTGGAATACTGCCCTGCGGTCCAGTCTCCGAAGAGAGGGGATCATGCTCTGCTTCAGTATATCACAGTACATGTTGGCATTTATGGTTCCCTCAATGAACTGTAGCTCCCCAGTGCCGGCAGCACTCATGCAGCCCCAGACCATGACACTCCCACCACCATGCTTGACTGTAGGCAAGACACACTTGTCTTTGTACTCCTCACCTGGTTGCCACCACACATGCTTGACACCAGCAGAACCAAATAGGTTTATCTTGGTCTCATCAGACCACAGGACATGGTTCCAGTAATCCATTTCTATAGTCTGCTTGTCTTCATTAAACTGTGTGTGGGCTTTTTTGTGCATCATCTTTAGAAGAGGCTTTCTTCTGGGACGACAGCCATGCAAACCAATTAGATGCAGTGTGCGGCTTATGGTCGGAGCACTGACAGGTTGACTCCCCACCCCTTCAACCTCTGCAGCAATGCTGGCAGCACTCATATGTCTATTTCCCAAAGACAACCTCTGGATATGATGCCGAGCACGTGCGCTCAACTTCTTTAGTCGACCATGGCGAGGCCTGTTCTGAGTGGAACCTGTCCTGTTAAACCGCTGTATGGTCTTGGCCACCGTGCTGCAGCTCTGTTTCAGGGTCTTGGCAAACTTCTTGTAGCCTAGGCCATCTTTATGTAGAACAACAAATATTTTTTTTTTCTTTTTCCAGATCCTCAGAGTTCTTTGTCATGAGGTGCCATGTTGAACTTCCAGTGACCAGCATGAGAGAGTGAGAGCGATAACACCAAATTTAACACACCTGCTCCCCATTCACACCTGAGACCTTGTAACACTAACGAGTCACATGACACCGGGGAGGGAAAATGGCTAAATTGGCCAAGTTTGGACATTTTCACTTAGGGGGTGTACTCTCTTGTTGCCAGCGGTTTAGACATTAATGGCTGTGTGTTGAGTTATTTTGAGGGGACAGCAAACTTACACTGTTATACAAGCTGTACACTCGCTACTTTACATTGTAGCAAAGTGTCATTTCTTCAGTGTTGTCACATGAAAACATATAATATATTTACAAAAATGTGAGGGGTGTACTCACTTTTGTAAGATACTGTGTGTGTGTGTGTGTGTGTGTATATATATATATATATATTAGTGTGTGTATTATATATAATACTGGAATTGATTGAGCAGCACTGTACGAGGTTGGGATTTTGGTATTTCATGATCTTTAGACGGTTTCACAATTTTTTATTTTTTTTTAAGTACAGCATCTGTTTTTTGGGGCTATTTGTGTATGTATTTTTTCATTTTTATAATTTTTGTGTTGGTATTAAGTCACCATCAAACAGCAGAGAAGGGTTGTGTATTAATAGCATTGTTTATATATTATTCATGTCATGCATGTTGCCTGTCATTGCTAATCGCAGATTTTCCTTTTTTTTTTATTTTTTTAATTTTTTTTAATACCTTTAGTGCATCAAAACGTACAACTCTGACTGGCATGTTGTCACTTACAAGTACGAGGAGTATTCAGGAGATTTCCGGCAACTTCCAAAGTAAGTTCTACCCTATGACAGCTTTTGCCCGCTGTGAGCATGTTGTGGTGCTGTGGAGTATAGGTGTGATCTGCTTGAGCACATTGTGCAAGGAAGGCTTATTTTCCTGTGCTGCTTTGCAGCTCCACTGCTTATGTCCAAAAGGATTTCCAGTGTATGACATGTAATTTATCAATCACTGATGGTGAATCCTTATTTAATGGTATAATGGAAAAGAGGATGGTAGCAAAACTTTTGAAATTTATGTTAATTTGTATTATTTTGCTTTATCACCTAGGTGATGAAATTATGGGAAGTGCACTATAGGAAAAATTAGCTATTTGTTACATTATTTTGGTCACTGTAGGGTATTTGTATGGTTAGTCTTGGGTTTTTAAGGAGTACGCGTGAATCTGTTATATCCAGAATGTTTTAAATTTAACAAGAAATGAAATATACACATTACATTTATTTTTTCTTCTTTATTTTTTTTGTTCTACCAGTGGATTGAGCAAAAAACAACTGATTACTGTATCTTTTCAACCAAAGTGGATGCAGGGATCTCCCCTGCTGCGCTATTGTATTCTGACAGAGGAGACTTCTCTTCTTCCCATTGGAATACACTGATCAGCAGCTGCTTGAATGCTTGTTTTGTAAGACCGTTTGACAGAAGCTGGTCTAATGGCCAGCTTTTGTTGAACAGAGAAAGCTACACAGATCAAAATGTGTCTGGTTTCTACCTAATGGGCAGAATTTCGATATGTATGTACCGTACTTCACTTTAGTCATCAAATCGATCTCTGTGTCCATCTCTAGGTCCCTTGGATTTCCTTTGAAGGTTATACATGGGGCCTTGAGATTAATCATGCCCTCTGCTGTTTAACTGGCAAATTGCATAGCTTCTCCTGCCCACTAAAGTTCTGGCATTTATTAGGGTTTGGAGGGTCAGGAGACTGTGAGACATAACCAGAACTTTAGATTTGCCCAGGCAGGGCATAGTGACCAAATTCACTTAACTGTAGCCCTACATGAACCCCACTGAACTGAGGAGTGGGGAAGTGAAGAAAATGTGAGCATATTTAACTGGGAAATTTCATATACCTGATATGTGTCTGCTGCACCATGTACTTGTATGAAAAAGTATCCTGTTCTCTTTTTATTGCTTCCTTTCTGTGAAATCCCTGGTGTTCCTACCAGACCCTCTGCTTTCCTAAAAAAAAAAAAACTGACCACACTAAGCAGGAGAGCACAGCATTGTCAGTTCTCTAGCTGTGCTGGGAACTCAGCCTGCTCTTTTCCAATGATCAGGCTTGTCCTGCCCACCCCCCCCACCCAGCCATTCACTGAGAAACACGTGTACAGCTGCTTCTCCTCCCTCAGCTCTTTCGTATGTGAGAACAGAGGGAATGTAATCACGCTTATAAAAAGGGGGGGGGGGGAAAGGTATTCATAGCATGTTTTTTGTTTTTTTATCTATACGTAAATGCCTTTTTGTTTCAATTTTAAACTGAATGAGTTGTTTTTCAAGGTGATCGTTTACAATCCCTTTACATTAAGGCCTCATGCCCACGGGCGTTTTTTCAGCCGCGTTTTTGAGCGTTTTTTACAGCTTAAAAACGCCTGTCCATGTTAGTCTATAGCTTCATGCCCACCTAGGCGTTTTTGAGCTGTAAAGAGCATAGGCGTTTGTAAGCTGTAAAAAAAACCCAGGGCCAGTGCGTTCCTCAGTGTCAGAACTAGGCAGAAAAAAACGCGAGCGTCAAAAAACGCGCAAAAACGCGCACTAACGCGCAAAAAACGCGCACTAACGCGCGGTCGCGTTTTTAGCTCCGACGTTTTTTTTTTTTTTTTTTTTTTTTTTTTTTTTAAAAAAAAAAAAAAAAAATATTTACAATAACATGGACAGGCGTTTTTAAGCTGTAAAAAACGCTCAAAAACGCAGCTGTAAAAACGCCAGTGGGCATGAGGCCTAACCTGTTGGATTTACCCTGCATTGGCAAAGCACAGGTTTATTTTGCAACGGATCCAATAGGTTCTGTCGACTTATAGACTGAGCACTGCACTTCTGCACGGATATTTCCTTAGAAATGTTTTAGGCCAGATCAGGTTCACATTAAATAAATATATTGTTTAAAAATTAGCTGTAACCATTTTCTCCCTCTTTGCAAAATGGTATAAAAGCTATTGCCAGCTAGTGATGGCTCTCCTAACTATTTACACTTCCCAGTATAGAGAATCATTCCACCCTAAGGCTTTATGCACACACAGATTAGGTTGGCCGCAGCAAAATCATGCTGTGATTTTGCTGCGTTTTGCGGCCAAAACCTTCCTATCCTGAACACTATTCAGGAGGTTGAGGGGGGTTGGACTAACCACAGAAACTTCTAAACTCCTTGTAAAAGCCTATGTGTACATGAGCCCTAACATTTCCTCTGGTCAGAACGTCTTAAAAGTATAATAGACTGAGGTTTCAGTTCTCAACCCTCTTTTGGCTTCATGCACATGGGCCTACTCAATTGTGCTTAATAAACATGTGGCATATTTTTGTTGCCCGGGATATCCAGGTGCCGAGTGTAGTCACATTTAGGGCTCTTTCACACGGAGGTCCGTTCAGGTCCGCCTGTCAGTTTTTTAGGCGGACCTGAAACGGATCCTCCATGCACCCCTATGGAGGCACGGATGTCAGCGGAGACATGTCCGCTGACATCCGCTCCGCTCCGCCAAAGTGTGACGGAGGAAAACCCTATTTTTCCTTCCGTCGGCGGAGCGGATCGGATGACAGCGGACTCTACGGTCCGTCGTCATCCGATTCCCCATAGGGGAGAGCGGCGCTCTGACAGGGCGGTCCCTGCACAGTGTGCGGGGACCGCCCAGTCATCCGTCGGCTCAGCGGGGATCAACGGAGCGATCCCTGCTGAGCAAGCGGAGCTTCACGGGGCGGATCTGCACAGATCCGCCCCGTGTGAAAGGGGCCTTAGGTGTCCGTTTATGAAGCAGTGATCAGCGGTGATCCCAAGGATTGCCAATGATTACAGTCCATAAACAATTTATGAAACAGAGATAATTGGGGGAGAAGTGTTTGATCATGTTCTCTCGCCGATGATCTCCGCACAGTGAGAATTCTCATTGAATGACACAGTAACGGCCAGTTTATGAAGCTGCAATCTCAGCTCTTCACTGGCGATCTGAGTCAGAATTCACCTCCCAGATTCACCAGCTCAGAGGTGGAAAATTGTGGAGTGAAGAGGGAATCCCGGGGGATCTGAGAAGGAAGATTTTTAACTTCCTTCTACCTCGTCCAGACCCCCCAAGACAGTAACCATGTCCCCCTGTAGTGTGTGTGTATATGTGTGTGTATATGTGTGTGTATAGGTGTGTGTGTGTATAGGTGTGTGTGTGTATATGTGTGTGTGTATATGTGTGTGTGTGTATATGTGTGTGTGTGTATATGTGTGTGTGTGTATATGTGTGTATACGTGTGTGTGTGTGTGTGTATATGTGTGTATACGTGTGTGTGTGTGTGTGTGTATATATATATATATGTATATGTGTGTGTGTGTGTGTGTGTATGTATATGTGTGTGTGTGTGTATATATATATATATATATATATATATATATATATATATATATATATATATATATATATATATATATATATATATATATATATTATGTAGGGGGACTCGTTATTCTGTGTATTGAGCAGTGATAATGATTTGACCTTGCAGGGAAATGATTTGACCTGATCCTAGTTATGGAGACCGTTTCCATTTTACAGTGTGCTCTTGTGAAATATGCAATTCAATGCTAATCAATGGCAGGCCTTCACAATATAACTTGATGTCCCATGGGATTCCTCCAGGCTTTAATCCTGTTTTGTCCTTGAAATGATTTTTGTGTAGCTATAAATAATTTTAAAGACAGGTTTGTTCATGATCTTTTTATATTCTGCAAATTTTTGAACACTTTTTATTTAAACCCCTCCCAAAAAAACATATGTCTTAAATTTTTTTTAATTATTAACCAGATTATCCATCAGTTTTTTATGAATTGAATCAGATTAGCAATGCAGTGCCGTGGAATAAAGATGCAAATTCCATAGCCCCTGTGAAAGCCATCCCCTGTGTTTTGTCTGGTTACTGTTACACCGCATGCTTTTATAAAAGATGCAGTTATCGGTGGCACAGTGAGCATATTCTCCACCACTAAACCCTAAATTATGCAAAATACTTTGTATGGCTAGAGGCAATTTTTGAAGACGTACTTTGGAAAGTGGGACATAGACAGAACTGTGTAGCTTTAATGATGTCGGCATAACCGGTGCTTGGTTATATCAAGTGCGTTTTTTGTCATAGCCTCTTGTACTGTGCTCTAATACTTACTGGTACTTTTTTTTTTTCTTTGTATGCTAATTGTAGACGTAGGAAAGATTTCACATTATGGGCAAGTTGTAGGTCGAAATGGTTGTATTCCAGTAACAATTTCCTGCATTTTTGTTGCAGTAACAATAACCACTCCAACAACTGATGTTTCCTGCCATGTGTTGGAGTGCTTTGGCATAAGTTATGTTGCAGGAATGTTGCTTTCCAAGGCCACATTAGATCTGTGGGACCAGGCAAATTGGTAATCTTCCCTCTGTGGATATTGATGTACAGAATTGACCAGACTTATGAACATTCTAGTTCTTCTTTTGGTTTACTCAGAGAATGTATGAGCGTTTTATAACTGAATTCTACCAGTAGCTGTTACCTTTTACTGTGTTTGCATGCAGATTGAGGGTCAGGCCACTAAAAAGTTTTATTTTTTACTGATCGTTTGATGGCCAGAGCTATCCTGCTTACTTGTCATGTTTTTGAGAACTCCAGTGGTAAGGTTTTTCACCATGATTCCTAACTTTTTTGCTGCCCCTTAAAAAAAAAAAAGCCAACAAAGAGAGAGACTGCCTTATAATTTCTTGACAGGTGCATAGTCATATCAGGGTCATCGCATACCAAAAACCGAATATCGCTTTTTGTATAGATTGACCCTAAACCAGCAGGGTAGACAGAGTGGAACTCCCTCATAAATGCCAGGAAGGTGTACCATGCTTTAAGTTTTTTATCATGTATTTCCAAGGCTGAATATCACTTAGGAGGCATTGGATATGTCACTTACCTCTGGAGAGGTAGAAGTAAAAAATAAAAAAATCCCTTTCGAAGAAATAATGGCAAGTAGGAGTTCCACTGTAATGTGTTTCCTGCTGAGCATGCAGTGCTGCCTGCAGATTTGTTTTAAAATTTTGTTGGATAAGGTGTGCTTTAATCAAAGAAGGCACAGAGTAGGGTTTTCTAGGTTGTACGGATTTTAGATTCCTTACAATATCTGCTTTTAAAAAATGTATTTTTGAGCGTTTGAACTAGCTGGTTCGTGTTCAGTTCACTACAGGTTTGCTTTAAAGAAAAAGTACAGCCAAAGCTCATTTGACTGTACTTTTGTGGATCACAAGAGTGCAGTTCATTCTTCACTTCTGGGACCCGTTTTCAGCCGACAGCGGGCTAAAGCTGTAACAGAGCAAATCTGGGCTTAGGAAAGATCGCAACCATGTAGTCCGCATTCGCCCACATGTCTGAACCGGTACCACGGCTCAGTCTCCCAGCAAGCAGCTCAGTACCTGAGCTGGCTGCTCCCACCCCCTCCACAGCCCAACCCTCCAGTGAGCGTGGGGGGTGTGCAGAGCAGAGAGCTGCTGACTGACAGTCACCAGCGCCTCTGCTCAGGGAGCTCTAAGAACCGTGCCAGCAGTGTTTTTTGATCGTTTGGTTCTGGATGCAGCATCTGATCAATGTTGCATCCAGATAGGCAAGTATAATAATGGGGAAAAAAAAGCCCAATTCCCATACTTCTCATTTTAACTAAAACCTGTCATGAACATAATATGGGCTGTGCCTTTGCAGGTCATCTGCTGAAGGTGTTAGATTCCTGGCTGTTACAGGGCCTTCTCCAGCTTTAAAGTGGTTGTAAAGGTTTGTGTTTTTTCACCTTAATGCATCAAGGTGAAAAAACACCTGGTGATGACTGCCCCCCATTTAGTTACCTGAGCCTGTTTACCTGCTCGGCTCATCCCCCAGCGTCCTCTTCGCCACTGCTTCTTGGCGTTGATTGGATAGATTGATAGCAGCGCCGCCATTGGCTCCCGCTGCTGTCAATCTAATCCAATGACGCGGCCGCTGGGAGGCGGGATCGAGACATACAGCGTGTCTATGGGCGCAGAGTGTATGAGACGGGAGCACGCCTGAAAGGTAACCCCCTCGGGAGAGCGCTTCCAGAGGGGGTTATCTATGGCAGGGAGGAGTCGAGAGAGCCGCCGTGGGACCCCTGAACAGGAGGATCGGGGCCATACTGTGCAAAACTAACTGCACAGTGGAGGCAACTATGACATGTTTTAAAAAATAAAAATGAAGCTTTACAACCCCTTTAAGTCTGACTCACTGATGCGAAACAGTCATGCAGAGGAGAAATTTAAAGTGGAAGTTTACCCTTAGCAACTTGATAAAAAAAGAAAATAAATACATTCCACTTTAAAGCGGTTGTATACCCCAAAAAAAAAAAAAAACCCCTACAAGACAAAGGCATAAAGAGCTATTATGACTAGCATACTAGCTAATTATGAATTACAGTGGTTACGGAAAGTATTCAGACCCCCTTAAATTTTTCATTTTGTTATATTGCAGCCATTTGCTAAAATCATTTAAGTTTTTTTTTTTTTTCCCTCAATGTACACACAGCACCCCATATTGACAGAAAAACACAGAATTGTTGACATTTTTGCAGATTTCTTAAAAAAGAAAAACTGAAACATCAAATGGTCCTAAGTATTCAGACCCTTTGCTGTGACACTTATTTATTTAACTCAGGTGCTGTCCATTTCTTCTGATCATCCTTGAGATGGTTCTACACCAGGGATATGCAATTAGCGGACCTCCAGCTGTCCCATGAGGCATAGCGAGACTCTGACAGCAGCAACCATGACACCCAGAGGCAGAGGCATGATGGGACTTGTAGTTTTGCAACAGCTGGAGGTCCGCTAATTGCATATCCATGTTTGAGTCCAGCTGTGTTTGATTATACTGATTGGACTTGATTAGGAAAGCCACACACCTGTCTATACAAGACCTTACAGCTCACAGTGCATGTCAGAGCAAATGAGAATCATGAGGTCAAAGGAACTGCCTGAAGAGCTCAGACAGAATTGTGGCAAGGCACAGATCTGGCCAAGGTTACAAAAAAAATTCTGCTGCACTTAAGGTTCCTAAGAGCACAGTGGCCTCCATAATTCTTAAATGGAAGACCTTTGGGATGACCAGAACCCTTCCTAGAGCTGGCCGTCTTGCCAAACTGAGCTATCGGGGGAGAAGAGCCTTGGTGAGAGAGGTAAAGAAGAACTCAAAGATTACTGTGGCTGAGCTCCAGAGATGCAGTCGGGAGATGGGAGAAAGTTGTAGAAAGTCAACCATCACTGCAGCCCTCCACCAGTCAGGGCTTTATGGCAGAGTGGCCCGACGGAAGCCTCTCCTCAGTGCAAGACACATGAAAGCCCGCCTGGAGTTTGCTAAGAAAAACACCCGAAGGACTCCAAGATGGTGAGAAATAAGACTCTCTGGTCTGATGAGACCAAGATAGAACTTTTTGGCCTTTATTCTAAGCGGTATGTTTGGAGAAAACCAGGCACTGCTCATCACCTGTCCAATACAGTCCCAACAGTGAAGCATGGTGGTGGCAGCATCATGCTGTGGGGGTGTTTTTCAGCTGCAGGGACAGGACGACTGGTTGCAATCAAGGGAAAGATGAATGCGGCCAAGTACAGGGATATCCTGGACGAAAACCTTCTCCAGAGTGCTCAGGACCTCAGACTGGGCCGGAGGTTTACCTTCCAACAAGACAATGACCCTAAGCACACAGCTAAAATAATTCCCAGCCAGAGCCCTGACTTAAACCCAATTGAGCATCTCTGGAGAGACCTAAAAATGGCTGTCCACCAACGTTTACCATCCAACCTGACAGAACTGGAGAGGATCTGCAAGGAGGAACGGCAGAGGATCCCCAAATCCAGGTGTGAAAAACTTGTTGCATCTTTCCCAAAAAGACTCATGGCTGTATTAGATCAAAAGGGTGCTTCTACTAAATACTGAGCAAAGGGTCTGAATACTTAAGACCATGTGATATTTCAGTTTTTCTTTTTTAATCTGCAAAAATTTCAACAATTCTGTGTTTTTCTGTCAATATGGGGTGCCGTGTGTACATTAATGAGGAAAAAAAAGAAGTTAAATGATTTTAGCAAATGGCTGCAATATAACAGAGTGAAAAATTTAAGGGGGTCTGAATACTTTCCGTACCCACTGTACCTTAGATCGAAGCCCCCCAAGCCGTCCTCGTCTCCCCCTCCGGCTGCAGACATCTCTCCAGAAGGTTACTTCTGGTTATCGCCGCTCCGACGCTGTGATTGGCTGGAGCGGCAAAGACGTCACTCCGCGCATGCGCACAGGAGCCGTTAAAGCCGGCATTTCCGGTTTTATGAATGGCTATTCAGTGCGCATGCGCGCCGTAGACATCGGTGCATTTTTTGTGGCAAATATCTCCTAAACCATGTAGGTTTAAGAGATATTACAAATACCTACATGTAAGCTCTAATCTAGGCTTACCTGTAGGTAAAACATGTCAGGGAGGGTATACAACCGCTTTAATAATGCTGCCAAAACTAGTGTGTGCTGTAAATTGTCTCCAGAATTGCTCCTGGTTCTTTTTTTACTGGAGCCTGCCATTTTGCTGAAGCCCAAATCCCATGAATAGCAGTAAATCTTTAATAAAATCTTTAATATTATGATACTAAAATTGTCCGTAAATCTTTAGGCTGTCAGCAGATTGGACTTGGCAAATTCGACACCGTGCCTAAAAATAGAGAGCAACTGAGCATATGCAGAGCAGGATGAGAATGCATTACTGGATTTTAAACAGTATAGACACTTATTTTTAATGTTTTACAGATGTTAACTTCCTCAATGTTTATGTATTAAAGTAGTCCTTTTGTAAGATAGATGTGACTTAGGGCTAGTTTATAGTTGATTCAAAACATGGCTTCGGACATGCTTTGTTAAAGCTCTTGTCACTAAATAAAATGGTTAGCTTTCAGTCCTGTTTACACCTTGCTTTTTCGGTGGGGCTTTGAGCGAGCTTTGCCATAGACTTCTATGCAGGCTTTGAAGACTCTTTGAAGCACCACTAAAGCTACATGGGGTATAATTTTTGAAGCAAAGCAAAAACAAGGTGTAAACAGGACTGTAAGATAACCCTTTTATTTAGTGACAGGGGCTTTGACTAGCGTTCAGAGAGCTTTAACAAAGCATGTCCGAAGCCTTGTTGAAGCAAATGTAATTGAGCCCTTAATAAGCTGTGGGTACAAGAGAGCAAAAGGATTGTATGAAAAACAGATAAAGTGGTTGAGCAATGTTGGAATAGAAAAGAAGTGCTCGCTGTGTATGAGAGAAGTATGTGTATGCAGTGGCCGACCTCACCTTACACATCACCGCCTGAAATGGGGGAGACTCAGTGTGACTCATTCTCATCTTCTCCAGAGAAGGTGGAGGGAACAGCGTGAGGTTAGCACTGTTATTGTACTATAGAATATATTTGCCTCATTCTCTATCAACGCTTGTAATTAAAGCAGACACTTTCTAAAAGTGTAATGTGAAAAAGTCACAGCAGAATGTGTGATCCAGTCACATTTAATTAAGGAATATATAAGATGAAATTTTCTTATAGCTGTTAGTTGGGTTTATTTGCTATTTTACCAAGCCAGCACAAGTCATGTCACAATTCACATTGATGATATACGTAAAGCATCCTCTAATTTTCCAAGACTGGTGTGTCGAATGCTTGGCGTATGCTTTTTTTCCAGACCCAAAATAATGTGTTTTCTACTGAACTATATCAAAGCCTCTAACCCTGTAGGGATCCCAAATACTGTATGTGCAGATCTGACTGAATTTAAGATATGATATATGAAAAAAATACACAACAGCTATTAATGTCCTATATGAATTTGGCTTCAATTGCTTTATAAAGAATGAGCTTCGAGATAAGGCGATGTCAACAGAGCGTATAGTTATTATTTTGTTTAAAATAAATAAATAAAATCTACTTTGAATTGGCATAGAACAAATTAGATTTTAAAACCAGCATTTGGTTTCAGTTGGCATCAGACACACAAGCTCTTTTTGCATTTTTGAACCAATATGTTTCACACATAATAAAGTACCGGTAGTTGTTTTCTAATAGGTTAAGATTAAAGTAAGACCCTGATCCTCTCACACAAGTGTCCTTTTTTTATCGGTTTATACATTTTGTCTTAAGTCCAGCACACTTCAATATACAGATTGAAAATAAAGGGATGGCATCCATTTATGTCTGATACAATGAAAAAGGGTGTTTTCTGTTTCAGACATAAACTGACTCAGATACTCTGTAATATCTATCTGTTTGCCCATAGACATACAGTGTGGTTCAGTTGGATCCGTCTTAAAAACTGACAGATGGATCCAGACTGAACACTTTTGTGACAGGGCCCTTATGACATATAGATGTGAATGCTTTATTTGGTGCCCTGGGAGCTCAAAAACCCAGGAGAACCCTTGGTAAAAGGCAAGGGCTGGAATGTACTAATTTCCTATTAAACACCCGGACTGACCACAATCTTGAATAGCCAACAGAGCGTTACAGTAGCAGTTGTATTTATTTATGTATTTATTTTAAATACCGGTACATTTGTGGATTGGGGTGCTTTAAAAAAAGGCAGAAACCTCACTTAAACACCATCCTAAAGTGGTTTCAAACAGACAGGTGTGCTTTAGATTCACTGTAGCACATACTGCTGTACAGCGACATGAATTAAAGCGGAGTTTCACCCTAAATTACAAGACTATATCATGCTGATCATCCCACCACATACATCTACATAAGCCAAAAGATTTTTTATTATGTGTTTACAATACCGTATATTCGATGTATAAAAGTTTGACTTCCGGGGTTTTCTCCCGCGGGAGTAGGCGTCTCCACTCTTCCCCAGCGCCGCAATGTCTCCTGGGAGGACGGCGTCATGCTTCCCAGGAGACAATGCGGAACGCCGTCCAGCGAATGCCATCACAACGGGGCGTGTACTTTCAATGGCGTCGACCGTTGTGATGGCAACCATTCACCGCTTCCAGGAAGTCAGTGCTTGTGGGCTTCACAATGCCCACAAGCAAAATGGGAAATGACAGCATCGGGTTTTATAACTTTGTTATCTAAGAAAACGGACGGGGGATGCTTTTTGGCACTGTACAAGTGAGTACATACTTGTAATCTAAAAACCATTGTATGCAAACGAAAAAAAAAAAAAACGATTGGCCGCGGAACCTCCGCTTTAAGTGTTACTTTTGTGGACTTTAAAAATCTAGTTTCAACAAAAACAGAAAGGAGCTGACTGATGTGCTGATATGTGCCCCACACCGCCCCCTACCCAAGTCAGAATGGACAGCAGCTGTAGGGTAAAGTGCTACGGTTTACATCTCTGTCAGTTGTCTGTTCAGTGTGAATTCATCCATAAGCTAATTTTGCTTTAAATTTGAACTTCACTCTCAATCAACATTGACTATTTTTATGCCTTATGCCGCTATTATTAGTAAATGGACAGGAAAGTATATCATATTTAAATGTGTTTAATTTTTTTTTTAACATTTCTTCAGTTACTTCCTGGTTTCCAGGCCTGGTAAAATGTCATACATCCCAGGAGTCTTCAGGTGGAGGAGTTTAATCAGCGAAGCACACCCTCCTACATGCATGCCTGAGCTAAAAACAGATGGATTCCAGGAAGTAAATGCTAGATGAATAATCTGCCCTTACTGCCCAGAAATTCTCGGGGGTGTTTTTCAAAGTGATATCTCAGGAAAATAAAGCATAGAGACCTGGATGGATGGGGGAGTTTGCGTTGCATATTAAAAATGAATTTAATAGCGTTTTTGGTGCTTAGAAACAGTGTTGTTCTACTTTTAAGTTCATTTTTCTTCCTGGGAAATATTTTTCACACAGAAAAAATTGTAAAAAGAATGAATGCTTGAATAGCATTGAAAGAAATAAAATCAGACTTGTTCTTGGATCTGTATTTTGTTTTCTATCATTTGTGATTTTATTCACTTGAAATTTTTATTTTTTTTTTACTTTTAGACATGTACTTTTTATGTACCATTTTTATAATTTATAATCGTTCTGTAATCATTCAAATTCCTACAGCAAAGGAACCAAACCAGAAAAGCTCCCAGTGCATGTGTATGAAGTAGATGAAGAAGCAGACAAAGATGAGGTGAGTCCATTCTGCATAATGCAGATGAAAGACATACATGTATCTTTCTGAAACATACCTTTATATTGGCAATTTTGTGGATTGGACTATACCAGTGAATGGTGGATTTAGCAGGAAAGGGCAGGCATATTCCAGCTCTTGATGTAAGCTCCTGAGAGCCCCTTAGTTGTATTAACTCCTGCCGCAGATTACAGCTGCATGGGGGGATAAGACAGGAGAAGATTTCTACTGAAAGAAGAAGAATCAGCACAAGTGGATGCATTATACTATTTGTAAGTTAAGCCCACTGTGCTGTTTTTAGCTTAAAAAAAAAAAAAAAGACTAAGCAATAAATGCGTATGTCCAAATCACCCTTGGTATTAATGGGGAGGTTTTTTATTCATACAATCAATAAATCATCAATTTTTATTATTTGATACATTTTTTTTGGAAGACTTTATACATGCCATCATGTTCTTATCTAGCAAAAAGTCACTTTAAGTAGTGATCTGCTGCTCACTAGATTTACAGCTCTGCCATTTCCAAACATGGCTGCTGAAGACGCAAGAAGTGGCAGTCATTTCCCCACGTTATCTTTAAATGCAATAATGAGCATTGTGTTGCATTGATCTGCTACAGAGCATTATCCTAAAGCTCTCTGTAGTAGGATAGCAGGCCCTGGAGTTGATTGATTCAGCTCCTGCTCTTGGTGCTAAACCACAGCCAGCAATCCAGCATTAAATGCCGCTATTTGAAAACTGTGCTGGGTCTGTATTTGCGCTCCACTGTATTTCAGACCTGAATTAAGGTCCAGAGTGAAACTGAGCACTGCTCGGTCTGTTGTGCCTTGCTAGCTCTGCACAATGCTGTTGGCCTATAGCGGGTAATAGGTTTGGATCTGGGGAGACCAGTAGGGTGAGCTCATTAATGTGCTGCTGCTTCTATATTGTGTATTCATAGGCTGGGGTAATCACAGAATAGACTGTACTACTTGGCTGCAATCTATAGTAGTGGGTAAAGGGGTTGAGGACCTGTCAGTGCTGTCTGGCAGGTTTGCCTTAATGTCTTGTTTTTACCTTGTTGCTTGCCCTGATGTAATACTTTTTTGCTTTTTGTTTCTGCTGCATGAAATTTATTTTTAAACCTTTTAAAATATGATCGCGATTTAGCCAAGTGTGTTTTTTCTGTGCTGATTGATTGAATTCTACACATGCATAAGATGTGAATTTGCTGCTGACCTTGCCTCTACTTGCTGATTCAATGGTTTTACTAGCCCTCACATGTACATGCTTCTCGCCCCCCCCCTCTTTTCCTGCGGCCTGCCAGGTTGCGTGCACGGATAAGGGTCTGGTATGGATTTTTGGGGGGAACCCCACGCCATTTTTTTTTTAGTTTGGCGCAGGGTTCCCCTTAATATCCATACCAGACCTGAAGGGTCTGGTAATGGAATTTAGGGGGACCCCCACGCATTATTTTTTGGTTTGGGGTTTCCCTTAATCATACCAGACCCAAAGGGCCTTGTGACAGTGGGGTCACTTTGGACACAGGGTGAATAAAAGAAACCCCCAATATGGTCTATGATGGCCATATTCAATGCTGTACATACATTTTATCTAGATGGGGTCTGTAATATTCATCCACCATATTCTCCAGGAATACCTGCAAGGAACACTCTACTGTTTGATTATGACCTCAACAGGTTAATTAAAAAGTGACGCCTTCATGATGGTTAGACACATACTTGTGTGTATTGTAAAGGCAGACTGGGATTTACAATACAAAGGGATTTAAGATGTAAAGGGTTTAGAACCTGTTGTCGTCAGACAGACTGGCTGCCAACCCTTTGTGGGAAGATGTGTATTTGAGATCGTATATTCTATTGTGTTGGGATCTTTTGAAGCCTAGCAGACGTCAGGATGAGGTGTTGAGTTTTGGGATGTGTGGGTGGAGCTGGGCCCTTGTTCATGTTAAATCATGTGCCCTGAATTGTGTATAAAGTTACAATGTTTGTCAATAATAAATTCAATTCCAACTACAGAAGAGACAGAGTGCGTCTCGTCTTCTTCCAGAGGGGTCGGCTCCTATAGGAAAGGGTCGTTTAGCTGTGGATATCGGTAGCGAGTGGATGTGTGTCTAGGAGAGGGAACATCGTAAACGGCGTTAATACCCCTTGAGATTGGGGTGCCGTTGCAGGCCTGGTAATGGACTGGGGGGGGGGCGGCGGCGGCATGTCTTTTTTTCCAATGACTTTTATCTGTATGGCTGAGACCCGACAATTCATTATAGCCACGAGCAGTTTTAAATTACTTTTCTCTTTCGTCCATGGACGGACACAGCTCCTTTTATTTTTGACCTTAGGGTTTATATGCCGTCTATCAGGAGAGGACTAGGCAGACATGTTAAAAACATGTAACAACCGCAAAGCTGAACGGTACCGCCTAGAGCTGCATGATGCTGGCCAAAATGAGAATCAAGATTCTTTTGCTTAGAATGAAGATCACGATTCTCGCGTAGTAAAATTTTTCACCTTATACAAAAAAATTTTGAAAGACTGCTGCTCAAGTACAGTGTGACATAAAATATTGCAACAACCACCATTTTATCATCTAGGCAGGTGGGATGTTCTTCATGTATGAGGAGGAAGGTGTGAGGACAGGTGGGGGTGTTCATGTATGAGGAGGAAGATGTGATGACACAGGTGGGGGTGTTCTTCATGTATGAGGAGGAAGGTGTGAGGACAGGTGGGGGTGTTGTTCATGTATGAGGAGGTAGGTGTGAGGACAGGTGGGGGTGTTCATGTATGAGGAGGAAGGTGTGAGGACAGGTGGGGGTGTTCTTCATGTATGAGGAGGAACGTGGGATCTTCTCCATGCATGAGGAGTAAAGGTGGGATTCCTCCTCATGTGTGGAGTCTGGAGAAGTCCGGAGAGGCTGGCAATGAATGGGGCCCTGTGTGACTCACCGTAGTCCAAGAACTGCTTCAAAGAGAGGGGTGAGGGGGAGAACTTGGAGTAGTAGTCCACCAGTCCCTGGGTACTGCTGGTGAGGGAGGCACTTCTCATGAGGGCCCTGAGCAGCCTCATGGTGTGAGCGGATGGGGCTCTTCACCTCTCCAGCTACCACATAGGCACCCTGCCATAGGCCGCACGTCCCGGGCACCCTCCGTGTCCTCTCTCCGTTACAAGTATGCAGCTTCTCCACTCGCACACTTTTCTCCCGCGCTATCCAATCACAGCCACAGGAACACAGCCAGGGGGTGTGGCTATACGAATTATCAACCATCGCCATGTTCCTACCCCTGGCCAATCACATTATCCAAAGAGCTTTCTTAAAACCAATGGAGGACCGTGTCTCACGTCTCTGCCAATCGCAGATTCAGAGAAAAGCAGGAGGTAGCTGCTGCCGACCAATCAACAGTAAAGGTGTGTTAAACTATCCCTGTTCCACGCTTGTTCCGATGGCTTCTCCTCCGGTCCAGGCTACATTCCGGGTGACCCGAAAAATCGCGGTAATCCAGGATCGAGATCGCGCGCGGGGGGGGGGGGGTGAATCGAGATTGCGATTCTCATACGATTAATTGTGCAGCTCTAGTACCATCCAGGGGGCGGTCCCTCTGGCTATAACCCCTCACCCTGCACTCAGCAGCTCAGTTTTTTTCTGCCTAGCATAGGAGTAGGACCTGGCTCCCGGTTGAGACCATTGGTCCTGGAAATTTTTTGCTTTTCTCTACTTTTTTGATCCTTAAATCTACTATCAACTGCCAGCTGGGTGACAGGCTGGATAATATAGATCCTTCTAGTCTCCCCAGTCCGGCCATCGAGCATGAGCAGACCTCTAGCTAAGCGCTGGGTCGGCCACGACATAGCCCATTAGCTCCAGGGGCACACATATGACCGGGCTACTGCTGTCTGAGTCACAGTGGGCCGTGGCCCGACAGCCACTCCGTACTGCTCGGGTGATGGGTCTGTCCGGAATGCGTCCAGCAGTCCCCGCAGGACGGGTAAGTAGGGTTCCACCTGTTTCGGCAGGATGGAACAGCTGGGCATTCCTGGGGAGGTCGACTAGGGGGTCTCTCACTTTCCTCTCTCCCTGTCCCTTCCCCCCATGTTTCTGTGTGAGCTGGCCCTGCTGTGTACCTGACCGGGGGTCCTCCGGCGGGGGCTCCGGGTCCTGGCTGGGGGCTGCGCTGTGTGTCCAGCGTCTGCTCTCCATGTGGGGTGTTGTCTGGTCTGCCTTGTGGGGGGCCTCCGCTCGGAGGCCCAGTGTGTTTGCGGCCTTTTTTCTATCACCTCAGAAACTAACGGCGGCCATTTTGGTGGAGCCAGTGGACATTTTCTTGTAGCTCGCGCTCTTTTTTTCTGAGGCAGCCGAGCTTAGTTTTGGCCTCTAGTGCTGGGTATGTCTTTCTGAACGGCGCGAACAGCACAGAACACCTCAGACGCAGGAGAACACCTCAGGCACAGGGTGCAGGAGAGAGCGGACCGCAATGCTGTGCAGTACCTGGGTCAGGGTGGCGAGTCCTCTGGGGGGGCCCCTCAGTCTGTAGCAGCTAGGAGGCAAGACCTTTTGTGTACCTTGCCTTTAGTGCCTTAGTGGCTTTCAGGCGAGTGTGGTCAGCATGGCGTCAGAAGCTGGCGCTTCTTTCCCAAACATCCCTGTGATAGCAACCGGTGCCTCTGCACCTGCGGTACCTATGGACGCTTTGTCGGCGGTCCTGGAGTCTTTTGTTGCCAGGGTGGAGGCGGGGTGTGGGGAAAAAGGGGGGTAAAAAACGCCTCCTCCCCCCCACCATCTTCTGGGGACAGCTCTGATTCAGACTCGGGCCTGGCTGTGGCACACGGCCCCTGTTCTGACGTGTCAGAGGATGTAGACCAGGACCATTCGGACCGTGAGGAAGACTCAGTGTCCGGGTCAGTGCAAGAAAAGGCGCTTGTTGGAGCTCTTATCACCGCAGTGCGGGAGACTCTTAAATTGGAGGATACGGCGGGGGCATCTACTGAGGTGTCGGTCCCTTTTGGGTCCCACAAGCCGGCCCGCACTGCTAAGGTGATTCCCTACCCAACTTATTTTGATAAGTTTATATACAAAGAATGGGAATGACAGCAGCGGGCCTTTTCGGTTCCAAAACGCATGGCGGTCCGTTACTCCTTTGAGAAGAGTGTCCTAAAAAATGGACATTTCCCCCGATTTGTGGACCCCCCAGTATCCAGGTTAAACAAGGTAACCATGATTCCGGTAGAAAGGACCACTGATTTTAAGGACCCTGCAGACAGGAGGGCCGAGGCGGTGGCCCGGTCAATGTTCACGTTAGTGGGGTCAGCATTACGGACAGTTTTGGCCACGGTCCTGGTGTCAGACACTTACTGAATGGGCAAATTTGTTGCTCCACGAGTTGGTTGAGCAACAGGCTTCCCCTGTCTGCGTGGAGTTGGCCGACCAGTTGGTAACATGGCCTCAAGTATGTCTGCGATGCGACCTTGGATACAGCTCTCTTGCTTTCCAGAGCCTCAGTATCTGCTGTGGTGCTACGCCGCCTGATTTGGCTAAAATGCTGGTCCGCAGACCAGACTTCCAAGAAGGCTCTGGCAAATTTGCCCTTCCAGGGAGAGAGGCTATTTGGTGCCTCGCTGGATGACGTTATTAAAAATGTCTCTGGGGTAAGAGCACTGCTCCCACAATCCAGAAAAGGTAAGGAGCCACGCCGTAGGCCAGGGCCCTCCTTTTCCGCTCCAAACTTTTTTTTTCGTCAGCCAGGGCCTGCAGGTAAGCGTTCCTGGGCCGACAAGGGGCCAGCTGAGGGACAAAAGCGTCCCTGGTTTTGCAAGCCAAACAAGCCTGCGAACAAATCTGCGACAGCATGAAGGTTTGCCCCCGCCCGACTCTCGGGTGGGGGGGTCGCCTTCGCGAGTTTGCAGCTCGGTGGACCTCCCTGCTTTCCGACCAGTGGGTTTGTGAAGTGGTTTCATCAGGGTACAAGATAGAAATTCTTTCTTGTCCACTAAACTGATGTTTTCCCTCCAACCTTCATTTTCCTCCGGCTCGTCGGAACGCCCTGTTTGGGGCAGTGCAGGACCTGCTGATGGGTAATAGTACCTGTGCCGCTGCCGGAAAGGTTTCAGGGATTCTACTCCAATCTGTTTGTAGTACCAAAAAAGGACGGGGTCTGTCCAATCCTGGATCTCAAGGCCCTCAACACCTTGGTAAAAGTACGAAGGTTCAGGATGGAATCAGTTCGCTCTGTGGTCGATGCACTTCATCCGGGGGATTTTCTGGCGTCCTTGGACATCAAGGATGCATACTTGCATGTCCCCATACATTCCGGGCGTAGAAAACTGGCAAGCGGACTACCTAAGTCGCCAGATGCTGGACCAAGGAGAATGGTCGCTACACCCGAATGTGTTTTGACTCCTTTGCCTGAGATGGGGCACGCCAGACGTGGATCTCCTGGCTTCTCAACTCAATCGGAAGGTATTGAGGTTTGTGGCCAGGTCCAAAGATCCTTGGGCGTACGTGACAGACGCGTTGGTGGCTCTGTGGGTAGAGTATCGGCTAATTTATGCCTTCCCCCCGCTAAAACTTCTTCCTAGTCTGCTCCGTAGAGTGGAGACTGAGGGGATTCCGGTGATTCTAATTGCCCCAGATTGGCCT
Source organism: Rana muscosa (assembly GCA_029206835.1). Lineage (NCBI taxonomy): Eukaryota > Metazoa > Chordata > Amphibia > Anura > Ranidae > Rana > Rana muscosa. Next base: position 742,836,553 of record CM055117.1, read on the forward strand.
TAGCCTCCCTGGTACGCTGACCTAGTACGTCCGGTGGCGGATGTTCCTTGGTGACTGCCGATGAGAGAGGACTTTCTGTCGCAAGGTCCTATACTTCATCCTGCTTTACAGTCGCTGGCTTTAACGGCATGGTTGTTGATAGTCGGGTACTAAGGGACCGAGGCCTGTTGGATTCAGTAATTTCCACTATGCTGAGGGCACGGAAGTCATCTTCTCTGAAGATCTATCATCGCACGTGGAAGGCCTACATCTCTGTGTGAGGAGATGGAGTGGCGTTCACGGACATATTGGGTTTCTAGGGTCCTGCTGTTTTTACAGCATGGAGTAGATCAAAAACTTGCCCTAAGCACCATTAAGGGGCAGATTTCAGCCTTGGCTGTTATCTTTCAATGACCCTTGGCTCATTCACTTGTGAGTACATTTGTGCAAGGGGTTCGACATGTGGCTCCTCCGGTTCGACCACCACTGCCTCCGTGGGATTTGAATCTGATGCTCTCGGTACTTCAGCAACCTCAGTTTGAGAACATCAGAGAGATTCCCCTTTTGACACACTCTCAGAAGGTTGCCTTTCTGGTGGCTATTACATCAGTCAGGAGGGTTTCTGAATTGGCGGCCTGGTCTTGCAAGTCTCCCTGCTTGATCCTCCACAAGGATAAAGCGGCGCTACGCCCGCAGCCTTGGTTTCTTCCGAAGGCTATTTCATCTTTTCATCTAAATGAGGACATTGTGCTTCCATCCTTGTGTCCTCGGCCATCGCATCCCAAAGAGGTTGCGTTGCATTCCTTGGACGTGGTCCGAGCTCTGCGGGTGTATGTCTGCTACGGCTCAGTTTCGGAGGTCAGACTCACTGTTTGTGTCGGTGACTGGTCCAAAGAAAGGCCTGGTGGTCTCGTCGATCACCATTTCTCGGTGGATCAGACAGATCGTGATTCAGGTTTATACCCTAAAAGGGTGGGTGCCTCCCTTTCCTGTCATGGCGCATTCAACCAGGGCAATAGGTGCCTCCTTGGGCTTTCTGACATCAAGCGTCTGTCTCCCAGGTGTGTAAGGTGGCCACCTTGTCGTCCGTTCACACTTTCACTAAGTTTTACAAGGTTGATGTGCATGCATCTGCGGATGCTTGCTTCGGCCGCAAAGTTTTGCAGGGGGCCGTTTTAAGGTTGCAACTCCTCCATTGAGGAGCTCTGGTTGTTTTGGGTGGAAGTTTTTTTGCTTGCTGTTCCCACCGTAAAATCCTTTTCTCTGAAGTCCATGGACGAACACAGCACCCACCCCTCCTTTTTATGTTTGTACTGCTTTTTGACGAACTGAGCTGCTGAGTGCAGGGTGAGGGGTTATAGCCAGAGGGACCGCCCCCTGGGCGGTACTGTTCAGCTTTTCTATAGTTACATGTTTTTAACTGTTAACATGTCTGCTTAGTCCTCTCCTGATGGCCTATAAACCCTAAGGTCAAGAATTAAGGAGCTGTGTCCGTCCATAGACTTCAGAGAAAAGGATTTTTTGGGGAGTACAAAAATCCTATTTTTTTCCTTTTAGAAAATGTCAGTTTGTGCAGGGATTTTTCTAAGCATGGGAAACATGCGCTACTTTACAGGCACCCTCTAGATGCCCCCCCAGGTAGGAAATTTAAAGGAATATTTTACTTTTATTGTTTCACTTTAAGCATTATTAAAATCACTGCTCCCGAAAAAACGGACGTTTTCAAAACTTTTTTTTGCATTGATACATGTCCCCTGGGGCAGAACCCAGGTCCCCCAAACACTTTTTATGACAATAACTTGCATATTAGCTTTTAAAATGAGCACTTTTGATTTTTCATGTTCGTGTCCCATAGACTTTAACGGTGTTCGCGTGTTCGAACAAATTTTTTGCCTGTTCGCATGTTCTGCTGCGAACGGAACCGCAGCAGAACATGCAGCAGTGTTTGGCTCATCCCTAGAAATAGCTATGGTAAAATTGTTTTACCTGAATAATAGTCTTTGGAGGCTATAACTGTTTTATTATTATAATGTTCAAATTCAGACCAATCTGACTCCTCAAGAGGAAAATCTGGCAAAGTCCACTTCAGTTGAGATTGACTGAATCTAGGATGGTCTTTCACACACAGCTCTAGTAAGTAGTCAGAAATCTGCTTTTTGGGTCGAGAGGAGTGAAGGAGCTTCTCTAAAGAAGATACAGAAGCGGGATTTGTCAGAGAGCCAAACTGACTAACAGCGTAAAAGTCCCAATAAAGTTGATGTAAATATTTAACCCCTTAACAGACCAACGTTGAGGGTTCGGGATGGAATTTAAAAAAATAAATTATGCTTCTGGATGATTGCAAATGTGGTCACAGAAATGGCTTTATTTATTTTTGAAAATAAGTATCCTGAGTTTGGTTTTTTTGTATTGTTAACTGAGCATTCTACTCATTTGCATTCTGAGCACTCTATGTATTTGCATTTTTTTTTATTTTTTATGGTAAATACCTTTTTTCTTTCTTAGTGCAGAACACCACTTATTCCTCACCTAGGCGAAAATCACATTGATTGCCCACATTGTACATCCCAGAAGGCAATGTTTCTATTCTGTTCATGCACAGACACACTGCAGGTGTCTGCCAGGTTCCAAAGACAAATGCACAGACATGCTACACGTCTGTTAGGACTTTAGGACCTGGCAGAGCCTTGTGCATGTATGGAAACCCCTTTCCATGCATATATAGACATGCTAAAAAGCTCTGCAGGTCCTATAGACCTAACAGAGATCTCTGTGGCATGTCGGAATAAACGACGAAGTAGAGTTTTCAAAATGGTAAGGCAGGGCAGCGCAAAGAGAACAGGGATACAGCAATATCTTTTTTAATGTGGCTTCATTTGAATAGTCCTATATGTGATCCTACTCTTAATTAAAAAGTACCTCCACCTTTGTTGAGAAAAAAACATTACCCTCTGGGTGATCTATGCACGTTGTAGGGATACTAACAAACTATGTTGCAGATTCCTACCTTTTGTTGTTCTGAAGAAACCACTGTCTGTCTGTGTCCTTAGTTCTTAGTGAATCTGTATGGGAGTGGTTTATTAATCAGCTGCTAAACCCACAGGGTTCTGAGGGAAGTTGCATGGTCTGCATACCATTTAGACGTGATTTCCCTCTAGGAACGTCTCAACAAAAAATTAATTTTGGTTACAGGGGATGCTCAAAATCTGATTTGTATCTTAGTGCAGACTTCGGGGAAAATCATCTAATCGCGCAAACTGGACATGACATTTCTGGGGGTGTTTTGTACACCATAAGACCCCTTTCACACTGGGGCGGTTTGCAGGCGCCATTGTGCTAAAAATAGCGCCTGCAAACCGACCTGAAACAGCGGTTGCTGTTTCTCCAGTGTGAAAGACCTCGGGCTTTCACACTGGAGCGGTGCATTAGGACGGAAAAAAAAAGTCCTGCTAGCCGCATCTTTGGAGCGGTATGTTTACCGCTCCTGCCCATTGAAAGCAATGGTACACCGCGGCTATACCGCCTCTGCAGAGGCGCTTTGCGGTGGTTTTTAACCCTTTTTTGTCCGCTATCGGGGTAAAACCGCCCAGTGTGAAAGGGGCCTAAGTGTACAGAACCCCTCCAGGTATTCATAGTGCTTTGCATTTTGCAGAAAATTACAGCGATGTAGGTTAAAAAGGAAAAATGTTTTTTAACAACATTCAATCACAATATGACTTGTGTCACAATTGTATATGTTATAATTTTTTCGTATTTCCATTTTTCCCCCACAAAAGTGGAGTTCCCCTTTTTAAAGTCTATATTTTGTTATTTTGCTGGATAGCAAATGGACTGTTGGGTTTTATTGGTCCATTTCTTTGTGCACAACACGTGTCAGGTTTACCAGTGAAACATATCGGTGACCTTTATGGGATTGACCGCAATAGTATAATTGCTTCCTGTAAGATGGGTCATTAAAAATGAATGTGTCATGCACAAGGCAAGAATACATACTATTGCAATAAACCAGCTTGACTTGGTTTAAAATAGATGCTTGCATTTACAGATGCTGGACTTAATTGGTCTTGCAGCATATTCAAATTATTTGCATTCACAGCAGTTCTGATTATAATTATTATAATAAAGGCTTTATATAGCGCCAACAGTTTGCGCAGCGCTTTCCAACTATTCTCTTGTTGTTGACTATTATTATTTGGCACACTGCTGTAATGTGGTCTACTAAAAACTATAGTACAATAAACATTGTGTTTTGTATGCAGGATGCAGCATCCCTCGGGTCACAGAAAGGGGGAATCACTAAACATGGCTGGCTGTATAAGGGAAACATGAACAGTGCAATAAGCGTCACCATGAGGGTAAGTATCGCACTCCAGTAAACTTTAATCATTTGAATGTTACTGTAAATACAGTGTTTCTTTCAATCTATGCAGACAATATGTGGCTACAATGTTTTAGTTATCATCCATTGCTTTGTGTAGAGCATTATTTTTCCATATATTGTAGAGACTTGATCTATAAAGGAAACCTATAGTGAAGAGGTTGCCATTCCTACTCTTATCTTCTGCAAATAGTAACAGATTCGGTTGTACACAGGTAGTAGCCTTTTTTGCAAGTTTAGAATGAACCCCACCCCCTCTTGGTGCTAAGCCTCACCTCCTGCCTTCAGCTGTCAAATACAAGAGTCTCTGCTACTTGCTAAGGCTGTGACAATGGACTGTTCAATGGTAAGAAGTAGGTGTTAGTGCCACAAGGGTGAGAGCTTTATCTCTACTTGGGGAGAAATTGAAGCCCTATGTATAGCCCGGTCCTAGGTTATATGGAGCACTAACAGGAACACAGAACTCAATCTTAAAGAGGAAGTAAACCCTCCTCAAGAAAAAAAAAGACCCTGCAAGACAAAGGCATAATGAGCTAGTATGCATAGCATACTAGCTCATTATGAATTACCTGAGATCGAAGCCCCCGCAGCGGCCCTCGTTTGCCTTCTCCATCGCCGCCATGATACCCAAAGTGACTTCTGGGTATCTCTGCTCCGGCGCTGACTGGCCCGGAGCAGCGATGACATCACTCCCGCGCGGGAGCTGGCAGTGACGGCATGATCGTCTTCACTAACAGCATACTCGGTGCCCACTTTCTTGCAAATATCTCCTTAACCGAGTAGGTTAAGGAGATATTTCTTGCACCTACAGGTAAGCCTTAATCTAGCCTTAATTGTGTAAAAAGGCTGTTTAGTCCTGTCTTCTCTGATCCTTCCCCTCTTACACAGTCCCCAATTCATCTGCTGATAGTACAAAGCCTTGGGGGCACTCTGCACATGCTCAGTTTTTTTTATTTTTCTTAGGAGGGTACATGTGATCAGCACAGGGCCAATCAGCACTGTCCAGACAGAGGGTCAGGGGTCCTGCTTCCTCCTAGGACAATCAGAGGAGAATGAAAACTCCTCCTACAAGCTTTAACCACTGATGGCGTGAAGGAGAAAAATGACTTATTTGCTAAATTATATAACAAAAACTTTTTTTCTTTTCGGTCTTTTTTTAATTTGTTTAGCAACAAAAAAAAAACCTTAGTGGTGATCATATACCACCAAAAGAAAGCTCTCTTTGTTCCAACAAAATAAAAGGTTTGTTTGGGTACAGTGTTACATGACCGCACAATTGTCATTCAAAATGCGACGGCACTGAAAGCTGAAAATTGGTCTGGGCAGGAAGGGGGGAAAGTGCCCAGTATTGAAGTGGTTAAACGTATAATGTATAGCTAGTTATTGTTGCACACTGTGGATCTCCCAGGCCCCAAATCTCTAAAAATGCATATTTATTTGATCACTGTCCTTTCTTATTTTTTTTCTTTATTTTAGTCTTTCAAAAGAAGATTTTTCCACCTTATTCAACTTGGTGATGGCTCATACAACCTAAACTTCTACAAAGATGAAAAAATTTCCAAAGAACCTAAGGGGTCAATATTCCTTGATTCCTGCATGGGTGTTGTACAGGTAATACATTTCCCAACCCCTTTTGCACTGTATACTACTTCATAGTTTGTTACTCTATAGGAACTTTGCTTACACCTTTGGAGCATTATAGAAAATCTTTGACTTTCCAGCTTTAGTATACAACTGTTCTGTAAATTTTGACATTTCAAAGCTGAAGTCCATCCTTACTTAAAGTGGTTGCAAAGCCTTTTCTCTTGTCATCCATGGACTGACACAGCGTGTCTTATACACCTTTACACGTGGGTTATGTCCCTGCTTGCAGGAGAAGACCTAGGCAGAATGTGAGATGTTATACATACATTCTAAACAGCCAGAGCTGAACAGCCCCGCCCAGGGGGGCGGTCCCTCCAGCATAACCCTCCCACTGCAGTCAGCAGACCTCAGTTTTTTTCTGCCTAGCAGAAGGAGAAGACGTGGCTCTCTCAGGAGCCAGTCTCCTGACCTATTTTTTATTCCTTTTGGAATTTTTTCCTATTTTTTTCTTTTGAGATCTTCTATCAACTGTCGGCTGGGCAACAGGTTGAGTACAAGATATCCTCGTAGTCTTCCCTGTCCGACCATCGAGCGTGCTGATCCTCGCCTTGTGTGCGTGAGACTCAGTTCACGACATGCCCCACGACTCCTGGGGTGGCCGGTGGGCTTCCAGCTCCGCGGTCCTCTCAAGATAGAACAGTCCGGCTGTATCTTTCGCGGTGGACCGGGCCGACAGCTACTCAGTACCGCACTGTGATAGTTCTGTCAGAAACACACCAGTGAGTCCCTCAGGGGACGGGTAAGTAGTCTCTCCTGGCTGCAGGTGAGTACATGCTGTGTGTTTCTTGTGTGGGGGATTTCCCTGTCTCCCCCTGTGTTTTTTAATGTCACTCTCTGGTCACTAGTGCTGGCGCTGTACTGTGTGGGGTGCTTGGGGGCCATACTGTCCTGGGGGGGGGCTCATGCTGCTCTGCATTCGCTGGGGCTGTTTTGTTTTTGGGTGTGAGGGGCCTGGGCGCCGTTCGGCGCCATGTTTAGTGTGTGTGCTGATTTTACATTGGCGGCCATCTTGCCGTGACCCGCCGGAGCACATTGCGGCGGCCATTTTCTTGTAGCCGCACGTTTTTCTAGCACTAGTTTGGCCTCTAGCGCCGCTGGGAACGGCGTGAATCTCCTCACACTCTCTCCTCTCAGCTCACTCACGCTGAGCAGCGCGGCGCAGTGAGACAGAGCGGCGGAACCGAGCGGTCCTGGTCAGGTTGGTGGGTTCCCTGGGCATTCCCCTACTTCAGTCAGCACAGCCTGTGGGTGGTCTCAGAGAGAGACATTATGGTGTCAGAGTCACCAGCTTCCCCTCACATGCCAGAGGCAGCAGCCAGTGCTCCAGCACCTGCGGTCCCTATGGACCAGTTGTCGGCAGTCCTGGAATCATTTCTGACCAGGATGGAAGCTGTGTGTGAGCACAAGGGAGCAAAAAAGCGCCCTCTCCCCACTTTATCTCCACAAGGGGAGTGCTCTGATTCAGATATGGGCCTATCTATTGCTGCTCAGGACCCTAGCTCTGAATATTTGGATGGTTTTGAACAGGACATTCCTTGTGAGGAAGACTCCAGTTCTGAGTCAGTAAATGACAGGGCGCTTGTTAGTGAACTCATTGATGCTGTGAGGGACACTCTCAAGCTAAATGCTGCGACCGCAGAACCTCAGGCGGATACAGTCTCCTTGGGTTCTTTTAAGACCAAGCCTTCTAAAAAGGTTTTTCCATATGTATCTTTCTTTGACCAGCTCATTGACCAGGTCTGGGAAAAGCCGCAGAAGACTTTCATGGTCCCGCGGCGTTTGTCTATTAGATTTAGATACCCCTTTGAAGACGCCCTGCTTAAAAAGTGGGCTTCTCCCCCGGTGGTCGACCCTCCAGTCGCCCGTTTAAACAAGGCCACCACTCTCCCGATGGAGGGGACTCCTGCGTTTAAGGACCCCACTGACAGGAGGTCAGAAGTGGTGAGTAGAGCCATGTTCGCCTTGTTGGGATCCGCCCTACGGCCCGTGTTAGCGGCGACCCTTGTGTCTCAGACACTCACGGAATGGGCAAAAATTTTGCACCAAACTGTGCAGGAGTATAACCTTACTCCAGACACTATTGCTCTGGCCCACCAGATGGTGCAGGGTCTGATATATGTGTGCGACGCCACGTTGGACGCGGCCCCTTTAATATCCAGGGCCTCTGTCTCGGCGGTGGTATTGCGTCGTCTCATCTGGTTGAAATGCTGGTCTGCTGACCTAGCCTCTAAGAAGCTCCTGCCGGATCTACCTTTTAAGGGTGGTAGACTTTTTGGTGCTGCTCTGGATGACATCATCAAGGATGTCACGGGAGGTAAAAGCACTCTCCTTCCTCAAACTATCAAGGGTAAGGAGGCCCGACGTAAACCGGGTCCTTCCTTTCCAGCAAAAAAGGTTTTTTTTCGTCCGTCAGAGTCCACGGGTAAGCCATCCCAGACTGACAACAGTGCGGCTGGCGGGCACAAGCGCCCCTGGGTGCGTAAGCCGAACAAGCCGGCTCCCAAGCCCGCCTCCGCGTGAAGTCTTGCCCCCGCCCGTCTCTGGGGTGGGGGGACGACTTCGCAGGTTCACGGATCGGTGGACCTCCCGGATCTCCGACCGGTGGGTGTGCGAGGTGGTCACCTCAGGATACAGAATAGAGTTCCGCTCCTGGCCCCCAGACAGATTCTTTCCCTCAAATCTCCCTCTCCTTCCTGCCCGTCGGGCAGCCCTCTTGGGGGCTGTACAGGATTTGATCGGGTCCGGAGTAATTGTGCCGGTTCCGTCCCAGGAGAGGTTTCAGGGGTTCTACTCGAATCTGTTTGTTGTTCCAAAAAAGGACGGGGTTCGGCCAATCCTGGACCTCAAGGCCCTGAATGCCTTCGTGAAGGTGCAAAAATTCCGCATGGAATCCATTCGCACGGTGATTGCTACATTCCATCAAGGGGATTTTCTGGCATCCTTGGACATCAAGGACGCCTACTTGCATGTTCCGATCTGCGCAAGCCACCAGAAGTTTCTGCGCTTTGCGGTCGGCGAAGTCCACTATCAATTTGTGGCTCTTCCCTTCGGCCTAGCCTCGGCACCGAGGGTGTTCACCAAGGTGCTTGCTCCAGTCCTAGCTTTGCTGAGACAGCGAGGCATTGCTATCGTGGGCTATCTGGACGATTTTCTTCTAAGAGCAGACAGTGGCTCAGAATTGGAAGAAAGTGTGACTATCGTCAGTCAGACCCTCAGGGAGTTTGGGTGGCTCCTGAGCGTTCAGAAGTCGGTTCTAGTCCCGACTCAGCGTCTGGAGTATCTAGGTCTGATTATGGACTCCTTGGAGGCAAGAGTCTTCCTACCTCCAGACAAACTACTGACACTTCAGTCTGCAGTACGGGTGCTGACGTCCTGAAAATGGTCGTCAATCCGCTTTTGCATGAGAGTCCTGGGACTCATGGTGGCCTCCTTCGAGGCCGTTCCTTATGCCCAAGCGCACACCAGGGCTTTACAGAAAGAGATCTTGTCCACTTGGGACAAATCCCCGTTGTCCTTGGATCTTCAGATCCAGGTGAGTCACCTGGTCAGGGCGTCCCTGACGTGGTGGTTGAGGTCCCCGGCTCTTCGGTCCGGGAAGTCGTTCCTCCCCATCCAATGGACGGTGATCACGACGGACGCCAGCCTGACGGGCTGGGGGGGGGGGCAGTCTGGGGAGTCCTGTCGGCCCAAGGGCTTCGGACTCCGGACAAATCCCTCTTACCGATCAATGTGCTGGAGATACGGGCAATCAGACTGTGCCTCTCCTCATGGTCGGAGAAACTACAGGGTCACTCCATCAGGATCCAATCGGACAACGCCACAGCAGTGGCGTATGTCAACCATCAAGGGGGGACTCGGAGCTCAGCTGCGGCTTCCGAGGTCGCCCGCATCCTGAGGTGGGCCGAAAGAAGCGTGCCGGCTCTGTCGGCCGTCTACATTCCGGGCGTAGACAATTGGCAGGCGGACTATCTAAGTCGCCAGACGCTGGACCAGGGGGAGTGGTCCTTGCACCCGGAGGTCTTTCAACTTCTTTGCAGACGGTGGGGCACGCCGGATGTGGACCTGATGGCCTCTCGACTCAATCGCAAGGTGTCGAGGTTTGTGGCCAGATCCAGGGATCCCTGGGCGGATGCCTCGGATGCGTTGGTGGCCCCATGGGGTCAGTATCACCTGATATACGTTTATCCTCCGCTGCAGTTGCTGCCTCACCTGCTCCGCAGGGTAGCGACCGAGGGAATTCCGGTGATCCTCGTTGCTCCGGATTGGCCTCGGCATCACTGGTACGCGGATCTGGTACGTCTCGTCGCAGACGTTCCCTGGCGGTTACCAATACGGGGGGACCTTCTGTCTCAAGGTCCTATATTTCATCCTGCTTTACAGTCTCTGGCTTTAACGGCATGGTTATTGAAAGCCAGGTGCTGAGAGACCGAGGTCTCTCGGATTCGGTCATTTCGACCATGTTAAGGGCACGGAAGTCTTCCTCCAGAAAGATCTATCGCCGTACTTAGAGAGCTTACATTGCCATGTGCGAAGAGCTGGACTGGCGCCCACGAACGTATTCCGTTCCCAGAATCCTGCATTTTCTGCAGCGTGGCGTGACCCAAAAGCTCGCTTTGAGTACCATTAAGGGTCAGATTTCGGCCTTGGCCATCTTCTTTCAGCGACCGCTGGCGGGTCATCCCTTGGTTAGCACCTTTGTGCAGGGGGTTCGCCATGTGCTCCCCCCTGTCAAGCCTCCTCTCCCCCCGTGGGATCTGAATTTGGTGCTCTCGGTTCTCCAGGAACCTCCCTCTTGACTTTGTCTCAGAAGGTGGCCTTCTTGGTGGCCATTACTTCCATTAGACGAGTGTCTGAGTTGGCGGCCTTGTCCTGCAAGTCGCCCTTTTTGGTCATCCATAAGGATAAGGCGGTGTTACGTCCGCGACCTTCTTTTCTGCCAAAGGTGGTCTCGGCCTTCCACTTAAATGAGGACATTGTCCTCCGGTCCTTGTGTCCTCACCCATCGCATCCCAGAGAGTTTGCGCTTCACACTTTGGATGTGGTACGAGCCTTGCGGGTGTACCTGTCTGCTACTGCCTCTATTCGGAAGTCTGACTCACTATTTGTGGCTGTCTCTGGTCCAAAACAGGGCCAAGCGGTTTCGTCTGCCACCATTTCTAGGTGGATCAGACAAACCGTCATTCAAGCTTATGCTCTCAAGGGGCGGGCGCCTCCCTTTCCGGTTACGGCACATTCCACCAGGGCAATTGGTGCTTCCTGGGCTTTCCGACATCAAGCGTCGGTTGCACAAGTGTGCAAGGCGGCGACCTGGTCGTCTGTTCATACCTTTTCTAAGTTTTATAAGGTTGATGTGGCTGCATCTTCGGATGCTTCCTTCGGCCACAAGGTGTTGCAGGCCGCTGTTTGAAGTTGCAACTCCTCCGTTGAGGAGCTCTGCCTTGTTTGGAGTGAAGTTTTTGGTTTTCCATTTATACTGCTCCCATCCCTCTTGACACTGCTTTGGGACATCCCACGTGTAAAGGTGTATAAGACACGCTGTGTCAGTCCATGGATGACAAGAGAAAATAGGATTTTTGTACTCACCGTAAAATCCGTTTCTCTGGCATCCATGGACTGACACAGCACCCACCCTTCTTTTCGAGTTTGTACTGCTTTGTTACGAACTGAGGTCTGCTGACTGCAGTGGGAGGGTTATGCTGGAGGGACCGCCCCCCTGGGCGGGGCTGTTCAGCTCTGGCTGTTTAGAATGTATGTATAACATCTCGCATTCTGCCTAGGTCTTCTCCTGCAAGCAGGGACATAACCCACGTGTAAAGGTGTATAAGACACGCTGTGTCAGTCCATGGATGCCAGAGAAACGGATTTTTACGGTGAGTACAAAAATCCTATTTTTTTCTTTTTTTTTTAAGATATTATTCCTGCCTTCTCTGTGCAGTAGTATTGCACAGGGTGGCCCTGAACCACCTCCTTCTGGGGTCCCCTGCCGGTGATATTGGCTCCTCTTCTTCTGTTTGTGCCCTCATTGGATGCATTTTTCCATGGTGGTGCACCTGCGGGCTTGCTTCTGAGCAGGGCTATGTGTGTCTATAGATACAAACAGCATGGCGCGGCCCAGCCCTCTGCTCTCTCCTCACAGCTTTTGATTGTCTCTGAGCCTGGATCATCACAGGACTCGCAGGTCAGTATTGGGAGGGGGTGGAAGGTGTTTGTTTTTTTTGCCTTAATGCAGGTAATGCATTAAAGGATACGTTTTTATTGGAGAGATATTTCCAATGGGACCTTGTTGCAGCAATAGAAATCAGTTTCAGTTGTATATAAAAATAGAAAATCTTTATTGAACAGCAGGTTAAAAATTAGCTGGTGTAGACAATTCACATCCTAATCTTGAGGACATTCCTATTCAGCACATGTGAAGCAGAGATACATAAAATTGAAATAAATGCATATCAACCCAATGAGTTTCAACTTATGCCAAGTCTTCATCAGGGGATAAAGAAGTGGAAGCAATCCTACATACATCGAGAAAACAAGAAAAAGTGCACAGTGACATTTTTATTAACTTTACAGAGTTATGCATGATTTTGTTGTTTCATACCACATTCATAAAGAATATATTACATTTTACAAGGATATGGACGTGACCGAGTGTCCAGACCAACAGGAAATGGCTCAGTGGTGCAGACTGTACGGGTCTCAGCCCAAATCAGGCTCCAAGCCCCACAGAGGATCAAAAGTCACCAAAAAGGGGCAACAGAGGCGGCTTGCTAGCATTCACTAAATTAAATCAAAGCATAGGGACACTCTTTAACTAATCAATGACAGGTTTAGAAATATTTTATATATAGATCTCTATAAACATATTTAATGGTTCTAGAGATTAGGATTAATGTAAATGTTTAAGAACAACCATCCAATTGAGTATATATTTAGACATGGCAGTACATGAAAGAAACATACCTGTTTGAAAAGTGAGACCACAGAAAGTATAAGCTTGGTAATATACTGCAGCAACAAGGAGGAAACGCCCTCCTGGAAAGCCCTATAATCAGACAAAGAAGGTACGGTAAGCTATATAAAGCCATTTCCTGTTGGTCTGGACACTCGATTACGTCCATATCCTAGTAAATGTAATATACTCTTTATGAATGGTGTATGAAAAAACAAAATCATGCACAACTCTGTAAAGTTAATATAAATTTCACTGTGCACCTTTTCTTGTTTTTTCGATGTATGTAGGATTACTTCAACTTCTTTATCCCCTGATAAAGATTTGGCATAAGCATATCGCGTTGGATTGGTTTGGTGGATATGCAATTTATTTCAATTTTATGTATCCCTGCTTCACATGTGCTTAGTAGGAATGTCCTCAAGATTAGGACGTGAATTGTCTAGACCAGTTCATTTTTAACCTGCTGTTTAAGATTTTCTATTTTTTTATATATAAGTGAAATTGTGTGATTTCTATTGCTGCAACAAAGTCCCATGGGAGATATCTTTCCAAAAGTTTATTAGGGATGGAGCAGCCTTTTTCCCCATGATATAATTGCTACTTGCTGTTTTTAAAGAAGTATAGCCAAAGCTCGTTTGGCTGTACTTCTCCTATGGATCACAAAAAGTGCAGTTAGTTTTGCACTCCTGTGACCCGTTTTCAGCACAGAGTGGGCTGAAGTCCGCTCTTTGCTGATGTCGCAGAAGTCAGTCCAGGCACCGCGTCATCACAACAATAGAAGTCGTGATCTGCCAGGTGCCTGGACCGACACCCAGCTCATCCTCTCAGTGAGCCGGTACGCCCGCCGCCCTTTCACAGTCCAGCGCTCCAGTGAGCGAGGAGGGAGCAGAGAGCTGTGACTCATGAACAGCAGCTCTATGCTCAGGGAGCGGTCAGAACCAAACGATTGGCGGTATTCGATAGCTCGGTTCTCAGTGCTGAAGAGCCGGGGGACAGTTGCAGAATTGGACTGATGCTGCATCCACCTAGGTAAGTATGGGATTTGGGGGGAAAAAACTAAACCCATACTTATCTTTTAATGTAAAAAGCCTTTTGTAACTACTTTAAAGAAGAACTATACTCGCCTGTTCTCCAGCGCAGTGATCCCCCAGAGCAGTGTGCCGCCCCCTGACATCTTCAGCCAGGTAGTTTCCGCTAATTAGATGTGGGCCGTTTGTATTAGCCAGGCCAAGATGATGCTACTTTCTCATGTGCGGGAGTTCATTCATTTCAGCGTTGCTATAATTCTTACACTGAGCTGCTCGTGCTTGGTGTAAGAATTTCCCCTGCTCAGTGTTCAGTGCAGACAGGCAGGTAAGTAACTTTTATGAAAAAGAGGCATGTCTGTTCCACATTAAACGTCCTGCCTGTTTGCATTTTATTATTTAGGTAAATTTCCACTTTAATTCTTACACAGTTGTAGATATTGTTTTTGTGCAGCGATCAAAACAAAGGATACATTTGAAGAGATGATTGTATGGTTGAGAAATGAACTGAGGTGGAGGAAGGTGCTGATGGTTCCAGTACTGCTGTTAAGAGTCTGGCATCCATTTCAGTATTGGAGAAAAAGAAATTCTCTTGGGACTGGGAGTGTTGTATTTCCATGACATCGTGTTCCGTGCATGAAGGGTTTTCTGTTTTTCTTAACTCTATTTCTTGCTGTATTAAAAAAAAAAACTATCAAAATATACTTTACACTACACTCCCAGATTAAAATATTATTTGCCATTGGTTAAGATTGTGCATAGCTGCCTGTGTGGGAGTAAAGAGCTGATAAGTACACACATAGTGCTGTTAAGTGGTTTCTAAAATCCAAGCCTTTTCAGATCTGTACAGAATACTAAAAGGTTTATTCACATGAAAATATGTAGCGTTTTTACATGCACCACTTTAAATGTCTACCACAGATTGTTTAAATAAATGCATTGGTTCGAAGTACATTAGCATATACCCATTGTATACTGGTGTAAGTCTGCAGGGGGAAGCATTAATTATCATTATTAAATCATATAAACCGTTTTGGTCTAGAATATGGAGAAGTATATTTTTTTTTAACTATGTAAGAGATCTGCACAGACTTGCACCAATCAGTATTAAAGTGAAAGTAAAGCCAGAACATTTTCTTTGGTTTTGCATAGAAGATGGAATATTATAACCTCTGTCAGGTTTCTTTTGCTGTCTATCTCCATACAAGGGTCATGCTCCCTGTTGGTCTTGGTGACCATTTTCTCTTGTAAAAAATAGTGATAAGAAATGGAAAATGTTTGACACAGAGCAGAAGGTAAAGGAAAATCTTCCAGGCCTTCCAAACCTTTTGTAGTAAAGATAATAGTATAACTTCTCCACTTATTGGAGTAATGTTAATTAAGAAAGCGACTCGCACCAAAAAAGGTGTACCCCTCCTAACTCTGAGTCAACAGTTTTTCATAACTGAAATTTAAATAAGTGCTGCACTAAAATCTACAAGTGTGTTATGCTTTGTCAGTTTCCACAAAAATAAATAAATAATGAAATTAATAGAAAACATATCAAGCAGTATCCTTGTGTGTAAAGTCTCAAATAATCAATGTTCCCAATAAAGTGCTTTATACATTCAAGTGAAGAAATAACTAAAAGCAAATACATTTTAAAATTCAAGTTAAAAAGATCTTGCTTTATCTTCAGTGCCCTTTAACCCAAGAGCCGGTTCACACAGGGGCAACACGACTTTGAGCGCAACTTTGCGAGGCAACTTGGACACGACTTGAGCTTGAACCACAGCGCAATTTGAAGTCGCCTCCAGGACAGGCTTCTTTGGCAGTACCTGCCCGCGAGAATGTATTTCCAGCACAATCCCATCGCACTGGTTCTCGGCGACGGGGTACTGTACACCTCGCGCTCGCTGTCCCCTGTGTTTGGTATGAATCATGAGGGTAAAATCCACGCCAAATTTTAAATAAAAAAACCTTCCTGACTGGCCGGGCTGTGTGCTCGGATAAGGGTCTGGTATGGATTTTGGGGGGACCTTCACGCCGTTTTTTCGGCGTAGGGGTTCCCCTTGAAATCCATACCAGACCTAAGGGCCTGGTATGCTTTTGGAGGGGAACCCATGCTGTTTTTTTATTTAAAATTTGGCGTGGAGTTCCCCCTCATGATTCATACCAAATACCAACTCTGTGGGAGGGAGGGGTTATCCTTAGAGCCGGTTCACACAGGGGCGACTTCCTGTAAAGTTGCCTCACTATGAACAGGGATCCGACTTCGAGGCGACTTCCATTGAAATCAATGGATACAAGTCGCTTAGAAGTCGGATTGAAGTAGTTCAGGAACCTTTTCTGAAGTCAGAGCGACTTCAGTAGTGTACTTTAAGACGGCTCCATTTACTTCCATTGCTTTTCTCAACAGCTCGACTTGGGACGACTTCAAGTCGGATCCCAGGTCGCCCCTGTGTGAACCGGCTCTAAATCTTTCTTCATCAAACACACACTGTAAACTCTAAACCACTATTATTGTTATACAGGTTTTTTATATAGCACCAACAGTTTGCACAGCACTTTACAATGAAAAGGGAGACAGTACAGTTACGATACAGTAAAATACAAGAGGGTTAAGAGGGCCCTGCTCATAGGAGCTTCCAATTTAATAGGTTTGCACCTAGTAACCTGGCGTGAGGGGATGGACTAATAGTTAAATTATTCATGTTTATGGAGAAGTCAGGGAGGCATATTACAAGCCAGTGAGGAGAATAGAGCGAAAGATTTGGGTTTCATCAGTGTAGAAATGGTATTGAAAGCCATGGGAGGTTATCAAGGGACCAAGAGAGGAGGTATAGCTAGAGAAAATAAGGGGTCCAAGAACAGAGCCTTGGGGAACCCTTACAGAAAGAGAAAGTGGAGAGGAGGAGACAGTTATAGGTAACAAGGAGCGCTATGATAGGAGAAGAACCAGGAAAGGGCAGAATCTTTGAGGCCATAGGCGTACTGAGTTGGAGCCGGTGTTTACAGAAAGGTTTGCTAGTAAGAATATGGAGTAGTGGCCATTGGTTTTAGTAGTTAGTAAATCGTTAGTGAGTTTTAGTAGGGCAGTTTCTGTGGAGTGCTGTGAGCAAAAGCCGGACTAATGGATCAAGAAGATTGTTTTCGGTGAGGTAGGCGCTCAGACGGTTGTAGAGTAAGTGTTCTGAAAATTTAGAGGTAAAAGGCAACAAGGAGATGGGTCTTAAGTTGTTCAGGTTGGTGGGGTCCAGTAAGGGGTTTTTAAGTGAGGGTGATCTGCATGTTTTTGAGGGGAGGGAAAGGTACCACTAGAGAGTGAGAAATTGAATATGTGAGTGCATAGGATAGAATAAAAGGGTGACTTTAGCAGTTTCAAGGGATCAATTGGTTAGTTTGGGCATCTGAGAAAAGTTTGGTAAGCTCTTCAGTAGTAGCCCAGTGTGTTCTTACAAATTGCTAATTGCTTTAAAATCCAGATTGCTGCAATCTCTTGGGTAGTAAGTGAGTTTAGTGGGTGGAGGCGATGGAGGACACGGAAGAGAACGGCCAATGAGGACTGGATAAGGTATTAATAGGAGTCAGAAAGTAGGTTTGTTTGGCAGCATGGAGGCAGGAACTGTATTTTAGGGGGGCAGATGTGTATCTGCCTGCAGGGATTTAGTTTAAAGCGGAGGTCCACACAACAGTGGATCTTCCACTGTCCAGATTTCTCCCCCCCTCCTGTGTCACATTTGGCACCTTTCAGGGGGGAGGGGGGTGCAGATACCTGTATAATACAGGTATTTGCTCCCACTTCCAGGCATAGATAGTTGCAGAATCTGCGGGTATCTACGCCACTTCCCACCCCCCCCCCCGCTGTCTTCTGGGAAACACACGGGTCCCAGAAGACAGCAGGGACCAATCGGATTGTGCAGCGCGACTCGCGCATGCGCAGTAGGGAACCAGGAAGTGAAGCCGCAAGGCTTCACTTCCTGATTCCCTTACCGAAGATGGCGGCGGCAGCATCCGAGGACCGAGTCGGCCTTGGGTCCTGACGTTGCGGGCGCCCTGGACAGGCAACTGTCCTTATTTTAAAAGTCAACAGCTGCAGTATTTGTAGCTGCTGACTTTAAAAAAAAAAATTAGACCTCCCGCTTTAATGGCACAGTTCTTCAAGAGCACGGCTATGTCTCGTGATTTCTGGTGTCCTCAGTTTGCCAAGGTTGTAACAGTTGGGGCCTGGTTCTTCGTGTAGTTTGAGGAGCAATTGCATCCAGCGAGGATGAGAGTAAACGGTTGTAGACAGAGGTAGCCAGGTTGGGACAGGACAGCAGTGAGACTTTTGTCATAGAGGTGGTCAGTAGCAGAATAGAGAGCGAAGGGTTTAAGTGTTTGTTTATTTAGAATCTTTCTGGAATGCAGCAGAGTTCTTGTAGCTTCATACTGCTTTAGTTAAACTGCTGTGTTTTAAGCTGCTTTAAAAAAAATCTGATCTGTGACATGACCTCACATTGGAGAGTCAAGAAATTTCCCAAATGTGGCAGACGGGAAAAGAAAATTTACATGGGCCTTAACCAGCTCTGTCTGGAATCCTCTTTGTTTTACATAAACTTTGCTTGATTAGATTGATATGAATATTGGTTGCCATAGAGAACATTTTTGGCAATGAGATCGAAGAGGACAATCGGATACCTGAAAATTAGGAGTGTTGCATCAAATAGCACAGCCATTATAACTTGGTGAACTGATCCTTGTACAGTATGCCATCACTTGTGTTGCATACTAAAACAGTTATATGGAGTAGCGATTGCATAAAGGAATACGTTTTTCTTATCACCGTAACCCAGATCTTCACCATTATTTTTTGAACATCTTTTTTTTTCCCCCCCCCCCCCCACCAGAGCTTTATAATGGTTTCATAATGTTAACTTCTTCACATTTAAAATGCTCACTGATTTATTTCAACTGTTGAACTGCTTTTAGAACAATAAAGTAAGACGCCTTGCCTTTGAGCTGAAGATGCAAGACAAGAGCAGTTATCTTCTGGCTGCAGACAGCGATGCTGAAATGGAGGACTGGATCAACACGCTTAACAAAATCCTGCAGTTAAACTTTGAAGCTGCCATGCAAGAAAAGAGAAATGGAGAGTCCCATGAAGGTCTGATATCCTTAGAAAGCATGCTTTTCTCCCTTTTACTTTTGATCTGTGACAATAAACTCTGAAGATCAATTACAGTTACGGTAATTGTTTTGTTTCATTGAGTTATTTTTGTTGCTCTATACATAGAGACCCGTCAGGTTTGTCTGACGTGTATCTACTTGTTTCCTTTATTTTTTTAGTTAAATTAGAAAGTTGTGTTTAATGTATCTGAATACATTGGTACAGTGGTGTTTTGTCCTGGATTTCAGTTCCGCAATAAATAAAAACTGTATTAATTTACTATCGCAAGCACTTGAGGCTCTTGGTGTTTCTCACTTACAGAAAGCTTAATGCAGAGAAAGGGAAGAAAAAAAAATATACCTGCATACTTTATCACCAGATCCAGAAATATAGACATTCAAACATCAAATCCTGTCGAGCTTGGTTGTGCCTTTAGTATCCCTATAGCAAAGCTGCCTATCACATTAAAGGAGCTATGATGAGGTTAGAGAGGTCAAGGCTAAAGATTTGTACAAGAAAAGTTTGCCCATAACTTCATCTGCTTATATATCTGTATCTACTGATAGTGTACCTGATCAGTTGTGAACTGAAGGTAACCTCTGCTTATGCATGCTTTCTTTCTCGTACATCACGGGACACAGAGCGACATAGTCATTACTAATGGGTTATATAGATACCGTCAGGTGCTGGCACTGGCAACTTCCAAAACCGGAAGTACCCTCCCCTATATAAGCCCCTCCCATCCGGGAGCACCTCAGTTTTTTGCCAGTGTCTAAGGTGTTGGCCAAGAAGAAACATGTGTTTTTCACTGAGCTTGCGTACAGGTTCTTTTGGGCCTCAGTAAGCTATTCCGGATCCGACCAAAAAAGCTTCATAGCTAAACGGTCGGTACCCGGGCCTTGCAGAGAAGAGCAAGATTTTGCCTGTAATGCTTCTCTTAGGAGAGCTGGACCCTGGGATCCAGAGCTCTGGTCATACCCACGACCAAGATGTTTTCTGTGCAGGGTGCTATACAGGTCCAGGGGAGTGGAATCCTTGGGAACCCGGTCCCTGAAGGTTTGATTACAATGCCTGCCGTGATAGGTGAAGTTTGGGCTTTTGTGGACCAAACAAAGTCCTGCGGCGGGGAACAGGTAAGTGGGGGCCCTCAGGAACTTGGTTCTATTGGGGGACCCCCAAGCCTAATTTGTCTTTCTGTCTGTTACCTAATGGTATTCCCGCAAAATTCTGTGCATGCCTGTAACTACTAAAAAAATGTAATAATTTTTAATGGTGGTCAAGAAAAAAAAAAAAAAA
This sequence comes from Rana muscosa, assembly GCA_029206835.1. Classification (NCBI taxonomy): domain Eukaryota; kingdom Metazoa; phylum Chordata; class Amphibia; order Anura; family Ranidae; genus Rana; species Rana muscosa. The sequence goes on from CM055117.1 coordinate 742,856,952, forward strand.
AAATTTTTTATATATATTTAATATATTAGACTGCGGTACCTGTGTTTGTCCACTAGAGGCCGCTGTGGAACGTTTCTTGTCATGTGGACTAGTTTCTTTTCATCAGAGCGAGTCCAGGCAGATGGTGAGTTCTCTTATGGGAAACTGCTTCCTCTGCCATGTTGCAATGCTTGTCCATCCCCCGGCCTGCGGCAAAGGGGCCCTGGCTCTTGTCCCTGGTTTCCATTTTCGAAATTAGCGCCGAAGGCGCACGTGGCCGCGCGCGTGCACGCGCCTCTATATATAGAGGTGAGCCGGGAAAGGGGGCGGAGCCTGGGGGATGACGCTCTGTGCGTGCCGCAGCGCTTCTGCGCATGTGCGGGCATCCCAGCATGTTAAAAACCACAATTTTGTGTGGTGAGCTGGCTATGAGGTACAGAGACAGAGCTGGCAACATTTAAAGAAGGCATACAGCAAGCGGTTGATACAGGCATCCCCTAGAAAGGCACATTAGTAGACACCAACTGTTTCTTATAGCAGCATTTATGCTAGACTATTGTCAGTAACTGGTGTATTTCGGCTGGAATACCTCAGCTTTGTGGCTTAGGAATATGCCGTCTAAAAACTCCGGGACTAGAAATTCCAGGAGGAATAGGGGGTCTCCATCGGGCTCTGAGGATCTTGGGCATGCTTTGGCTGCACCAGTCTCCCCTGAAGAATCAGAGGTTAGTGACCGTAGAGCACCCTCAGGAGTACCTGGTACTGTGGCTGTCCTCAGTTCACCTGCTCCTGTGTATGTAACAGAGGAGGTTTTTTCCTCAGCTCTGGGAGGGCTGGAAGAGAGATTGTCAGCATTGATCGCGGCTTCCCTGTCACAGGAGAAAAGCGCCCGATCTCCGTCTCCTCCCTCAGAGTGCCTGTTAACAGAGCAACAGTCCCATACAGGGATCGACCTACCTGAAGGGGATCAGGATGAGGTCGATTCGGTTGTAGAGGAATCAACAGTGGAAGAGCCGTTCTCAGCATCACATGCTGAAAGGTTATGGGTTCAGTCCCTGACTAATATGGTCCGATCAGCATTTAAAATGCCACTTGCGCAGCCATCATCCACTTCTGTCTCCTCGTTGGGGTCGCTAAAAGCTCCCCAGACTGTTTGTTCCTTTCCGATCCATCCTTTACTGGAAGGGCTCATTTACCAGGATTGGGAGCATCCTGACAAAATATTTACTCCCCCCAAGAGATTTCCGGTGGTCTATCCCATGGAGGATAAGTTCATCAGAAAATGGAGGGTCCCTACAGTGGACGCAGCCATCTCTTGTGTGAATAAATCACTGACATGTCCGGTGGATAATGTCCAAATGTTCAAGGACCCAATAGATAAAAAATTGGAGTCCTTATTAAAATCTGCTTTTTCTACAGCAGGATTGGTGACACAACCAGCAGTGGCAGCTATTGGGGTCTGCCAAGCAGTGAAGGATCAGTTGAAACAGGTCTTAAGAGACTTGCCAGATCAGCAGGCTCTTGCCCTAGCTGATCTACCTAGAGCCTTATGCTTTGCGGTGGACGCTATAAAGGATTCAATCCATCAGGCCTCCCGCCTTACGCTGTCTGTAGTACATATGCGCAGGCTTCTATGGCTCAAAAACTGGTCTGCTGAAGCTCCCTGTAAAAAATTGCTGGTCAGCTTCCCATTTCATGGTGAACGCTTATTCGGGGAAGACCTGGACAAATATATCCAGAGAATTTCCAGCGGTAAAAGTACACTTTTGCCGGTTAAAAATAGAGTTAGAGGTCCCTCTTTTAAGAGGCCTGCTTCTCCAGTCCCTAGGACATCGGCTGTGAAACAGTTCCGACGGCCTCCTCGGTCAAATCCCGGAGGTAAAAATCAGGGACAATTGCAGGGTAACAAGAAGCCCTGGAGCAGGAGAGGTACAAAACCTCCCCCAAAGTCAAATGCATGAAGGGTTGCCCCCACCCAATCGGGTGGGGGGAAGACTTCAGTTGTTCACAGAGACCTGGCGGGACACGATCCGAGACAGATGGGTGCTCTCCGCAGTAGATCTGGGATACAAATTGGAGTTAAAAAACTCCCCTCCTTCCCGCTTTATAAGGTCAAACGTGCCAAGGGATCCCCAGAAGAGAGGATCCCTCCTGTTGGCACTAGAACAATTATTGCTCCAAGCAGTAATTATAGAGGTTCCCCTGGAAGAATGGGGGTTCGGGTTTTACTCAAACCTCTTTACAGTCCCGAAGCCAAACGGGGACGTGAGGCCCATATTAAATCTAAAAGGGCTAAACAAATTCCTACATATCAGGACTTTCCGGATGGAGTCGATCCGGTCGGTAGCCACTGCCCTACAAGGGGAGGAATGGTTAGCCTCGATCGACATCAAAGATGCTTATTTGCACATTCCCATCTTTCCAGCCCACCAAAAATTTCTACGCTTTGCGGTAGAAGGGCGCCATTTTCAGTTCAGAGCCTTACCCTTCGGTCTGGCCACAGCACCAAGAGTGTTCACAAAAATTCTGGCCCCATTATTGGCCAATCTAAGAACACGAGGTGTAACGATAATGGCATATCTAGACGACTTGTTGCTGATAGACCACTCAGTGGAAAAACTAGAAGTGGTTGTTCACGAGACAATCAAGTATCTGGATATCACGGTTGGCTTATCAACCGAGACAAGTCAGCCCTAAAACCAGTCAAAAGTCTGGAATACTTGGGGCTAAGGCTGGATTCAGACCAGAGAAAATTTTTCTTGCCTCAAGAAAAGGGGTCGTCTTTGAGAGATTTGATCCACTTAGTGGGTTCAAAAAGACAGCCATCCATACGCCTGTGCATGAGGCTGCTGGGAAAAATGGTGGCATCATTCGAAGCAGTACCCTACGGTCAATTCCATTCAAGGAAGTTGCAAAGGGCCATACTGTCAGCCTGGAACAAAAAAGTTCAGGCTCTGGACTTACCAATGTCCTTGTCCCCTTCCGTTCGCAAGAGCCTCCGCTGGTGGTTGGTTCCCCAGAATCTGGAAAGAGGGAAATCCTTCAGTCCGATTTCCTGGAAGGTGGTCACTACAGATGCCAGCCTTATAGGCTGGGGAGCAGTGCTGGAGCAATGGTCTCTCCAGGGCAGATGGTCGGATGCGGAAAAGGCCCTGCCCATCAATCTCTTAGAGATACGAGCAGCCCGGTATGCCCTAGTAGCATGGACATCCAAACTCCAAGGGTCCCCTGTCAGAATTCAATCAGACAATGCCACAGCAGTGGCATATATCAATCGTCAGGGGGGCACCAGGAGTCGTGCAGCCCAAAGGGAAGTAAATTACATCCTGAGATGGGCAGAAAGATATGTCCCAGCCATATCTGCGGTATTCATTCCAGGAGTGGAGAATTGGAAGGCGGACTTTCTAAGTCGCCAACAATTATGCCCAGGGGAATGGTCCCTTCATCCCGAGGTTTTCCGGACAATATGTCAGCGGTGGGGAACACCGGATGTAGATCTGCTAGCATCCAGATTCAACACAAAAGTGGACAGGTTTGTCTCTTGGACAAGGGATCCCCTAGCTTGCGGCTCGGATGCCCTAGTGTTCCCTTGGGATCAGTTCAAGCTGATATATGCATTCCCACCGCCACAATTGTTACCTCGATTACTCCGCAGAATCAGGGTAGAAAAGAAACCAGTGATTCTGGTGGCTCCAGCGTGGCCCCGAAGAGCATGGTACGCGGAGATTGTAAAAATGTCTGTGGGGAGTCCTTGGACCCTCCCACATCGTCCGGACCTGCTTTCGCAAGGACCGATATACCACCCTTCCTTACCAGCCCTAGGTTTGACGGCCTGGCTATTGAAGCCCACATTCTAAAAAAGAGAGGGCTCTCTAATGCTGTGGTATCTACCATGATCAATGCCAGGAAGCCGGTATCCAGGCAGATCTACTATAGAATCTGGAAGGCGTACATCGCCTGGTGTGAGGCCAAGAAATGGCATCCACGTAAATACGTAATAGGTAGGATTCTGGACTTCCTACAATGGGCTGTAGATAGGAAGCTTGCCTTGAGTACTATCAAGGGTCAGATTTCGGCCTTGTCAATATTTTTTCAAAGGCCCTTGGCTTCGCATTCACTAGTCAAAGCCTTTATACAAGGAGTGATGCGTATTAGTCCTCCGGTTAATATTCCCATATGTCCATGGGATCTAAACTTGGTTCTGTCGGTTTTACAGAAACAACCATTTGAACCATTACAGCATATTTCCTTGGTGCTTCTCACCAGGAAATTGATTTTCTAGTAGCCATTTGTTCGGCTAAAAGAGTGTCGGAATTAGCAGCTATGTCCTGTAAAGAGCCATATCTGGTTATCCATAAGGACAGAGTAGTATTACGTCCTCAGCCAGCCTTTCTTCCTAAGGTGGTATCGAGGTTTCATTTGAACCAAGATGTGGTTCTTCCTTCTTTTTTCCCCAGACCTACTTCGGTAGAGGAAAAGTTATTGCATTCTTTGGATGTAGTAAGAGCAGTTAAAGCTTATCTAAAAGCCACTGCTCAGATTCGCAGAACGGATACTTTGTTTATTCTGCCGGAAGGCCCCAGAAAGGGTCAGGCAGCGTCAAAATCTACTTTAGCCAGGTGGATTTGACAGGTCATAATACAAGCCTATGGCTTGAGAAGGAGACCGCCTCCGTTCAAAGTTAGAGCGCACTCCACGAGAGCAGTTGGAACTTCATGGGCAGTGCATCACCAGGCCTCCCTGGCTCAAATCTGTAAGGCCGCAACATGGTCTTCAGTTCACACGTTTACTAGGTTCTACCAGGTGGACGTTAGAAGTCAGGAGGATGTCGCCTTTGGGCGCAGTGTGTTGCAGGCCGCAAAAGATCCTCATGTCTGATAGCGCTCAGCTTATATATGGTGTATCCCCCCCCTCATTTGGCATTGCTTTAGGACATCCCATTAGTAATGACTATGTCGCTCTGTGTCCCGTGATGTACGAGAAAGAAAATAGGATTTTTATAACAGCTTACCTGTAAAATCCTTTTCTTGGAGTACATCACGGGACACAAAGCTTCCGCCCCTCTTTGGGGACACTTATTGCTTTGCTACAAAACTGAGGTGCTCCCGGATGGGAGGGGCTTATATAGGGGAGGGTACTTCCGGTTTTGGAAGTTGCCAGTGCCAGCACCTGACGGTATCTATATAACCCATTAGTAATGACTATGTCGCTCTGTGTCCCGTGATGTACTCCAAGAAAAGGATTTTACAGGTAAGCTGTTATAAAAATCCTATTTTTTTTGATCATATGCTTAGTTTAAATTACCAAAGTTTCAGACTGTTTACTTTAAAGTGGTTCTAAAGTCAGAAGGTCTTTTATGTTAATGTACCCAATGCATTGAGATGAAAAAAAACTAGGGTTGTCCCGATACCACTTTTTTAAGACCGAGTACAAGTACCGATACTTTTTTTCAAGTACTCGCCGATACCGAATACCGATACTTTTTTTTAATCTCTTGTGTCAGTATTTTTTTTTTTTTTTTTACTATTTATTTTATTTATTTATTTTTTACAATGCTTTATTTTTTTAAGGGGGGGGGGGGGGGTGGACAGTGTCAGTGTGTGTGTTTTCTTTTATTTTATTTTTTTTACAATTCATTTTTTTTTCTTTTTTTTTTATTATCAGCCCTGTTGTGGGGGGCTTTGGTGAGATATCAGGGGTCTTAACAGACCTCTGACATCTCCCCTTTGAGACAGAGAAAGGGACTAGGGACACATATTCCCCAGTCCCTTTCTCAGCAGCCTCTGCTGCGCTGAAAATGAATGGAGAGAAGACAGCGGCTCCTCTCCATTCATAAACTGAAACATTGTAAACACAGTTTACGATGTTTCAGTTATGTGAATGGACAGAGTCAGTGATGACTCGGTACATTCAGACAAGTAAGGAGCCGGATTTATCGGCTCCTACCTCCGCTCTCGATCCTGAGATACCAAGGGGGTGGAGGGGGCGGCAGCACGGAGGGGGACGGCGGCACGGAGGGGGACGGCGGCACGGAGGGGGACGGCGGCACGGAGGGGGACGGCGGCATGGAGGTGAAGGGGGCACAGCGGCATGGAGGTGAAGGGGGAACAGGTAGCATTTAAACAGCAGACAGGCAAGGCAATTGGATCAGATTAATTTTACTTACCCGCCTGAAGACCCGCTCTGCTCTCCGCTCTGGTCTCTGCCACGCTCTCCGTCTTGGTCTCCGCCCCGCTCTCCGCCCCCCGCCCCCCGCCACGCTCTCCGCCCTGCTCTCCGTCCCGCGCCGCACACTCTCCGCCCTCCGCCGCACACTCTCCGCCCCGGTCTCCGCCCTGCTCTCCACCCCCCGCTCTGAGAAAAAAAAAAAAAAGTATCGGACTGGGCATCGGGAGCATTTGCGCGAGTACAAGTACTCGCGCAAATGCTTGGTATCGGTCCCGATACCGATACTAGTATCGGTATCGGGACAACCCTAAAAAAAACCTGTGTGCAGTAGCCCCTCTCGGCCCCTTAATACTTACATAAACTCCATCTCAATCCAGTGATGTTGCAAGAAAGTCTCAGCTGCTGGGACTCTCCCTCATTGTCTGAGACAGCAGCAGGGCCCCCTTGGCTCCCACTGCCGTCAATCAAATTCAGTGAGCTAATCAGGAGAGAGGGGGGCAGTGCCAAATCGCAGCTCTGTGTCTGAATGGACACACAGAGCAGCAGCTCGGCTTGGGTGCCTCCCATCGCAAGCTGCTCTTTTGTGGGGGGCAGGAGGGAGGAGCCAGGAGCGTCAGTGGGGGACCTTGGAAGAGTAGGATCTGTGCTGCTCTGTGCAAAACCACTGCATAGAGCAGGAAAGTGGATAAAAACCCTCCACATATACCCAGTGAATTAAACAGCCTCAGATGATACACGGGGATGAAACAAATCGCCCTACTTAAGTTTTACCTCCATCTGCTGTCTTCAGCTTTATATACTGTTTAGAAAGTTCAGATGTGTTAGGAGATTTTCTCTTTCTGTTCAACACTGCAGTGAAGTCTGGGTATACAGCCAAGACAGCTGATTGGAGGACAGGCACACACCCTCTCTCATAGGAAGCAACTTTTACAGTTGATCATTGAATAGTTCAGGTCTCTGCTAATCTATTTATAGCATCCTCCCCAACACAAAACTCAAACTGCTTTTATTATATGTGATGGAGAACTTGTCAGGAGTTATCAGGCTGATAGCAGAACAGAGCAGGAGACAGCTATGGGACATAACGCTTTGAAGAGAGAGATCAAAACACTGCAGATATATGTGCCCAGCTCAAATTTCATGAATTGGGTTTAAATCCACCTGAGAGCGAATTCAAAATGAAGCGTTTTATTTATGTTTGTTATTCGTTATGTGATTTAAGCCCCATACACAGTATTTGATTTTCTGCAGAATTTTGCCTTCAGATTTACCAGCACCATGTAGTACAAGGGCCTGCCTGATTGCATACAAATTGAAACGCTTAAGGTTTGACCTCATATTATATGGTTTTGGTAAATCTGAAGACAAAAATCTGCAGAAAATCGAATAGTGTGTATGGGGTCTTAGTAAGCCTTCTGAATCATGGGGTGTGATGGTGTGTGGTATATCTGTGTGCTTTGTCACACTAGGAAGTAAAGCAGAAGAAGAGCAGGAGTCCTGAGGATGTAAAGCTAAGGTGTCATTATGTAGAGAAGGACTGAGAAGGGAGGAAGGAAGAGAGCAGACAAGCAGAGCAAGCATACTCCAAAATAGGTGTAAAGATCAAGGAGTGCAAGAAGCCTCCAGTACAGTACAGGACAGGAAATGCAGAGTGCTCTTTTCTTTTTATATTTTACAGGAAGTTGCGTTAATATGTGTTGCTAAAGAGAACAGGTTGACGGTTATCAACATTATCAGATTTATTTGCAGCAACTTTGCTTTGAGGGCAGGAAGTTTTTTGTATTTCCTCTGTGAAGACTCCATTTTTAGCCTAGAGCATTTCCCAAAATGTCCACAACTAAGTTTGCAAATAGCACATTCATTCACTATTTGTTTGAGAAGTCACTTGCTCTGCACTTGGAATGCTAGAATCTTTAGTGAATACAATGCAATCTGATTGGATGAGTTTGAGATCTTGATACCACTGCCTCTCCTCTACACCTCTAAACACCAATAAACATTAAAGCAACCAACATAACAAATCGCTCTTAAAAGAACAAATATAAATATAAGTGCAGTACTAGCTACAATGTATATACAATAGTTTTTTTTAAAGTATTTTTTAAATCACTGTTGCATAAAATACATCACACACAATAATTTATGCAGTGTGCCTTGTACTAAAATATTGTGTAATTATAGTACATATTAGGCAAATGCATTTAATCTCCAGCAAAGGCTGCAGGTGCCAGAAAGGATTGCCTGTTGCTGCATGCAAGTTTTTGGGTGCATTTTACATGCGAGTTGTACAGATGAGCAAGTGTATTTTAATACTTTTTGTTATGTGCTTTCTTTTGTGCAGAAAACCCTCAGACATCCAAAATCTGGAAAACCGATCTGAGCAGAAGTGAATTGGTTAAAAATGTTCATGCCTGTAATTGTGTTAGTATTTAAATTTCAAATTGTCTTGTTCACAGTAAATCACTTTGTTTTTTTCACTTTCAGATGATGAACAGAACAAATTTGACAATTCCACATCCAGTATTGACAGTTATCTTCCGGAGAAAGTAAGTATTTTTTTCTTTTATCTGTGTTTGTGTATGTTACCCATAGACCAGGTTAATTATGGAAGAGTGACATTTGAGAAAATGGTCTGTTTTGGATACGTCAGTTTTGTAAGATGTAACTTCATTCCTCTAATTAGAGCATAGATCTACATCATTCTAGAACAGAGCTTTGGCTAGGATTTTTAGTGCAAAGCTGGGTCATCACTCAACATTTCTTCTCCTGTAAATATTTTAGAATAATTTGGTAATGCATGTCCTGCATTCCTGTTTCCTAAGTGCAACAGGAAGGGATTGGGGGCTAAAATATGAGATGATTTTCAGGTATTGTACTGCTATAGAGGTTGTCCCACGATTTACAACTAGCTTTAAAGTTATACTAAAGTCTTGTTTTTTTTTTTTAGTTAAAAATAATAAATATGTTATACTTGCCTGCTCTGTGCAGTGGTTTTGCACAGAGCAGCCCGGATCCTCCTCTTCTTGTGTCCCTCTTCGGTGCTCCTGGCCCCTCCCTCCTATTGAGTGCCCCCACAGCAAGCAGCTTGCTATGGGGGCCCCTGAGCTCCATTTGTCTATTCAGACACAGAGCTGTGGCCCTGCCCCGCCCCCTTTCTCCTTTATTTGACAGCAGCGGGAGCCAATGGCACTGCGCTGCTGTCTCAGCCATTGAGGAGAGGAGTCCCGGGCAGCCGAAACACTCCTGCAACATACCTGAGCCCCATCTAGAGCCAGCTAAGTATTAGAGGGGCTGAGGGGATCACCCTGCTGCACACAGAAGGTTTTTTATCTTAATGCCTAGAATGCATTAAGATAAAAAAAAAAAAAACTTCTGCGTTTACAATCACTTTAAGGTTGGAACATTTATAGAACGATTTCAGTCAATATAACCATATTACACTCCTAGCTTCTTATCCTTGTTGCTGGATTCCAAGTCCCTTGTCTGATTGGACATGGTCTGTTCCTCTTCTCTTCTGCCACTTGTGTCCTTGTTTCTATCATCCACAATTCCATCAAGCATCCTGATTTCAGTCTTTTGCATGATATTTATTTTTCCCCCTAAATTTAATGGGTAAGCAGTCATGCAGCAAGTTTTGTTCTAACATAAATTTTATATGAAGTCTTCATATTTATCATACATTGCTGCTGTGCTCACCAAAAACAGTATGCCCACACTAAAAATTGAGGCTGAAATGAATTTCTTACATTGCTTTTTTTTCTGGAAATATAATTTCAAGGGATAGACATTCACAAACAGAAAAAAAATGTTTTATAAACAATTTATATAGCACAAGTGATTTGCGCAGCGCTTGCAACAACTTTTTTTTTTTTCTTTGCAATGACTGTTTTTGACACATTTTTCAATTCATAGTTACGTTAAAGTATGAATATGTTACCCCAACATTTCATATTCCCAATGTGTCTGTTGTACCATGCACGTGTGTTAAAGGCTAAGTTCACTTTTTCTTTCTTCTCTAAATTCCAGACCCCCTATGTACCAATATATAATTTAACTGCTTCCTGACCGCTGCACGACTATATACGTAGACACAATGGCACTCCTGGGCAGAAGGACGTATATATATGTCCCCTTTAAGGAAGCGCCATTGTGCGCGCATGCTGTGAGCTCAGTGAACCTGACCACGGGTCCCGCAGACTCTATCGCCACGGGGATCCCCACGATCGTCTCACGGAGAGATAGAGCAGGGAGATGCTAATGTAAACACGCATCTCTCCGCTCTGACTAGTGACAATGCCAGTGATCACCGCTTCCTGTAATCGGTAGCGGTGATGAATGTCTAGTCACATGTAGCCCTTCCCCCCTACAGTAAGAAACACTCCCTAGGGCACACTTAAACCCTAGAGTGCCACCTAGTGGTTAACCCCTTCACTGCCAGTGTAATTTTCACAGTAATCACTGCATTTTTATAGCACAGATCGCTGTAAAAATGCACTATGTTCCCAAAAATGTGTCAAAAGTGTCCGATGTGTATAATGTCGCAGATACGATAAAAATCGCTGATCGCCGCCATTACTAGTAAAAATGAATAAATAATAAAAATGCCATAACTATCCCCTATTTTGTAGACTCTCTAACTTTTGCGCAAACCGATCAATAAACGCTTATTGCAATTTTTTTTTACCAAAAATATGTAGAATACGTTTCGGCCTAAACTGAGGAAAAAATAGGTTTTTTTATATATTTTTTTAGGGATCTTTAATATAGCAAAAAGTAAAAAATATTGCTTTTTTTTTCAAAATTGTCGTTCTATTTTTGTTTATAGCGCAAAAAATTAAAATCGCAGAGGTGATCAAATACCACCAAAAAAAAGCTCTATTTTTGGGAAAAAAAGGACATCAATTTTGTTTGGGAGCCACGTCGCACTTGTCAGTTAAAGCGACGCAGTGCCAAATTGTAAAAAGACCTCCGGTCTTTAAGCTGACAAATGGTCCGGGGCTGAAGTGGTTAATGTACTACTTTTGCAGAAATAAAAAAGATTTCTATTTCTCTTTACACACCCCTTACCTCAGTGTTAATCTGGCTTTATAAAACTTCTCCATTACTTCTTGGACAGACCTTGAGCCCCAGTCACACCGGTACGACTCCAGGTACGATATGCGATTTTACAAATCTTACCTGAAGTAGCATCTAATGTGTTTCTATGGCAGTATCTTAATAGATGCAATTTCAAGTAGTGCGATTTGGGAAGTAGTTCATGTATTACTTTTTCAGGACTTCAGCACGATTTCGCTGCCATAAACTCTAATGTAAATCGTGCTGCAAATCATGCCTGTGTGTATATCAGCACTACTTAAGCCCTGAAAGAAGTTAAATATTTACCCTTTGGCCCCTTTGACACTACCACGACTTTAAAGTCACGCGATTTTACCACGATTTCAGGGAGACTTGAGGTCTATGAACCTGAACTAGCAGGAAATGACTTGTCATGCTACTTTGCAGTCCCAAATCGTGGGACAAGTCGTACAAGTGTGAAAGGGGCCTTTTGTTAAACTTTTAAGGCCCCGTCACTGTTCCTCCCTGTTCCCTGTGACATGGACATCAGCTCTCACAAGTAGCTCTGAAATCGTATCAAAGCTTACAAATCTCATAGAAGTAGTGCTAAAGAAGTGCTGAAAAAAGTATTAAATCGTGGTTGAAGTTGGGCTTTAAATCGCACCACTTTAAATCTTACTTGGTGTGACTGCAGGCTGACCTATCACGGAAAGGAGTTTACCAGCTGACATTGTTGGCACACACCCTGTATCTGCCTTCCCCCTTGCAGCAGATCACTACCACCCACCTCAGGTGCACATTTTCCAATGCAATTAGTGACTACTGTTCTAAGACCCCTTTCACACTGAGGCGCTTTGCAGGCGCTATAATGCTAAAAATAGCGCCTGCAAAGTGCCCTGAAAGAGCCGCTGCTGTCTCTCCAATGTGAAAGTTCAGAGGGCTTTCACACTGCAGCGATGCGCTAGCAGGACGGTTAAAAAAAAGTCCTGCTAGCAGCATCTTTGAAGTGGTGAAGGAGCGGTGTGTATACCGCTCCTTCACCGCTACTGCCCATTGAAATGAATGGGCACCGTGGCTATACCGCCGGCAAAGCGCTGCTGCAGCGCCACTCTGCGGGTGATTTTAACCCTTTTTCGGCCGCTAGCCGGGGTTAAAAGCGCCACAAAATTGACCGTAAAGCGCCGCTAAAAATAGCGTCGCTTTACCGCCGACGCACCCACTCCCCCAGTGTGAAGGGGGCCTTACTAAATACACAGCCTTAGATTGTTAATTTGGCAGAGTGGGCAGGGGCTGATTGATCAGATGTGGCTAGAGCTGTAGTATTAAAAACAGGAGAAATATGCCCTTTGGTTCTGTAAAGATCACCATACACTATACAATCTAAATGTACAATATCCTTTAGATCTACTATCAACTATGTAGCGCAAGGGCCTGCCTGATTGCATACACAGGGTTTGGATAAATGGTGTCTTCCCTGAATTATATAGCTTTGGTAAATCTAAAGGAAATCATACAGAGATTGTCAAATGATTGACAAATGACAACACACAGTAAAAAATGTGCAACCCGCAACACACCATAATGTCCCATGAGCTACTTTGCCACGTCTAAAGCCCCATACACACGGTCGGACTTCCATCGGACTTTTCCGTGGATTTTTGTCCGAACGGAGTTGGTCGGGAACACCCATAGCATACACACCACAGGACTTTTCTGCAAACTTTCCCAAAACTTTTTGCAACATCACGTGGTTTTTCTGCTCTTTTCTGCTCTTTACCGCCACCCTTTGGTCAACTTCTGCTATTGTTGGTTGATTTTAACATTAGTTGTTTTGTCCATCGGACAAAAGTCCGATGGTTTTCTGTACACACGGTCGGACTTTGCTCCATCGGACTTTTGTTGGCCAAAAGTTTGTCCGTTTGCAGACCCAACTTTTGTCCGATGAAAACAAGAAAAAAAAAAAGTTTGTCCGATGGAGCGTACACACGGTCGGATTGTTGGTCCAACTTGCTCAAAATGAAGTTTGTTGGCCAAAAGTCTGACCGTGTGTATGGGGCTTAAGACAGCCCATTGAATTAAACAAGCTTCCCTATGCGTGTCACAGGAAAAAGGAGCCAAAAAACGTGTGCTTCATAGTACACTAGATGTGAATGGGGCCTGAAAGTGAAATTGGTGCGTTTACACAAGAACAATTGGGCTCCAATCACATCTACTCGTTTCCAAATGCATGGCAAACTGCACATAAAATACGAGCTCTGTCACGTGTTGGATGCATTAAGGTGAAAAAAACATGAGGATTTACAACTACTTTAACCACTTGGCGTCCACGCTATAGCCGAATGATGGCCACAGCGCGGACCCCAACTGCCGGGAGGCCGTCAATAGACGTCCTCCCCTATGCGCGCTCCTCGCCCGCCCCTGCAGCACGCACAATGCGTGCTGTGATCACTGAGACTCGGGTGATCACGGATCCGTGTAAGGGGCCGGTCCCGACACCTTACCACGTGATCAGCTGTCAGCCAATGACAGCTGATCATGTGATGTAAACAAAAGCTTAAAGCGTGAGGAGAAAAAAAAGCCGATCACCGGCTTGTGTGCAAGGGACATCGGTCCTGAAGAGGAAGAGGCAATTCTGCCTCATCTCTGTGCAATACAAACCACCTGACAGTGCCCACGAGTGCCATCTATCAATGCCCACCAGTGGTGCCCATTATTGCCACCCGTCAGTGCCCGTTATTGCCACCCGTCAGTGCCCGTTATTGCCACCCGTCAGTGCCACTTCTCAGTGCCCAGCAGTGCAGCCTCATCGGCGTACATCAATGAAGGAGAAAAATTACCTGTTTTCATTTTTTTATATTTTGCTATAAAATTTTGCAAACATTTTTTTTTTTAAATCAGTATTTTTTTTTTTTTTAAATTAACAAAAAATAAAAACCGCAGAGGCGATCACATACCACCAAAAGAAAGCTCTATTTGTGGTAAAAAAAAATTATAATGTCATTTGGGTTTAGTGTTGTATGACCGCGCAATTGTCATTCAATGTGCATCGGCGCTGAAAATTGGTCTGGGCAGGAGGGGGGTTTAAGTGCCCAGTAAGCAAGTGGTTAAAGAAATGTATAGAATGTCCATGCATTCCTTTTTAAACCAGTCATTCAGATACAATTTCCTAGTATATTTTATTTCCATAATGGTACGTAATATTCTGGTGAGGATGTTGTGTTTTGGCAGGAAAAGGATAGTAGGACATGGATTTTCTAGTCCGAGCCTAGGGGAAATTGGGTTTGTTAGTAGATGTTTTCTGTTCAGGAAGGAGACCAGTTTCTGAGGTAATTGTTTCCAATCTCATTTTCTCCAGCAGAGATAGATGTGGCTAATCTTCTGTCCACATTGTTTAATGAAAGTTAAAAACGTTCTGAAAATGTTCCACGTAATCGTGTCAAATAAAGGCCATCTAAACTGCTAGGCAGTTATTCATCTTCCAATGCTGTGAGCAGATTATGCAATAGCCTTTTACTCTTTCGTCCATGGACCGACACAGCTTCTCTATTGACAAAGTGGGTATTATCCGTTAATTAGGAGTGACTAGGCAGAAAAACTTGTAAAAAGTGTTGCATCACACCTTCTACAGTACCGCCCAGGGGGCGGACCCTCTGGGTATACCCTCTCAGTCTGCACATCGCAGATCAGTTTTTTTCTGTCTAGCAAGGAGTAGGACATGGCTCCCTTCGGGCTCATTGGTCCGGGGAAAAAAGATATATATTTCTTTCTCGTACATCACGGGACACAGAGCGACATAGTCATTACTAATGGGTTATATAGATACCGTCAGGTGCTGGCACTGGCAACTTCCAAAACCGGAAGTACCCTCCCCTATATAAGCCCCTCCCATCCAGGAGCACCTCAGTTTTTTGCCAGTGTCTAAGGTGTTGGCCAAGAAGAAACATGTGTTTTTCACTGAGCTTGCGTACAGGTTCTTTTGGGCCTCAGTAAGCTATTCCGGATCCCACCAAAAAAGCTTCATAGCTAAACGGTCGGTACCCGGGCCTTGCAGAGAAGAGCAAGGTTTTGCCTGTAATGCTTCTCTTAGGAGAGCTGGACCCTGGGATCCAGAGCTCTGGTCATACCCACGACCAAGATGTTTTCTGTGCAGGGTGCTATACAGGTCCAGGGGAGTGGAATCCTTGGGAACCCGGTCCCTGAAGGTTTGATTACAATGCCTGCCGTGATAGGTGAAGTTTGGGCTTTTGTGGACCAAACAAAGTCCTGCGGCGGGGAACAGGTAAGTGGGGGCCCCCAGGAACTTGGTTCTATTGGGGGACCCCCAAGCCTAATTTGTCTTTCTGTCTGTTACCTAATGGTATTCCCGCAAAATTCTGTGCATGCCTGTAACTACTAAAAAAATGTAATAATTTTTAATGGTGGTCAAGGAAAAAAAAAAAAAAAAATTTTATATATATATTTAATATATTAGACTGCGGTACCTGTGTTTGTCCACTAGAGGCCGCTGTGGAATGTTTTCTTGTCATGTGGACTAGCTTCTTCTCAGCAGAGCAAAGTCCAGGCAGATGGTGAGTTCTCTTATAGGAAACTGCTTCCTCTGCCATGTTGCAGTGCTCGTCCATCCCCCGGCCTGCGGCAAAGAGGGGCCCTGGCTCATGTCCCTTGTTACCATATTTGAAATTAGCGCCGAAGGCGCACGTGCCCGTGCGTGTGCACGCGCCTCTATATATAGAGGTGAGCCGGGAAAGGGGGCGGAGCCTGGGGGATGACGCTCTGTGCGCGCCGCAGCGCTTCTGCGCATGTGCGGGCGTCCCAGCAGTTTTAAAAAACCACAATATTGTAGTGAGCTGGCTATGAAGTACAGAGACAGAGCTGGCAACATTTAAAGGCATACAGCAAGCGGTTGATACAGGCATCCCCTAGAAAGGCACATTAGTAGACACCAACTGTGATATAGCAGCAATTGTGCTAGACTATTCTCAGTAAAAGTGGTGTATTACGGCTGGAATACCTCAGCTTTAGGCTTAGGAATATGCCATCCAGAAGCTCCGGAACTGAATCTTCCAGGAAGCGAAGGGGGTCTCATCGGGCTCGGAGGATCTTGGGCATACTCCTGCTGCACCAGTCTCCCCTGAAGTTCAGAGGTAAGTGACCGTAGAGACCCCGCAGGGGTACTTGGTACTGTGGCTGTCCTCAGTTCACCTGCTCCTGTGTATGTAACAGAGGAGGTTTTTTCCTCAGCTCTGGGAGGATTAGAGAGAGATTGTCAACATTGATCGCTGCCTCCCTGTCAGGGAAAGCACGCCCGATCTCCGTCTCCTCCTTCAGAGTGCCTGTTAGCAGAGCAACAGTCCCATACAGGGATCGACCTGCCTGAAGGGGATCAGGATGAGGTTGATTCTGTTATAGAGGAATCAACAGTGGGGGAACCTTTTCTCAGCATCTCAAGCTGAAAGATTATGGGTTCAGTCTCTGACTAACATGGTCCGATCAGCATTTAAAAATGCACCTTGCGGAACCATCAACCACTACTGTATCCTCGTTGGGGTCGCTATAAGCCCCCAGACTGTTTGTTCTTTTCCACTTTACCCTTTACTGAAAGGGCTCATTTACCAGGATTGGGAACATCCTGAGAAAATATTTATTCCCCCAAGAGATTTCCGGTGGTCTATCCCATGGAGGATAAGTTCATCAAAAAAAAAAAAAAAAAAATGGAAGGTCCCTACAGTGGACGCAGCCATCTCTTGTATGTATAAATCACTGACATGTCCAGTGGATAATGTCCAAATGTTCAAGAACCCAATAGATAAAAGATTGGAGTCCTTATGAAAATCTGCTTGGTGATACAACCAGCAGTAGCAGCTATTGGGGTCTGCTGAGCAGTGAAGGATCAGTTGAAACAGGTCTTGAGGGACTTGACAGATCAGCAGGCTTTGCCCTAGCTGATCTACCTAGAGCCGTAGGCTTTGCGGTTGACGCCATAAAGGATTCAGTCCATCAGGCCTCCCGCCTTACGCTGTCTATAGTACATATGCGTAGGCTCCTATGGCTCAAAAAAACTGGTCTGCTGAAGCTCCCTGTAAAGAATGGCTGGTTAGCGTCCCATTTCATGGTGAACGCTTATTCAGGGAAAACCTGGACAAATATATCCAGAAAATTTCCAGCGGTAAAAATACGCTCTTGCCGGTTAAAAACAGAGTTAGAGGTCCCTCTTTAAGAGGCCTGCTTCTCCAGTCCCTGGGGCATCGGCTGTGTAACAGTTCCGAAGGCCTCCTCGGTCAAATCCCGGGGGTAAAAAACAGGGACAGTAGCAGGGTAATGAGAAACCCTGGGTCAGGGGAGGTAAAAAACCTCCCCCAAAGTTAAATTCATTGAAGCCCCCACTCAGTCGGGTGGGGGGAGGACTCCAGTTGTTCGCAAGAGACCTGGCGGGACACGATCAAGACAGATAGGTGCTCTCCGCAGTAGGTTTGGGATACAGTTTGGAGTTAAAAGACTCTCCTCCTTCCCATTTTTGAGGTCAAACGTGCCAAGGGATCCCCGGAAGAGAGAGTCCCTCCTGTTGGCACTAGAACAACTATTGCTCCAAGGAGTAATTATGGAGGTTCCCCTGGAAGAATGAGGGTTCGGGTTTTACTCAAACCTCTTTACATTCCCGAAGCAAACGCAGACGGGAGGCCCATATTAATTCTAAAAGGGCTATACAAATTCCTGTATATCAGGACTTTCCGATGGAGTCGATCCGATCGGTGGCCACTGCCCTACAAGGGGAGGATTGGTTAGCCACGATCGACATCAAAGATGCTTATTTGCACATTCCCATCTTTCCAGTCCACCAAAAATTTCTACGCTTTGCAGTAGAAGGGCGCCATTTTCAGTTCAGAGCCTTACCTTTCGGTTTGGCCACAGCACCACGAGTGTTTACAAAAATTCTGGCCCTTTATTGGCCAAATCTAAGAACACAAGGTGTAATGATAATGGCATATCTGGATGACTTGTTGCTGATAGACCACTCAGTGAAAAAACTAGACGTGGTCGTTCACAAGACGATCAAGTATCTGGAATCTCACGGTTGGATTATCAACCGAGACAAGTCAGCCCTAAAAACCAGTCAAAAGTCTGGAATACTTGGGGCTAAGGTTGGATTCAGGCCAGAGAAAAATATTCTTGCCTCGAGGAAAGGTGTTGTCTTTGAAAGATTTGATCCACTTAGTGGGTACAAAAAAGACAGCCGTCCATACGCCTGTATATGAGGCTGCTGGGAAAAATGGTGGCATCATTCGAAGCAGTACCCTACGGTCAATTCCATTCAAGGAATTTGCAAGGGGCCATACTGTCAGCCTGGAACAAAAAAGTTCAGGCCCTAGACTTGCAATGTCCTTGTCCCCTTCCGTTCGCAAGAGCCTCCGTTGGTGATTGGTTCCCCAGAATCTGGAAAAAAGGAAATCCTTCAGTCCGATTTCTTGGAAGGTGGTCACTACAGATGCCAGCCTTATAGGCTGGGGAGCAGTACTGGAGCAATAGTCTCTCCAGGGCAGATGGTCGGATGCAGAAAAGGCCCTGCCCATCAATCTCTTAGAGATACGAGCAGCCCGGTATGCCCTAGTAGCATGGACATCCAAACTCCAAGGGTCCCCTGTCAGAATTCAATCAGACAATGCCACAGCAGTGGCATATATCAATCATCAGGGGGGCACCAGGAGTCGTGCAGCCCAGAGGGAAGTAAATTACATCCTGAAATGGGCAGAAAAATATGTCCCAGCCATATCTGCGGTATTCATTCCAGGAGTGGAGAATTGGAAGGCGGACTTTCTAAGTCGCCAGCAATTAGGCCCAGAGGAAGGGTCCCTTCACCCCGAGGTTTCGGGACAATATGTCAGCGGTGGGGAACATCGGATGTAGATCTTCTAGCATCCAGATTCAACGCAAAGGGGGACAGGTTTGTCTCTCGGACAAGGGATCCCCTAGCTTGCGGCTCGGATGCCCTAGTGTTCCCTTGGGATCAGTTTAAGCTGATATATGCATTCACACCGCCACAATGGTTACCTCGATTACTCCGCAGAATCAGGGTAGAAAAGAAACCAGTGATTCCGGTGGCTCCAGCGTGGCCCCGAAGAGCGTGGTACGCGGAGATTGTAAAATTTCAGTGGGGAGTCCTTGGACTCTCCCACGTCGTCCGGCTTTCGCAAGGACCGATATACCACCCTTCCTTACCAGCCCTAGGTTTGACGGCCTGGCTATTGAAGCCCACATTCTAAAAAAGAGAGGGCTCTCTAATGCTGTGGTATCTACCATGATCAATGCCAGGAAGCCGGTATCCAGGCAGATCTACTATAGAATCTGGAAGGCGTACATCGCCTGGTGTGAGGCCAAGAAATGGCATCCACATAAGTACGTAATAGGTAGGATTCTGGACTTCCTACAGTGGGTTGTAGATAGGAAGCTTGCCTTGAGTACTATCAAGGGTCAGATTTCGGCCTTGTCAATATTTTTTCAAAGGCCCTTGGCTTCGCATTCACTAGTCAAAGCCTTTATACAAGGAGTGATGCGTATTAGTCCTCCGGTTAATATTCCCATATGTCCATGGGATCTAAACTTGGTTCTGTCGGTTCTACAGAAACAACCATTTGAACCATTACAGCATATTTCCTTGGTGCTTCTCACCAGGAAATTGATTTTTCTAGTAGCCATTTGTTCGGCTAAAAGAGTATCGGAATTAGCAGCTATGTCCTGTAAGGAGCCATATCTGGTTATCCATAAGGACAGAGTAGTGTTACGTCCTCATCCAGCCTTTCTTCCTAAGGTGGTATCGAGGTTTCATTTGAACCAAGATGTGGTTCTTCCTTCTTTTTTCCCCAAACCTACTTCGGTAGAGGAAAAGTTATTGCATTCTTTGGATGTAGTAAGAGCAGTTAAAGCTTATCTAAAAGCCACTGCTCAGATTCGCAGAACGGATACTTTGTTTATTCTGCCGGAAGGCCCCAGAAAGGGTCAGGCAGCGTCAGAATCTACTTTAGCCAAGTGGATTCGACAGGTCATTATGCAAGCTTATGGCTTGAGAAGGAGACCGCCTCCGTTCAAAGTTAGAGCGCACTCCACGAGAGCAGTTGGAACTTCATGGGCAGTGCATCACCAGGCCTCCCTGGCTCAAATCTGTAAGGCCGCAACATGGTCTTCGGTACATACGTTTACTAGGTTCTACCAGGTGGACGTTAGAAGTCAGGAGGATGTCGCCTTTGGGCGCAGTGTGTTGCAGGCCGCAAAAGATCCTCATGTCTGATAGCGCTCAGCTTATATATGGTGTATCCCCCCCCTCATTTGGCATTGCTTTAGGACATCCCATTAGTAATGACTATGTCGCTCTGTGTCCCGTGATGTACGAGAAAGAAAATAGGATTTTTATAACAGCTTACCTGTAAAATCCTTTTCTTGGAGTACATCACGGGACACAGAGCTCCCGCCCCTCTTTGGGGACACTTATTGCTTTGCTACAAAACTGAGGTGCTCCCGGATGGGAGGGGCTTATATAGGGGAGGGTACTTCCGGTTTTGGAAGTTGCCAGTGCCAGCACCTGACGGTATCTATATAACCCATTAGTAATGACTATGTCGCTCTGTGTCCCGTGATGTACTCCAAGAAAAGGATTTTACAGGTAAGCTGTTATAAAAATCCTATTATTTTTTATTTTTTTGCTACATTTGTTGTTTCCTGCGATCTTCGATCAACTGCCGACTGGGTGACAGGCTGGATCCTCGATCCTTGTAGTCTCCCCAGTTTCGGCCATCGAGCGTGTGCCGACCCTAGCTACGCGCTGGGTTTTCCACGACATGCCCGTCGCTCCACGGGTGGCCGGTGAGCCTACGCTCCAGGGCCTGCATCGGACCGCTCAGCTTCGGCTGACCTTACGGCCGAGTCGCAGCAGCCTGGCCGGTGAGCTTACGCTCCAAGGCTTGCATCGGACCGCTCAGCTTCGGCTGACCTTACGGCCGAGTCGCAGCAGCCTGTCCGGTGAGCGTCATGCTCCAGGGCATACATATGATCGTCCCTTCTGGGTCCAATCACAGCATGCCTGGCCAACAGTCACCTTCCGTGCGCGGACGATGATCTGTTTGGAATGTCTTCCAGCAGAATACATGCAGGATAGGTAAGTAAAACTCCCCTGCCTCGGCTGGGTGATTTAGCTGGACATTCCTGGAGAGATCAAGTAAGTGGTTGTGGCCCCTTTCTTCCCTCTCTCCCTGCCTTTCCCTCCTCCCTGGGCTTCTAGCTAAAGGTTGCTGGGTGCTGGGGGTCACCTAGGGGGTCCCACTGGAGCGGGGCTGGCTGTAACTAACATTTAAAAGAAATGTCATTTTTGCTTACCTGTGTTTGTGTCTCCATGCTGTCGGCGGCCATTTTGAGGTGGTCCATGCCAAGTTTGGCCTCTTGTAACTGCCTGGCGGCCATCTTCCTGTAGTTCGGCCACACCCACTGGCCCCTATCAGGTGATCGGCGGACATGTTTGTCCACCCTGTATGCAGATATTGCCGTTCGGCGGCCATCTTTTTTGTGGGCTATGGCTGCCTGACCTCTATCTTCTGTCGGCGGCCATTTTCTTAGAGCCCACATTATCTTCCATACAGACGGTTTTGGCAACCATTTTGCGAGAGCCTCCGGCCTCTAGGGTGCATTACACTGGCGCGAAAATTCACACAGGAAGTGCTGATAAAAGAAGCAGACTGACACAGCAGCAAGGGGACAGCATCATAGGCGCAGCATAGCAGTACCTATCCAGGGTGGTGAGTCCTCTGGGTAACCCAGCATCTCTGCAGCGCAGGAGGGTGGCATATTGATATCTTGCCTGGAGCCCTGTGAGTGTCAGCGTGTGGTCAGCATGGCATCTGAGCCAGATGTCTTCTCCCCTGAAACACCAGATTTAGCAGCTGGTGTCCCTGAGGTGTCTATGGACGCTATGTCGGCAATCCTAGAGGCGTTTGCTGCCAGGGTGGAAGCAGCACACGGGAATACAGGGGGTAATAAACGCCCCCGTCCCCTGCAATCTTCTGGGGATATTTCTGATGCAGAACCAGGTCCAGCTACGGCTCATGGCCCAGATTCTGATGCATCAGAGACTGCAGACCGTGACCGATCGGACAGTGAGGAGGACTCCAGGTCAGTACGCGAGACTGCTTTGGTATCTGACCTTATTACTGCAGTGCGGGATACGCTAAAGTTGGAAAGGACTGAAGAAGTAGCAGATACTCCAGTCCCCTTTGGGTTTCGTAAACCTGCCCGCACTGCTAAGGTGTTCCCTTGTGTGTCTTATTTTGACAAACTCTTATACAAGGAATGGGAGAACCCACTGAGGGTCTTTACAGCCCCAAAGAGGTTTGCAGTACGGTACCCCTTTGAGGAGAGTTTTCTGAAGATATGGACCTCTCCCCCTATAGTGGACCCTTCGGTGTCCAGACTTAATAGAGCCACCACTATTCCAGTAGAAGGGGCTCCTGTTTTCAAGGACCCTGTGGATAAGAAGGCTGAAGCACTCGCTCGCTACCTATACTCAGTGGTAGGCTCAGCAGTACGCCCGGCATTGGCGGGGGCCCTAGTGTCTCAGACACTTACTGAATGGGCAAAATTGCTACTCCAGGGGTTAAAGGAGCGAGATGCTCCTCCTAATGAGATAACTTTGGCCGACCAGTTGGTCCAGGGCCTTAAGTTTGTCTGCGAGTCAGACATGGATACTATTCCCCTGCTGTCAAGAGCTTTGGTTTATGCAGTAGCAATACGCCGCCTGATCTGGCTAAAGGGCTGGTCTGCGGACCAGACTTCCAAGAAAGCCCTATTGGATCTGCCTTTTAAGGGCGACAGACTTTTTGGGGCTTCTCTGGATGACATCATCAAGGATGCTACAGGAGGTAAAAGCACTTTGCTTCCCCAAACTAGCAAGGGTAGGGGACCACGCCAAGGGCAAGGGCCCTCCTTTACTGCACGTAAGCGGTTTTTTCGCCCTCTTAAGGCGACAGGGAAAAGACCCCAGGCCGATAAAGCGCCTGCCCAAGGACAAAAGCGTCCTTGGTCCCGCAGACCCAACAAGCCTGTGGACAAATCTGCGTCCACATGAAGGTCCGCCCCCACCCAGCTCTCGGGTGGGGGGACGTCTTCGCAAATTCGCGACTCAGTGGACTGCTCTAGTCTCCGACAGGTGGGTTTGCGAAGTAATCTCCTCAGGCTACAAGATAGAATTTCTCTCTTGTCCACCAGACAGATTCATCACCTCCAATCTCCAGCTACTACCGACCCGTCGGGAGGCCCTGTATGGGGCGGTCCAGGGTCTACTGGAACGCGGGGTAGTTATTCCAGTTCCAGAACAGGAACGGGGTCAGGGTTTTTACTCAAATCTGTTCATTGTGCCAAAGAAGGAGGGGGTTCGTCCAATCTTGGATCTCAGAGCCCTCAATTGCTTTGTGAAGGTACAAAGATTTCGGATGGAGTCGGTTCGATCCGTAGTCACGGCTCTCCATCCGGGGGACTTTCTGGCCTCCTTGGACATCAAGGACGCATACCTGCATATCCCCATATACTCCAGACACCAGAGGTTTCTGCGATTTGCTATCGGGAAGAACCACTACCAGTTTGTGGCCCTCCCGTTTGGCCTTGCCTCAGCACCCAGGACGTTCACCAAGGTGCTCGCTCCGATTCTGGCACTTCTAAGACAGCGGGGTATCGCTATCACAGGTTACTTGGACGACCTTCTGCTGAAGGGCCCTTCAAGCTCAGAATTAGAGGTAAGCGTGTCCATTACCTGTCAGACTCTTCGAGACTGTGGTTGGATACTAAACACGCAAAAGTCAGTATTGGTGCCCACTCAACGCCTAGTGTACCTGGGGTTGATTCTGGATTCCTCAGAGGCAAAGGTATTCCTCCCTGTGGAGAAGTTGCAGACCCTCCGGGCTGCAGTACGGCAGCTGACTTCCAGGAATTGGTCGTCACTCCGTTTTTGCATGCGAGTGTTGGGCCTCATGGTAGCCTCCTTCGAGGCAGTCCCATATGCTCAATACCACACTCGAGTGTTACAGAGGGAAGTTCTGTCCAGATGGAACAGATGCCCTTCATCTCTGGATCATCAAATCCGAGTGAGCCACCTAGTCAGGAGATCCCTGGTATGGTGGCTGACAGCACCGGCTCTAATGGCCGGGAAGTCATTTCTTCCGGTTTACTGGATAGTGATCACGACGGACGCCAGCCTTACAGGTTGGGGGGGAGTCTGGGGTGTCCAGTCGGCACAAGGTCGCTGGACCCCAGAGGAAGCCCTCCTGCCGATCAATGTCCTGGAGATCCGGGCGATCAAGCTGTGCCTCTTCAAATGGTCTCAGAGACTGCAAGGGCGTCCAGTCAGGATCCAGTCAGACAACGCCACAGCAGTGGCATATGTCGATCATCAAGGAGGAACAAGAAGCTCAGCTGCAGCATCGGAGATCGCTCGCATCCTGAAGTGGGCAGAGAGGAGCGTACCGGCACTGTCGGCCGTGTACATTCCGGGTGTGGAAAACTGGCAGGCGGACTACCTGAGCCGCCAGATGCTGGACCAGGGAGAATGGTCCTTACACCCGGAGGTGTTCCAACTCCTCTGCCAAAGATGGGGCACACCAGACGTAGATCTTCTGGCTTCCCGACTCAATCGGAAGGTATTGAGGTTTGTGGCCCGGTCAAGAGACCCATGGGCAGACGCAACGGACGCGTTGGTAGCATCGTGGGGCCAGTATCGGCTAATCTATGCCTTCCCTCCCTTAAGGCTTCTTCCTCTTCTGCTCCGCAGAGTGGAGGCAGAGGGAATTCCAATGATCCTAATCGCTCCAGATTGGCCTCAGCGTCCTTGGTACGCCGATCTAGTACGTCTGGTAGCAGACGTCCCCTGGCGCCTACCACTACGGAAGGACCTGCTGTCGCAAGGTCCCATATTCCATCCTGCTTTACAGTCATTGGCTTTAACGGCATGGCTGTTGAGAACCAGGTACTGAGAGACCGGGGCCTGTCAGACTCAGTAATTTCTACTATGAGAAGTGCTCGGAAACCGTCCTCTAGGAAGGTCTATCACCGCACTTGGAGGGCCTACATCTCCATGTGTGAGGAAATGAAATGGCATCCGCGTACCTATTTGGTTTCCAGAATCCTGCTGTTTTTACAGCATGGGGTAGACCAAAGGCTTGCCCTAAGTACGATTAAGGGACAGATATCTGCCCTGGCTGTCTTTTTTCAGCGACCCCTGGCGACTCACTCTCTCGTGAGTACATTTGTGCAGGGGGTTCGACATGTGGCCCCTCCGGTCCGCCCCCCGTTACCTCCGTGGGACTTGAACCTGGTCCTCTCTGTGCTTCAGAAGGCACCGTTTGAGAATATTAGAGATATTCCCCTGTTGACACTTTCTCAGAAGGTGGTCTTTTTGGTGGCTGTTACGTCAGTTAGACGAGTCTCTGAGCTGGCAGCCTTGTCCTGCAAGGCTCCCTATTTGATTTTCCACAAGGATAAGGTGGTGCTGCGGCCGCAGCCTTCCTTTCTTCCGAAGGTCGTTTCGGCTTTTCATCTCAACGAAGACATTGTACTTCCATCCTTGTGTCCTCAGCCGTCGAATCCTAAGGAGTCGGCGTTGCATTCCTTGGACATTGTCCGAGCTTTGAGAGTATACATATCTGCTACTTCCCTGTTCCGGAAGTCAGACTCACTGTTTGTTTCGGTGGCTGGTCCCAAGAAGGGCCAAGCAGTCTCATCGGCCACCATCTCTAGGTGGATCCGACAGATAGTAATCCAGGCTTACGCCTTAAAGGGTCAGGCGCCCCCCTTTCCTGTCACGGCGCATTCGACCAGGGCAATAGGTGCCTCTTGGGCTTTCCGACATCAAGCGTCTGTTTCCCAACTATGTAAAGCGGCGACTTGGTCGTCCGCTCACACTTTCACAAAATTCTACAAAGTTGATGTAGGTGCATCTTCGGATGCCTCTTTCGGCCGCAAGGTTTTGCAGGCGGCTGTTTAGAGTTGCAACTCCTCCGTTGGAGGAGTGCTGTTTTGTGTTTTGGGGTGAAGTTTGTTTTTATGCTGTTACCACCCCTCGTTTTTTCTCTGACACTGCTTTGGGACGTCCCACTTTGTCAATAGAGAAGCTGTGTCGGTCCATGGACGAAAGAGTAAATAGGATTTTTTACTCACCGTAAAATCCTTTTCTCTGAGTCCATGGACCGACACAGCACCCACCCCTCCTTTTAAGTTTGTACTGCTTTTTGACGAACTGATCTGCGATGTGCAGACTGAGAGGGTATACCCAGAGGGTCCGCCCCCTGGGCGGTACTGTAGAAGGTGTGATGCAACACTTTTTACAAGTTTTTGTGCCTAGTCACTCCTAATTAACGGATAATACCCACTTTGTCAATAGAGAAGCTGTGTCGGTCCATGGACTCAGAGAAAAGGATTTTACGGTGAGTAAAAAATCCTATTTTACCACAGCTAAGTAAGTCATTATGAGAATTGTTGACAGGTGTCTAAAGAAGGCAAATCACACCTAATCATTATTCCCAGTATGTCTATTGGCTTTTGCCCCCGTTTACATCGGCACGATTTGACAGGTCAAATCGCAGCCTATTGCCTGCAATGGCACCGTCCTAATTGGTGCGACGCCGGCTTTGCGCCGCCGCACAGATTTTTCAAACTGAGTTCCTGCACTACTTTTGGTGATTTTCGGGGCCGACTTCAATAGACATCTGTGCATGAACCTGCACAGATGTCTTTGAAATCACTCTCAAAGTCAGACTGAAATGTGGCTTTGAAATCGTGTGAGTTCAGATTAAGTTGCATGATTTCAAAGCCGTATTCAGCGTGAACAAGTGCTTTAACCTTTTAAGATGTATGTTATAAACTGAGTTTTGAACTGTGCTCTGATCCACCCTGCACCTATGGATGAGCTGTCCCTGGATGACAGTTGGGACGATCGGTGCGGGCAGTTACAGGCATAGATCCCCCTGTATACCTTTGAATTAAACATCTGACGTCAGCGGACGCTGACAGGAGGAGAAACTCCTCCTCTCCACTTCTCATTCCCTCATTCCTGCGGCTGTAAGCTGCTTTATTGAAAGGTATACAGGGAGATTGGTGCCTGTAACTGCCCGCACCGATCGTCCCAACTGTTCCCTTTCATCCTTTTCCGCCCCCCCCCCCCCTCAGCAAACTGTCAGGATAGAGAGCGGAGTAAGGGGCCAGTAAACATGTCATTTACCGCCCCGTTCCTTTTCTGAATGAACAGTCAGTGATCACTGACTCTGTCCATCCATAACGGAAGCATTGTGAACTGTGTTTGCGATGTTTCATTTTATGAATGAACAGGAGCTTCAGTCTCCTGTCCATTCTTCTGTTCATTCAGGGGCAGATGTCAGGGGTCTGTTTAGACCCCTGATATCTCACCAAAGCCCCCCAACAGGGCTGATTAAAAAAAAAAAATGCAAGAAATAAGAATATTAAAAACAATGTGAATAAATAACTACTGACACAGTCGACAGCCGTACCCCCTCCTTCCCAATAAGCATTGTGGTAAAAAAAAATGAATTGTTTTTTTATTTGTAAAATGAAAAAAAAAAAGACTGAAACCATCCACTGCTGTACTGACAATGTCCACTGCCCTACTGAAACAGTCCACTTCCCCTTCCCCCCAAAAGCAATGTGGGGAAAAAAAATATTTAAAAAATACATGTAAAAAAAAAAAAAAAAATTGTAAACCATAATAGAAAATAAAATAATAAAAAAACTACTGACACTGTCCACTGCCCTACTAACACTGTCCAACTGTCCATCCCCTCCCCCCAAAACATTGTAAGAAAACATAAATAAAATAACAAAAACAAAACCATTCTAGCACTGTTAATTGCTCTACTGACACCGTCCACTGGCCCCCCAAAAAAGCATTTAAAAAAATAAATGGGAACAAATAAAATTGTAAAACAATTATGAAACTGTTCACTGCCCTACTGACGATCCTGCACATACTACCCACTGCCATACACTACGCACTCCTCTCCTGCACATACTACCTGCTACCATACACTCCATACTCCTCTTCTGAACATACTACCCACTGTTCCATAAACTCTGCACTCCTCTCCTGCACATACTATCCACCTCTGTACACTCTGCACTCCTCTCCTGCACATACTACCCACCACCATACATTTAACACCCCTCTCTTGCACATACTGCCCACCGCTGGACACTTCACACGGTATATGCCCTATTTAACTTTCTGCACTATGCAAGTCACCTCTGACCAAATCCCCTTTAAGCCACGCCCAATATTTAGCACAATTTAAACCACGCCCACTTTTAACCACGGCACGCTATGTGCGCTGCATTTTTTATTTTATTTTTTCTAAGCCTAGGGCTAACTTTTGATCATGCACACGGGCCACCTAATTTCATGATACACCCCTGACCTAAAGTAGTTATGTTCATGCACGTACAAGAGTAAAACGGCAGATCTAGGCACATAAAATCTGCAGCTATGTCCTACTTTTTTGTGTGCATTTTCATATCGTCATACAGGATTGTTTTTATAGCGCCGACAGTTTATGTAGCGTTTTACACAATCTATATATTTATTATATATGCGCAACTATGTGTATGGGCTCACAGCGTTTTTTCTGACCGCGTGAATAAGCCCTTAAAGGATAGGGATTTTAGGGTGTAACATGTTCCCAATGCATCAGCCACTGCCTGTTAACTTCCCTCCCTGTGGAGGCAGTATGGGAAGAAGTTTCCCGTACTAGCTGTCACTTAATAAAATCAGTGCCGGGCTCGGCCCCAGCTCTGTGTGTGCATGAACTACAAGCCCCGACGTTCTTTGCGGTTGTCGACTTGTAGTTCTCAATGAACTACTTGTGGTGCTGTGGAATGCCATGGTAGTTCATGGATTTGTTCCTGTCAGTGTATCTGCCTGCCCATATGGGATGTATGGCATACAGATACACTGACAGATCTGAAGGAGACCTGCATGGCACCACCGATCTGGTTCGCTGGTGCAATGCTTTACAGGCTCCAAAAGAAAAAAATAAATAAATGCACATATTTTTACCTAAATGTGCATTTATTTTTAAAGGTGAAATTATCTTTTAACACTAAATGCACAGTTTGATGGGCACTGCCAGTGTTGTTCATCTTACGTTAAAGTAATTACCGTATATACTCGAGTATAAGCCAACCCGAATATAAGCCGAGGCACCTAATTTTACCACAAAAAAATGTGAAAACGTATTGACTCGAGTATAAGCCTAGGGTGTCCATCTGCATGCCTCACTGTGTCCGTGCCTCACTGTGTCCGTGCCTCACTGTGTCCGTGCCTCACTGTGTCCGTGCCTCACTGTGTCCGTGCCTCACTGTGTCCGTGCCTCACTGTGTCCGTGCCTCACTGTGCCCGTGCCTCACTGTGCCCGTGCCTCACTGTGCCCGTGCCTCACTGTGCCCGTGCCTCACTGTGCCCGTGCCTCACTGTGCCCGTGCCTCACTGTGCCCGTGCCTCACTGTGCCCATGACTAGACTGACGTTTAACATGGGAGTCTATGGAAGGAGTGCCTGGATTTGAAAAATCAGTGCTCCCCGGTCGTAGGTCCCCTAAACAACAAACTTTGCACACTTGTAAGGGAGAAATGCGGCTACATGTGTGCCAAGTTTTGGGTCCAGGGGACCTACGACCGGCCGGTACCGGGTCCCCAAATTCGCCGTAGAAATTACTGTTTAACATGGGAGTCTATGGAAGGGGTGCCCGGCTTTGAAAAATCGGTGCTCCCCGGCCGTAGGTCTCCCGGACAACAAACTTTGCACACTTGTAGAAGAAGAGTGGGGCAACATGTGTGCCAAGTTTGGGGTCCAGGGGACTTATGGACGGCCAGTACCGGGTCCCCAAAATCCGGGAGATCAGGCGCAAAAAGGTGACTCAAGTATAAGCCGAGGGGGGCATTTTCAGCACAAAAATAAGTGCTGAAAAACTCGGCTTATACTCGCGTATATACGGTAGTTACAGTTACAAATTCATCTGAAAAGTAATGGAGTTAGTTACTCAGTTACTACATTGAAAAAGTAATTAGTTACTCGGCAAAGTAACTATATTGGGTATTTTATATATACATCGGGGGCGGGGCGGTAGAAGGATGATATATATGTAATTTACTCTTTCGTCCATGGACCGACACAGCTTCTCTATTGACAAAGTGGGTATTATCCGTTAACTAGGAGTGACTAGGCAGAAAACGTGTAAAAAGTGTTGCATCACACCTTCTACAGTACCGCCCAGGGGGCGGACCCTCTGGGTATATCCCCTCAGTCTGCATTTCACAGATCAGTTTTTTTCTGTCTAGCAAGGAGTAGGACATGGCTCCCTTCGGGCCCATTGGTCCGGGGGAAAAAGATTTTTTTTTGCTAAATTTTTTTGTTTCCTGCGATCTTCGATCAATTGCCGACTGGGTGACAGGCTGGATCCTCGATCCTTGTAGTCTCCCCAGTTTCGGCCATCGAGCGTGGGCCGACCCTAGCTAAGCGCTGGGTTTTCCACGACATGCCCGTTGCGCCACGGGTGGCCGGTGAGCCTACGCTCCAGGGCCTGCATCGGACCGCTCAGCTTCGGCTGACCTTACGGCCGAGTCGCAGCAGCCTGTCCGGTGAGTGTCGCGCTCCAGGGCATACATATGATTGTCCCCTTGGGTCCAATCACAGCATGCCTGGCCAACAGTCGCCTTCCGTGCGCGGACGATGATCTGTTTGGAATGTCTTCCAGCATAATTCATGCAGGATAGGTAAGTAAACTCCCCTGCCTCGGCTGGGTGATTTGGTTTGACATTCCTGGAGAGGCCAAGTAAGTGGTTGTGGCCCCTTTCTTCCCTCTCTCCCTGCCTTTCCCTCCTCCCTGGGCTTCTAGCTAAAGGTTGCTGGGTGCTGGGGGTCACCTAGGGGGTTCCACTGGAGCGGGGCTGGCTGTAACTAACATTTAAAAAAAATGTAATTTCTGCTTACCTGTATGTGCTTCCTCCTCCATGCTGTCGGTGGCCATTTTGTGGTGGTCCATGCCGGGTTCGGCCTCTAGTGACCGGCGGCCATCTTCCTGTGGTTTCTGCACCATTTTCTTGTAGTTCCACACCCACTGGCCTCTATCGACTGATCGGCGGCCATGTTTGTAATGATCTACGCTGTATGTATATATTGCCGTTTGGCAGCCATGTTTTTGTGGTCTACGGCTGCTTTGGCCTCTATCTTCGGCTCGGTGGCCATTTTCTTAGAGCCCACATTATTTTCCATACAGACGTTTTGGCGGCCCCTAGGGTGCATTACACTTGCGCGAAATTTCACACAGGAAGCGCTGATAAAAGAAGCAAACTGACACAGCAGCAGTGGGACAGCATCACAGGCACAGCACACGGCAGTATAGCAGTACCGGTCCAGGGTGGTGAGTCCTCTGGGTGACCCAGCATCTCTGCAGCGCAGGAGTGTGGCCTATTGATATCTTGCCTGGAGCCCTGTGGGTGTCAGCGTGTGGTCAGCATGGCATCTGAGCCAGATGTCTTCTCCCCTGAAACACCAGATTTAGCAGCTGGTGCCCCTGAGGTGTCTATGGACGCTATGTCGGCAATCCTAGAGGCGTTTGCTGCCAGGGTGGAAGCAGCACACGGCAATACAGGGGGTAATAAACGCCCCCGTCCCCTGCAGTCTTCTGGGGATAATTCTGATGCAGAACCAGGTCCAGCTATGGCTCATGGCCCAGATTCTGACGCATCAGAGACTGCAGACCGTGACCGATCGGACAGGGAGGATGACTCCAATTCCAGGTCAGTACGCGAGACGGCTTTGGTATCTGCCCTTTTTACTGCAGTGCGGGATACGCTAAAGTTGGAAAATACTGCAGAAGCAGCAGAGACTCCGGTCCCCTTTGGGTTTTGTAAACCTGCCCGCACTGCTAAGGTGTTCCCTTGTGTCTTATTTTGATAAACTCTTATACAATGAATGGGAGAACCCACTGAGGGTCTTTACAGCCCCAAAGAGGTTTGCGGTACGGTACCCCTTTAAGGAGAGTTTTCTGAAGAAATGGACCTCTCCCCCTATAGTGGACCCTCCGGTGTCCAGACTTAATAGAGCTACCACTATTCCAGTAGAAGGGGCTCCTGTTTTCAAGGACCCCGTGGATAAGGAGGCTGAAGCACTCGCTCGCTACCTATACTCAGTGGTAGGCTCGGCAGTACGCCCGGCATTGGCGGGGGCCCTAGTGTCTCACACACTTACTGAATGGGCAAAATTGCTACTCCAGGGGTTAAAGGAGCGAGATGCTCCTCCTCCTGATGAGATAACTTTGGCCGACCAGTTGGTCCAGGGCCTTAAGTTTGTCTGCGAGTCAGACATGGATACTATGCCCCTGCTGTCAAAAGCTTTGGTTTATGCAGTAGCAATACGCCGCCTGATCTGGCTAAAGGGCTGGTCTGCGGACCAGACTTCCAAGAAAGCCCTGTTGGATCTGCCTTTTAAAGCGGAGGTTCTGCGGTGCATACTTTTTTTTTTATTTTTTTTTTATATTCATTATATGTAAAAACCTTAGCAATGTAATTACTCACATCTGCGGCTCTTTAAAACACCCCCCGTCTGTTTTGCGGTAAAAAAAGAGTTTATAAAACTCTTCCTGCTTTTGCCATTTTGCTTGTGGGCATCTTGAAGCCCACAAGCATATCCTTCCGGGAGAGATGAATGCCTCTCTCCCGGCATTCAGCACTGGATCTCGCGCACGCGCAGTGTTGACGGCGAGCAGCGCCGTCAACACTTCCTGGTTGCCATGACAACGTGCATAAACATTTAAAGTACACGCCCAGTAGTGATGCAAGCCAAAGAAAAAGAAACAGCAGGAACGGCACACAACACTCTTGAGACACAGCTGGGCAGCTAATGTTTATTTCTCCCTCTCTGCCAAATCAATTAGAACATTTTTTTATTTTATTTTAGAGCATATACATAGATATATCAAAAAGATTCTCCGAAAATTGTTTTTATTTTTTTGTGTATATATTTTTACACACACACACACACACACTAAATTAATCCATGTTTAGATACGTGTATGTGTATATATATGTGTGTGTGTGTGTGTGTGTGTGTATGTATGTGTGTGTATATATATATATATATATATATATATATATATATATATATATACATATATACATATATACATATATACATATATACATATATACATATATACATATATACATATATACATATATACATATATACATATATACATAGAGATATATATATATATACACACACACACAGAGACACACACACACAGAGACACACACACACAGAGACACACACACACAGAGACACACACACACAGAGACACACACACACAGAGACACACACACACAGAGACACACACACACAGAGACACACACACACAGAGACACACACACACAGAGACACACACACACACAAAATATACCTTCTAAAACTACACACATTCTCCACATGGCAAACACGTAGAAAATTTATATAACATTTTTAATGGAAATAAAATGATAAATTTGATCTGTAAGAAGAATATTATATTTTTAAAATCAAAAAATATTAAAAAGGATAGAAATAAAAAAAAAAAAAAAAAAGTATTAATAAAACAAAAAAATTTTTTTTTTTAAATATTAGTTTTTTAAAGAGAAACTAGAAAAAAGATTGAATAGAAACGCACACACACACACACAAAATATTTAAAATATACATACATGGGTAATCGCAACAACACATATATACATACATGATAAAAAAAAAATATATTATCTTACCTGATTAAAAAGCGTATGATAAAGTAATATGAGAAATCGAAGTTGTAATACCAGTTAAACAATCTAGAAAAAATATATATTTATATATGTTATTAATATATATATTATCAATAATATTTAAAATATGATAGTCAAGAAAACAGTAATAAAATATATAAATATAACAATTTATAACATTTAATATATTTAAAATTATATATTTATATAAATGTGATCAATATACATACCTGTAAATATATGCAAGGAAACGTGGAAGATACTGATGATCTGTTCCTTTCTTTCCAAACGAACGAATAAAAATTACCTTAAAAAAAATAAATCAAAGTAAAAAATATTAAAATGAATGAAAATATATATACATTGAACATATATGTATAAAATTAAAATTGCTTACCTTTTCAAGTAATTTGCGAAGAGAAATCTATAATCAAATTTTTCGGTCAGATGATTTGTATGCCGTCCTTTACCTCGTGTCCGCAGGTGTATAATGGCAAAATACACCTGCCTGCCCTTATCTAAAATGGCGGAATTAGATCCGCCCCCGTCACGTGACCGGCTAGACGAGTCACGTGACGATACACATATCGTGAAATCTGACTGAAAGGAGGGTACATGGTAGTCCTCGGAAGCAGGACAATTTGCTCCCAGGAGCCACTGCGAGAATAGGAGTATAGGAAAGGACACGCCTACTCCCGCGGGAGTAAATCCGGAAGTAAGATTAAAGATAATAGATGAAGGCAAAACTACTTAGAAAAAAAAAAAAGGTTAGTGCTATACTTATTTACGTGATAAGAGGAACTAATGATCTTAAACTTAAATATGTGGGTGAACCTCCGCTTTAAGGGCGACAGACTTTTTGGGGCTTCTCTGGATGACATCATCAAGGATGCCAAAGGAGGTAAAAGCACTTTGCTTCCCCAAACTAGCAAGGGTAAGGGGCCACGCCAAGGGAAAGGGCCCTCCTTTACTGCGCGCAAGCATTTTTTTCGTCCCCCTAGGGCGACAAAGAAAAGACCCCAGGCCGACAAGGCGCCTGCCCAAGGAAAAAAGCGTCCTTGGTCCCGCAGACCCAGCAAGCCTGTGGACAAATCTGCGTCCGCATGAAGGTCCGCCCCCACCCAGCTCTCGGGTGGGGGGACGTCTTCACAAATTTGCGACTCAGTGGATAGCTCTGGTCTCCCGACAGGTGGGTTTACGAAGTAATCTCCTCAGGCTACAAGATAGAATTTCTATCTTGTCCACCGGACAGATTCGTCACCTCCAATCTCCAGCTACTACCGACCCGTCGGGAGGCCCTGTATGGGGCGGTCCAGGGTCTACTGGAACGCGGGGTATTTATTCCAGTTCCAGAACAGGAACGTGGTCAGTTTTTACTCAAATCTGTTCATTGTGCCGAAGAAGGAGGGGGTTCCGTCCAATCTTGGATCTCAGAGCCCTCAATTGCTTTGTGAAGGTACAAAGATTTCGGATGGAGTCGGTTCGATCTGTAGTCACGGCTCTCGATCCGGGGGACTTTCTGGCCTCCTTGGACATCAAGGACGCATACATGCATGTCCCCATATACTCCAGACACCAGAGGTTTCTGCGATTTACTATCGGGAAGGACCACTACCAGTTTGTGGCCCTCCCGTTTGGCCTTGCCTCAGCACCCAGGACGTTCACCAAGGTGCTCGCTCCGATTCTGGCACTTCTAAGACAGCGGGGTATCGCTATCATGGGCTACTTGGACGACCTTCTGCTGAAGGCCCCTTCAAGCTCAGAATTAGAGGTAAGCATGTCCATTACCTGTCAGACTCTTCGAGACTGTGGTTGGATACTAAACACGCAAAAGTCAGTATTGGTGGGAGGGAGTCTGGGGTGTTCAGTCGGCGCAAGGTCTCTGGACCCCAGAGGAAGCCCTCCTGCCGATCAATGTCCTGGAAATCCAGGCGATCAGGCTGTGCCTCTTCAAATTGGTCTCAGAGGCTGCAAGGGCATCCAGTCAGGATCCAGTCAGACAACGCCACAGCAGTGGCATATGTCAATCATCAAGGAGTAACAAGAAGCTCGGCTGTAGCATCGGAGGTCGCTCGCGTCCTGAAGTGGGCAGAGAAGAGCGTACCGGCACTGTCGGCCGTGTACATTCCGGGTGTGGAAAACTGGCAGGCGGACTACCTGAGCCGCCAGATGCTGGACCAGGGAGAATGGTCCTTACACCCGGAGGTGTTCCAACTCCTCTGCCAAAGATGGGGCACACCAGACGTAGATCTTCTGGCTTCCCGACTCAATCGGAAGGTATTGAGGTTTGTGGCCCGGTCAAGAGACCCATGGGCAGACGCAACGGACGCGTTGGTGGCATCGTGGGATCAGTATCGGCTAATGTATGCCTTCCCTCCCTTAAGGCTTCTTCCTCTTCTGCTCCGCAGAGTGGAGGCAGAGGGAATTCCAATGATCCTAATCGCTCCAGATTGGCCTCAGCGTCCTTGGTACGCCGATCTAGTACGTCTGGTAGCAGACGTCCCCTGGCGCCTACCACTACGGAAGGACCTGCTATCGCAAGGTCCCATACTCCATCCTGCTTTACGGTCACTGGCTTTAACGGCATGGCTGTTGAGAACCAGGTACTGAGAGACCTGTCAGATTCAGTAATCTCTACTATGAGAAGTGCTCGGAAACCGTTCTCTAGGAAGGTTTATCACCGCACTTGGAAGGCCTACATCTCCATGTGTGAGGAAATGAAATGGCATCCGCGTACCTATTTGGTTTCCAGAATCCTGCTGTTTTTACAGCATGGGGTGGACCAAAGGCTTGCCCTAAGTACGATTAAGGGACAGATATCTGCCCTGGCTGTCTTTTTTTTTCAGCGACCCCTGGCGGCTCACTCTCTCGTGAGTACATTTGTGCAGGGGGTTCGACATGTGGCCCCTCCGGTCCGTCCCCCGCTACCTCCATGGGACTTGAACCTGGTCCTCTCGGTGCTTCAGAAGGCACCGTTTGAGAATATTAGAGATATTCCCCTGTTGACACTTTCTCAGAAAGTGGTCTTTTTGGTGGCTGTTGCGTCAGACGAGTCTCTGAGCTGGCAGCCTTGTCCTGCAAGGCTCCCTATTTGGTTTTCCACAAGGATAAGGTGGTTCTGCGGCCGCAGCCTTCCTTTCTTCCGAAAGTCGTTTCGGCTTTTCATCTCGACGAAGACATTGTACTTCCATCCTTGTGTCCTCATCTGTCGAATCCTAAGGAGTCGGCGTTGCATTCCTTGGACGTTGTCCAAGCTTTGAGAGTATACCTATCTGCTACTTCCCTGTTCCGGAAGTCAGACTCACTGTTTGTTTCGGTGGCTGGTCCCAAGAAGGGCCAAGCAGTCTCGTCAGCCACCATCTCTAGGTGGATCCGACAGATAGTAATCCAGGCTTACGCATTAAAGTGTCAAGCGCCCCCCTTTCCGGTCACGGCGCATTCGACCAGGGCAATAGGTGCCTCTTGGGCTTTCTGACATCAAGCGTCTGTTTCCCAATTATGTAAAGCGGCGACTTGGTCATCCGCTCACACTTTCATAAAATTCTACAAAGTTGATGTAGGTGCATCTTCGGATGCCTCTTTTGGCCGCAAGGTTTTGCAAGCGGCTGTTTAGAGTTGCAGCTCCTCCGTTGGAGGAGTGCTGTTTTGTGTTTGGGGTGAAGTTTATTTTTATGCTGTTACCACCCCTCGTTTTTTCTCTGACACTGCTTTGGGACGTCCCACTTTGTCAATAGAGAAGCTGTGTCGGTCCATGGACGAAAGAGTAAATAGGATTTTTTACTCACCGTAAAATCCTTTTCTCTGAGTCCATGGACCGACACAGCACCCACCCCTCCTTTTATGTTTGTACAGTTTTTTGACAAACTGATCTTCGAGATGCAGACTGAGGGGATATACCCAGAGGGTCCGCCCCCTGGGCGGTACTGTAGAAGGTGTGATGCAACACTTTTTACAAGTTTTCTGCCTAGTCACTCCTAATTAATGGATAATACCCACTTTGTCAATAGAGAAGCTGTGTCGGTCCATGGACTCAGAGAAAAGGATTTTACGGTGAGTAAAAAATCCTATTTTTTCAGTGTATAAAAATAATAGGAGGGATCACAATAAATAATATTGGTTATGTGCCCATGTTTCACTGTGCCCAATGCCTCAATCACTGTGCAGCGTGCCCCTACCTGATCGGCGACGTCCCAGCGGCTATTCCAGTATTCAAAAGCCATGCCTCTCGAGTCCTCGTCTGTGATAGGCGGAACACTCAATTTCCCAGCATTCAGTGTTCCGCCTATCACGGACATCCGCTCATCCTCATAACACAGACGAGGATGTCCGTGATAGGCAGAACACTGGATGCTGGGAATTTGAGTGTTCCGCCTATCACAGACGTCGAGGACTCGGGAGGCGCGGCTTTTGAATACTGCAATGGCTGCCGTCTGTCTGCATGACACGCTGATCAGGTAGGCAGATGGCGGCTTGCAGTTAGTCTTGCATTACATCTACTCGCGGCGGCTGTGGCGAGTAGATGTAATTGGGGTAACGCCGCCCAAGTAATGGGAACGGCGGTGCCATGAGGGGAAGAGTAATCCGTTAGATTACTCGTTACCCCAAAAAGTGGCTACGTTACCTAACGCCGTTTATTTAAACAGCGTTGGTTACAACACTGGACACTGCTAGTCAAGCTCTCCTATGTAAGTGAATGTGCCACAACCTCCTAAATGCCTGCAAACCTCATTCACCATGGATTGCTTTTCAGGGGGGCTGTAGACACTACCACTAGTGTTAAAAGAGCCTAATTGATTTGTAATCCATGCATGTTTTTTTCAAAAAAGCAGGTTCATAATGTTGACCTAAATATTGATCCTCAGCTCGGTTGTTTTTAAAGACTAGAATTTAGCAGACAAGTTACAAATGTTGCTGTCATTTAGAGGTGTGTCCTGTAGTTTACTTTGTCTGCTTCAATCTATCTATGCAGACCAGAGCACTGCAGTAGCAATAATAGACTCTATTGACTGTTTTTTATGAAGACGGCAATAGCAGCATGTGTCCATCACAATTCTCTGTTCTGTCTTATGACAAGACTGTTTAAGTAAATGTTATTTATTAGGCTCTAAGCGAGTACGGTATGTGCAGATTTTTGTAATCTGGTTTCCTAATTTCCTTTGAATTTAGGGAAAGCATATATGTGTTAACATGTTAACATGAAAATGTAGAATAGAATGCATGAATTTCTTCAATGAGCTTTTCAGTTGCAAGAAGCTGTGCCAGAGACAGCTTCCAGTGACTTCATCTTGGATAATATTGAGAAATATACTAACGCCACACGAACAGCAGATGTCATTTATCTGTGGCTTGGTGTGATAAAATGATGACCTTTTTATTATTTGTTGTTGGTGAAGTCCTAAAAGGACACCTGTGCTCAGAACATGGAGGCTTTCATTGCTAGTTGCCTGGCTTTCATTTTAACCCATTGGTTTAGTGTTTCTCACTCGCAAACATGAAACAAGCATGTAGAAGAGGAGGTTCTGACTTTGCTTGTTGCACACTTGTTCTGGGCCAGTGCTTCAGAAGGTACCAAAACTAGACATGGCCAAGATACTAGTAATTCTTAATCATATGTTAAAAGTCACAGGATGAAGTACTCTGGAACCAATGGGCCATCCAGCCACATTCAGAAAAAAATGGCACTGGCAAGCAAAGCTGTAAGGGCTACCCATAAGAACACCTCCAACTCCCAAAATGTTCCCCTTTTGTTCGTTTTTTTTCAGAGAACTGGCATATCTCTAATCCAAGAGCAGCAACATTTTTTCACTCTTTATCAAGACAAGTTTCTTCTCTCAAGGTTCTACGTTGCTGCAGAGTTATTGGGGCTCCTGTTTGCAGCTTTTTAACTGGCTACTTCCTGACTTTGCTGGAGAGGGGGGCGGGTTGTGGTACCGGTGGTGTAACAGTCAGGAAGAAGATAGAGGGCCAGCCTATAATGTCCCCATTTGGGCACTGGATTCTGTGTTTGGTGATTACCATGTGGTGCAATGTGCTGCGTTGGCTGCGGGGTGCTTTATGGGTACAGGACCAAGGTTCATTCATCTTGTACAATCTAGTCACTGAAGACCAGGGTTGGATCTAGCTCGTCTGATGTTGGGGTGCAGTAAAAAATGTCAAGGCAGATTACAGTGGGTTAGCAGGGCAGTGTGAAATGTGTGGCTGTAGGAATTGGCACCTCCACCAGTGATCCCGCAGAGCGTATCTACTGCCTTCAGTAAGAATTGCAGATAGTAATCCCTTCTGCCCTGCAGTGTATTGTGAAGACCCCTTAGAGTTCCCACTATACCATAGCAGATCATAGGCACAAGTGGGTCTGCCCTGGAGGATCCTGCTGGTTCATGTTTGGCTAACAAGGCAGAGGGTGTCTGCAGCATTTCCCCTGAGGACCTCAGGCTCATTCTCTGTGTGCCAGAAATAGAGAGATTTCATTGTTTTTTTGTTTTTTTTAATCCAACTTGTTTACTGTCCAAAAAGCGAAGAGAGACACTGGCCTCATACTGAATCTAAAGACTCGACAGATTTCTTGGGGTTCAAAAGTTCTGCATAAAATTTTTCCCGGTCACTCATGGTCATCTTGGATGTGTGCTTACACATTCCCAGCACTTCAGCGCTACCTTCACTTTGATGTGGACGTACAACATTACCAGTTTGTGGCCCTTCTCTTTAACCTGTCCACTGTACCTTGATTCTTCACCAAGGTGGCAGCCCCTGTTCTTGCACTGCTACTCTTATGGGGCATTACTATTATGGGATATCTGGACAACTTTTTTCTCCAAGAACAGTCAGCCATCATCTTTTGCATATGTTCAAGGGGATCCTAAATCTCCAGAAATTAGGGCCTTTGACCTGATGGTGCCCTCCTTTTGAGGCAGTCCAATATGCCCAATATCATTCTAGATTGTAGCAGTTAAATGTTCTGGCAGCATGGGAAAGGCAGGTTCAGTCTCTGGACCACCGCTTTTGCCGAACTCTCTAAACCTGGTGCATAACAAGTCCATAACCTGGCCAGGTGCATAACAAGTCCAGAGCTTCAAACGGGGAAATCTTTCCTCCCAGTGGTCTGCTTGATTCTCACAATGGATGGGAACCCATTGGGCTGGAGAGGAGTCTTCCACAGTTTTTCTGCGTAAGCTTGGAAGCTAATCTCCAGAACAATGTCTTTGAGCTCAGAGTGATGTGCCCAACAAAGCCACCATAGTGGTTTACATGAAACCGCAGAGCAGAGGCAGAAATATTGTGGCTCAAAGAGAAGCAGAATATGTATTTTGAACGAAAAGTCATGTCCCTTAGTAGATGTGAGTTTACACCATCACCAATAAAATTTTCAATACACTGTTTAAAGCGTATGTCATGACAAAAAAAAGTACATTACTGCAGTGCATGCTCCATAACCCTATGTTTTATCCCATTTAAACATGCTACAAGTACTATAAAACTTTTGGCGTGCCTGGAAATGTGGTTTGGTTTTACTTTCCTCTTTGACCTGACAACAGAGTATTTTTGGCTGCGAATTCCAAAGCTTGTGCTGTCAGCTTATCCTTCATATCTGATTAATTTCAAAGAAGCCAGATCTTTCTTCCTCCTCCCTCCAACCTCCTCATCTACATAACCCTCCAACCTCCTCATCTACATAACCCTCCTTATGCAGATTCAGAGAATCTATCAGCTCAAACTATTTTTTGCAAAATTTAAGAGGTATTTTTTATCAAACTGATAGAACAAAAAAAACCTAAGAGAGCAGATCAACTTCCCAGCCCCTCACTGCTTTCATAGAGAAATGCAGTGTAAAACAACCTGTCTCAGTGTGCTGACATTTTACACCCAGCCAGATGTTTTCTAGGCATGGTGATTTGAGAAGATATTAGGAGGACAGATTAGGTGCAGGGGTAGGCAACCTCGGCACTCAAGCTGTGGTGAAACTACAAATCCCATCGTGCCTCTGAATCTAGGAGTCATGCCTGTGATTGTCAGGGTCTTGCAATGTCTCGTGGGACTTGTAGTTTCACCACAGCTGGATGACTGAGGTTGCCTACCCCTGGATCATTGGGGGGTCATGTTGATGGATGTTTTCTTGCATATGAGGTTTGTTTGGAATACATTTCAAACACAGGATGTCTTTCCCCTTCAAATTTTGTCTAAGCAGGTCAGACGTAGCCTTTTCTTGTCAAACGCTGCATTTAAAAAAAAAAAAATTTG
Source organism: Rana muscosa (assembly GCA_029206835.1). Lineage (NCBI taxonomy): Eukaryota > Metazoa > Chordata > Amphibia > Anura > Ranidae > Rana > Rana muscosa. The sequence continues at coordinate 742,899,212 of CM055117.1, forward strand.
AACAGAGCTGCATGCATTTGAATGGAAAGGTACAGCGTTTAACAAGAATGTCCCTAACCATGCAACATGTATTATTCTCTAATTTTACAGGTCGCATTTAAAATACTGCGTTGTTAAATTAGTAAATGGCTGGACTGAAGTATGGCTTTTTTTGCCAGTCGTTCAGTTTTCTAGCCATGAAAATATGTGAGAGGCTGCAAGGGACTAAATTCCAAAATTTTTGATAATGTTATAAGTAAAAACTAGCAAAGATTTATGAAAGCTAATTCTTGTCAGACCAACCTATTATACTTTGAGAAAGTTAGTAGGAATTTAGACAGAGAGATGAAGCGCATTTGGATTTTACTGAGGCATTCGACGCGGTTTCTCACAAATTCTTGTGGACTCCAGAAAGTTATACGTGAATGATGGAATATTCTTTCCAAGAGATGTAAAATAGGCCACTTATAGTTCTAGTATTCTAATGTGATACAAGTTCACTTATGAACTATGGAGGAACACTGAATAAACTAAAAGATGTACTTTAAACGGCACATAGGTAAATAAGGTAAAAAATCTAGAGGTTTTTATTAGTAGAAAAAACTGTAAAAGTACATTTATACAAAAAATTTCATAATAATCATCAATACAAGACCTGGAATAATGCTCAATTCTTACTTCCAAAGGCTACAATAGTGTAGATAGACTCAAATTATAAGCGATATATATCCAACAATCAAAAAATCATTAGGTTGAACAGTGTATGTAGGAGGTGGATAGCCTTTGTCCTGGGTCCAATATGCAGAAACGTAGTCTTGCTCTGCTCTACATGTTTCGCGTGTCGTGACGCTTCTTCAGGAGCATAATAGTAAATAGGTCGTATTGAATGGTACAAAACAGACCCGAGTACCAGTACACTGACAGTCTATCTAAGACAGATAGCCAGTTGGGTCAGTCAAAATCATAATAAACAGCAGGGTACTTTAAACGAACAGTCTGCTGGTAAGCAGAAAGAGGGGCTTCCCTCCAGGTATGTAGAGCTAGAGACGCCGGGGGGTATGCATCGGTCGAAGCCTGGTGCATGGGCTGGGCAGAAGTAATCTGTCCACCGTATAAACCCCCAAAAAGATAGCGTGACCAAGCTTCAGACTTGGACCGTGCGTGTGCTTAGCAGACCTATGAGGAGCCTCCAATTGTATGCTCTTCTTTGGGGGTGCTCCTGCTTAAGCTCAAGGGTGTTCTATGATGTGAAAACAAGACACACACACACACACACCTGTGTGTTAAGATTTTAACAAAACCGTTAACCAAACGGCATTGGCTAGGAATATGTACTTAAGCCGCAATTATTAAGAGCAAAGCGATGGGGAAAATGACCTTCCAAATGGCCACCCAAAAACAAAACATTCTTAGATTCTCCCTGAAATCATCCATCTGCACTAACGCAAGAGACAAATTATAAAATTCTAACTAGGTGGTATTACACACCTCAGGCGCTACAGATTTTTCCCCTAATATATCAGATAAGTGCTGGAGGTGCCAGACAGACAAAGAAACACTCCTTCATATCTTCTGGTCCTGCCCACTACTACAACATTTTTGGACAACAGTAGCGAAAATCGTTCAGAAATTTACAGATCACACAATTCGGGAAGACCCTGCGTTCTTCGTGCTGCACGGTCATACAAGAAGTCGGTAGTTCGACACTTAATGCTGCAAAGTCTTGCGTTCCAGCTACATAGAAACAAAATGTGCCCCCCCTCCGTTGGATTGTGGTTGCGCAGAGTGGAAGATATTAAACTGGAAGATTTAGTGCTCACAGCCCAACACAAACAGGACAAACATTCTAAAACTTGAATGTTATGGAATATGTTCATTTTCTCTGACGAAGGCCAGGCCTTACTGAATCCTTGAGGGTCACATTGACAGAGACCTACTGCGGGGCGAAGCCCTTGCCGTGTCCATTGCGCTTGTGTTAAACAGATAAACCCCCCCCCCCATCTTTTTCTCTTCTATTTTCTGTTTTTCACCCCCTATTTCTTCAACTGATAGTATAGTTTCCAGTTATTTTGAGGCTGTTTTTTCTTTTCTTTTTTTTTCTCTCTCTCCAGTTTGGTCACAGGGTAGTCGGTAGCCCAGTGTCCACTAACCAGTTTTTTATAGCAGTATTAAGTATATGTGTATATGAGGTATGAACTGATTCTCAGGTCAAATAGTACGACTTATACAATGATCCAACAGGTCAGTTTCTTTTGTTTGACATAGACATATAGGTATATATATATATATATAGTGTGTGTATATGTGTATGTATATATATATAATCATAGGCGTGTGCACAGGGTGTGCCAGGTGTGCCCAGGCACACCCTGTGCAGAACAGATTCCCCCTACTGACCTGGCTCCCCCTTTTTCCCCCTACAGCTCTGTCAGCTTCACTCCTCTCCCACCGGTTGTTGCTGTGGATGTTTTAGGGTGAGTGGGGGAAGGGGCCAGTAAATATGCCATTTACTGGCCCCTTCCCTTTCTGAATGAACATCGTGAGTGATCGGTAAAGTGTGTTTGAGCTTTGGGGTTCATCCTAATGCCAAAGGCTGCGCACACCTATGAGATAGATATATATATATATATATATCTAATATTTTAAATTGAGCTGCATGTCTGTCCCTATAGTCATATTTGACAAAACTTACTTAAAATAGCAGGATGGAGTTTGGAAAGAAGCTGGAGTAATAGGAATGCAGACTGACAAAAATTGAAGGTGTTAGTAACCAGGTATGCGGTGGGTATCAGATCTAAATGTGTTAATATAACCCAAAAAAAAACACAGAATGAAAAAATTGCAAAAGTACTGGTGAAAAAGAGGGATTAATCGCAAGCTGCCAAGCATAAATGGCAAAAGGAGGTTTGGTTACTACATACCCGCAGCAAATGGCCGCATGCCGACCAGACACTTGAGGTGACTGGTAGCGCAGAATTGCTCGTGGATTATATAGGAGTTGGTAGATTGGAAAAAAAATCAGTTGGTGGATTCCAATCATTGGCAGTTCGCCACTGGTAGGTCCACCTTCTGTCCACTGATTTTTTTTTTTTTTTTTTTTTTTTTATGATACACCACCTCCTATATAATCCACAAGCTAATTTCTGCCATCAGTCACCTCGAGTGTCCTGTCGGCATTTGGCCATCTGCTGCGAATATGTAGTAACCAAACCACCTTTTGCTATTTATGCTTGACTGCTTGTGTTTAAATGTCTCATTAGGAAGCACCTGTGCATCCTCATTTTTATTGCTCAGTAAAGACTGTATTGGTATACAGGTACCCACACCCCAAATATTGTCAGAAAAAATTGTAAGCAAGTTGGGTCAGTAGGATTTTTACGGTAACGTCACAGGACATACACAAGATGTTTGTTAAAGGCACAAATTTTATTATATACAAAAAAGTTTTTTCCTCGGATATTTAAATTACACAATACAGGAAAAACATTAAAATTCCAACTATACAGAGATATCCCTCTTGACAGTTGCTACACCCCCAAAAATTGGGGCTTTTGCCTGGGAAGCTAGTTCAGAGTGAATAATTATGTGTAGACCGTCTATCGCTAATCTTGACATGTTTTGCGGTGTAACCACTTCTTCAGGAGAGGGATAGAGGGAGTACAATACCCAGAGTCAGGCTGAGCCTAACCAAGGGCCAACATGGTGGCAATCCAGCAAATATCACTGGGCGAGCATGGGAGCAGGTAAATAATGGGCCACCGGAGTGACACAATCATCCTTTTTTTTTTTTTATTAATAATTAGTTTGCCAGTGAATAAGCGATGGTTAAGATGGGTAAAAAGGCTGGACCCCAAGATTGATTGAAATTGACTATCTTCCATAGGCTGAAGCTCGCTTAGACTTAAGATGTAAAAGGTCGTGGGTTCAACAATAAAGCATATCCAGCCAGAGCTGTTTACAGCTTATAGGATATAAATGGGAGATATTGTATGGAAAAGTAGACCATCAATCAGTCTCTGGTAGCTGAGACTCATACAAGGGTGGTCCGCCTGTGTGCATCCACCACCTGCAGGATTTTGGAGTTAAGAAAAAAAAAAAGTGAACAAAGATGAACTTTAAACAGGAGATTTTTTGAAGAGGATTGGATGTCTGTTAATCTGTACCTAATATCAAGGTTTTGTTCACATTACCATCACTGTGTTTTACACTGTGTCAGCCACTCATAATATTTTTAATCCATTTACCTATCTAATTAATTTCTTGTCATTGTTATAAAATTTTGTACAAAACGTGGATATGTATAAAAATAATCAGAGTCCATTTGTCTATGCTGCCAATAGTCTCTTATTTTCCCTTTTTGAAGGGTATGTGTGCTTTTCTAAAACCTGTAAAATGGGTTAAAAAAAATGTGTGCAGCGTAAAGGTTATCCTATGGTGATGTAACTAAGCAAACTTCTGGCAGTTGGTCATCCTTTTTGTGTGTTTATTGTGAATTGTACAGTAGCTTTTGCTGTTTTCTTAGCACTTCAGCTGACACATGCTTCTCTACCACTTCCTCACCAGCTATTCAGTTCAAGGGTTCACAAATTCCCAGTGTGGTTATGCTGGCTCTCAATCTGCTGTGCTGCCGTCATCATCTTTGGTTTGGATTGTACTTAAACATCTGGAGTTAGGCTAACATCTTCACTGTGGCACAGTTGTATTTTAATTGTACAAATTATAAAACCGTGTGCTATGAACTTCTGAATACTAATAAAATCTAATCAATTATGGTTTGGCAAATGCTGCTGGAAAGCCTAATGAATAGCAGGTGGAAAGTAGCTGTATATTGTTTAAAAATGTTCTTTTTAATTACAAATTGCCCCCTGCTGCTCTTAATGATGAAAATTTAGTGACATTATCCTGTATGTCAGAGTATATGTGCAAGTAATATACAGTATATGAATGTTATCTGTTAGATGGAAAACAAAGCATAATTTCCCACATCTGTATGTCACCCTCCATTTCTGTATACTGTTCATTGGACATTTCATAAAAGGCAATTATTATTTTTTGCATTATTGTGATAGTTCATTATTCTTAGTGTTATTTGATGGGCTGTAAACTCACTCTCTGTGTAGTTACCTCTTCCAATCAATGTCTTTCATTATTGGAAGTAGTCCTCTTGATGCACTGTATGGCTAAACGTTTGGGAACACCTCACATCAGTGTATGAACTTGTTGGGGCATCCCATTCCAAAACCATGGGCATTAACATGGTATTCCCCCCCCCCAATTGCACCTATAAAAAACAAACGCCACTATTTCAAAAAGAGCATCCATTCGTTTTGGGAGTGGTATGTTATTTGTCAGAAATTTTTGTTTTTACTCATCCAAAAAGAGAATTTGTCAGGTTAGGTGGTTGTTGGGCGAGAAAACATGATTCACTGTCTGCATTCCAATTTATTGCAAAGGTTTTTAATAGGATTGGTGTCAGGGCTCTCTGCTGGAAGGACCTTTATTGAAATTGTTTCAACAAGTTTGGAAACCAAACCGTATAAAATACATTTTCAAAAAAGAATTGCCTTCAGTGGAAACAGCTGTATGTATGTGTATATATGCATGAGCACACACACACACACACACACACACGACCCTGCCACAGATCAAATTCAGGGTTCATTTGCTGCCTAATATATCCCATCTTTTAGGCACCATGTAACCAGATAAGCAATGTTATACTTTATGGGTCAAGGATCATAATGTTATGGCTGATGGGTGTGTGTATGTATATAGTTATACCCTTCAAAAATCAAATGACTTGTTTTCTATATTTATTTTTCTAGAGTACAAGAGAAGCAGAAGCCAAATTGAAAAATGAAAGCAGAGTCAAGCTTTTTGCCTTGGATTCAGATACACAGGTAAGAACTAGCTGCATGCATATATATATTGTATGTTTTTTTTGCTTGCTTATGGTTTTCATGTCACTGGGTTCAGAATAAGGTCACCTTTGTAAACAAAATTATAATAAATGCACATGTTTTTGAAGGTAAAGTTAGCATTTATTTTTACTATGACCCTGCGGGTGCCATGCAGAGCTTTTGCAGACTGTCAGTGTAAGTTGTCTGCTCGTACAAGCAGGCAGTTAAGTACTGCCAGGAAGACTGAATAAACTACCTTGAGTGCTCAACAGCGCACTGGTAGTTCATTGAGAACTAGAAGCCGACAGCCGCAAAGGCTGTTGGCTTTTGTAGTTTTCTCATTTACAGAACACTCTGAATGAATGATACAGCCAGATAGGCGGAGCCCCACACGGTCGCAGCTTTGTCTATTTTAAAATTGCGACAGCGAATGGGTGGCAGAAGATCCCCGCTTGCTGTCAAAAAGGGCGGAATGGTTGGGTGTGGGCACCAGAGCATCTGTAACATTTTACATATTACACCCTGAATATGGGTGTAGCATGTTGCATACGGTGAACTTGTTCTTTATTTTAAGTAAGATCATTGTTTAATGAGCTAATCCACCACTGAAAGTGCCCAATAAGCAGCACGTTTTGTGACATGGATAGTCTCTGCCAGAGCAGCCTGCCACTATTTTATGAGCATCTGCTGCCCTAAATTAGTCATAAGAAAAATGATCCAGAACATGGGTTTAATTGCTTTATAATTGAGTTTAACAAACCCATCTTTGTCCTTTCAGAAACTTGACTTTTCTGGAATTGAACCAGAGGTAAAACCATTTGAAGAGAAGTTTGGGAAAAGGATACTGGTGAAATGTAATGATTTATCTTTCAATCTGCAAAGCTGTGTGGCTGAAAATGAAGAGGGACCTACGACAAATGTAAGCATCAAGGCAATCCAGTGTAAAAACAATATTTCTATATATAACTGCAACTGGCAGTGCTGCTGGTATTTAACCAGATGCTCTCCTGAACTATGCACAATCTCCTCCTTTAACAACTTACCTGTTTAACGACTGTTCTGACTTACGACCAGCTCTTTTTTGGGCACTGTACATCATTGCATTGTACAGTACAGGATTTTTGTTTATATTTTTGTGTTCTGTACTTATGCAAATTAAAACCATGTTATTGAGTTGGAGTTTTGTGTTTTTAGACCTTTTTTCAGAGTACAATACAGTAGTTAAGAATGCCTAAAATATTGATTACGTGTGGCTCCTCATTTAAAGGGGTTGTAAAGGAAAACATAAAAAATAAAATAACAAACATGTTATACTTACCTCCACTGTGCAGCTCGTTTTGCATAGAGTGGCCCCGAACCTGGTCTTCTGGGGTCCCTCGGCGGCTGTATCTCCTCCTCCCCGCAAGAACTTAACTCCTTCAGGCGAGCAAGCTCGCATGGTGGAAAGTCATTGCGGGCGCGCTCCCGTGATACAGCCGGCAGCCATAGCCGCTCACTGTATCGCTCGGACCGGCCCCCCGGCGTGCCGCGTCATTGGATGTGATTGACAGCAGCGCAAGCCAATGGCTGCGCTGCTCTCAATCCTGCCACTGTAGCCAATCATCGGCCAGGCTTAGCGGCGAAGAGGATGTCGGGGGCGAGCGGAGCACTTTCCAGGGCTCAGGTAAGTAAAACGGGGGTGCTGGGGGGGGGGCGGTATTGTCGGATGTTTTTTCACCTTAATGCATAGTATGCATTAAGGTGAAAAAACATGTACCTTTTCAACCCCTTTAATGACCAATTTGTTTAACGACCTGGTTGCTGGGTGAGGAGAGCCTGTACACCATAGTTCATTTCTCATCGCTCTCTTTGTTTTAATTTAAGCGGTAGTCATTAGGAGCTTTTCTTTGTTACCTTCACTAGAATTGACAGCTACAGTGTAAGCCATTCAATTGTATTGTGGAGTCCCTGTTGTTATAACGGTTCTTTACCCCAAACCAGGCTGCGAGGAATTATTTGGCTGACTTTTTGTCAAATTTATAGCAAGTAGAAGCCTCCCTAAGACCCCTTTCACACAGGGCGCGTCTGTTTTGACGGACTCCGCTTCCTCAGTGGGGATCGATCCGCTGATCCCCGCTGAGTAGGCGGATGACAGGTCAATTTTGACATTTTCACTTAGGGGGGTACTCACTTTTGTTGCCAGCGGTTTAGACATTAATGGCTGTGTGTTGTTATTTTGAGGGGACAGTAAATTTACACTGTTATACAAGCTGTACACTCACTACTTTACATTGTAGCAAAGTGTCATTTCTTCAGTGTTGTCACATGAAAAGATATAATAAAATATTTACAAAAAATGTGAGGGGTGTGCCCACTTTTGTGAGACACTGTATGTAAAGGAGAATTTCATTTTCTAGGGCAGGCAAATATTTTACAGAATACAGAACTAAACGGTCATGTAAAGCACAAGCCAAATGTTAATTCAACCCCCAAAAAAACAACTGCAATGATGCTTTCTACAAATCTTCCAATCGCATGCATTTGTTTAACCACTTGCCTACTGGGCACGTTCACCCCCTTCTTACCCAAGCCATTTTTCAGCTTTCAGCGCTGTCACACTTTGAGTGACAATTGCGCGGTTGTTCGGCACTGTACTCAAACAAAATTTCCGTTCTTTTTTTCCCACCAATAGAGCTTTCTTTTGGTGGTATTTGATCACCTCTGCGTTTTTTTTTTGTTTTTGTTTTTTGTGCTATAAACAAAAGAAGAGCGACAAGTTTGAAAAAAACACTATTTTTTACTTTTTGCTATAATAAATATCCATTTTTTTTTAAATTCTTCCTCAGTTTAGGCCGATTTGTATTCTTCTACATATTTTTGGTAAAAAAAATCGCAATAAGCGTATATTGATTGGTTTGCGCAAAAGTTATAGCGTCTACAAAATAGGGGATAGATTTATAGCATTTTTATTATTATTTTTTTACTAGTAATGGCAGCGATCAGCGTTTTTTATCGTGACTGCGATATTGCGGCGAACACATCGGACACTTTTGACACATTTTTGGGACCATTCACATTTATACAGCAATCTGTGCTCTAAAAATGCATTGATTACTGTATAAACATGACTGGCAGGGAAGGGGTTAACACTAGGCGGCGAGGAAGGGGTTAAATGTGTAACCTATTAGTGATTCTTACTGTGGGGGGAGGGGACTGACTGGGGGAGGTGACCGATGGTTGTCCTATGTACAAAGGGACACACCATCAGTCAGGACGTGGATCTGTGTGTTTACACACACAGATCCACGGTCCTGCTCGGTTACTGGGCCATCGCGGCCGCCGGGCACGTGCATCGGGTCCCCAGTGACGCGGCGCGAGCGACCCCTAGTGGCTTTTAAAGGTGCAACGTCATATGACGTCCGCCCAGAATAACAGTGTCTTCCTGCCGCCGTCATTTGACGGCGGCCGGGTGACAAGCGGTTAAACAATGCCTTCAATTTAACAATCATACATAAGCTCCCTTTTCAGACCTTCATGTTCTGGCGCATTGCAATAATAAACCCAGGTTGTACAAGGACAGTCAATTAATTTGAACTGACTGTAAACGCAACAAAACACAAAAATTCCACAAGCAGCATTTTTTCTGATACAACACACCACAACATATGGTAGTGACTGGTGGTTAAGGTGTACTAATACATTACCTCTGTGCTTAGGGAGTTCCTTTGAAAATAAGGGGCACCACTAATGTACAGTGCATCTGGAAAGTATTCACAGCACTTTTTTCACATTTTATCATGTTACAGCCTTATATTCATTATTTTCCTCAAAGTTCTACAAACAATACCACATAAGGACAACGTGAAAGAAGGCACCTGAAGGACTCTAAGATCATGAGAAACAAAATTTTCTGGTCTGATGAAACAAAGATTTAACTCTTAAGCCTCGTACACACGACCGGTTTTCTCCGTGCGTGTGTACGAGGCTTTCAGGTTTCTCGTCAAGAAAACTTCCCAGAATCTCGATGAGAAAAAAAGACCTGCTTTCTTTTTTCTCGTCGGGAGTCTCGATTTTCTCGTTGTGATTCTCGTCCGACTGTATTTGGACGAGAAAACCGTGTGTATGCTTTTCCGAGTCTTCAAAAACTGCGCATGGTCAGAATCAAGTATGAGACGGGAGCGCACCTTCCTGTAAAACTAGCGCTCGTAATGGAGATAGTACATTCGTCACGCTGTAACAAACTAAAAGCGCTAATCATCACTCACTAAACTTTTACTAACACGCAGTAACACGAGATTAGCAAAAGCAGCCCAAGGGGTGGCGCTATGAGAATGGAACTTCCCCTTTATAGTGCCGTCGTACGTGTTGTACGTCACCGCGCTTTACAACAACAAGATTTTGGATTGACAGTGTGTATGCAAGGAAAGCTTGACGAGAATCTCTTCAAGCTTGACAAGAAACCCGTGGAGAAAAACAACGTTTTTTTTGCGACGAGATTCTCGGCCGTGTGTACAAGGCTTTAGGCCTGAATGGCAAGCGTTATGTCTGGAGGAAACCAGTCACCGCTCATCACCTGGCCAATACCATCCCTACAGTGAAGCATGGTGGTGGCAGCATCATGCTGTGGGGATCTTTTTCAGTGGCAAGAACTGGGAGACTAGTCAGGATCGACAGAGGAATGCAGCAATGCACAGATATCCTTGATGAAAACTTGCTCCATAACGCTCTATCCCTTAGATTGGGGCAAAGGTTCATCTTCCAACAGGGCAACAACTCTAAGCACACAGCCAAGATAACAAAGGAGTGGCCACTGGACAACTCTGTGAGCATCCTTGAGGGGCCCAGCCAGAGCCTAGACTTGAACATCTCTAGAGAGATTTGAAAATGGCTGTGCATGTTCACTCCTCATCCAACCTGATGAAGCTTGAGAGGTCCTGCAAAGAAGAATGGGAGAAACTGCCCAAAAATAAGTGTACTAAGCTTGTAGCATCATACTCAAAAAGACTTGAAGCTGTAATTGGTGCCAAAGGTCCTTCAACAAAGTTTTAAGCAAAGGCTGTGAATACTTATGGAATGAACATGTGATTTTTTTTCTTAATAAATTTGCAAAGATTTTAAACACACTTCTTTCACGTTGTCATAAGGTATTGTTTGTAGACTTTTGAGGAAAATAATGAATTTAATACGTTTTGGAATAAGACTAACGTAACAAAATGGGAAAAAAGTGAAGCTCTGTGAATACTTTCCGGATGCACTGTATAAGGAATTGTGGTTGCAGGCACATTACTGAAATGCACCACATTGGACAGGTGTGAATGGGCCCCAAGTTTGGGTTTTTGAGAGCTGAAAATAAGGTAAGTTTTAGAGGCACTTAATATGCTCTGCAGTGTACGTACATCCCTCCATCTTTGTAGTCCCTTCAGGGACCCAGGGAATGACTCGACTATCTATAGACCCTTTGGTTAGACCATACCTTCTGTTAAACACCCATTCTTAGTTGATTCAAACCCATGTATGAACTTCCAATGTAAGTCCTGACTCCTGTGTGTGTGCTTTTTTTCATGTCCAGGTTGAACCATTTTTTGTCACGCTATCCCTGTTTGATATTAAAGCCAACAAGAAGATGTCTGCTGACTTTCACGTGGATTTGAACCATTCCTCTGTGAGGCAAATGATTCCCCCTCCTCAACAGATTTTAAATGGTGGAGGAGATTTTGGGCGCAGGATTGCAGGATGTGTACAGGAATCAATGCTGCAGTATCCCAAACAGGTATAACTACGTTTTTTGCTGAGTTGTTTTAAAGTGCTCACTATTATTTCCCTAAAAAGTGTTTCTAAATAATTCAAACTGGAAATGTATTTGTAACATGTAAGGAAATACAGCAGAGGAAGTGCTTAAATAATTGAATAATCTTAAGCCCTGTGCTGAGCAGACTTTATCAAGAACACTTATTGCTCTATAGAGTGCTTGGTAGACAAATTGTACTGAGGTAGACCAGGTAGGTTAACAGATTTATTTTCAGCTGACGGTGTGCTAATTTTAACAATTTAAAGTGGTAATTTTGAATATATTTTCAAGACATTCATAAATTGCGCATATAAAAATCTATTTAAATCACATTTGTTAGAAGATCTTTCCTTTTTTGCATCTCCTTTTTTTTCTTTTAGAATAGATTCTCGAAACACAATACAATACAAATGTGCTTAGGGTAAAAAAAAATGTGTCTTGGAAGACAATCGTATTTTTTTGTTCTTCACACATTCATACATTTGATCATTTACTGTGGTTATATGCTTTTCTTACACTTTTGCACAACTAAACTATTAAAATGGAAGGGTAGTGCCATTATTTTGAACATGAAAATACAGTGATGTGAAAAAGTGCACCCCATAGCAATTGTTTGTCTTTTTCAACATATTTGAACAAGAAAACTTTAGATCTTGATTGAGTTGGTGCCCACTGATAAATGGGATATATTTGAGCAAATGACACACAAGGTTGACGTGAAGTATTAATTTTCATGCTCAAAATTAACAAAAACGCAGATTATTTTTTATATGAAAATGATTTACACCTCTACATTTGATTAGGCATCAATTAGGGTTGCACCGATACAAGTTTCTTTTTTTTTTTTCCAGCGAGTACGGGTACCGATACTTTCAGTCAAGTATTCGCCCATACCGAGCAAAAAATTGCATGTGATCTGAACAGGAATGTGGTGCGATTCCTGTCTGAATCGCATGCGGTTTCCCACACTGCACCTGTGTGAACCCAGGCTGAAGTCACTTTGACAAGTCTCGGCTCACACAGGAACGGTGGGGGAAACCACATGCAGTTCAGATAGGAATCGCACTGCATTCCTGTTCAAATCGCATGCAATTCTTTGGAGTACGATTTGAGCCTATTCATTTTCCATGGGCTCAAATTGCACCACAAAGGTATTTGGTTTTAGGTATCGGAGCATTTGTGCGCGTACCCATGCAAATGCTCTGTATCCGCACAGATACTGGTATCTGTGCAACCCCAGTGTCAATAATTAGAAACTTCTTAGGGGAGTATAAATAAAACCTGCTTCATTTAAACCTCAGATATCTAGGGTCTGGTGTTCTCTTTGCTATTGACATATCTGGTATCTTCATTCCAAGACCAATAAAGCTTTCAGAAAGATAGTTATGAATGCCTATGGATTTAAAAAACTAATTCAGCAGTAGGAGTGGATTCTTGACATACACTGTGTGACAGCTGATTGGAGGAAAGGCACCCCCCTCCACAGGAAGGAAAGAATTTGCAGAGCTGTGCTATGACAAGACATGCTCTCTGCTAATCTATTTATAGCACCCACCCTGACACAAATTTTAGGCTAGTTTCATCTCCCCTGTCGGAGAACTTGTCAGAAGTTATCACGCTGATAACAGGAACGGAGCAGCAGAAAGACATGGGACTTGGTGCTTTGGAGAGAGATATGTAAACACTACTAACACTATGTGCCTAGGTCAAATTTCTTGAATAGGGTTTACGTCCACTCAAAATTTTGTAGGGGGAAATGGAAAAGGGCAGTTCATATAAGGAAACCCACCAGTGGCTTCGGGAGGGGGGGCTGACCCGGGAAATAGCCCCGAGTGGGCCCCCAAAAAGCCCAGGTCTCGTATTGGTTGTTGACAGTTATTAGCCCAGAGTCCCAAAGCCTGGGGTTGGCGGGGAACTTGGGGCTATACAGGGCCAGACTGGCCTACAGGGATAGCCCTTGGGCTGCTTTGCAGGGCCAATTTTGGGCGGGTGCACGGGCTGGTTTTGAAGGGGAAGGGGGGTCGAGCACCGCCAGATTACACAGCAGGGATCTGCCGCTTACCCGGCGCCTCCGCAGTGTCATACGATGTCCCGGCTCCTATGATGGACGTCGCACTGGTCCAATGCCGGGACGTGTTATGTCCATCCATCATAGAAGGCGGGTCTTAGTGTAACCCTGAGGCCATGCCAGTTAATCGGGAGATCCCTGCTATGTGTAAACCGGCGGCTCTCCTCTCCCCAGGCACTGGCGAGGCTGCGCTGATGGGCACTGGCGAGGCTGCGCTGCCGGGATCGGGCTGGACTTACTTTAAAATGTGGGAGGGGTTATCAAATTTACCTTCGGGCTGAAGCCCCTGGTCTTCCTAATCAGCAACACCCTTGAAACCCACAAACATCTTGCAATTAAAGGAATTTTGCATGGAGAAGTGGTTACAAATTCAGTGTCAGAGACTGGTGGGCTTGTATGCCAAATGCCATGTGCACTTGCCTTTTTACACAGTACGCCATTACATCTATACCATTTTTGTTTAATAAATACATTTAAAAATAAATAAAAAGCACATCTGTGCTTTGTTCTTGTTTTAAGTAGATCATCTTATCTGTATGCATAGTTTAAATAAAAATCAGTTTGCTTGTTGAAGCATGTTGAAAAAGTCAACCGTTTCCCTGGGGTGTAGGCATCACCCTGATACCGGATTTTAGAGCGGGCGGTTCGCTCTTTAGTCATAACAACTGATGTGGTTAAAAGACACTCGGCTGTTATCCTAAAGGAGAGGGAGGGGACATCCCCCCCTACCGCCACCTTCTGCCACTGTTCCCGGGCCTCCCATCCCACCGGGAGCCCCAAGCCACCAGCCGGCGTGTCCGCTGGCTAGGCTGAGACACGAACAAAGCAAGATTCGGCTCTGATCGGGTCTCTGATGTAAAATCCCGGAAGCAACGTCACAATGTCACTTCCGGTTTACTCAAGTGCCAATGGCGCTGATTTAAAAAAAAAATACCGTATTCAGAATCGCCGATTTTGGCGATCTGAATACTTTTAAGTGCAAGGGAGGGATTTGGGGGGATTTTGGACCCCCGATCCCTCCATAATGATTACCTGTCACCACCTTTTAGTGTCACAAGGGATTTTTACATTCCTTGTGACAGCTATAAAAGTGATCAATTTATTTTTATTTTTTTAAAGGGACAATGTAAAAAAAGAAATAAGAAAAAAAGCAAAACATTTTTAAACCACCCCCGTCCACACGCAACAAAGAAAACGCTTACGCAAGTCGCGCCCGCAAATTTTAAGTGTTCAAATCACACATTTGAGGTATCGCTGCGATCGTCAGAGCAATAATTCTAGCAAATGATCTCCCCTGTAACTCTAGCCTGGTAACTGTAAACATTTTTTTAAATGTCGCCTATGGAGATTTTTAGGTACCGTAGTTTGTCGCCATTCCACGAGTATGCACAATTTCAAAGCATGAAATGTTGGGTATCTATTTACTCGGTGTAAGATTATCTTTCACATTATACAAAATATATATATATAGCACACAGACCCTTTTTCCTGCCTACCTTCACTTGCAGGGGTAAAGGCACACCATGCCACATGCCCGTATCCTCCTGGTATAAGAGATTGAGCGTGTTCATACAATTTTGGGTCCTTCAGTGAGTTACCTCCCTCCGTTGGTTCTCGTCCCTAGAATGTATGGAAAAGTCTATTTTTTACCGAAAGAATGCCAATGTCCAGACGGTATTTAAACTCCAACAGATGAGTTTTTCTTTGCTTGAAACAAATTGGAAAAGAGGTTGAAGACTGGCAATAGGATTAGGTAGGGAAATAGGTTCAGGCACGTGGCACCCAGTCACCCTATTCTCCACTCAAGCCTGAGTGGGTATTGCTCACCCGGATAGATCCCTCTCACAGTTCTAGCAGCCGGAGTGAAGCACGAACATGACACTTTAGTTTTAGTCCCCTTCACGGACAAGTTCAGGAGATCCTCTGCCACAGAATCCTTTAGTTCCTGAATTTAGAACTTCCTTACGCTTGTAGATTATTAGAGACCATAGGTGCCAATAGGGCACGCTACAGGAGCTATCTTGCAACTCACGAATCCTTCCCTCTGATAGGCAACCAGGCCTTACCGAGACCGTGACTTCCTTCACTGATCCATCGGACAGGTTCTCTCCCGGTTTTCCCTGTTTCAGAGCGGACCACCCTCACCTGGGCTCCCTGGGACTCCAGTGGTTGGTTGTAGACCCAGTTGAAGGTACTGGGCCTACCTGGAGCTCTGCAGCCTCGGGCTAAAGATGCCTGAGACTCCTTGACCAGTTCACGCACCCCCAGGCCACGACTTTGCTACAAGGGGGTCCTCCTTGGAATCCCCCCGACACACCACACCAGATCATAGCGTCTGCCCTTTATGTGCCCTTTATGTACCCTCTCCTGGCATGCACAGCAGGCAAAACCCGCCCACCGCACGGTAGCCGAGAGAGGACACCCAATCGCACCACAACGCCACCTGTGGTTCTCCTCAAGACCTGAGCAACAGCGCCACCCACAGGTCAAGGGGAACTATACTCCAGGCAACATTACAGCAGAGCAGAGTCCAAACTAAACAGAATTGGAGAACCTGAGCTAAACTATTGCTCAGGCTGCCCTTAAATTTAGAGCATAGCGACCCCAATTTTGGGGGTCCGCTACATATATATATATATATATATATATATATATATATATATATTTATATTATTTTTTTTTGGGCTTCCAAGTAAATTTTCTTGCAAAAAATACTGATTTTACTCTGTAAGCAACAAATGTCAGAAATAGGCTTAGGCGTGAAAGGGTGCTTTAGTGTAAATTTGCTGTCCCCTCAAAATAACTCAACACACTGCCATTAATGTCTAAACCGCTGGCAACAAAAGTGAATATACCCCTAAGTGAAAATGTCCAAATTGAGCCCAATGTGTCAATGTTTTGTGTGGCCACCATTATTTCCCAGCACTGCCCTCTTGGGCATGGAGTTCACCAGAGCTTCACAGGTTGCCACTGGAGTTCTCTTCCACTCCTCCATGATGACATCATGGAGCTGGTGGATGTTAGAGACCTTGTGCTCCTCCACCTTCCGTTTGAGGATGCCCCACAGATGCCCAATAGGGTTTAGGTTTGGAGACATGCTTGGCCAGTCCATTGGCTTCTTTAGCAAGGCAGTGGTCGTCTTGGAGGTGTGTTTGGGGTTATCATGTTGGAATACTGCCCTGCGGCCCAGTCTCTGAAGGGAGGGGATCATGCTCTGCTTTAGTATGTCACAGTACATGTTGGCATTCATGGTTCCCTCAATTAACTGTATGCCCTCAGTGCCGGCAGCACTCATGCAGCCCCAGACCATGACACTCCCACCACCATGCTTGACTGTAGGCAAGACACACTTGTCTTTTGTATGCCTCACCTGGTTGGCGCCACACACGCTTGACACCATCTGAACCAAATAATTTATCTTGGTCTCATCAGACCACAGGATATGGTTCCAGTAATCCATGTCCTTAGAAAAAACAAAAAATGAGTCTGTGCTAACACATAAATATTAAAAACAAATTAAATAAAGCTGCAGCTCTACTGTGGGGTACACACATACATCCGTAATTAAAGGTAAAGAGAGCTCTCTTTACCTTTAAAAACCATATCCTTAGTCTGTCTTCAGCAAACTGCGGGCTTTCTTGTGCATCATCTTTAGAAGAGGCTTTCTTCTGGGACGACAGCCATGCAGACCATTTTGATGCACTGTGCCTGTGCGGCGTACGTATGGTCTGAGCACTGACAGGCTGACCCCCCCCCCCCCCCTTCAACCTCTGCAGCAATGCTGGCAGCACTCATACGTCTATTTCCCAAAGACAACCTCTGGATATGACGCTGAGCACGTGCACTCAACTTCTTCGGTCGACCATGGTGAGGCCTGTTCTGAGTGGAACCTGTCCTGTTAAACAGCTGTATGGTCTTGGCCACCATGCTGCAGCTCAGTTTAAGGGTCTAGGCAATCTTCTTATAGCCTAGGCCATCTTTATGTAGAGCAACAATTCCCGCCATCTTGCTTCACCCTACCTATGCCTTGGAAGCTACCGCGCATGCGTCAGTCATTTCGAGCATGCACGGGTTTCCACTGTGACAGGTAAGTATGCACAAGCTCGGGTTTCTCGTCGGGAAAACAGCCGACAAGAATCCTGACGTGAAAATAGAGAACAGGTTCTCTATTTTTCTCGTCGAGATTCCCGGCAGTTTTCTCGACGAGAAACCATACACACGAACGCTTTTCTCGGCAAGAAAGCTCTCCCAACAGTTTTCTTGTCGTTTCTTGAAGAGAAAACCGGTCATGTGTACGAGGCCTGAGAGAGAGTGATAACCCCAAATTTAACACACCTGCTCCCCATTCACACCTGAGACCTTGTAACACTGAGTCACATGGCACTGGGGAAAATGGCTAATCGGGTCAAATTTGGACATTATCACTTAAGGGTGTACTCACTTTTGTTGACAGCGGTTTCGACATTAATGGCTTTGTGTTGAGTTATTTTGAGAGGACTTTTCATTGTAGCAAAGTGTCATTTCTTCAGTGTTGTCACATGAAAAGATATAATAAAATATTTACAAAAATGTGAGGAGTGTACTCACTTTTGTGAGATGCTGTATAACTTTGTTGGTGTGGTACTAAAGTTTGTTGATGAAGGTGGAATACTGTTCATAATATGTAGAATTGTTTGTTTTTTAGGGAATTTTTTCTGTCACATGTCCTCACCCTGACATCTTCCTTGTGGCCAGAATAGAAAAGGTTCTCCAAGGGAGCATTGCACATTGTGCTGAGCCCTACATGAAGAGCTCAGATTCTGCAAAGGTAATTGCTTGCATACTAAAATGTTTTTTAATATATGCCTAGTGGATAAGAGCTTTGGCATTCTAGAACAGTGTACAGTTACCATTGGTTATTTATACTAATAAATTTACAGGCTGATATGCAGTAGACTGAAAAAAATTAATTGGTAAATAACTTTTTTCATTAGCAGTTAGACCAGTCTTGTAACTTCTAGTGTCTAGGCAAGCACTAGTTAAAGCTTGTAGGAGGAGTTTTCTGACTTTCCTATTGGACTGCAAGACCCCTGACCCTCTGTCTGAACAGTGCTTATTGGCCCTGTACTGATCAAATGCACTCTCCAAAGAAAAAAAAACCTCTCTAGCAATACACACCAAACTGAGCATATTCAGCCTGGCTCTGTGTTGTAAGAAAATTATCAGGGGACAGTGAAAGGGGAGGAGGATCTGAAAAGCCATGATCATGACCATGACACGCATCCTTTACTGCCTTTACAGACTGATTTTACTGTTGTGGGTTTAGTAACACTTTAAGGATTGATAAAAAGCAGGGCTTTTTTCCAGCCGCAACGTGGTGAAACAGATTTTCACCTACTCCGGCACTCACCCTGGGCTCCCTGCTCACTACTGTCACTCCTGAGCCCTGCGCTCTGTACGTGGCGCACTCCTGAGCCCTGCAAGGAAAAAGCATTCATATAAGTTATATTAAAGGAGTAGTAAAGTTACATGTTTTTTCACCTTAATGCATCCTATGCATTAAGGTGAAAAAACCTTCGACAATACCGCCCCCCCCCCCCCGAGCCCCCGTTTTACTTACCTGGCCCCTCGAAAGTCCCGCGGTCGTTCCCGTCATCCTCTTCGTTTTTCAGCCTGGCCGCCGATTGGCTACACTGGATGGATTGAAAGCAGCGCAGCCATTGGCTGTGGCTGCTGTCAATCACATCCAATGACGCGGCGCGCGGGGGGCGGGGCCGAGTGATACAGTCGGCGGCTATGGCCGCCGCTGTATCACGGGAGCGCGCCCGCAATCACTCCACACCATGCGAGCTCACTCGCATTATGGTGTGGAGTCCTTGCGGGGAGGAGCCAAGACAGCCGCCGAGGGACCCCAGAAGACCAGGATCGGGGCCACTGTGTGCAAAACGAGCTGCACAGTGGAGGTAAGTATAACATGTTTGTTATTTTTGGGCAAAAAAAAGGGAAGCTTTAGTGCTCCTTTAAATTGATGTGTAGAGTCTCCTTGAAATTACCTGATAATGTCTATGCTGTGCCTATGCCAGGACCCATGTGGAGATGTTTGCATAGGCCTTATATGTTACCTGTCTGTGTTGTTACCACTAGGGCGCATTGAAAACAATTGTTTCTCTTACCGTCCATGGACTGACGCAGCATCTTCAATCTTGACAAAGTGGGTTATGTTCCTGCTCATAGGAGAAGACTAGGCAGAATGTTAGATGTTTTAACATACATTCCCTTACCAGAGCTGAACAGCCCGGCCCAGGGGGCGGTCCCTCCGGACATAACCCTCCTACCTGCAGCCAGCAGCCTCAGTTTTTTTCTGCCTATCAGAGGAGAGGACGTGGCTCTCTTCGGAGCCAGTCTCTTGAAGAAATGTTTTGTTCTTTTATTTTATTTTTGAGTTTCTAATATCAACTGTCGGCTGGGCAACAGTTTGGGTAGTTCGCTATCCTCGTAGTCTTCCCTGTCCGACCATCGAGCGTGCTGATCCTCGCTCTGCGTGAGATCAGTTCACAACATACCCCATGGCTCAAGGGGTGGCCGGTGAGTTTGGTCAGAGATCTTGACTGGGGGTGCCTGGGGGTCTCTCTGTCCTGGAGGGGGTCCTCACGGGTCTGCACGAGGTGTGGGGGTTTTAGCTGTGTCAGCGTGGGCCTTGCGTTGAATTTTTGGATATTTTTGACCAGGACATTCCTTGTGAGGAATACTCCTTATCTGGGTATCTGGGTCAGTACATGACAGGACACTTGTTAATGAACTCGTTGATGCTGTGAGGGACACTCTCAAGTTGGATGCTGCGGCTGAGGAACCTGTGGTGGAGTCAGTCTCCTTTGGTTCCTTTCAAGCTAAGCCTTTTAAAGGTTTTTCCCTATACACCTTTTTTGATAGGTTCATAGACCAGGTTTGGGACCACAGAAGACCTTTGGCGGTTAGGTACCCCTTTGAGAACAGCCTGATTAAAAAATGGGCCTCTCCTCCAGTGGTCGACCCCCCCCCCGGTCACCCGGTTGAATAAAGCCACAACTTCTACGGTTGAGGGGACCCCTGCTTTTAGGGACCCTACTGATTGGAAGTCGGAAATGGCGAGCAGAGCCATGTTCACCATGCTGCGGTCCGCGCTGCGTCCTCTTGAAGCGGCGACCCTGGTGACTCGGACACTCACGGAATGGGCGAAGATTATGCAACAGTATGTGCAGGAGCATAATCTTTCTCCGGAAGGCATTACATTGGCAGACCAAATGGTACAGGGCCTAGTGTATGTGTGCGATGCCACTATGGACGTTGCCCCCCTAATTTTTAGGGCCTCAGTGTCTGCGGTGGTTTTGCATCGCCTAATCTGGTTAAAATGCTGGTCTGCTCACCTGGCCTCTAAGAAGCCCCTGACGGATTTGCCTTTCAAGGGCGGAAGGCTATTTGGTACTTCCCTGGATGACATTATTAAAAATGTCACGGGAGTTGAGAGCACCCTTCTTCCTCAGTCTCCTAAGGCGAAGGAGCCGTGCCGTAAGCCGGGTCCTTCCTTTCCCACTCAGAAGAGTTTTTTTCGACAGTCAAATCACACGGAAAAATTCTCCCGGACTGACAAGGGTGCTGCTGGGGGACAGAAACGTCCCTGGGTGCGTAAGCCAACCAACCCCCCCACCGCATGAGGTCTTGCCCCCGCCCGACTCTGGGGTGGGGGGGCGACTTCGCAGGTTGGCGGATCGGTGGACCTCCCGGATCTCCGACCGGTGGGTATGCGAGGTGGTTACCTCGGGGTACAGGATAGAGTTCCTTTCCTGGCCACCAGACAGATTTTTTCCCTCAAATCTCTCTCTCCTTCCAGCGCGTCGGGCTGCCCTATTAGGGGCAGTGCAGGGCTTGCTGAGGTGCGGAGTAATTGTGCCGGTACCGTCAAAGGAGAGGTTTCAGGTCCCAAAGAAGGACGGAGCCCGTCCAATTCTGGATCTCAAGGCCCTGAATGTCTTCGTGAAGGTTCGGAAATTTCGCATGGAATCCATTCGCTCGGTGATTGCTGTGCTCTACCCGGGGGATTTTCTGGCATCCTTGGACAACAAGGACGCCTACTTGCATGTCCCAATCTGCGCGGGTCACCAGAAGTTTCTGCGCTTCGCGATAGTCGAAGACCACTATCAGTTTGTGGCTCTTCCATTCGGGTTGGTGTCAGCACCGCGGGTTTTCACCAAGGTGCTTGCCCCGATTCTAGCTTTGCTGAGACAGATAGGCATTGCTATCGTGGGCTATCTAGACGATCTCCTTTTGAGAGCAGACTCTGGCTCAGAATTAGAGGAAAATGTGGTGATAGCCAGTCAGGCCCTCCGAGAATTCGGCTGGCTGCTGAACATTCAGAAGTCGGTCCTGGTTCCGACTCAGCATCTGGAGTACCTAGGATTGGTCATGGACTCCTCAGGGGCAAGGGTTTTTCTACCCTTAGAAAAATTAGACTCTTCAATCTGTGGTACGGGTGCCGACGTCCCGCAAATGGTCGTCACTCCGTTTTTGCATGAGGGTCCTGGGACTCATGGTGGCTTCCTTCGAGGCGGTACCGTATGCCCAATTCCACATTCCGTATGCCCAATTCCACACTCGAGTCTTACAAAAGGAGATCCTATCTTGCTGGAACAAGTCTCCATTATCACTGGATTGTCAGATCCAGGTGAGTCACCTGGTCAGGGCATCCCTGAAGTGGTGGCTAAGATCCCCAGCCCTTCAGTTGGGGAAGTCGTTCCTTCCTGTCCAGTGGACTGTGATCACGACGGACGCCAGTCTTTCAGGCTGCGGCAAAGCCTGGGGAGTTCTGTCAGCCCAAGGGCTCTGGACCCCGGACGAGTCCTGTCTGCCGATCAATGTCCTGGAACTCCGGGCAATCAGACTGTGCCTTTCCTCGTGGTCGAGGAGACTGCAGGGACGCTCAGCCAGGATCCAATCGGACAACGCCACAGCGGTGGCTTATGTCAACCATCAGGGGGGAACTCGGTGCTCAGCTGCGGCGTCCGAGGTCGCTCACATTCTAAGGTGGGCGGAAAGAAGCGCGCTGGCTCTGTCGGCCGTTTACATTCCAGGAGTGGACTACTGGTGGGCGGACCATCTGAGCCGCCAAATGTTGGACCAGGAGGAATGGTCCTTGCATCCGGAGGTGTTTCACCTCCTTTGCAGGAGGTGGGGCACGCTGAATGTGGACCTATTGGCCTCTCGACTCAATCGGAAAGTGTCGAGATTCGTGGCCAGGTCCAGGGATCCCTGGGCAGACGCGTTGGTGGCCCAGTGGGGTCTGTATCGGCTGATTTATGCCTATCCTCCACTGAAGCTGCTTCCTCTTCCTTTGTGGCCCGGTCAAGAGACCCATGGGCAGACGCAACGGATGCGTTGGTGACATCGTGGGGTCAGTATCGGCTAATCTATGCCTTCCCTCCCTTAAGGCTTCTTCCTCTTCTGCTTCGCAGGGTGGAGGCAGAGGGGATTGCGGTGATCCTCATCGCTCCAGATTGGCCTCAGCGTCCTTGGTACGCTGATCTTGTGCGCCTAGTGGCGGACGTTCCGTGGCGACTGCCGATGCGGGAGGACCTTCTGTCTCAATGTCCCATACTTCATTCTGCTTTACAGTCGCTGGCTTTAGCGGCATGGCTATTGAAAGCCAGGTGCTGAGAGACCGGGGTCTCTCGGATTCAGTCATTTTGACCATGCTGAGGGCACGGAAATCTTCTTTCAGGAAGATATACTATCGTACCTGGAGGGCCTACATCGCTATGTGCAGGAGCTGGATTGGTGTCCACGGACGTATTCTGTTCTCAGAATCTTGCTGTTCTTACAGTGTGCTGTGACCCAAAAGCTTGCCTTAAGCACCATTAAGGGTCAGATTTCAGCTTTGGCTATTTTCTTATAGAGGCCGCTAGCGGGCCATTCTTTGATTAGTACCTTGATACAGGGGGTCCGACTTGTGCTCCCCCCTGTTAAGCCACCTCTTCCTCCTTGGGATTTGAATTTGGTGCTCTCGGTTCTTCAGGAACCTCCTTTTGAAAATATCAGAGAGATTTCTCTCTTAACCTTATCTCAGAAGGTGGCTTTTCTGGTAGCCATTACTTCTGTCAGAAGGGTTTCCGAATTGGCGGCCTTGTCTTGCAAACCGCCATACTTGATTCTCCATAAGGATAAGGCGGTGCTACGCCCGCAGCCTTCTTTTTTCCCCGAAGGTGGTCTCGGCCTGCCATCTTAAAGAGGACATTGTGCTTCCGTCCTTATGTACTCGTCCGTCGCATCCCAGAGAGTTTGCGCTCCACGCGTTAGACGTGGTAAGTGCCCTGCGGGTGTACCTGTCTGGCTTCGATTCGCAAGTCGGACTCGCTGTTTGTGTCTGGTCCGAAACAGGGCCAAGAGGTTTCGTCTGCCACCATTTCTTGGTGGATCAGGCAGACCGTCATACAGGCCTATGCCCTTAAGGGGCGGGCACCTCCCTTTCCGGTTACAGCACATTCAACCAGGGCAATTGGTGCTTCTTGGGCTTTCCAACATCAAGCGTCTGTTGCACAAGTGTGCAAGGTGGCGACCTGGTTATCCGTTCATTCCTTTTCTACTTTTTATAAGGTTGATGTGGCTGCATCTTCTGATGCTTCCTTCGGCCGCAAGGTTTTGCAGGCGGCTGTTTAATGTTGCAACTCCTCCGTTGAGGAGCTCTGCTTATTTGGGGTGAAGTTTTCTTTTTTTCCTTGATACTGTTCCCACCCCTCGTTCTTTGACCCTCCTTTGGGATGTCCCACTTTGTCAAGATTGAAGATGCTGTGTCAGTCCATGGACAGTAAGAGAAAATAGGATTTTTTTTACTCCCCGTAAAATCCTTTTCTCTGACGTGCATGGACTGACACAGCACCCACCCCTCCTTTTTTGAGTTTGTACTGCTTTTAATACGAATGGAGGCTGCAGGTAGGAGGGTTATGTTCGGAGGAACTGCCCCCTGGATGGGGCTGTTCCGCTCTGGTAAGGGAATGTATGTTAAAACATCTAACATTCTGCCTAGTCTTCTCCTATGAGCAGGAACATAACCCACTTTGTCAAGATTGAAGATGCTGTGTCAGTCCATGGACGTAAGAGAAAAGGATTTTACGGTGAGTACAAAAAAAATCCTATTTTTCTGTGTGCCCTGGTTGATCTGCAAAGCAGGCAAAAAATGTAGAGAGTTATGATAAAATTCAGACATTTACCATTTTACCCCAACACACAGGAAGGCACCGCATGTAGTGTGTCTTCTGCTAATGGGTTTTTATATAACCACCATCACTGACGTATAGAAAGTTTAAGAGGGGTAAAAATTTCTGTTCTGTGTGGTTTATCCTTTAATATTTTTGTTTTGTGTAAATTTTTTCTGTCAATCTTCATGATGGTCTCAAAGTCCAAGAGGTTTTAGGTGCTGCAAGATAGCTGCCCTTCCATTACATGGAAAGTAGATAAGAATGTCCACTGGTTATTTTTAGTGATTTTTTTTTTTTTTTTTTTTAAGTACACAAAAAGGTATTCTTTAAGAAAATTTGTATAAATGCAGATTTGACTATGGTCAAAATATTACTAGGTTTGTGTTTTTTTTTTATTGTTTTTTTTTTAGCTTTGCATAGATTTTTTGATCTTGAGCTGTGGTACTTTTAAGCTTTATTTGCAAATCTGCCTTTACATGAGCCGATGGACTGTTTAAAAAGTTTGACACTGGTCACTGGTGTCTCCTAATGCCTAACTAATTTTAACGACTTAATTATTCTCAAATCTAAGTCCATCTGTCTGTGCAAGGATGTTATGTTATTTCTATATGCTCTGGATTAGACTGCAGAATTGTTTTGTTTTGTTTTTTCTCTCCAAGGAGACTGTGCTTGAAGGACAAATTCTGCTTAGTGAAACCAGTCTGTCTATTTTTCTCTACATGTTTTGTTGATTATTTATTTATAGTGATTAAGAATTTATAAGAAAAACTCTGCTGTATCTTTACAAATTATAATGCCTGTAGTGTGTCCACTGCTAATGTTTTTTTTTTTTTTTAACCACCTTCAACTGGTCTCTAGGAAAAATTTTAGTAGGATACATGATCCATTAAAACACCATAAAACCACAAACCTGGGCTAAACTATCAATCAGGGATTGTTGGAGCTGGGAAAGGAGAAAGTACCTATTTTAATTTCAAACTTCTAGGTCCCAAGGAAAAGCTGAGGGGTTGTCACTTTGACCCCAATTTTAAAAGTCAGTAAATACTTTTTCCATCAATCGAGTGTCATCGGATGGTATGTGCATTTGCCAAGTACTCTATAGACATCTGTATGTAAAAATACATCCGATTCAGTAAACCTGTCAAAAACCTCACGTCATTTCTTGAAATTACAGCAAGAAAGCTTATTCACTGCAAAGAAGTGGCAGAGTTAGTGTTTTTTCTATAAGACCCCTTTCACGCTGGGGTCGCCTGAGCGATGGCAGTAAATTCCCAAATTCTCCCCATAGATGTCCCCCCCCCCCCCCATGGTGACCCCTCCGCTGCCACTCTCAAGAGTATCCAGGATTAGATACCTGAGCGTTGAGGTTACCAGAAGCATGACGGACTATACACCCCTGAATGTGACACTATTTGATATGATCAAACCGAAAACGCAGACGTGGGCTAGATTACCACTAGGGGTGATGGGGCGCATAAATATTATAAAAATGATTATATTGCCCAAACTTCTGTATATGGTGTGGCATGCCCCTTTATACATTCCCTTAAAAATATTTAAGCAAATGGAAGCTATTCTGAATTCATTCTTTTGGGGGACTGGCAGACACAAACTAGCTTGGCACATTTTAAAGAACCCAACGGCCATGGGCGGTGCTTCCCTCCCAGACCTTCATGACTTTTGTGGCCTAACACCTCTTTCACCTATACCACTTCAATACCTTGGAAATCCAACGCTATAGGTCTTTAGTTTGTGATAAACCCGGGCACCCAACGCACACGCCCCAACAGGCTATCCTCTGCGGGAAACAACCAAATAAGCAGCCCTTAAGGCACAACTCAGGGATGTTAATGCATCACCAACAGATATGGGAAATATCCCTTAAACAGAATGTTGGGAAATTTTATTCTCATACCCCAATGTGGCTTAACAGCCATATGCCAGAACTAGCGGAGATTCCCGACTCGGTGGTCTGGGCTAGGTATGGCATAATATACTTACACCAAGTCCTATCAAACCCTGGATTCAAACAGTTTCAGGCACTTAGAGAGAAAGTTTCGCTCCCATGGCACTTAGCGTTTAAATACCTGCAGCTCCGTCATGCACTCAGAACCCAGCTGCCATCTCTGGATGTAGAGACGGAACCCCCACCGGTGCTAAGTATTGTTTTGGGGAGTGACCCCTCCAAGCTTATTTCGCACCTGTACTACACCATCAGACACCGGGGCACAGTAGCCGTTTCTCAGAAGGCCAAGACGGCATGGGAACAGGACGTAGGCCCAATAGAAGACGCAGACTGGGACTAAATACTTGAGGGAACCAAGACTACGTCCCCTAAACTGTCAGACTGGCGCAAACTTAGTGTTCACAGAGCCTACCTAACACCACTGAGATTGGCCAAATTCCAACACACAATCCGACCTGTCGTATGTGTCAGTCCACGCTTGGCACGTTTTACCATCTCATTTGGAGCTGTCCAAATATTCAGACGTACTGGACGCAGGTTGTCCGCTTTCTGCATCACAATATGGGATCCCCTGTGGTACTTGACCCTAAGTGGTGTATTCTGGGACTATTGCCTGACGTAGAGGTGGATAAATATCGCACAATTTTCCGTTTTGAAACATAATTTTTAGCACGGAAGGTGATCGCCCAGAGATGAATACAGGATTTGCCCCCACTCTACAGATGTGGAAAAAGGCTGTTAATGACACTTTGCCATTTAAAAAGCTGATTTACACACACAGGGGTTCCACACAAAAGTATTCCAAAGTATGGGACAGATGGCTAGAGGACGGAGAAACATGTCTCTGACTCTACCTCACCCGGAGGGTGTTCTACATTAAAATGCTCCATTGTCCTTGTGAACATGTGACTGTATGTCTAGCGGTATCTAGGTAAACAAAATGATCTTGCAGTTCACCATATGAAACTGTACTTTTATTGACGAATGTGCTTGACTGTCATGTAATCTGTGCTTTATATTAATAAAAAACGCCTGTGTTGCAGAGCTTCATTTAAAAAAGGCAGGGGCGTTTTGGGAGCGCTGTATACAGCACTCCCAAACCGCCCCAAAGATGCTGCCTGCATGACTTTTTCGAACATCCTGCAAGCACCCCGCCTTTCCCCAGTGTGAAAGCACTCTGGCTTTCACATTCGGGCAGCATGGGAGGCAGTTTTCAGGCACTATTTCTAGCACTAAAATGCCTAAAAAATGCCTTAGTGTGAGAGGGGTCTAACTGTCACAAGTGATTTGTTTATATATTGCATAGTTTTTACAGTATTTGTATTCTTAATTTTTTTTATATCTGGGCAGCACAGTGGTGTAGCATAGAATGCATTAAGATTAAAAACCTTCTGTCTTTACAACTCCTTTCATCTTTCATTTCTGAACCTATTTTGTTTTGGTTTCTTTGTATGGATTGCATGGGTTGTTACAGACATGTGGTGAACATTTTTATGTCAATAGCACCTTCAGAAATCCATTTACCTAGAAAAATGGTAATGTGTTCAATACTCATTTTACCGTCTGTGTGTGTGTATATATAATCACACAAAAGTAAGTACACCACTCACATTCTTGTAAATATTTATTATGTATTTTCATGTGACAACACTGAAGAATGAAGAAATGACTCTTTGTTACAATATAAAGTAGTGAGTGTACAGCTTGTATAACAGTGTAAATTTGCTGTCCCTCAAAATAACTCAACACACAGCCATTAGTGTATAAATCACTGGCAACAAAAATAAGTACACCCCTAAGGGAAAATGTTCAAATTGGGCCCAATTAGACATTTTCCCTCCCCGGTGTCATGTGACTCGTTAGTGTTACAAGGTCTCAGGTGTGAGTGGGGAGCAGGTGTGTTAAATTTGGTCCCAATTTGGACATTTTCACTTATGGGTGTACTCACTTTTTGTCAGCGGTTTAGACATTAATTACTGTGTGTTGAGTTATTTTGAGGGTACAGCAAATTTACACTTGTACAAGCTGTACACTCACTACTTTACATTGTAGCAAAGTGTAATTTCTTCAGTGTTGTCACAATAATATATAATAAAATATTTACAAAAATGTGAGGGGTTGTACTCACTTTTGTGAGATACTGTATGTCTAAAAAAGTAAAACACAGTCTCATGTATGCCGTGGACAGGAGCTAAGTTTAAAAACAGTTGAAAAGGTGCATGGAAACCATCCAGTAATCTTTAAGTGTGACAATACCATAAATAAATCAGCGAATGTGTGCTGGTCATAAACATAGATACATAAAAACCACAAAAGTAATGTAGCATTTGATTAATATTATGATTTTTTTTAAAGTTAAAAAAATGCACTCGGGCTGAGGAAGAGGTGAATGCACATGCACCATGGTTAATCTGCTCCGCAGTTATGTAATTCATATTAAATGCTCTGTTCACAGGGAGTATATTTTGTCTGCCAAACCCCATTTCATTAGAGATTGGCTTCTGTATTCTACAACCTTGCCATTTTAGCCTCCATATCATCTGTGGATAGTATTGCCACATTTTCCTTACAGTATTAAGTGAATTTTTGCAGCATCTTCTCTTCTTTAAATTCAATAACAATTGGTTCCCAGGGAAAGGTGTTCTTTCATCTCAGCAGGCAGTATTAGAGATGTAAAATTTCTGGAAATTTTGAAGCTCGGGAAAAAAAAAAACATTGTTCCGTTTTTTTTGGGGGGGGAAAAAATTAAATTTTCGGAAAAATTTAAAAAAATGCTACATTAGCACTTTGTCTTTTTAAGATTGAAAGTCATTCTGTTACGAGAACGTTGAGAAAAACTATTGTGCATTGTCATCATTGTTGTCCTCTTCACTTCAATCCATGAAGGATTTTTTTAATATCTACAGGACACTTGTTACATACAAGAATGTGTTTTGTCATCCTGGTAGCATTTAGAAATGCATATTTCATCTGACAATATTTGCAAATCACATTTTTCTTTTCAGAAGAACTTGTAATGTGAAAATGCCTCCATATGCTAGATGTTGGTCTCACCATTTTTCTGAGGGGAGTAGGAAATAAAAACAAGAAAAAATGACTACTTTGCAAGAAGACACTAATCTATGGTTGTGTATGGGGGTGGGGGAAGAACCAGATTACTGGTAATTCAATTATTATTTACACAAAAGTTTATAAAGATAAACTAATGTAGCTAAATGATTCAGTTTTCTGGATTCAGAATCAGATAAATGTAAACGCTTACCTTTTTTAACCACTTCCATACCGGGCCATTGTAAAATGACGCCAGCAGGAACCCTCTCTCCCTCCGGGTGGACGTCATATGACGTCCTGGGTTTGAGGGGGGATATCTGAATGATGCCTGCAGCTAGAGGCATCATTCAGATATCCTTGTCTTCAGCCGGCGATCCTGCGCACCATAAGAGCGATCATAGCGGCGGTTCCGCCGCTTGATCGTTCTTATAGGCGGCGGGAGGGGACATTCTTATAGGCGGCGGGAGGGGGCATCACCCCCTCCCGCCGCCATCCGGTGCTTCTCCGGGCTCTGCCGGGCCATCGGGGACCCGGAGAGAATCGTCCGGCTCTGGTGGTGGGTCACGTTACAAGCATAGAGATGACTGGTGACCAGATGGGTCACCAGTCATCTCTATGACCGTCGGAGGCCCGGGTGCGATGTGATGACGTCACGCCCGGGTCCTCAGATGTAAACAAAGCTGCCATTGCGGCTGTAAGTATGAGATCAGTGAAATTTTTTTCACGATCTCATGCTTTCCAGCCTGGAGGAGAGGTGTTGGGGTCTTATTGACCCCGCATCTCTCCATAAAGAGGACCTGTCACACACATTCCTATTACAAGGGATGTTTCCATTCCTTGTAATAGGAATAAAAGTGATCAAAAAAAAAAAAGTGTAATAATAAAAAAAAGTAAAAAAAAAAATTTTTTTTTATTTTTTTTTAAAACGCCCCTGTCCCCAATAGCTCGCGCTTAGAAGCGAACGCACACGCAAGTCCCGCCCGCATATGTAAACGCCGTTCAAACCACATATGTGAGGTATCGCCGCGTGCGTTGGAGCGCGTGCAACAATTCTAGCACTAGACCTCCTCTGTAACTCTAACCTGGTAACCTGTAAAATTTTTCAAAGCGTCGCCTATGGAGATTTTTAAGTACCGAAGTTTGGCACCATTCCATGGGTGTGCGCAATTTTAAAGCGTGACATGTTGGGTATCTTTTTACTCGGCGTAACATGAGCTTTCATATTTTACAAAAAAATTGGGCTAACTTTACTGTTTTGTTATTTTTTAATTTATGAAACCATTTTTTCCCCAAAAAAAGGCGTTTGAAAAATGATTGCGCAAATACCGTGCAAGATAAAAAGTTATAACGACCATCATTTTATTCCCTAGGGTGTCTGCTAAAAAAAAACATACATAATGTTTGGGGATTCTGAGTAATTTTCTAGCAAAAGAATGATGATTTGTACATGTAGGAGAGAAGTGCCAGAATAGGCCCGGTATGGAAGTCGTATAAAAAGCCCTGTATGGAAAGGGTTAATTAAGTATATACTTTCAGGTCCTGTTTGTTGCTCTGTATTTTCTTCCAATGCTTTTGAGGCCTAGTGAAGAGGACAGAACAAACCAAACACACCCACTAACATGCAAAAGCAAAACTGACACCTTTTTCTTGTTACAATAGCAGCACAGCACCTCCTAAAGGAAGAAATGTTCAGTTTGTTACCTAGGACTTGCTTGTCCTCACTCAATGCACAGAAATTAGAATAATCTGATATCATACATTTTTTTTTAGAAATGATTTGGAAAATATTTGAACACCCTGTCTTAAAATATTTTATTCATCATGTTAAAATAAAATATTCCACAATTTTTTTTTTCTTTTTTTTTTTTTTTCCAATTTTTTTGAAAAAAACAAAGCCTTCAGGGGAAAAAATGTTTTTTCCCCTGAATTTTTCATTTTTTTTTTTTCCGGGCCTTCACATCTCTAGGCAGTATGTCTCTAGAAGATCAAGCTGCTTGATCACCATCGGTTCCTCTTTTCAGATGTTATTTTGTATAATACTTTGAATAATTTAATAATTTTTTTCTGTTTTTGTGCTCCTTTGTTCTTTTCCCAGGTGGCTCAGAAGGTTTTAAAGAATGCCAAACAAGCATGCAGCAGACTTGGTCAGTACAGGATGCCATTTGGCTGGGCAGCAAGGTAAGGCTAGCCAAACATGTTTCGATTTTACTTTTACAGCCCTGCGAGCTGAATGAGAGAAATCAGTTGATTCCTCCATCCAAGCTAAACCGTATGGATAGAGAAATTTGCCATTTTGGCTATTGTATTCAGCATCCATGGGCTGTCTAAATACCTGAATAGCGACTGCATCCAATTAGATGCAGTCTTTGTTGGGTGCACAATTTCTCCCTTTCCTCCCTCGATTTTAAAATAAACGTTGTCAAGCTGGGTGGTGGTGGTGGTGAATTGGAAATGTTATGTTCAGCCAGTTTAACCACTTAAGCCCCGGACCATTTGGTAGCTAAAGGACCAGAGGTGAATTAAGAATTTTGCACTGCGCTGCTTTAACTGTAAATTGTGCGGACATGCAATGTTGTACCCAAACGAAATTTGCGTCCTTTTCTTCCCACAAATAGAGCTTTCTTTTAATGGTATTTGATTGCCTCTGCGATTTTTCTTTTTTGCGATATAAACGGAAAAAGACCGAAAATTTTGAAAAAAAATATTTTCTACTTTTTGTTATAAGAAAAATCGAATAAACTCAATTTTAGTCATACATTTAGGCCAAAATGTATTCAGCCACATGTCTTTAGTAAAAAAAATGTCAATAAGCGTATATTTATTGGTTTGCGCAAAAGTTATAGCGTTTACAAACTAGGGTACATTTTCTGGAATTTACACGGCTTTAAATTTATGACTGCCTATCTCATTTCTTGAGGTGCTAAAATGGCAGGGCAGTACAAAACCCCCCCAAATGACCCCATTTTAGAAAGTAGACACCCCAAGGAAATTGCTGAGAGGCCTGTTGAGCCCATTGAATATTTTTTTTTTGTCCCAAGTGATTGAATAATGACAAAAAAAAAAAAAAATTACAAAAAGTTGTCACTAAATGATATATTGCTCACACATGCCATGGTTATATGTGGAATTGCACCCCAAAATACATTCTGCTGCTTCTCCTGAGTACGGGGATACCACATGTGTGGGACTTTTTAGGAGCCTAGCCACGTACGGGACCCCGGAAACCAAGCACCGCCTTCAGGATTTCTAAGGGCGCAAATTTTTGATTTCACTCCTCACTACCTATCACAGTTTTGAAGGCCATAAAATGCCAAAATAGCACAAAACCCCCCCAAATGACCCCATTTTGGAAAGTAGACACCCCAAGCTGTTTGCTGAGAGGCATGGTGAGTATTTTACAGCTCTCATTTGTTTTTGAAAATGAAGAAAGAACATTTTTTTTTTTTCAATTTTCAAAACTTTGTGACAAAAAGCGAGATCTGCAAAATACTCACAATACCTCCCCCAAATAGCTTGGGGTGTCTACTTTCCAAAATGGGGTCATTTGGGGGGGGGTTTGTGCCATCTGGGCATTCCATGGCCTCCGAAACTGTGATAGGCAGTGAGAAGTGAAATCAAAAATTTACACCCTTAGAAAGCCTGAAGGCGGCGCTTGGTTTTTGGGGTCCCGTACGCGGCTAGGCTCCCAAAAAGTCTCACACATGTGGTATCCCCGTACTCAGGAGAAGCAACAGAATGTATTTTGGGGTGTAATTCCACATATGCCCATGGCATGTTTGAGCAATATATCATTTAGTGACAACTTTGTGCAAAAAAAAAAAAAAATATTGTATTTTTTCCGCAACTTGTGTCAACATATAAAATATTCCATGGACTCGACATGCCTCTCAGTATATAGCTTGGGGTGTCTACTTTCCAAAATGGGGTCATTTGGGGGGGTTTTGAACTGTTCTGGCATTTTATACACAACATTAGGAAGCTTACATCCACTCTTCTAACCACTTGAAGACAAAGCCCTTTTTGACACTTTTTGTTTACATGAAAACATATTTTATTTGCAAGAAAATTATGTTGAACCCCCAAACATATATATATTTTTAAAGCAAAGGCCCTACAGAATAAAATGGTGGGTGTTGCATTTTTTTTTTCTACACAGTATTTGCGCAGCGATTTTTCAAACGCATTTTTTGGGGAAAAAATACACTTTTTTTAATTTTAATGCACTAAAACACACTATATTGCCCAAATGTTTGATGAAATAAAAAAGATTATCTTAGGCCGAGTACATGGATACCAAACACGACATGCTTTAAAATTTCGCACAAAAGCGCATTGGCGACAAACTACATACATTTTTAAAAGCCTTTAAAAGCATTTACAGGTTACCCCGTTAGATTTACAGAGGAGGTCTACTGCTAAAATTACTGCCCTCGATCTGACCTTTGCGGTGATACCTCACATGCATGGTGCAATTGCTGTTTACATATGACGCCAGACCGACGCTTGCGTTCGCCATTGGGCAAGAGCAGGGCAGGACAGGGGTGCTTTTTTTTTTTTTTTTTTTTATTATTATTAATTTTGCTTTTTTATTTTATTTTTAAACTGTTGCTTCCATATTTTTTTTTTATCACTTTTATTGTTATCTCAGGGAATGTAAATATCCCCAAGATAGCAATAGGTAATGACAGGTACTCTTTTTTGAAAAAACTGGGGTCTATTGGACCCTAGATCTTTCCTCTGCCCTCAAACCATCTGACCACACCAAGATCGGTGTGATAAAATGCTTTCCCAATTTCCCAATGGCGCTTTTTATATCCGGGGGGGGGGGGACATTCCCTCCCACTGCTTGTAAAAGCAGTCCAGAGGCTAATTAGCCACTAGGATTGCTTTTACATGAAAGCCGGCCGCTGGCTGAAAAGAATGATACCAAGATGATACCTAAACCTGCAGGCGTCATTCTGGTATAAACATTCAAAGTCCAGCAACATACCAGTACGTTGCTGGTCCTTGTTGGACATGTATTGTAATCTTTTTTTTCATGCAGCCTGTTGGCTGAACGAAAAAAAAAGATTGATTGGTGGGTATGCCCACCATTAGAATACCGCCCTTCATCCACCCACTTCTAATGATGGGCATACATGCACCATTTATATATGCCGAAGCATGGGGGCATCTTCTCGCAAAAGTTATGCCGCGTACACATGGTCAGTCTTTTCCACGGGCAAGCCTCCGTCGGAATTTCGACCGTATGTACGCAGCATTAGGAGCAAAATCCTCCTCCGCCCCTGCTGCCCCAATGCTTCGGCATATATGCTTTTTTTTTTTTAACTGTGGTGGTGAAATCACCTCCTACAGCACTGGAGTCGCAGGGATCAGGCCTGTCTCTGCCAACGCTGCAGTTATGTGTGTTGTGTTTTGCAAGTGACAGTGATCGATCGATACTGCACTTGGGTGGCCTGGGCTGGACGGAGGGGCAAAACGCAGGTGCCAGCAGGTATCTGGGCTGATCCCGCTAACACTGCGTTTTTGGGAACCCTAAACTGCTGGGGACGCTATTATAGATCTGATCAGATAAGATATTGAGCTGATCGATCAGATACTATACCACTAAGGGGGGTGTATGCTTCACGCGTGGGTGTTAGCGCTACTGGCACTAACCTGACGCTGCCTGGGGTGTGACGCAGACCCTCTCTGATGCTAAAACCTAATTGATATCACCCGCCGGGCGATCAGGGGGTTAAACCTTTATTGGGTTATATACGGCGGGTGCCCTGACACTATAAAAAGCAAACTAACTAACCAGCGTCACCCGTAACACTTATATGATGATCACTGGTGAAAGGGTTAACTAGGGGCAATTAGGGGTGTTAAAACCTTTATTAGGTGATATATGGGGGTACCTGACGCTATAAAAACCTGCGGCGAACCTAAAAAAAATTACTGGCTACCGATCAGCATCACCGACGCTAAGACATCGATCATAAAAATGATCGCATAGCGACGGCGGTGCTAGGGGGTGAAAGGGTTACCTGGGGGGTGATCAAGGGGGTTAAACCTTTATTAGGTAATATATGGGGGTACGCGACGCTATAAAAACCTGCGGCAAACCTAAAAAAAATTACTGGCTACCGATCAGCATCACCGACGCTAAGACATCGATCAGAAAAATGATCGCATAGCGACGGCGGTGCTAGGGGGTGAAAGGGTTACCTGGGGGGTGATCAAGGGGGTTAAACCTTTATTAGGTAATATATGGGGGTACCCGACGCTATAAAAACCTGCGGCAAACCTAAAAAAAATTACTGGCTACCGATCAGCATCACCGACGCTAAGACATCGATCAGAAAAATGATCGCATAGCGACGGCGGTGCTAGGGGGTGAAAGGGTTATCTGGGGGGTGATCAGGGGGTTAAACCTTTATTAGGGGGGGTTAGGGGGCTACACTGGACCTAAGACTAAACTTTGGTGACACTTTTACAGTCACAAATGTCACTGATTGCAGTGATCACTAAATAAATGGTCACTGCAATCAGTGACACTGTGACTGGGGGGTGATCTGGGGGTGTCTGGGGGGGCGATTTATGTGCCTATGTGTCCTGGTGTCAGTGTAGTGTTGTGTGTACTAACCTGGCATCTTCTCCTGTACGGCGCTCGGTATATGTGAGCGCCCCAGGAGAGATGACATCACTTCCTCCTTCCTGGCAGGCAGGGGAAGCTCTCTCATTCGCCGGGAGCGATCGAGAGGGGGTGGCCGGAATCGAACGGCCGTCCCCTCATGCCGGATCGCTCCCGAAGGTAAAACGACCACCCACTGTAAAGAAGGGGGGTCCGATCGGACCCCCCAACTATACAAAGGCAATCACGTATATGTACGTGATTCTGCCTGTCGGTGCCATTCTGCTGACGTATATTTACAGTGGGCGGTCGTTAAGTGGTTAAGTAGTGTGCATTATCACATCTCCACTGTGTTTAAAGGGGCTCTGACATTTTATTTAAACACAAATCTGCTGACAAGATATAACAAACACTTAGAAGTCTACTTACATTTTGTAGATTTCAGTCCATCTGAATTCTGGGCTGGTCTGACAGGCAAAGCTCAAACACATCTGGGGTGGTCAGAGCTTGACACACCCCCCCCCCCCCCCCCTATTCCTAAATGCTCATCACATTGACTGCTTCATTGCCCAATTGAAATGTGCAGGAGACAGAAAGGGATACACTACTTCAGCAATGTCCATTAATGCCAAAACCTAGCCTTTCAGAATAGGCCAGAATTAAGCTGGCCATACATTATTCAATTTTCTTGTATGGTTTTGGTAAATCGAAAGGAAAATTGTACAATACGAGGTCAAACGTTAACACTTTCAATTTGTATACAATCAGGCAGGCCCTTGCACTACATCGTAGAAGGTAAATATAAAGGAAATTGAATGAGAAAATTGAATAATGTATGGCTAGCTTTAGGGTGAATAAGAAGGTACTGAAATCTGCCTCACCTCTGATTGCTGGCCCTTTCGTAAGCAGCTTTTTACTTAAAGTGAAAGTCCTAAAAAGGTGTGTAAAACAATTTTAAAAATGACTTCCTATTTCAAACATTACTTTTACATTTCCTGAAATTGTAATTGTCACCTGCGCAGAGCTCAGACAGAATTTCCTTCTCTTTTTTTTTTTTGGTAAACCAATATTATGTTTCCTTATAATCGTGTGTATCTGTGTATATATAGACACACACACACACACACACACACACACACACACACACACACACACACACACACACACACACACACACACGCCGATGAGGCTTGCTTGTAATGGTAGTGGAATGAAGTGAACAGTGTTTCCGTATAATCGTGTGCGTATATGTGTGTGTGTGTGTGTATATATATATATATATATATATATATATATATATATATATATATATATACACACACACACGCACCGATGGGGCTTGCTTGTAATAGTAGTGTTCACAAACGTTAGATTTCGATCTAAAATGCCAGGGAAACCATTTGATTCTTTTTGAAAACTGGAATGTTAAAATATCTTTTTTTTTTTTTTGCAGACCATTGTTCAAAGATTGTTCAGGAACACTGGACAAGACTGCAAGATTTTCTGCTATTTTCCGTCAGGATAGCAACAAACTGTCAAATGAAGATATGTTGAAATTGCTTGTTGACTTTAGAAAGTGAGTATGCTGACTTTTTTTTATATTATAATATATGTTGCTTTAGGCCCCTTTCACGCGATAAGTCCGCCGACACCCGCCTGCCATCCGATCTGCTAAAAACAGACGTGTGGCGATACGTTCAGCCATCCTTTTGGTGGATCGGATGAGATCTGATGAAAATGGACATGCTGTCAGTTTTTGTCCAATCTCCCCATAGAAATCAGCGGGACCCTGACAGGTCCCTCCCTGCTCGGTGAGCAGGGAGGGACCTGTCATCAGCCGGCTCAGCAGAGAACAACAGAGCGATCTCCCGCTGAGCGCATCTGCCCCGTGTGAAAGGGGCCTTAGTGATGATATGGAGGCTACAATAGTTGAATTTTTCATTCTGTTTTTTGGTTGCCTTGTTGACGCACTTTTTTTTTTTTTTGAGTCGCATACCTGGAATAAAGGTTTTCATTTGGCACAGACAATCTAACGCTGGTCATACACTGTGCGAATTTTGGCCAGTACTTGAGGAACCACAATTCAGTTAGTGGGTGGTCATATCACCTTCCTGCCTGACAAGCCGGGTGGATAATTTTCGGCTAAACTGTGGTTGCATCCATGCAGCCACTGTTCTGTTATTTTGCAGGCTGAACAAATACATATATGTTTGACCAGCTGAAAACAACTTCACCCAAAAGGTTAGGGAGGTGGAGGGGACAGGTTTTGAGTTACCTGCTCCCACTTCCAATCAGATCACTGCAGCAGGCTTTGGGGACTGTTCATGGAGTCACGGCAAGCTGCTCACAGTTAACTTGCCAGCGCAGGGGACCCAAAGACCAGTGAAGGACTGGCTTGGGTGAGGATGGCGCTTGATTATTGGACAGGTAAGTTTCTTTCTAATAAAAGTCAGCAGCTACAGTATTTGTAGCTGCTTTTATTTTTTTGTTTTAAGGGTGAAATGCCTCTTTAAGGGTCAGTGTCGAAGAGCTTGTGTTTGCTTTAGAAATGCTTCTCTTCCCTTACAAGTCTGAGCCTGCAATGGAAGGTCAAATGCAGGTCAAAATTGATCTGAAATAAATTCTGAATGATCTCAGAAGCATTTCAAATGGATGGCAAAAGCACCCTGTGTTTGCATTCTGAAGTGTGTCTTCACAGGCCCCTTAAAGATACTATAAAGCAGAGGTAGGCAACCTTTTGAGCACAGTGTGACGATTTTTTTTTTCAAAGAATTTGAGCATGCCGATTTTATAACAAAAAACTTCACACTCTCAATCGCGAAAATGATTTTTTATAAAGTAAATGCTGTAAACGATTTGAGCAATAGTGAGAAATTAACATCCTGCACTCTCACGCCTCAGATCAGCCCCAATTCCTGCGACTCCATACCTCAGATCACTGTCCCCCCTGCACATCTGTCCCACCTTTGTAGACCCCTACTCATCTGTTTCACCACTGTACCTCCCTGCACATCTGCTCCACCGACATACACCCATGTTGTTCTGTTTTACCGCTGAACCATCTTCTCATTTGTCCTAACACTGAACTTATCTTCTCATCTGCCCCACCACTGTAACCCCCTTTCTCATCTGCCCCACCACTGTACCTCCTGAACATCTGTCCACCTCTGTCCACCTCTGTTCCCTCTGCCCCACCACTGTAACCCCCTTTCTCATCTGCCCCACCACTGTACCTCCTGAACATCTGTCCACCTCTGTCCACCTCTGTTCCCTCTGCCCCACCACTGTAACCCCCTGCTCATGTGTTCCACCAATGTACCACCTTTCTCCTCTGCACATCTGCCCCACCGCTGTAACCACCTGCTCATCTGTCCCACCAATGTACCTCCTTTCTCCTCTGCCCCGCCACTGTACCCCCCTGTACATCTGTTCCCTTCTGCTCTTTTGCCCAATTAAACTGTAACCCCCTGCTCATGTGTTCCACCAATGTACCTCCTTTAACATCTGCCCCACCACTGTACCCACCTGCTCTTCTGTTCCACCGCTGAACACCCTTCTCATCTGCACTAACACTGAACCCCCCAGCTCATCTTTCCCACCACTGTAACCCCCTTCCCATCTGGCCCAACACTGAATGCCCCCTGCTCATCTGCCCCACCACTGTACCTCCTGCACATCTGTCCCACCACTGTATCCCCATGCTCTTCTGTCTCACTACTGAATCACCTTCTCATCTGCCCCACCAATGTACCTCCTGCACATCTGTCTCACCTGCTCTTCTGCCCCACCACTGTAACCCCCTGCTCATCTGTCCCACCAATACACCTCCTTTCACATCTGCCCCACTGCTCTACCCCCCTGCTTTTCTGTCCCACCATTGAACCCCCCTCTCATCTCTTCCACCACTGTACCTCCGTGCACATCTGCCACAACGCTGTACCCTCCTGCTCTTCTGTCCCACCTCTGAACCCCTCCTGCTCATTTTCCCCACCGCTGTACCCTTCTGCTCATCTGCTCCACTGATGTACCCTCTTCTCATCTATGATATGCGTGATATACAGAGTGGTGAAAAGAAGCAGAGATGAAACACATCTACCTGTCCTGGCACACTTATCCTGCTGATCCACCTCTCACATCCAGCCCACGTGCTTGTATGTGATGGCACATACAAGCATCTGGAATGGATGCACAATGATGAGCCCAGGTCAGGGGTATTTTCTGAAAGCAGTGGACCTCTGTGTGCAGGATCATAAGTTGGGCCCCCGGAGCTGAGAAAAAGTGCGACGCTCTACGCCGCAGCAAAAGTTGGGTGTGATTTTTCATTGCGCTGAATACTGGCTTTGGCTTAAAGGGACACCGAGTGCAGAGGGGTTCAGTAGTAAGTGACGCAAAGGTTCAGGAATAATTTCAACAAAGTTCCCAGAAGCTCAACAGTAATTCCACAAACTGTCACCTGATTGGGTTTTTCTCAATCACAATGGAATCCCTTCTTTCTGAGATTGGTAGTGGCAACCAAGCGAGTCATCATCTTCCAAGATGGTGGACGGGGCTAGCAGGACTGTGATTGGCTTTAGCAGTGGCCAATGACAGTCCTCCTTCTCCTGGAACCAGGGCCCACCCCCCTAGCAGAACTGTACCCAATCTCTTCCCCATCACAAAAGCTGATGATGGCAGCTACAGCAAAGTTAGAGAACCAAACAATGTTTCCCATCTTTTACAATGTTTACACAGTGCCTCCCCCTCAGTACAGGTGCGGTGTGGGAAATTCTGAAATTAGAATGCATTAGTGTCTCACTGACACTTCCCTGCACTGCTCTGCTGATGGGAAGGGAGTCCAGTGCCGGCAAAAGAGGTTTTGAGTGCCGCTTGTGGCACCAGTGCCGGGGGTTGCCTACCCCTTGCTATAAAGCTTGGGTACATGGGCATTGTCAAAATCTGACATTTGCATTAAAACACAGTTGTTCTCAGGCACATATGAAAATAACAGCAAAAGGCTGTGTTTGGTTTACTTTACCTTTTTTAATGGAAATTCATCTGAAAAGGACCTTCTGTACCAGAGAAATGTAATGCAAAGTAGGTTAAATGCATTCTCAGAAATGTCATCCACACTGTACTATTGAGGTAAATTTAAATCTGCATTTGATGTTTGCCTGATGGTAGCATCAAATGCAAGAAAAGAATGAGCCCTACCAAGCCTCACTAGTTCTACCTTTTAGGTTGGCCCTCATCATACGTTTTGTGTGTCTGCATGTTTTTTACTTTTCTCTACCGGTATGTTTCCTGTTTGAATGTCCCCATGAAATTGTGATATTATGTATGTAACACAACATTCTGTTTCTCTTTTTCAGGCCTGAAAAGATGGCCAAGCTTCCAGTTATTTTAGGAAATTTAGACATTCACATTGACAATGTGTCTCCTGATTTTCCAAGTAGGTGGACTGTGTTAAGAAAAAATTAACTGTATTAGTGAAATCCATATGGAATAGTATTTATTTGTTATTTCTACAGATTATGTGAATTCCTCTTACATTCCTATGAAGCAATTTGAGAGCGGTGCAGATACTGTGACATTTGAAGTAGAAGAGTTTGTTCCTTGCATTCCCAAGCACACACAACCGTTCACCATCTACAACAACCACCTCTATGTTTACCCAAAGCACTTGAAATATGATGGCCAGAAGGCCTTTGCAAAGGTAATGGAAATCCTGTTAGATTTTCAAATTGCTGGCTGTATTTGCTTTTTTGATTTTCTCTTAGATGAAAATGAATTTTCCACATACCCAGTCTTAAATGAGACTATAGCTGGATTCCTCATATGGACATATTCTATTTCTCTGAAGAGGATACTGCTCATTATGTAAGGTTTATATGTGTGTATCTTGTTTTTAGAATCTCTTTTTTCCTTATGTATAACATGCATGTGGCTGTTGTGTTATGGCACTGACTTAGTGTGTGACCATTATTGTTCAAGTATTAAATCCATAGTTGGGAATTGTGCAGCGCCTTAAGTTTGGATTGATGGATGCCCCCTTGTATGGATGCTGCTATTGAATTCATCCCAGTTGGGTTATGCCACCTTCTTGGTCTGCAACTGTAGTTGTGCAGTTAAAAATAGAATTCATCGCCCCGGGCATTGCCTTTTAGTCATGGGTAGTCTTGGATAGAAGTGTTTTTCTGTGGGTTCTTCTGCTTTCTTCCCCTTATGGACATAGTTTTCCTCTCATATGAGTTGTTGTAAGCCACAGTTTTATTTGGGTATTTGTATAATGGACTAGGAATTTTCCATTATAATTTAAGCCTTCTGTTGTACTCTGTTAATTCAAGAAGGGCTGCCTCCCATACAGTTGTCATTTTGATAATTTGCTTGGATTTATTCTTTGTATACCAGCTTACAAATGCATAGCAAATCTGCCTACTCTAACCAATGGTTACTACTTTTTTGCTTGGCTCTCCACAAGGCTCACATGTGCTATTCTGTTCACATGTTAACGTGGTAGACAACCGCTGTTTATTTTTTATTTTTAT
Organism: Rana muscosa; assembly: GCA_029206835.1. NCBI lineage: Eukaryota > Metazoa > Chordata > Amphibia > Anura > Ranidae > Rana > Rana muscosa. The sequence continues at coordinate 742,942,287 of CM055117.1, forward strand.
TTAAACCTGCAAGGCAATGTCATAATGTGCTAGTATGCATCGCATACTAGCACATTATGTGAAACTTGCCTTAGAATGAAGCCCTCTGTCACCACTTAAGGCATTTTCATCTTCACCCTGTCTTCCCTCTGGGGTTCGTGTATTTTGGATTTGTGAGTGGCCGGAGCTGCAATAACGTCACTCCCGCACATGCGTTTATGGACTCTGAAAGAACGACACGAGTAGAACGTTCCTTCAGTGCACAAGTGCCGGTGCATATTTAGGACATATTTACAGTACCTATAGATAAGCCTTATTATAGGCCTACCTATAGGTAAAAGACATGCATGGGAGTTTCCTCCCACTTTAAGCAAATGTAAAATTTTAGTTGGGCTAATTTGAACATTTTAAGGCTTTTTAGGAACAATTTGCCTGTGTTTTGTCATCTTGCGTCAGAGGTATTTGAAATCACTTGATGCTGCTGTTGCTTCATAAATATATTTCTTTGCATGCTTCTTTCTTTTAGGCCAGAAACATAGCCATATCAATTGAATTCAGAGATTCAGATGATGAAGAGGCACAGCCGTTAATGGTATGTTTTTACTTTCTTTTTTGGGTTATGCTTAAAGCGGAGTTCCACCCTTTTTTTATGTTTATTAAAAGTCAGCAGCTACAAAAAGTGTAGCTGCTGGCTTTTAATAAACATACACTTACCTGCTCCACTGTCCAGCGACGCGCCGCCTGGAGCTCCGCTCCTCTCCCCCCTCCTCCGCCGGCGCGTCCATTCACAGTATGGGCACCCGGCCGTGACAGCTTTCGGCTTCACGGCCGGGCACTCACTGCGCATGCGCGAACGGCGCAGCGCTCTGTGAGTGGACAGGCGATCGCCTGGGACCTGTCACGTCCCAGGTGATCGCCTACAGGGAGGAGCCGCCACAAGGCGATATGACGTATCGCCTAGGCGGCTCCAGGGCGGAAGGAGGAAGTGGGACAGGAAGTCCCACTCCTACTGAAGCCCCCACTCCCCCCCCCCCCCAAAAAAAAATTACATGCTAAATGTGGCATGTAAGGGGGTGAGGAGTGGAATAAAAAAAAGTAAAAAAATTGGGTGGAACTCCACTTTAATGTTAAATTTGTTTATAATGCAAATTAGAGAATAAGTAATACCACATAATCAAACTTGTTTGCATACTAATGTTCTGCTTTCTTGGTTTAGCCTCTTTTGGGAGACTTCCATTCACAAATATTAAAATGTAATCCAGAGCAGAGTTTTCTCAATAATTTTCTTCACAATGCTTTAATTTGTAGTCTGCCTAGGACTTTCCTGCAAGGACAGTTAAATATGTAGCCTCTGCCAAGGGGAAAAAAAATTCTGAAGTTCTAAAGTACAGCCACCTTATGCAGCAGTCTCCCAGATCTTACAGTTAGGCCCCTTTCACACTGGGGCGGTGGGTGCGTCGGCGGTAAAGCGCCGCTATTTTTAACAGCGCTATTCGGCCGCTAGCAGGGCACTTTTAACCCCCGCTAGCGGCCGAAAAAGTGTTAAAACCACCCGCAAAGTGCTGCTGCAGTGGTGCTTTGCCGGTGGTATGTATAGCCGCGGTGCCAATTGATTTCAATGAACAGGAGCGGTATACACACCGCTCCTTCACTGCTCCAAAGATGCTGCTAGCAGGACTTTTTTTTTACCGTCCTGCTAGCGCACCGCTCCAGTGTGAAAGCCCTCGGGGCCTTCACACTGGAGAGATAGCAGCGGCTCTTTCATGGCGCTATTTTTAGTGTTATAGCGCCTGCAAAGCGCCTCAGTGTGAAAGGGGTCTCATGGCTGTATTTCCTGACCGATTCTTTATAAAATAATAATCCATCAAGAAAATGAATACAGTTTATCCAAGAAAAGCTGTAAATTTAAAGATTAATTAGAGCCAAGTACTATGGGTGAAGTGCATGCATGGAACCGGTCAATGGATAAGACTGGCTAAAGACAGGAGACTCCAGAACCAAAAAAAGGTCTGGAGAAGATGGCAGCAACAGAGTAATAAGGGGGAGTGCAGAGCCTAACACCTGCTGCTATACACCCAAATGCCTACACACTTCCACTGAAGCCGATCTTGCACCTGTAGAATTTTGTTTGGAGAAGTTGCTTTTCAAAGTTCATTTCATGGACTAGCCTAATTTTGAATGACACTTTGTTTGAAAAGTGAGACACTAACAATGGTATTCAAAGAACAAATTGTTGAATTCTCTCACGGCTGAGAAAAAATTGTAACTAGTCTTATGAGCATGCACTTGCCGTTTCTGGAATAGAACACATTTTATTCCCATTAGATTAGAAAATAATGTTTCCATCCTTGTCCTTCAATTGTTTTGCTCACCAATTGTCAAAACACCTCTTTTGAGTCTTAATCGAACAAATATTCTGAAAGGAATTTTTTTTTCCAACTAAATTCTACAGGTGCAAGGCCAGCTTAAATTGTATGAAATAATTCTCTAATTAATCAGTACATTGTGATGATAATTTTTTATGCGGCAATTACAGTATTAAAAAAAAAAGAAACAAGCATTCTTAAAGCTGAACTCCAGGCAAACATCTAATATAAAGCTGCTTTCACACTGAGGCGGCGTCAGCGGTAAAGCATTACCGTTGTTTTTGCAGAGGTTTTCAACCGCTAGCAGGGCGCTTTTAACCCCCGCTAGCAGTCGAAAAAGGGTTAAAACCGCTGGTTCGGTGGCACTGCCTATTGATTTCAATGGGCAGGTGCACTTTAGGAGCAGTGTATACACAGCTCCAACAGCGCTGCAAAGATGCTGCTAGCAGGACTTTTTTTAACGTCCTGCCAGCGCGCACCACTCCAGTGTGAAAGTCCTCGGGCTTTCACATTGGAGTGAGAGGAGAGGCACTTTCAAGGCGCTTTGCAGGCGCTATTTTTAGCTTTATAGCGCCTGCAAAGTACCTCGTGTGAAAGCAGCCTAACCGTTGTACCTGCCAGAGAGTTTGCATTTTTCTTCATCCAGTTCTGAGATACACATGAAAAAGAGGGAGATAGTCATTCTGAGGGGCTCATCCCTTTACTCTCTCTCGCACTATTAGCATGCCATAACTGGGCCCCTTATGGCTGTTGTCCCAATTGAGTCTTACCTCTGCTTAACCTGCCTCAACAATTATAGGGCAAAATAAAAAATGCTATTTTAAGTTAAACAGTTGAACCCACTTTATTTCAAGTAAAGCATATGTTATATCTTTTTTTAATACTATTTTTATTAAGGGTATGTCTTTTGAAAAGCTTCCTATGTTGGCAGTACGCTGGTGAGCTGTTCAGCTGCTCTTACACAGAGCACAGCATTCTGGGTCTCTAGCAGCCTGACACTCTCCCTGCACAACACTCCAATCAACAACTCCTATGAGCAGTGTTGCTAATGTAAACACTGTACAGTGAGAGTGTGAGACTGCTGCTCTCTGTGCGAAAGCAGCAATCTGTCTCTTCAGTGTTCTGCAGAAACATACAGCTTTAGTAGTTCAATATATATATATTAAGTTAAAATAATAAAAAAAAATGTATTGTCGGCTTTAAAGTGATTTGTAAAGCTATATTTATTTCTTTGATAAAATAATAAATATGGTATACTTCCCTGCTCTGTTCAATGACATTGCACAGAGTGGCCCCGAACCTCCTCTTCTGGGGTCCTCTGCTGGCGCTGTCTGCTCAACTTTTGTGTGTCCACACTGTAAAGTGCTTGTGATGGAAGCAGATGTGTGTGGGCTTTTTCATGAGCCGGGCAATGTGTGTCCATTGACCCACATAGCGCAGCTCGGCCCCAACCCCCCTGATGCTATCTGAGCCAGAAAAAGAGCAACACTGCTGCTCTTGGGCATAGCACTGGATCAGGATTGGGCTTGGGTAAGTATTAAGGGGGGTGGGGTGTGGGGGAAGGAAGCTAATCATTGAAGTTTGATGCATTAAGGTAAAAAAAAAATCATGCCTTTAGAACTACTTTAAAAATGAGGGAAGAAAACATATCATTGAAAAACATAGTACAGTAAATCTGAGTTTTGTTAATCAATTACATGCCTAAATTCTCTCCCCCTCCCCTTTTCACAGTGTATATATAGCAGGCCTGGTTGTCCTGTGTTTGTGAAAAATGCATTGGCCTGTGTGTTACACCATCAGCAGAATCCTGAGTTCTATGATGAGGTAGGTTATTTTATACTGTGCTTGGCATGCTGGGTGAAGAAATCATTTTCAATTTGACATTACAGGTTTAGATTACTTTACACACTATATGCCTAATGCATTTATTGGTTTAGAAAAGGAATCTGCCTAATATTAAGTCATGCTCTGTATGATAACTTAAAGCGGAATTAAACACCAAAAGCAAACATTTAATATATGGCACCTTATCAATTCTTAGATGTGGTGTCTGCATTTTCTTTTTTTTAGGCTTTCTTTCCTTTATTTTTACCTGCTTATCGGACCAGTAATTTTGGGGTTTTTCAAAAGAACGTGGTGTCCTGCAGATGTAGCATTTACAGGGATGAGGCAAACCATTTAATAATGACAAGGCTGCTTACAACGATCAGTTTTTTTATTAATTTATGTAAAACCTTTATCCCTAGAGTAATAACTTTATGTAACTGCTTATTAGGTGTTTGTTGAGATTGGTTTTAGTTTGTGAATGTATTTAAATCTGCTAGTACATCTAACACTGCCCTCCCCCATATTGACAATGAGGCTGTCCAAAGGTGCCTCTGTGCTCCTTCATCCAGAGTGGAGGCACTCTAATACAGGAGGGGTGTTACTGGCCTTATCACCGGGTGAAAACCGAGGGGAAAAAGCCTAAGAAAATAAAAATAATGCAGCTACCACATAATAGGTATCGGTAATGGCGAGTACTTGAGAGAAAGTAATGGTACTTTTACTTGGTCCTAAAAAACTGTTATCTGTGCATCCCTAGTAGTTTTATATTATCATCTTTTTTTTTTTTTTCTTTCCCCCACTAAAGTGGAGTTATCCTTTAACCACTTCCCTACCCAGCCATAGTCAAATGACATCCACAGATGGGATCTCCCATCCTGGGTGGACGTCATATGACGTCCTGGGTTTGAAGGGGGATATCTGAATGATGCCTGCAGCTAGAGGCATCATTCAGATATCCTTTTGACGTACCGGCGATTCTGTGCACCATAAGAACGATCATAGCGACGCTTGATCATTCTTATAGGCGCGGGAGGGGACATCCCCCCCCCCCCACCGCCATCCGGTGCTTCTCCGGGCTCTCCCGTGCGATCGGGGACACGGAGAGAATCTTCCGGCGCCGGTGGTGGGTCACGTGACGACCATAGAGATGACTGGATCGTCGGAGGCCCGGGCGCGATGTGATGACGTCATGCCTGGGTCCTCAAATGTAAACAAAGCCGCCATTGCGGCTAGTAAGTATGAAATCGGTGAAAAAAATTTCACTGATCTCATGCTTTCCAGCCTGGAGGAGAGATGTGGGGTCTTATTGACCCCGCATCTCTCAATAAAGAGGACCTGTCACACACATTCCTATTACAAGGGATGTTTACATTCCTTGTAATAGGACTAAAAGTGATCCAAAAAAAAAAAAAAGTAAAATAAGTAAAATAAATAAATAATAATAAAAAAAAAATTAAAACGCCCCTGTCCCCGGTAGCTCGCGATCAGAAGCGAATGCACACGTAAGTCGCCCACATATGTAAACGCCGTTCAAACCACATATGTGAGGTATCGTCGCGTGCGTTAGAGCGCATGCAACAATTCTAGCACTAGACCTCCTCTGTAATTCTAACCTGGTAACCTGTAAAAAAAATTAAAGCGTCGCCTATAGAGATTTTTAAGTACTGAAGTTTGGCGCCATTCCATGAGTGTGCGCAATTTTAAAGCGTGACATGTTAGGTATCTATTTACGCGGCGTAACATCATCTTTTATATTTTCCCAAAAAATTGGGCTAACTTTACAGTTTTGTTATTTTTTAATTCATTAAACCATTTTTTTTTTTTTTAAAAAGGCGTTTGAAAAATTATTGCACAAATACCGTGCAAGAAAAAAAGTTGCAATGACCGTCATTTTATTCCCTAGGGTATCTGCTAAAAAAACATATATAATGTTACGGGGTTCTGGGTAATTTTCTAGCAAAAGAATGATGATTTGTACATGTAGGAGAGAAGTGCCAAAATAGGCCCGGTATTGAGGTGGTATAAAAAGCCCGGGGTTGAAGTGGTTAAGATTGGATTGGTTATTCATTATGGACGTTGAACTTTTGAGTCAGACTTAAGCTTCATACACACTATGATCGGATTATTCGATGGGAGTTGTGTGATGACAGTCTGTTGGCGGAATATCCAACCGTTTGTATGCTCCATCGAACTATTTTCTGATTTTCCATGGACAAATGTGGGATAGCAGGCTTTAAAATTGTCCAGGCAACATTTGTGTGTTGTCGGATTTTCCAATCGTGTACACAAGTCCCCGTCGGACAAAATTCCAAAGTACAAACACGCATGCTCAGAAGCAATGCTCACCATAACACAACCTTATCAGAAGTTGCCCAAAGTGTGGCGCTAAAGAGCTGAAAAAAACGTGTAGTTTTGTGTTTGTTGGCCGACAATTCTTTGCAGTTTTGTATGCAAGACAAGTTCCTGGTCAACGCCCTTCGGACAAAAGTTTTACGCTTTGTCCGATGAAAATCTGATTGTGTATGAGGCTTACGGTTTGGCCATATACAATTAATTTTTTTCTGAACGGGAAAAAAGCCAGATCCACACGAACAAGGTAGATGGAGGAATCCCCCTCCCCACCAGCGCATTGTAGTCTGACAGTGGCAGTGATCAGAATACAGTGATCAGTAGCTGCATCACACACATTTCCAACATATTTCTTTAACAGAAATCTATTATATATAAATAATTGACTTTTGTCAAGTGGTGGAGGCCACACGCTGATCAAAATTCAGCTGGTGCCCGTTGGACCGGCACCATTTCAATCAGTCTGGGTTCCAACAGCCTTTCAGACACCGCATGTGATTCGCACAGCATTCCTGTGCAAATCACATGTGTTTTATGTGCAGTGCAATTTGAGCCATACATTTTGTATGTCTCATATCGCATTGCATTCGCAGCAAAATGGCGCAGGACCCTTTTTTTCACACATTCTGGCAATCGCACTGCATTTTGTCATCTGTTTTGGGGTGTCATTAATCTAACATTGACACCCACAGCAGATCGCATGGACGCCGTGCAATTGCTATGCAGTGCAATGGGGGGAAACGCATCGAATCTTGTGCGTTTCCTGCATCGCATCAGTGTGATCCAGGGCTTTGTTAATTGCCAGCTGAAGTAATAGGATTTTTATTCTTTCACAAACGGTTGTCTTGATTGCCTAACTACATGTAGAAAATTGATTTACTACTAATAAAGTAATGGTGTTTGTAACGGAAGGGTTTTGTAAATAGCTTTGATGGGCTTATACTTTAACATTTTCCTAGAATCCTACGAGTTATGATACTAATGCTGAGCAGGAATAACAATGTTTAAGTTTATACCGTGTTGTAATTGCACTTGTAGGTTCTCCGTGAAAGACAGATATATGATAATTGTAGCTTTTCTCTTGAAGGCTTAGGATTATAAAGAGAGGTGTTGTTTTGTCACGTTTATAAAAAGTTCTCCTTTATTTAACCTGGCTGGCTTTAAGCAGAAAAGTGTTTTTTTATCTTTCTGCAGATTAAAATAGAGCTGCCCACACAACTTAATGAAAAACACCATTTGCTGTTCACATTCTACCATGTCAGCTGTGACACTTCTAGCAAGGCAGGCACAAAGAAGAAGGATGTTATTGAAAGCCAAGGTTTGTGCTTACATAGAGTGTATTAGACATGATTTAATTGAAATAAAGACATTCATTTAGACATAACCTCATAATATAAAATTTCCAACCTCCGCTATAAAATTTTTATGTAATGGTTCTGGTTTTCAAAACTCAAGTTATGACGTCTATGCACTGGCTGAGCTGTCTTGCAGCACAGAATATAGGGCACATCTCAGAGGAGCAGTGTGCAGGGACCAGAAGTGACAGAAATAGTTCTTGGTCTAGATAACAACATTTTACTAAATCGGAGGTTCTTATTCCTAGAGGCACGAGCTGTTAGAAAATATAAAAAGCATGTGCTAAATCAATAGCCCCCTTTGTTTTACTTAAGCATTCCTTCATACACTGTTAAACAGTACTGCATTAAATGTATAGTTGCATATAGTAACATTTCTGTTGATGCTGAAGAAGGGGCCGTGAGAATGGTATTTCCAAGTGCGGTATGTTGAACATGTTTGTTTTTGCACACAGTTGGATATGCCTGGTTGCCTTTGCTAAAGGATGGTCGAGTGGTCACCAACGAGCAAAACATTCCAGTGTCTGCCAACCTTCCCACAGGTTATTTGGGCTATCAGGAATTTGCAATAGGCAAGGTATAAAAAGGTTTACACATATTACTTTTTTCTTATATTTCATAGATGGAATAGGTAATGATTGAGGGGGTTAGTGATGAAACCTAAGCAGTCATACTTATTGCATACATGTCTATTACATTTTCTATCATCCGTACAGCTTTCACATCTTGTTTAATGTGTGTCATTCTGCAGTGCACATTCTTTTTGGCGACTGTAATGTTCAAAAGCTCAAAACAAACTGTACCTTTCTATCAGTAATTGAGCAAAATATATCTTTCTTTTTTCTATTTGGCTTTTACATAGCATTCCGGTCCAGAAATTAAATGGGTGGATGGAGGAAAGCCATTGCTGAAAATCACTACTCATCTGGTGTCCACTGTTTATGCACAGGTAGTGTTAAGACATCGTTACTTTTTGCACAATCCAGTATGAATTTTCTTCACAAAGCAGTAAAGCCCTTATTCCTGGTTATATATTTAGAAGTTACCTTTTCTACATTGTGCCTGTTCCCTGAAAAGTTCAACATAACAGGTTCAGATAAAAATTAAGCAGGAAATGATATGCCAAGAGTTGTTAAAGGTTTCCTTTTGCGACATCTGTTGGGGTTCATTTGCATATCCTATTTGTTACGGTTTATACTTTTCTGCTGAAAGTCAGTTGCAATCATTGGACAATGGAGGAGCCAGAGTAGCAGCATGTATGTGAAGACCAGTGATTGCCAACTGAGGTTGTAGGGGGCTCAACTGATATCCCCAAGTGGGGGGGGGGGGGGCATCACATAATGTCCAATGTATGTACTGCTAGAGAAGACTGTCAGGCTGCAAACATACTAGAAGAAATGATGATCAGAGACTATGGACAATATACTAAAAGATTGATTGGAAACTTTGAAGCATGCTACAAAAGATGGTGAGAAACTGAGAGATTACTGCTAATTTGCCTTTACAAGTCCATGCTCCCACTCCCAATATGGACTGCTGGGATCAAAGGACTGCAAGTAGGGCATCAGGAAGTGAAGACTTTAGTCAGGGTTAAGAAAGAGCGCTTTTATTGAGCGTTCAGTTGCTGTGTAAACTTCAAACTACTATGGTCTTAAAAGAGAAGCTTGACCAAAGTTTGTTTTTTTTTTTTTTTTTTTTTTTTTCTTCATACTGCTCTTCTGGGTCACAGGAGTGAACTTATTTTTGCTGTCCCAGAGCCAACTAATGGTGAGCTAAAGACTGCTGTCAGCTGACATCACATAGCTGCTTCAGGCTCTGGAAGGATCCCAACCATATTGTCAGGATCCAATCTCAGCGTTTGACTTAGAGCTGAATCCAGGTGCGCCCGCCCCCACTCCAGCCCGGCACACCAGTGAGTTTCCAGCTCAGAGCTCATTGAGAACTTAACAAATGGACGGTTATGTGATTTCTCAGTTTTTGGGCTTATAGCCAGCCGGGGGGTGGCTGCAGCATCAGGCCAATGCTGCAGCATTAAGATAAGTATGTATGTTTGTGTTTTTTAAAACACGCAAGCGTCTCTAAGCAGCTTATGACTTGTAGGTATATAACAATTCCTAAATAAGTTTTTTTTTTTTTTTTTTTTTTTTTTTTTAAACAGTCAAACTTTATCGAAAGTTTATGAAAGTAATATCATTCAGTAACAGCACCACATCTTATATACAGTGTAGATGGGCATAGATGATCAACCAGTACGGTAACCAAAGTCCTCAGCGCAAGCCTGTCACAATAGTATTTTCAGGAGATATATTCAATTTCTTCTAATTCAGGCAGATCAGATTTTTTACAAGCTTAGTAGGGCACTCCCTGCTTATGTATGCCAGTTGGTACATGGAGAGCACATCCTGAATAATAGTAAACCATTTACCATAGGAGGTGGTTTCAGCTTTTAAATGTTATATGATGATGAAATTACAGTATAATTTGGTCAAAGTAAACCTGTCATAAGGAAACATGGAGACTGTCGTTGCTGACCTCTCGTTCTCAAGATGCAAGGTACCTGGCTTTGTTACTTGCTCTTAACACTATATATCACTCAGAACACATTTGCAGATGAGGCCTTTTCTTTCTCGTACATCACGGGACACAGAGCGACATAGTCATTACTAATGGGTTATATAGATACCGTCAGGTGCTGGCACTGGCAACTTCCAAAACCGGAAGTACCCTCCCCTATATAAGCCCCTCTCATCCGGGAGCACCTCAGTTTTTTGCCAGTGTCTAAGGTGTTGGCCAAGAAGAAACATGTGTTTTTCACTGAGCTTGCGTACAGGTTCTTTTGGGCCTCAGTAAGCTATTCCGGATCCGACCAAAAAAGCTTCATAGCTTAACGGTCGGTACCCGGGCCTTGCAGAGAAGAGCAAGGTTTTGCCTGTAATGCTTCTCTTAGGAGAGCTGGACCCTGGGATCCAGAGCTCTGGTCATACCCACGACCAAGATGTTTTCTGTGCAGGGTGCTATACAGGTCCAGGGGAGTGGAATCCTTGGGAACCCGGTCCCTGAAGGTTTGATTACAATGCCTGCCGTGATAGGTGAAGTTTGGGCTTTTGTGGACCAAACAAAGTCCTGCGGCGGGGAACAGGTAAGTGGGGGCCCCCAGGAACTTGGTTCTATTGGGGGACCCCCAAGCCTAATTTGTCTTTCTGTCTGTTACCTAATGGTATTCCCGCAAAATTCTGTGCATGCCTGTAACTACTAAAAAAATGTAATAATTTTTAATGGTGGTCAAGAAAAAAAAAAAAAAAAATTTTTTTTTATATATATATGTAATATATTAGACTGCGGTACCTGTGTTTGTCCACTAGAGGCCGCTGTGGAATGTTTTCTTGTCATGTGGACTAGCTTCTTCTCAGCAGAGCAAAGTCCAGGCAGATGGTGAGTTCTCTTATAGGAAACTGCTTCCTCTGCCATGTTGCAGTGCTCGTCCATCCCCCGGCCTGCGGCAAAGAGGGGCCCTGGCTCCTGTCCCTTGTTACCATATTTGAAATTAGCGCCGAAGGCGCACGTGCCCGCGCGCGTGCGCGTGCACGCGCCTCTATATATAGAGGTGAGCCAGGAAAGGGGGCGGAGCCTGGGGGGATGACGCTCTGTGCGCGCCGCAGCGCTTCTGCGCATGTGCGGGCGTCCCAGCAGTTTAAAAAAACCACAATATTGTAGTGAGCTGGCTATGAAGTACAGAGACAGAGCTGGCAACATTTAAAGGCATACAGCAAGCGGTTGATACAGGCATCCCCTAGAAAGGCACATTAGTAGACACCAACTGTGATATAGCAGCAATTGTGCTAGACTATTCTCAGTAAAAGTGGTGTATTACGGCTGGAATACCTCAGCTTTAGGCTTAGGAATATGCCGTCCAGAAGCTCCGGAACTGAATCTTCCAGGAAGCGAAGGGGGTCTCATCGGGCTCGGAGGATCTTGGGCATACTCCTGCTGCACCAGTCTCCCCTGAAGTTCAGAGGTAAGTGACCGTAGAGACCCCGCAGGGGTACTTGGTACTGTGGCTGTCCTCAGTTCACCTGCTCCTGTGTATGTAACAGAGGAGGTTTTTTCCTCAGCTCTGGGAGGATTAGAGAGAGATTGTCAACATTTATCGCTGCCTCCCTGTCAGGGAAAGCACGCCCGATCTCCGTCTCCTCCTTCAGAGTGCCTGTTAGCAGAGCAACAGTCCCATACAGGGATCGACCTGCCTGAAGGGGATCAGGATGAGGTTGATTCTGTTATAGAGGAATCAACAGTGGGGGGAACCTTTTCTCAGCATCTCAAGCTGAAAGATTATGGGTTCAGTCTCTGACTAACATGGTCCGATCAGCATTTAAAAATGCACCTTGCGGAACCATCAACCACTACTGTATCCTCGTTGGGGTCGCTAGAAGCCCCCAGACTGTTTGTTCTTTTCCACTTCACCCTTTACTGAAAGGGCTCATTTACCAGGATTGGGAACGTCCTGAGAAAATATTTATTCCCCCAAGAGATTTCCGGTGGTCTATCCCATGGAGGATAAGTTCATCAAAAAAAAAAAATGGAAGGTCCCTACAGTGGACGCAGCCATCTCTTGTATGTATAAATCACTGACATGTCCAGTGGATAATGTCCAAATGTTCAAGAACCCAATAGATAAAAGATTGGAGTCCTTATGAAAATCTGCTTGGTGATACAACCAGCAGTAGCAGCTATTGGGGTCTGCTGAGCAGTGAAGGATCAGTTGAAACAGGTCTTGAGGGACTTGACAGATCAGCAGGCTTTGCCCTAGCTGATCTACCTAGAGCCTTAGGCTTTGCGGTTGACGCCATAGAGGATTCAGTCCATCAGGCCTCCCGCCTTACGCTGTCTATAGTACATATGCGTAGGCTTCTATGGCTCAAAAACTGGTCTGCTGAAGCTCCCTGTAAAGAATGGCTGGTTAGCGTCCCATTTCATGGTGAACGCTTATTCAGGGAAAACCTGGACAAATATATCCAGAAAATTTCCAGCGGTAAAAATACGCTCTTGCCGGTTAAAAGCAGAGTTAGAGGTCCCTCTTTAAAAGGCCTGCTTCTCCAGTCCCTGGGGCATCGGCTGTGTAACAGTTCCGACGGCCTCCTCGGTCAAATCCCGGGGGTAAAAAAACAGGGACAGTAGCAGGGTAATGAGAAACCCTGGGTCAGGGGAGGTACAAAACCTCCCCCAAAGTTAAATTCATTGAAGCCCCCACTCAGTCGGGTGGGGGGAGGACTCCAGTTGTTCGCAAGAGACCTGGCGGGACACGATCAAGACAGATAGGTGCTCTCCGCAGTAGGTTTGGGATACAGTTTGGAGTTAAAAGACTCTCCTCCTTCCCATTTTTGAGGTCAAACGTGCCAAGGGATCCCCAGAAGAGAGAGTCCCTCCTGTTGGCACTAGAACAACTATTGCTCCAAGGAGTAATTATGGAGGTTCCCCTGGAAGAATGAGGGTTCGGGTTTTACTCAAACCTCTTTACAGTCCCGAAGCAAACGCGGACGGGAGGCCCATATTAATTCTAAAAGGGCTATACAAATTCCTGTATATCAGGACTTTCCGATGGAGTCGATCCGATCGGTGGCCACTGCCCTACAAGGGGAGGATTGGTTAGCCACGATCGACATCAAAGATGCTTATTTGCACATTCCCATCTTTCCAGTCCACCAAAAATTTCTACGCTTTGCAGTAGAAGGGCGCCATTTTCAGTTCAGAGCCTTACCTTTCGGTTTGGCCACAGCACCACGAGTGTTTACAAAAATTCTGGCCCTTTATTGGCCAATCTAAGAACACAAGGTGTAATGATAATGGCATATCTGGATGACTTGTTGCTGATAGACCACTCAGTGAAAAAACTAGACGTGGTCGTTCACAAGACGATCAAGTATCTGGAATCTCACGGTTGGATTATCAACCGAGACAAGTCAGCCCTAAAAACCAGTCAAAAGTCTGGAATACTTGGGGCTAAGGTTGGATTCAGGCCAGAGAAAAATATTCTTGCCTCGAGGAAAGGTGTTGTCTTTGAAAGATTTGATCCACTTAGTGGGTACAAAAAAGACAGCCGTCCATACGCCTGTATATGAGGCTGCTGGGAAAAATGGTGGCATCATTCGAAGCAGTACCCTACGGTCAATTCCATTCAAGGAATTTGCAAGGGGCCATACTGTCAGCCTGGAACAAAAAAGTTCAGGCCCTAGACTTACAATGTCCTTGTCCCCTTCCGTTCGCAAGAGCCTCCGTTGGTGGTTGGTTCCCCAGAATCTGGAAAAAAGGAAATCCTTCAGTCCGATTTCTTGGAAGGTGGTCACTACAGATGCCAGCCTTATAGGCTGGGGAGCAGTACTGGAGCAATAGTCTCTCCAGGGCAGATGGTCGGATGCAGAAAAGGCCCTGCCCATCAATCTCTTAGAGATACGAGCAGCCCGGTATGCCCTAGTAGCATGGACATCCAAACTCCAAGGGTCCCCTGTCAGAATTCAATCAGACAATGCCACAGCAGTGGCATATATCAATCATCAGGGGGGCACCAGGAGTCGTGCAGCCCAGAGGGAAGTGAATTACATCCTGAAATGGGCAGAAAAATATGTCCCAGCCATATCTGCGGTATTCATTCCAGGAGTGGAGAATTGGAAGGCGGACTTTCTAAGTCGCCAGCAATTAGGCCCAGAGGAAGGGTCCCTTCACCCCGAGGTTTTCTGGACAATATGTCAGCGGTGGGGAACATCGGATGTAGATCTTCTAGCATCCAGATTCAACGCAAAGGGGGACAGGTTTGTCTCTCGGACAAGGGATCCCCTAGCTTGCGGCTCGGATGCCCTAGTGTTCCCTTGGGATCAGTTCAAGCTGATATATGCATTCACACCGCCAATGGTTACCTCGATTACTCCGCAGAATCAGGGTAGAAAAGAAACCAGTGATTCCGGTGGCTCCAGCGTGGCCCCGAAGAGCGTGGTACGCGGAGATTGTAAAATTTCAGTGGGGAGTCCTTGGACTCTCCCACGTCGTCCGGCTTTCGCAAGGACCGATATACCACCCTTCCTTACCAGCCCTAGGTTTGACGGCCTGGCTATTGAAGCCCACATTCTAAAAAAGAGAGGGCTCTCTAATGCTGTGGTATCTACCATGATCAATGCCAGGAAGCCGGTATCCAGGCAGATCTACTATAGAATCTGGAAGGCGTACATCGCGTGGTGTGAGGCCAAGAAATGGCATCCACATAAGTACGTAATAGGTAGGATGCTGGACTTCCTACAGTGGGCTGTAGATAGGAAGCTTGCCTTGAGTACTATCAAGGGTCAGATTTCGGCCTTGTCAATATTTTTTCAAAGGCCCTTGGCTTCGCATTCACTAGTCAAAGCCTTTATACAAGGAGTGATGCGTATTAGTCCTCCGGTTAATATTCCCATATGTCCATGGGATCTAAACTTGGTTCTGTCGGTTCTACAGAAACAACCATTGGAACCATTACAGCATATTTCCTTGGTGCTTCTCACCAGGAAATTGATTTTTCTAGTAGCCATTTGTTCGGCTAAAAGAGTATCGGAATTAGCAGCTATGTCCTGTAAGGAGCCATATCTGGTTATCTATAAGGACAGAGTAGTGTTACGTCCTCATCCAGCCTTTCTTCCTAAGGTGGTATTGAGGTTTCATTTGAACCAAGATGTGGTTCTTCCTTCTTTTTTCCCCAAACCTAGCTCGGTAGAGGAAAAGTTATTGCATTCTTTGGATGTAGTAAGAGCAGTTAAAGCTTATCTAAAAGCCACTGCTCAGATTCGCAGAACGGATACTTTGTTTATTCTGCCGGAAGGCCCCAGAAAGGGTCAGGCAGCGTCAAAATCTACTTTAGCCAAGTGGATTCGACAGGTCATAATACAAGCTTATGGCTTGAGAAGGAGACCGCCTCCGTTCAAAGTTAGAGCGCACTCCACGAGAGCAGTTGGAACTTCATGGGCAGTGCATCACCAGGCCTCCCTGGCTCAAATCTGTAAGGCCGCAACATGGTCTTCGGTACACACGTTTACTAGGTCCTACCAGGTGGACGTTAGAAGTCAGGAGGATGTCGCCTTTGGGCGCAGTGTGTTGCAGGCCGCAAAAGATCCTCATGTCTGATAGCGCTCAGCTTATATATGGTGTATCCCCCCCCTCATTTGGCATTGCTTTAGGACATCCCATTAGTAATGACTGTCGCTCTGTGTCCCGTGATGTACGAGAAAGAAAATAGGATTTTTATAACAGCTTACCTGTAAAATCCTTTTCTTGGAGTACATCACGGGACACAGAGCTCCCGCCCCTCTTTAGGGACACTTATTGCTTTGCTACAAAACTGAGGTGCTCCCGGATGGGAGGGGCTTATATAGGGGAGGGTACTTCCGGTTTTGGAAGTTGCCAGTGCCAGCACCTGACGGTATCTATATAACCCATTAGTAATGACTATGTCGCTCTGTGTCCCGTGATGTACTCCAAGAAAAGGATTTTACAGGTAAGCTGTTATAAAAATCCTATTTTGACTTTTCTCTAACTTTGCTGATCTGCCCGCTTGCTCTGGGTTATGGTCATGGACCATTCCAGCTACTGGGTCAATGAAACAGCCAGTCAACCTAATTTTCAAGGGGAGTACCTATACACACACACCCCCCCCCCCCCCCCCATGGTTTTCTGTAAACTGGAAAGTCCATAACTTTAGGTCAGCAAATGTTAAGCATTTCCTAGAAATGTACACAAATAAGGTCATTATATTGATGTATAAAAGGAAAGACTGAGTTTCTTCTCTATTTCATATGGTGACCATCCAGCTATTTGTTTTATTTTAGGATCAACATTTGCACAACTTCTTTCAGTATTGCCAGAAAAACGAATCTGGAGCACAGGCCTTAGGAAGTGAACTTGTGAAATATTTGAAGGTATTTATTGGTACATATGACTCAGGAGTTCCTGTATATTCACATTGGTATCATTATATCTACATAAGCACATTGTGAAATCTGAAAATAGTGTGTGCAACAATATAAGGTGTTTGTGTTTTTTGTTTTTAGCCTGTCATTCTGCATGGGGACCTTTGAAGGAAATGCTGAGAAAGCAGATTGGCAGGTCATGTAGTGAAGTTGGGTGTAGCCCTACTTTAACGTTTGTGGCATAAAACTGAGTCAGCTTAGGATGGACATTTAGAAGCAGCTAGACTGACTTCTATAGTGAATGTAGAGAACAGAAGGAAAAACGCCAGCTGCTGTTTCATATACTGTACAACACACCATAGATGCTATGCAAGTTTTTAACATAGTCAGACTCTGGCTAGGTGCATCTTAACAATGGGGGATGCCTATATGTATTTTGTGTATTACCAACTGTTGTATCACAGTCACGTGTTAATTTACATTTTTGGGGTTGTGTTCAATATGTGCAAAGAGGGATCCCACAAATACATAGAAGTATAACATTTATTAAATCTTATGACATGCAGATAAAGAAACTATTACAAGAATACTTGCCTAAAGATGCTGTTTCCGCTTTTACGAACCATGGCCGACCGGGTTTAGACGCATGCCTCTTGGCAGCTCTGATGTGAGACTAGCTTATTCCAGTTTTGGCTGTGGTAGATACAGGCTAGTTTGTGAGTAAATGACCAATCAATATTGTTTGGACTGTGATCTTTCCTTTTAAGGGGAATAGTGGGCTGGTCATCCTGCATTCCTCAATCAATTAAGGTAAAGCCATACATATGTCTTTTTATATGGCTCCTTGACCAAGATTTGGAGGCTTAGAATTCATTTGTGAACCACATTATTAATAAACAAATATGTTATATTTCCCCATCATGTGCAGTGCTACAGTAATTAACATATGTTTAGCAGAGCCCCTCTGCAAACTGTATACATCATGCAAAAACAGCCTAAACTTGTTTAAAAATGCTGATGCTATATGAAGACAAATAACTTTGATCAAAAAGACAAATAGTGACCTTACAGCTTTGTCAGGTTGTGACTGCATTTGCCAGCACAGCATGGAAGACAGTAGGGTGTCTCACACTTGTGGAGGCATTCATGTAATTACTGTTGACATTTTGTATTCTTATTTGTATGTCTGACAGCTTGTATGTAAAGCTGAACTCCATGCACAAATACCTTAAATACATTTTTCAATAGCCACAAAATACATAAGTACAGTGGCGTTGCTAGGGGGGCGTGGGGTCCGCACCCAGGTGACACCCACCAGAGGGGTGACACCATCCTGAGTGCGGCGAAAGCCCTGGCTCCCTATGGCAATTTTTTTAGATGGAACACCTCCCGGCGCCGCGGCCGTGCTAGCCTGGCATGTGTGGTTTTTTTTTTTCCTCCTCCTCCTCTCTCACTACTGCTCAGCTTGTAGCTATTGTCCGCCCTGGCAGCTATTCACTCTGTGTCCTCCACGGACCCCAGGAGCCGTGCCGGGTGTGTCTGAACTGAGCCACCCGCCCTATGCTGGTGCGGTAACAGGCGGGAAGGTGTCAGGTTGCGATGGCGGTGAGCTGTTATGATAAGGGGGTGGGGGTGCATGGGCATGTAGTCCGCTGCCCAGTTATACACCACCTGAGCGGCCCTGGGGTGTGTTTCTGTTTGTGTCCTGCGCCCTGTACTTCTCTGATAACTGGGATTGGGGGGGATGCTCCTGTCATTTATTTTTAAAGACAAGTCATTTTCTGGAACAAAAAAATTATACAGCACATCATATTTGAAAAAAAAAAAAAAAACGAAATCGATAAAACACAATTTAGAAGCAACAATCTCAATAATTTTTTTTTAGATTGCAAACTGTTTTGAGCAGGTTCTTAATAGCCTCATATGCTTGTGTATTAATACTAGGGTTAAAAGCGCCCGTGTTGCGGCGCTGCCAAAATGCTTTGCAGTCGCTTCGGCAGCACTGCCCATCCATTTTTGGGAGCGCTGTATGGAGCAATTGAGGGGCACAGTGGGGCTGCGTTTGAGGGGCACAGTTGGGGCTGCGTTTGAGGGGCACAGTGGGGCAATGAAGAAAAAAAAAATGAATTTCAATGATTCCGAGCATGCGTAGGATTCTTGTGCGTCGGAATTGGATACACACAGTCAGAATTTCCGACAACACGTTTTGCTGTCGGAAAACTTGAGAACCAGCTCTCAAACATTTGTTGTCAGAAATTCCGACAGCAAATGTTCGATTGGAGCCTACACACGGTCGGAATTTCCGACGAAAAGCTCCCATCGAACATTTGTTGGAAAATCCGACCGTGTGTACGCGGGATTAGATTCACGTAAGAATACACATACCTCAATACAAAAATATGATCATTTAAAAAAAAGCACATGCATATTATATTTGTACTAGGGTTGCACTGATACTGAGCATTTGCACGAGTACTTGCCCTCGTGCAAATGCTCTGATGCTTGATCAGATACCTGTACAGTCGGGGACGATCGGTGCGGCGGTGGGGAGAGTTACACCCATCTCCCTGTGTGGCTTTCAATAAAGCATCTGCACAGGGAGACCGGTGATTGTAACTCCGCCCCCCCCACCGAACGTACCTTACTGTCCTCTGCTGTATCTTCTCCCGGTCCCCCTCTGTATTCTTTGTGCACTCCTCCAGTTATTTTCTAAAACAATTGTAAAAAAATTTAATTGTAAAAAAAAAAAAGAAGATAAAAAACTTCTGGCACAGTCCACACCGCATCATTGCCACCTATCAGTGCCCATCTGTGCTGCATATTAGTGCCACTGTCACATGACATAAAAAAAGTATTGGTACTTGTACTCGGTCTTAAAAAAGTGGCATTGTTACAGCCCCAATTTGTACAATTTTTGCTTAGGTTTTCAGCTTTAAGGGATGCCTTAGACCCAATGGCCTCTTCCTCTAATCAATCTGCCCTGTGTGGCCTTCCCAGGCACAGCGCTGAATCAAGATTGGGCTCAGGTAAGTATAAGGGGGGGCTGGCACGTGGAGCTGCACACAGAAGGTTTTTTACCCTGATACAGGGACTGCATTTAAGGTAAAAAACCTTCTGCCTTTACAACCACTTTAACGTGGTTGTACAGGTATAAAGATTTTTTTAAAATCTTAATGCATTCTCTGCGTTGGGGTAAAAAGCCTTCTGTGCACAGGGTCCCCAGCCCCCCCCCCAATACTTACCTGAGCCTGATCTCGGTCCAGTGCGGCACTCAAGAGCAACTGTTCTCTCCGCTGTGTCTCCTTACTGGACATGTGGAGGCAACAGAGGGAGTCATTGGCTCCTGCTGCTGTCAGTCACAGCCTCATGTGTTAATAGGCAAACAGTGCGAGTCAGTATCAAGCTCACGGGGGGGGGGTTGGTGCGAGGAGCGCCATTCGTGGATTCTAGAAAAGGAGGATCGGGTCTGCTCTTTCCAAAACCATTGCACAGAGTAGGTATGACATGTTAGAATAAAAATGCATTTCTTTATCGTACACCACGGGACACAGAGCTAGTCATTACATAATGGGTTAAGGGTCACCAGCGGTGATTGGACACTGGCACAACCAATGGAAGACAGTTCCCCTCCATATAACCCCTCCCATCAGGGAAGTACCTCAGTTTTTTCGCCAGTGTCGAAAGGTGTTGGACGCGTTAGGAGGTGCTAAAGGAAAGCTCTACCAAAGAGACCCTCTGGGGGTAAAAGAGCTATGCTTTCGGATCCATCCAAGACGCCTACAAATGAGCTGAATCTGGATGGGATCCGGGCCTCATCCATGAGGCGTCGCCTGTAATGTCTCTCTTCGGAGGACTGGGCTCTAAGATCCAGCACTTTCACTATTTCGCTATAAAGTCCTGGTAAGAGTCTTGTACAAGGCCCAGGGGAGAGGTATCCTTTAAATAGGAACCCATATCCCTGAAGGTTGGCACACATAGCCCACCGTGAAGGGTGAAGTTTGGTATCTGTCTGAAATCTTTCAGCAGAAAAACCTGCGGCGTGGATAAGGTGAGATTAGAAGGTCCATAACTAGGTTGGGACCTTTTTCAAAAAATGGATGTCTTCTTTTTTTCCACCACTGGGGGGAGTAAAGAGCTGAATATACTCACCTCACTCTGTTCAGTGTCGGCTTCGGCGAAGTACACTGCTCGTCACCTCCGCTGCTGAGCTTGCTGGGGCACCCCGATCCTCCTTTCGGTGGCCGACCAGACACCTGCAGATGCAGGTAAGTGGGAACAAGGGCTGATGAGAGTCCTCTCTCACTATGGCCACCGCCATAGCGCTAAGGGCCGCGCGTGCGCGCGGGAGCGCGCTTTATCGGAGGGGGGGGGGCGAAGGCGTGCGCGGGCACAGAAACGGCGCCAAATTTAAAAGACTGTCAGTGTGAGAAGCACTGCAGCAGCAAGCAAGCTCGTTAGTTCTCTTGTTCCTGGCAGAGAAACACAGCAGCTATACAGGGACGTAAGACTCCATGTGGTTGGATTGGGTACTTCCTAGAAGACATCCATGTTATCCATGTTATGCATAGTTATGTGTTAAAAGTTGCATACTTAATGTATTTGCTAAACTGAACACGGTAGTATATGCATTTAGGTACCTTGTATTTTGTCTAAACAGTAAGCCTTCCAGGGGAAGTAATACGGACAAAAAGAGATAAGAAAGCACCACCGCCTGAGAGGAGGCTCTAGCTGTGCTGACTCGGTACCTTCCTCTCCTGTGTTGCCAAATGCACCTGTACAGGATGAGCCATTACCTCTGTCAGGTATGGCGGCTTCCCCAGTGAAGCCTGGGCCTGTATATGTCACTGAGGACACTTTATCAGCTGCCCTAAATAATCTGGAGGAAAAAATTGCTACCTTAATCGCTAAGTCCTCTAAAAAGGACAATAAGCGAAGCAGGTCTCTTCCAGTATTGGACCTCCCTTCAGAAGTACCTGAGGGAGGAGGATGAGGAGGAGGAGGCTACATCAGCAGAGGATGAGGAGCCAGATTTTAAGGTCACAGGTACAATGCTATAGCAGTGCATTTAAGTTAACCTCTGCGGAGGTAACGGAATTACCTGTCTCCTCCCTAGGGTCATTAAGATCCCTGCAAGGTGCATGCTCCTTCCCGGTTCATCAGTTACTAGAGGATCTAATATACGCAAACTGGCAACATCCAGATAAGCGTTTCTCACCTCCAAAAAGGTTTAACATTCTTTATCCTATGGGGGAAAAATTTTTAAAGAAATGGAGCCTGCCTGCGGTAGTTGCGGCTATTTCTTGTGTAAATAAAAACCTGACATGTCCGGTGGATAATGTACAAGGGTTTAAAAGATCCTTCTGAGAGGAAGTTGAAATCCTCCTTCCTTTTGGCCGGCTCAATTACCCAACCTGCAGTAGCAGCAGTCGGTATGTGTCAGGTCATCAGCCAACAGGTAAAGCAGGGGCTGAAGGAACTGCCTTCAGAGCAGGCTAGAAATTGGGAAAATTTGCCTAAAGCCTTATGCTTCACAGTGGATGCCATGAGAGATTCTATCATACAGGCATCACGCCTTACACTCCAGCTGGTACAGATGCGCAGAGTACTTTGGCTTAAGCATTGGTCAGCGGAAACCCCATGCAAAAAGCTGTTGGCAAGTTCCCGTACCATGGCGAACGCCTATTTGGGGAAGATTTAGAAAAATATATACAGAAGATATCAAGTGGTAAAACGACTTTTACCTGAGAGAAAGAAAAACAAGAGATCTTGTTTTAAACGCTCTCTCTCCCCAGCTCCCGGGAAATCTGACTCCAACCAGTGGCGGCGGCCTGTTTTAGCCGCCCACAAAAGCCAAGGGGCAAGCTCAGAAGAACAAGAAGCCGTGGGGTGCAAGAGCTAATAAGCAAGCCCCCAAAGCCTCTCAGTGAAGGGGCGCCCCCGCTCGGCCGAGTGGGAGGAAGGCTTTATCAGTTCTGAGCGACTTGGGGGTCAGAAATCCAGGACAATTGGGTAGTATCCACAATATCCTCAGGGTACAAACTGGAATTTCGAGAGATCCCACCTTCTCAATTCCGAGGTTCAAGACTCTCCAAGGATCCACAAAAAAGAGAATCCTTCTTCAAAGGTTTGAATCACTTAATGGCTCAAGGGGTAGTTACAGACGTACCCCAAAAAGAGCGAGGTGCAGGTTTTTACTCAAACCTCTTTGTGATTCCAAAGCCAAATGGAGATGTCAGACCCATCCTGGATCTAAAATCCCTAAATCGGTTCCTGAACGATCGCCATTTTCGAATGGAAACGATCCGATCCGTGGCCGCCACTTTAAAGGGCGGAAAATTCATGGCGCCCATAGATATCAAGGACGCACATTTACACATACCCATCCTCCCCGCTCACCAAAGATTCCTAAGGTTTGCGGTAGAAGATCGCCACTTTCAATTTGTGGCTCTGCCGTTTGGTGTAGCCACTGCGCCCATAGTATTCACAAAGGTGCTAGCTCCTCTGTTAGCAAACCTAAGAACACGGGGCATTGCGGTAACAGCCTATCTGGACGATCTACTAGTAATAGATCAGTCAAAGGAGGGATTGGGTCACGCTGTACACACTACAGTAGGATACCTGGAGCATTTAGGATGGATTATAAATTTACAAAAATCCTCTCTCCAGGCCCAAAGAAGGATAGTGTACCTGGGCATGATCATAGATACAGCCCAAAACGGGGTATACCTGCCAGAACCGAAGATACAGTCTCTGAAAGACCTGATCCACAAGGTCAAAGCAAACAAGAGGCCGTCTATTCGCCTTTGCATGAGACTATTGGGAAAGATGGTAGCCTCCTTCGAGGCGGTCCCTTACGCCCAGTTTCATTCGAGACTACTTCAAGGCAATATTTTAGCTTCCTGGAACAGGAAGAGCCAAGCTCTGGATATACCCATGCGCCTGTCCTCACAAGTACGCCACAGCTTCGATTGGTGGCTAGAAGCCAGGAATTTACGGAAGGGAAAGTCCTTCCTCCCAGTGGCCTGGAAGGTGGTATCTAGGGATGCCAGCCTATCGGGCTGGGGTGCAGTATTCGAGGAGGCTTCTACCCAGGGAACCTGGGCCAAGACTCAGGGGATCCTGCCCATCAATGTGCTAGAGATCCGGGCGGTATATCTAGCCCTCAAAACCTGGACATACAGGTTACAGGGCTACCCAGTTCGGGTTCAATCCGACAATGCTACTGCAGTAGCTTACATCAATCACCAAGGAGGCACCCGCAGTCGGGCAGCCCAAAGAGAGGTGAACCGGATCCTGGCATGGGCAGAAGAGCATGTACCTTGCCTTTCTGCAATCTTCATTCCAGGGATAGAAAATTGGCAAGCAGACTACCTGAGTCGTCAGCAGCTGCTACCAGGAGAGTGGTCTCTTCACCCCGAGATCTTTCAGGCCATATGTCTGAGATGGGGAAATCCAGATGTAGACCTGCTAGCTGCCAGGTTCAACAAGAAATTGGACAACTTTGTGTCCAGAACGAGAGATCCTCTAGCCTACGGGACAGACGCTCTAATAATACAGACGCTCTAATAACTCCATGGAATCAGTTCTCACTGATCTATGCATTCCCTCCGATCCCTCTTCTACAAAGTCTGCTTCGCAGGATCAAGGAGGAGGGAATACCAGTAATCCTAGTGGCCCCAAACTGGCCCAGGAGGCCTTGGTACGCCGAGATTGTAAAAATGGCGATAGGAAGGCCCTGGAAGTTTCCACTTCGACACGACCTGCTGTCACAGGGTCCAGTATTCCACCCTTCCTTACAAAGGCTAAAGTTGACGGCCTGGCTGCTGAGACCCACATTTTGAAAAAGAGAGGGGTCTCTGGTCCGGCTCTTTCTACGCTCATTAATGCTAGAAAGCCAGCCTCCAGACTCATCTATCAGAGAGTCTGGAGAGCATACGTTTCCTGGTGTGAATCCAGATGTTGGAATCCTCAGAAATATGAAATAAATAGGATTCTTGCTTTTTGCCAGTTAGGAGTGGATATGAATTTAGCCCTTAGCACCATCAAAGGGCAAATATCGGCTCTATCAGTCTTCTTTCAGAGACCATTGGCATCTCACTCCCTAGTTCAGACATTCATTAAGGGGGTACTGAGGATAAATCCTCCAGTTAGGACTCCCTTGTGTCCATGGGATTTGAATTTGGTATTGTCAGTGTTGCAAAAGCAACCTTTTGAACCTATTCGCCATATTCCTTTAATTATATTGAGTAGGAAGTTGGCCTTTCTGATTGCTATAGCTTCTGCTAGGAGAGTATCAGAGCTAGCAGCTCTTTCTTGTAAAGAGCCTTATCTAATTTGTCACAAGGACAAAATCGTACTACGACCCCATCCGGCTTTTCTACCTAAGGTGGTGTCGGCTTTTCACTTGAATCAAGACATTGTTCTGCCTTCCTTTTTTCCAAACCCGGGGACGGCGGGGGAAAAATTATTACACTCTCTAGATCTAGTGAGAGCGGTAAGGGTGTATCTGCAAGCAACCGCTCAGATACGTAAAACAGATGTTTTGTTTATTTTACCAGATGGGCCCAAGAAGGGCCAAGCGGTATCAAAATCCACCATTTCCAGGTGGATTAGACAAGTAATTGTTCAAGCTTATGGTTTAAAGAACAGGACTCCTCCTTTTCCTGTTAAGGC
Organism: Rana muscosa; assembly: GCA_029206835.1. Classification (NCBI taxonomy): domain Eukaryota; kingdom Metazoa; phylum Chordata; class Amphibia; order Anura; family Ranidae; genus Rana; species Rana muscosa. Next base: position 742,967,760 of record CM055117.1, read on the forward strand.
GCACTCTACCAGGGCGATAAGTGCTTCATGGGCAGTGCACCACCAGGCTTCGATGGCTCAGATCTGTAAAGCTGCAACTTGGTCTTCAGTCCATACATTTTCCAAATTCTATCAAATAGATGTGAAAGGACATGAGGATTCCGCCTTTGGGCGAAGTGTGCTGCAGGCAGCAGTATAGGGCTTCTGGTCCGCAAGCGGCCTGTTTTGATCTGTGTCTCCCCCCCTTCATATGAGCATTGCTCTGGGACGTCCCATTATGTAATGACTAGCTCTGTGTCCCGTGGTGTACGATAAAGAAAATAGGATTTTTATAACAGCTTACCTGTAAAATCCTTTTCTTGGAGTACACCACGGGACACAGAGGTCCCCCCCTTCTTATGGGAACCTTACTGCTTTGCTACAAAACTGAGGTACTTCCCTGATGGGAGGGGTTATATGGAGGGGAACTGTCTTCCATTGGTTGTGCCAGTGTCCAATCACCGCTGGTGACCCTTAACCCATTATGTAATGACTAGCTCTGTGTCCCGTGGTGTACTCCAAGAAAAGGATTTTACAGGTAAGCTGTTATAAAAATCCTATTTTACAATCACTTTAATTCCTTCGCTGGTGACAACCATAGAATTTTTGATTTCCCATCACAAGACAGTATAACTCTCCAGGGGGTTTTGAATATAATAGAAAACAGTTGGTTTATGGGAATATCATTGCATTGTTCTTTTCTGAAAAATATAATCAGGATTACCATGCTAGCATGCATTTTCAGTTTAAAGCATAATTTTATTCAACAGTTTCACATATACACTTTAAAATATCACACTGTTTCCTTTCAGAGTCTCCATGCAATGGAAGGACATGTCATGATTGCCTTTCTACCTACAATCCTTAACCAAATGTTTAGAGTGCTTACAAGAGCTACTCAGGAGGAAGTGGCTGTCAACGTGACACGGTAATACCTACTAATTTAGTATTAGATCAGCCCCGTTCTATAACGGGGTGCTACTTTGTCAGTCTGCAGATGCCATTCATTTGAATGGTGGTCTGTGTGCTTATTACAGAATGAGGGCAGACATGTATGCACTTATCATTTATATCCTCTGATTGTTGGGTAATTATGAATGTTTGGATTAGTCTTGAACTTCCAAGCTGTAGAAAAGTGCTTTATATCAGACATCAGATTCCCAGAATAGATAGGGGATTGATAATTTGATTAGCACAGGCATTTTGTTTACCACTCATTTTAGGCTGGGTTCACACTAGTGCGAATTGGATGCAGGTTTCACTGCATCCAGTTTGCAAGACAGGAGAGTGTGCCCAGCTCTCTATAGAGCTGGTTCACACATCTCCCTGGTGGCTGCAGGGCAGATTGCACAGGGGTCCTGTGCGTCTTTGGCTCCATTTCAGGTCCGAATTCAGGCAAAAATTTGGGCCTGAGTCATCCCTGAAACGAAGAACAGGGACACACCGGACTCCTGCTGTGAGCTGCATCTGATTTAAGTGTGAACCCAGCCTAACAAAGAATATATCTACTGTATTTTAGGCTGAAACAATCTATATAGATTTTCAAAAACCCAAATCTTCAAGGTAGCATTTTATAAAGGAATGTCACTATAATGGTTGCTACTTGCTAGGTCTGTTTTGTTTTTTTGTCTGTGGATTTAACTGAATGGCTTCTCTGACCTAAAACAAGCTAATTTTTAAGTTCTAACTTCACTGGCTACACACATTTACACCTATTTTAGAATTTGTTGCATTTATTAAGTGCAAGTTCATTATACTGTGTATTTATCAGAAAGTTGTCCACTGTCAGTTGACATATTATTGCAATGCTTAAAGGGGTTGTAAAGGAAGCCCCCCGTTTTACTTACCTGAGCCCTCGAAAGTCCGGCACTCGGCCCCGACATCCTCCTCGCTGTTCAGCCTGGCCCTTGATTGGCTACAGTGGATGGATTGAGAGCAGCGCAGCCGTTGACTGGCGCTGCTGTCAATCACATCCAATGACGCAGGGCACCGGGGGGCGGGGCCGAGTGATACAGTGAGCGGCAATAGCCGCTGGCTGTATCACTGGAGCGCGCCCACAATCACTCACCACCATGTGAGCTCACTTGCATATAGGTGGTGAGTTATTGCGGGGAGGAGCCGAGACAGCTGCCGAGGGACCCCAGAAGACGTGGATCAGGGCCACTGTGCAAAACGAATTGCACAGTGGAGGTAAGTATAACATGTTTGTTGTTTTTTTTCTTCTTTACAAACCCTTTAACATAGTCTGAATATCATCAGACTAGTTCGTTTTTCATATGAATGCACATACACCATTGTCCAAATCAGTAACATGGCAAGAATAGACATATGATAGAAATAATTGAATCCTTTAATGCATGCTGTTTCAGAGTCATTATCCATGTGGTTTCTCAGTGCCATGAAGAAGGACTGGAGAGCTACCTGAGGTCCTATGTAAAGGTATGTTATCCTTTGGTCATTTGTTTCTAACTTTTCTTAACCCCCCCTTTTTTTTTTCCCCAAATGGTAGTACAGAATATATATTTTCAGGTCAATTGAATTGATGTGCCAATTCTCAGATGGAGACTAGTAGCATTTCAAGATTGAGCTTATGATTTGAATACTTGCTGCAGTATCTTTTACACACATCTGTATATTTTTGTACCTCCTAAGCCAGATAATGTATGCTAGGTTTCCGTGGAAAGGAGATTGATGCCAGATAGTTGGACATGTCCTATTCTCTTACATTATCTCTTCTTGGCAATGCCCATGAATGCCACATTTGTGCTTCCCAAGGTGTTCAATAAATCCTTTTAGTCGACTCGACTCAAACAAGTACACAACAATATTGCCTAAAATATTGGTACTAATGGTTTATAAATGTTTAGTACATAGTATTTTTCTAATAGTTTTCATCCCTGTTTTCATAGTATGTATACAAGGCAGAGCCATATATTACATCTGAATACAAGACTGCACACGAAGAGCTGGCCAAATCCATGACAATGATCCTCAAGCCTTCTGCTGACTTTCTAACCTGCAACAAGCTCCTCAAGGTACAAAGAAAGCTCCTGCGTACATGCAAATGGGTTTTTAACTGGTATCTTTATTGGATTGCCATTTTATATCAGGATTTTTGTAGCTATTTTGACTTGATTCCTATGGTTTATGTATGTATGCACTAACTCGCTGTTATTTTATTCATAGTACTCATGGTTTTTCTTTGAAGTCCTAATAAAATCTATGGCCCAACACCTTGTTGAGAATACAAAAATAAAAGTATGTATTATCTTTTAGTTTTTATATCTAACACCTATGTGTTCGGTTATGCCATTATGTCTTCAATAAAATAATGTTTAATGATCTTTGAATGCAGCTGGGGAAAGTACCTGAATGTTTCAGTCATCATCCATATAAATGCCTGTATAGGAGCAGTAGGGAGACCAGAGTAAAGTTGGCTGTAGATAGGTCGTTCTTTATTGATCAGCCAGCTGGCTGATCAAAAAAAACAAACCGTCACACTCACACTTTTGAGGTAGATTATTAGATTGACTCCTCTTGAACGGGAACTGCCAAAGATGGATTGAAATTAAGCCAGGCCCTGCTAAACTGGCTTAATTGTGATCCATCTATGGCCAGATTAAAGTGGTTATAAACCCTTACATATACCCAGTGAAGTGAATAGCCTCAGGTGATGCACATATATGTAACAAATCCTCCTACATAGGTTTTACTTGTTTAACTGCAGTCTTCTCTTCTCTACAACCCTTCAAAGTGATACAATCTATATGCATCTGTGAATAGTACAGAGAAGGAAGTAGAAAACTGCAGTTACAGCTCGGAGTGTGAGATCTGATTGGAGGAAAGGGACCCTTCCACAGAGGCTGAGACAGAGGCTGAGGAACGAAGGAACATGCAGAGCTGTTTTCTGAATAGACATACTCTGTGCTGATCTCCCTCCCCGATACAATTTTTATATCATGTGTCAGGAAAACTTCTCAGAAGTGACTCATGCTGGTAACAGAGGAACAGAGCACCAGAGAGGAACGGCTCTTTGGAGAGAGACACGTAAACACTACAGATATGTGCTTCATTCAAATTCCATGACTGGGGTTTGGGACCACTTTAAGGAGTTAGTCAGACTCTACTGCAGTGCACAAGGCATGTTTCCTTATTAAAAAAATCATTAGCTTAAGATTTGTTTTTACCACTATTCTTGATCAGAGGATCTGATTGTGCTGTCTGGCAAGGATGCGTGGATCAAAAACTGCACATGATTACAAAACCTTTGACAAGAACAGTTACCATATATGCATTTCAGCTGTGTATTTACCTGGTTGCCTAGTTTTCAATCTGAATGACCATTTACTAGGTAAATAGATTAATATTACATTCAAGTGAACAACAGAATAATGATGCTTCAAGAGGAGGATTGGTAATAAAAAGTTCAAGTAACAGTATTGCACAGAAACACCACTTTTGTCCTCTTCTAGCAGTCTCAGACAGTGCTGTTGGCTCGTCACTGCTTTGGGTGCCTCATGCAGCAAGCCAAGTGCTAAGGCACTCATTCGTGCACTGTCAGGTTCTAAACTGAGTTTTCTGTGGACACACACAGCACCAGAAAACCATGCCGCCACTCCCCACAGGTATTTGACTGACAGCAGCAGGAGGCTACAGCTCCACTGCCCTCAGTTGCTCCTGTGAAACCAGGAATTGAGGGGAGAGATGCTGGAACTTAAGGAGCTGGTATGAAGACCCCTAAGTGTTTAGCAATGGGGGGAGTAAGACAGGTAGTGAGAATTTTTTTTTTTCATGCAGAAAATAAATGAAAGACTTTAGTACCATAAACTTATGCATTTTTTCAATAGATGTGGACAAATAATTGTGGCTTTTTAGACTGACATATTCAGGTGACGATTTAAATAAGTAATTCAGCTAATTCTACAGTTAAAATATGTTTTTCTACATTCTGAAATCCGAGAGGGTGGATAGGGTTAAGCACAAGTGTCTGGGGTCTGGGTGGTAAGCTTATATAAAACCTACAATGCCACAATTAAGATGAAAATTACAAGGTTTGATTTGCCACAAAATACTACCCTGCAAATTTCTGTTTCCATAAATGAATGTTATCCGGTTGTCTACTTCAAATAACCTGGAAGCTTTTCCCAACGCAAAAGTCATTTTTTTTTAGGGTTAACGTGAAGTAGGGAAAAGTTTAGTGCCAGTAGTTTTGTCATGCTTTATTTGTAGCAATTGGTAATTCCACAGCAATAGCTTTATTATTATTGTTAGTATGGGATTCATTTTCTATTTTGTAGTTATAGCAAAAGTTAATAAGAATGGCTTTATTCAGTAAGCACTGGTATTTATCTTACTTTTACATCTTCCTGTAATATAGCATTAGTTGCTCTGAAGAAAAAAAAAAGAAGTATATTATACCATGACATGATCTGTCCAAAAACTACCACAGAATCAAAGCCCCAAACTAAATGTAGGCTGTTGCAGCAAAACTGAAGACAACTAGAAAAGTATTTAAAGTGTAAATATTTATTTTCAGGAAAAATGAAAAGGTAAACTGACACCTAACACCCTCTTAACCTGCCCCTCCCCCCCCTCACTGTACTTGGCCTCTGCGAGTGATAAGCTGTCAGTGTCACACAGCCAAAATCCCAGCTGTTCTCCCTCTTATTTCTGCAACACTTCTGGGATGGATCACAGTGATTCTGATTGGTCACTTCCAGCATGGAGTATCTGATTAGTCTCTGAAGTGTTGCAGAAAGAGGAAAAATAGCAGGGATTTTAAATCCCCAAACCACTAGACCGGCTGTGTGGGTACTGGCAGGTCATCACCCATGAAGACAAGTACAGTTGGCATCATGAACGTGGGGAGGATATATGATGAAAAGGCAAACTAACTTTTCTTTAAAAGAAATAAAATGAACTCTGTGTATCATGCACTGAAATTTTCATATGCACGCCCTGCCAAAGAGTTAGAATTGCTTGCTCCTCATTAATAGTTGTAATATAGGACCGCATATATGACAGTGTCTGCAGGTAAAACAGTTTGTGGCATAGTGTCTGTAGTACAGCAGTATCAAGTCTCTCAAGAGAACAGTTATTGAATATATTTTATGTCAACTTTAAGTATTGTATAAACGTAGAATTGTTTGTTTTGTTTGATTTTTTTTTTCTGTTCTTGCATGGTAATTCACTCTTTTATTTTTCATTTTTTCTAGTTACTACGGAACCAAAGATTCCCAGCCTCTTTTCATCATACGGTGGAAACCTTGGTTAATATGCTTATGCCACA